>CM052810.1:10557060-10687475 GCA_028533885.1 Nasua narica | reverse complement strand
CCCCCCCCCCAACCCGCCCCCCCCCCCCCCCGCCTCTCTGCCTACTTGTGATCTCTTTGTCTCTGTCAGATAAATAAATAAAATCTTAAAAAAAAAAAGAAATCTTGAAAAAGGTCCCCCTCGGCGATCCTGCTGACACCTGGACGTCCAACCCCTCAGTCCTGTCTGTCCCTACTCTCACCAGCCTGGGGTTCCTCTCCCTGCCTTCCAAGGGGCAGCCAGCAAGCCCCCATCCAGCTGCATCCCCTACAGCAGGGGAGCAGGACTCCTCCAGTTCGCGACACTCAGTGTTTCCCTACCCAGCTGGAGCGCAGGCCCCCTTCCCGAGCCCCCCGGCTGCCCCTCCAGCTCTGGGGTCCAGGCCAGCCCCCGTGAGCCTGCCTTCCAACCCCTCTGTCCGCTGACCACCCAGATCAGCGCCGGCTAGGCTGACCAGGCTGCTGACTTCCCGAGAGAGAGAAGTCCCTCCTCTCTTGCCCCAAATCCTTGCCCCTCATGCTCCACGGCCCGGGGAGGTTCCCACCTGCCCCTCTCACAGGTCCTGGCACCACGCTCCGGGGAGAAGCGTGCTGCAGGAATGTGGGCTCCCCGTCTCGTCCAACGTTCTAAGACCCTAGACCCTGCTCCACACTAAAGCATTTCCTTCCAGGTGACTTCAGAACCGCAGTCTCACGAACACCCTGAACGTCCACACCCCATAACATGCCAGCCTCTCTCCAGGGCGCAGAGGGCAACAGGCTGAACATGGAGAGAGGCCTCTACCATGGAAACGGGACAAAAAACTATGGCAATGGGACACTAACAAGAAAAAAAAAAAAAATACAAGAGCACTGAAGCCACAATTAAATGCAGCTGTGCTTCTGTTTTCCTTCATTTCCCAGATTTTTAGGGGAACACAGGTTTCCCCAGGGCAAGCAAGAGCACTTGAGGAAAGCTCCCGGCATGTCCAAATGAGGCTGTCCAATGTTCCTCTCCCTATCCCAACTTAAAGGGACATTCTCAGCAAAGGTTAGCAATGCGGGGGGGGGGGGGGCAGGATGACTTACCAAGTAGAAATTAAGCTTCCCGGCTATTCCTGTAAACCGTCTGTACTTTCAAATAGGAAAAATCCTAAATTAACGACATCCTCAAAACATGCTAAGTAACTCAGCTGTCCCACACATGTGACATACCGAATTCAGTATTCTTCAAGCTCTGGTCAAACCAGTCAGTTGTGAAATCAGTTTAGTGCTGCAACGAGGCTTTTTTTTTTTTTTTTAAATAAAAGATATCACACAACAGCATGACACCACAAGTAGTAAGGATCAGGGCTGTCTCCTGAAACTTCTGTTTCGGATCTTGATGTAAAATATACTTCTTACGCGAGTCACAAACCAAAAAAGCTTGGAAGCTGAGATGTGACCGATACAAAGTCTGCAAGAGAAACTTGTAAACCAAAATCTAATTCTTTTTAAATTACAACGTAAGCAAACTAAAAGCTGGCCAGTGTTCCTACTGCCAACTGCAGCTTGCTTTTCTTCAAATCTGAATTAAACTGATTGAAACAACAAGCGTTCAAGGACACGGAGTACATATATCCACAAATCAACCTAATTTCTTTATGTCTATTTGTAGTTACTACATTCAGTTCATGAGTTTTTATCTTCTCCCCTATGCTAATAGGAAACTGGGATGTGGGAGGTAAAAAAGGAAAGGCCCCTGGCAAACCTTCATTAAACATTTATTACAAATATTAACTCATTCGCATGTACAGTCCTCTATCCCTCGCCTAGGACCTGGCACATAAAATGTTCAATAAGGATTCCTGAGCAAATAAAATATCAATCTTATATTCCGAATCTATCGTATTTCTTCATTAAACCCAAACTGAAATTTAAAAAAAAACCTTTAATGTTTGCAAAAGCAAAAGTATACCATGACGAGTAGAAGCAGAGTCTAGGAGACAGGAAAGTTCTGGCACACTTGCCAGCTCATATATTCCCTCTCGTGGTCAGTTCAATTGGTCTCTGTTGGCTTTCACATTTAGAAGACAGAATAAATAACACCCATACCTCCGGAGGCACCAATAAAAATCTAGAGGCATAAAAATTATTTGCGAGACAACGAAAAATGGTGTTTACACTAAAATGTCCTTTCGGGCTTACTTTTTAAGTATCTTTGATACTTAAATTCAGGCTGCCTGAATTCACTCTGCTGTCTTTCTGAAATTTTTAACCCAAGTCCTTAAAAGCCCTGTTCAGAAGACGAGAAAGGGGAACAAAAGAGAAGGGCACGGGGGATGGGAGGTATCAGGATAGGGCACAGAAGGGTTAGCACATCTCTTCTTTTATCCTAGAGAACAGTCAAAAGCAGGTGTGCCTTTCAGTTAATTTAACCCACAACCACTCTGAGGAAAGCCTCCCAGGGCGGTAACAACTGCTAATTCAAAGTAGAAAAATAAATGTGCCTGTTGTTTTTCTTCTTAGGAGAAGGGAGAGGAAAGGAATGTTCTTCCCCCAAATGGCACACTAAACACGGTTACACAGTATGTAGATGGATTTAAAGACGGCAAGCCACCTTTTACAGTGCCCCCCCCAACCATGAGAGCTGAAAATCTAGTGGTCTCCACCAAACAAAAACAGTTACCTTGAAATGGAAATATACACCCTCTTTCCAAGATTTTGGCCCACCCACTTGAGGAGAAAAAAAAAAGAGTAAAGTAAAAGGTTGAGAAACAGACAGCAGCACCCCCCCCACCCCGTCCCCGCCCCCAGGGGGGACCACCTGATAGCAACTTCACAGCACCAAGCCAATTGGGCTTTAAGTACCGCCTCAAACTGATTCACTTTCCACAAAGGCCTTATACCTCCACCCTAAACTCCAAGTGAGGCATCTGTACTAGATTACAAACTGATTAACGCCCTAGAAGTCAGTCTAAAAGAAATACTGATTAAAAAAAAAAAAAAGTTCAACTCAAGAGGTCCTTCTTGCTCTAGGGCTCAGGAATCATTTTCACCCAGTTCCCCTGCCTTCCTGGCTCTCCATTCAAACCAAAGCAAAGCGGGAACTTCAGGAAATATCGAGAAAACACATCTGATTTTTACCTAGCAGTCTGCAGAAGCTTAGGTTTTCAATGCAGGTTGAGTTTTTAGGGCAGTTTACTTCAAGTGCACTCAAGATATTAACTTTGACTGTTAACTCCTTTAAAAAAAAAAAAATCCGCAGGATAAAATCCTGGTAGCTTTGTGTTCCTATTTTTCTAGATTTCAAACGTAAACAATGAAATCTAGCTTTCTTTTTATGGTTAAAAAAAAGGGTGCGGTGGACTGGGCGGGATGACCTGCCAAGCAAGACGGGTCAGATTCAAGTCTCAGACCCTAGGATGCCAGGTCCAAACACTGCACTTCTCAGCCCTAAAGAGCAAGGGAAGAAAAAAAAAAAAAATGAGCCAGCTGATGACTATAAAATAACAAATAATCCACTTAGATACCGTGATTGTTTTTTTTAAAGCTCTTTAAGTTCCCTCGCTCAACTAAACTGGGAGAGCAAAACTTTAAAGATAGACTCCAACTGTATCGTGAGATTTTAATTCTAATGATTTTGCCACCATTTGTGCGCTTACAAATAGGACAAATTAACCAGGGCCAAGTGGTTTTGTTTTCCAAAGGGCTAAAAACAGTCCCCAAAGGCGAAAAAACTTTAATGCTAGCACGCACATCTGAAATTCAACTTCCCCCTCCCGTGCCCCCCAAAAGTCACTGGTTAAGCCAAGATGCCCCAAAGTATCCACGGAGAGGTTTACGGGGAAGGAACTCGTCTGGATCCAATCAAGTGTCCAAGTGAAAACCCAGTGTCCCGAGATCGGGCGGGTCAGCGTCGGCTCGGGACACTGGAGTACATGCTGTTCGACTGATTCCTCCTTCCAGAAGGTTTACACGCTCGCACTTTCCCCTCAATTGGCACGCGGAGCAAATGCGCTGGAAGTGGGGGCTGGCGGTTACACCTTCCCTCACCCCGCCCTGCCTCCTCCGCCCGGCCGGGCCCAGGACGAGTCGGGACGCGCCCGGGGCTCTCCTCCGGCCTCTCAACTTTATCGCCTGCTCGCGGGGGGACGGGGCCTCCACCGCCCCCCCCCCGCCTGCGCGCAGGGCCCAGAGACCCGGTCGGGGCCTCCAAGGGCATGTTCCCCCATCACTTCTCCCGGGGACCGGGCCGGCGCCGGGCCTGCAGCTCGGAAGGCGTCGTGCGGGGAGGGCGGCGGGGAGGGCGAGGCGGCCGGCTCCCCCACAGCCCTGCCAGACCCCCGCGGACCCCGGCCGGCGAGGGCGCCTCCAGGCCGCGGCCCCCGTGTCTCTGCGCCCACCCCCACCCCTAGTCCCCGAGCCCCGAGCCGCGGCGCCGGGCAGGGGCGCCATGCAGGCTGGAGCGCCGCGCTGGAGGCCCGCACGACCCCGGAAGGGGCAGCGTGGGGGGGGGGGCCGTGTTTACACCGCCAAGTTCCCCGCTTCCGCCCCGGCCCGCGCATCCCCTCCCTCCGCTCGCGGCCCGGCCCCTGCTTACCTGCATGCCGGGGAGGCCCGACTGCACCGGGGAGTGAGCCATGGCGGTCAGGACGGCCACTTCCTGGGACGGGACGGCCGGGCCGCGGCGATCCGCGCGGGCGACGAGGCCCGCGGGCCGCGGCGGGGGCGGCCGGCCAAGCCCGAGTCCGGCTTCGGCGGGGGCCGGCCCGAGTCTGAGGCCACCCCAGCCCCGGCGGGTCCCGGGCCGGCGGCGGGCTCAGCGGCGGCCGCCGGGCTGCGTCTCCATGCACCGCGCCGGGGAGGGGCTGCGAGAGGGGCGCGGGGACTCGCCACGAGCTGCCGCTGCCGCTGCCGCCGCCGCCGCCGCTGCTCGCAGGAGCCGGGCGGCCTGGGCCCGCGCGCGCTGGCCGCCTGGAGCGGGAGTGGGCGCGCACCGCCCGCCGAGCCCGCGAGCGCCGAGCCCAGCGCGCCCCGCCCCGGCCCGGCCCCCGCGCCCGCCCCCGCGGCCCGGCCGGGGACCCCGCCCCGCGCTTCCGGGAGGGGGAGGAGGCTCGCGGCCGCCGGGCGCCCTAGGCCGCAGCCGCCTGCGCCGCCGCCTGCCGGGCGGGCGGGGGTCCTGGCGGGGTTCCGAGCGCCTCTCGCGGGCCGCCCCCCGCTCCCTGCCGGCCGAGCGGAGCCGGGAGGAGGCCGGCGCACGAGTGCGGGGAGGTGGCCTCCGCCCCCGCGCCCGGCGTGGGAAGGAGGGGCCAGAGTCGGACCTGGGGTTGGCAGCGTGCCCAACCCCCCGGTCTCGCCCCCCCCCCCAGCCCCTCACCCCCGCACTCCCGGCCGGGCTCCGGCGCGCAGGGGGGCCAGGCAGCGAGAGAGCGGCGAGCCCCGACTCTGAACTCTACCATCTTCTTCCTGGTCCAAGCAAGCCCACCCCCTCCATCTCTCCCCGGGAAACGGGCTCCAGGCGACCTCCCCGAGGGCAGAGGCTAGGGCAGGGAGACCTCGGGAGGGAGAGTGCCCAGAGGGCCCTCGGTCTGTAGCCAAGTCAAAACTAACCAGGGTGGAGCTTCTTCGGTGTCTGGGTGAAGTTCCCAGCCAAGTCTAGGAGGGAAGAGGTCGAGAGGTGTTCATTCCCAGTGTTTTTGCTGCTAGAAAGCAGCCCCACTTGGAAGGCTAGGTGCTGAAACTTAGCTAAGTAGTGAGGAGGCTGCACCCCGCCATCTCCGGGCTCCAGATCCAGGCGTCAGCGTCCACCCAGAAGAAAGGGAAAAATGGGGGGCGGGGGCGGGTTGGAGGGTGGGCAAGGAGGAAGGGAAGACAATCGAAGGAAACCGTGTCTAGACTTATCCCCCGGCCCTCTCTCGGCCTCTCTTTTCGGCCCTCTCTCGGCCTCTCTTTTCGGCTGCCCGCAAAAGCTCCAAGTCCCCTCTGGGAACCAGTACTGCCTCTACTTTCTAGTCACTTCTCCGACAACAGAGGAAAGAAGCTCCAGAAAGTATTACACTTGACAGGGGACAGTGGCAGCTTCCCGCTGCACTTCAGGTCTTGGGACCAGGCAGTCACTCTGCTGCCTGGGAGTACCCCAGAGATCATAAACAATTGGAGGAAACTTTAAAAGTCCTCCAGCGACGTAAGGGGTGTTTATACTCTGAGGGGTCACCGTATCCTGAGAATTTCTGCTCCCTAAGGTGCGCCAGATCAGACAAGGACTGGGGTGCTAAAAATAATCCCCACTTTCCCTTTGGAAACATGCATGTTTTTCCTCAAAGTCCCGGATGGATACCTTCAGATTCCTTTATGGTGTCACTGAGTCGGGACTCCCTGCTTCCCCCAAGTACTGGGAAGAGAAATGTGGCAACTACATAGTTAAGAAAAGCATGAACCCTGATACCTGAGAGTTCACCATGTTGCATAAGTTTTGTGAACTTAATAAATAGGGACATAAAGAGAGGACCAGCAAAACAAGCAAGAGGTGCGTCGTTAAAATTTTCCAAATCTTCCACTCAGAAAGTCTTGCAGTAACATGCATGGCCTAAGGTTAGAACTAAGAAATGACCAGGAGTGGAAACAAAAGGATGCAGGGCAGGGATAGCTACAATTGTGGGAAAACTAGGAACAGATTAAAAATTTAAGAGATCATTAAGTAAATGATAGTGTATTTATACAGTTAGTACTATGTAGTCATTCAAAATGATGATATATTACAATATTTAGTAACATGGGAAGGTATTTTCATTATACATTGTCAAGGAAGAAAACAGTGTACAAAACAAATGTATAGCCGGATCTCAAGCTACTTCCTATATATGAAGTTATATTTAAATATATCACCCACATATCTATGTAATGTTATATGTGTGTGTGTGTGTGTGTGTGTGTGTGTGCATAACCAGAGAAAAACCTGGAAGTATATATACCAAGATTTAGCATTGGCTATCCCTGAAATTAAAGCTGATTTTTTTTCAGTCTGTAATCAACCAATAGAGACAATCATGCTGAAATTCTTTAGGATTAGCAGTCAGGGGCAATAACAGAGCCTCAAGATAAGGAGGAATAAACAGGACAAGTGGACAGAAATGTCTGGGCACTGACTGGAGCCATTACCATTGGAAATTCATGGGGCTCACATTGCATGAGCTTATTTCCAACAAATAAGCCATTGAGGCTGGGGGTGTCGGGAGGGGTGGCCTTGGACCTTAATAATCTTGCATAAAAAGTAACCAGAATCCCACTTCATATCCAGAAGCTAGTGAGGCTAAGAACATGTAGATTATAATGGGATACAATTTATCTGGAAACAGTGACTTGCATTCATTAGCTGGCCTCTTTCCCTATTCATTTTTCCCTGTTATTTTCCCTGTTTATCTCCTAGCTATGACTGAACTTCATTTCCTCCTGTGACCATATTTATACCACGGAGCACAATTCTCCTTGAAAGAGAAGAAAGATGAAAAATAGGAGTTCATGGTCCCACTCGATCATATACAGACATTACCCAGTACCCTCAGGGCAGTGGCCCTCTCCCTTTGTTTCAACAGAGCAGATGATTGACACAGCCTGAACCCCTGATGAGATCCTGCCCAATTGCGGATTGCCTCCATTCATCCGTTAACACGTTTTTTGAATGCCAGCTACAAGTCAGACATCTGGTTCAGTGTTGGGCCCATACACACTGGCACTCCTTGGATGCTCTCCTCCCATCCTAGAGAAACGATCTCCCAGAATCCTAACTTCAGAATTTTACTGTAGCATGATTGATTAAATTTAGAGTTGCAACAGCTCTAATTTCCACTCAGGAAAGAAGAGGATTATCCTCTCATCCTCTTCCTCTTGTCACTTCCTCTCCACCCTCCACATATAATTACAAGAGATCATATACTATTATAATTTCACAAGGAGAGATTTTTGAGGGTCTCCATAGAGATTATGCATTTGCTGGTCTCCATGGAGATACTTGCTAACCCATGGAATTATTTTCATCCCCTGGCCCTCTTTGTCTTTTGTGTTGACTTAAGGATAACAATTGGGCAATGAATTGTGCTCTGACACATATTCAGGACCACAAAGGACATTTCCAGAGCCCTATATAGAGCCCTTCAGAACAGAGCCCTTGGCTATTGACTCCCCCTATGCCAGTGAGTAGTCCCAGTAGAGCTCAAAGAGCGCAGCCGAAAACAAGAATTCAACAATCAGTCCCTTCACTTCTCCTTCCGAGTTGAAAAGATAAACACCCCCAAATGCCACTTTATAAAGAGCAGCTAGACAAGTAGCACATTAGCAATTTAAATTTACAGATTAAAGAAAGGGACTTAGCTGGTGAACTTTAAAGAGAGAAATATGAGTAGCTTGGAGAAGTAACTAACAGAAGGCTTGACAAATTTCTACACATGTTCAGCAGGTGAAGACACAAAAGCGGAAGACAGATTATTTAGATTGATATGACACGATAGCAAGGGCCCCAGGGAAGAGATCTGGCTATGTTGGTGCAAAGGAAATTTCATTCGGTGGGCATGGGGCTCGGAGATCAAGCCCTCAGAGCAATATGACTGACTCTAAGTCAGTTTGGGGTCGCACCCTCCCTTTGTTCTCCCCGGGTGCCGTGAAAGAGTACCGTGGGCTGGGTGGCTTAACAGAAACGTTTTTCTTCACAGCGATGGAGGCTGGACGTCCAAGATCAAGGTGTTAGCAAGGTTGATCCTGCGGAGGCTTCTCTCCTTGGCTCGTAGATGGCCATCTTCTCCTTTTGTCTCTACATCGTGTATGTACATATGTGTGCGCCCGGATTTCTATCAGAACACCTGCTAGGTTTGATTAGGGCTCGTGCTCATGACTTCGTTCTCACTTAATCACCTCTTGAAAGACCCTGTCTGCCACTGCAGTCCCGTGCGGAGATACTAAGGGTCAAGACTTCAACATAGGACTAGGGGTGGGGTACCCGTCAGCCCAGAACACACCCCTTTCCCTGCACACACGGTTCTGGCCACCTGCTTTATCTGGTTCCCCCAGGCTCAGCTCCATGAGCAAGAGCTTCCTTTCTCCTCTCCCAAGGCCTGTGCACCATTCTACACACGTCACATTTCACATTTATGCTAATAGGCATTGCTTCATATTTCCGTGGGCGTAGTCCCTGAACTTCTTCTCCTAGAGAAACTAGAGCATTAATCCTCCAACCACTGGACAACGCAGAGCAGAGGCAGGGAACAGAAGCATGTATTTGCTTGGTAAAGCATTTCCAATTAGAAGAAATCATCTGAAATACATGGCAGAATGTGCCAGAAAAGAGTTCGGAATATTTTCCGGGGAGTACTTCAAAAGTCATAAATACTCATTTCAGCCAAAAGGTTACACTTTAATAAAGTCTTTCTTTCTCTCCATGTGTCCTCAGGCCCTGAGTCTCACTGCCCTTGGAGGTGCAATTTACCAGGGTGGTCGGGGGCCAAGCCCGCAAGAGGAAGGGGCTTTTTGTTCTCTGTTTCTGGCATGTTCTGGGGGCTCACACCAGGGAAGTTTAGGCTGTTTAGCAGAGTGCGTTAGAACAGGCTCACTAGGCAAATTCTCATGGGCAGTTCCGCCTGGCAAAAAGCCAATTAACAGAGCTTGTCCCCCTCTGAACAGTGGACACTTGACCCTGCCAATCAGCTCATAAAGACTCAGTATACAAGGACTCATCAAGTGTGTAGATCTCCCTCCCTCCCGAGGCTGGGTTTGCTTTCAGACGTGTCCAGAAAGGGCATAAATGAAATCGTCCCCAGAAGGATGAGGTCACCCATCCCACAGTCTCAGAACTGCAGCTCCCCTCTTACAAGCCCTTGGCCCTATTTCTGACAAGGAAGACAAATTGTAGAAGGCGACTTTAATTTTCACTTCAAGGAGATCTAGGGAATTACGTGCTTAAGGAACATGGTACAAACCACGCAAAGGTAAAATGTGCCTGGGAGTTGTAGACCCTGGTTCCAGAACTCACACAGCCAGCCATGCTCAGAATCCTCATGCAAATACCCACTGACACAACCCTATCATCAAGGATTCGCCTGGAAAAAAGATAAGCATGTAGTTTCCTACCTCGATTTCCCAGCCCAGTTTTATTTCATTTCCTATGAAGCTATGTCAGTGATACTATTAGTCAGTCCTCTTTAAACAAGTGATGGAAACATAGCTCAACCCTTCATCGCCATGAAAGGGAAATTTTAGCTCCATGATGGAAATCCAAGCTTCCTGGATGAGCCTTGGACAAATCCAGGAGTGTGTGCTGAGTGATAAAATCGTAACTCTGCCTTTCTCTGCCTGTCTTCCCTGCCGGCCTCTGCTTACCCTTATCCTCACATGGGTTTCCTAGATGGAAAGATGGAAGGAAGACTCTTGGCCTAATTGATACATTCCACCCCTTGGCTGCCCAGCATGTGCGTGCGCGCGCACACACACACACACACACACACACACGTTCTCTTTTTCCATTTATGATTTCTTGCGTGTGCTCCCCACCACGCATAACCATCCAAAGCAAGTCAAGTTCAAGCACCTTCTCCTTAGGTCATCCATTCCTACTCTGGAGGCTCTGGATAATATGTATCCCTCTTTGTCAAGTCTGGATGTAGCTTTTCACAGGTCAACAATCTGCTGTATGTCTACACGGTAAATGTTATCACCCCTAATGTGTTTGATATGGGGAAAAATTTTGATAGCCACTTTAAAAACTCTCATCTGAAAAGAAGGGGGGAAAAATAAGCAGGGGTCATCACCAGTCCGTAAGACACCTGATACCTGCCGGAAAGTGAGGCAGTTGGAAGAGGACCTGGGTCAGCCACAGAGACTATACTTGACTCTGTTCTCTGGAAGGTTATCCAGATTCTGTGGCCACACTAGAGAGGAGCATGAGGAGGCTGGCCCTTCTGGAGGGTGCACTGTTTTAGCGGCCCATATCCTATTGGTGAGGATCTGAGGTCCTGGGGAGGTCTTCAGTGCAGAGATACCGAACTTTCTCCTTCCCTGCATCCTCAGCATCTCAGTAATTTTTCATAGTGCCTCTGAGCCGAAAGAAATACCAAATAGTCCAATTAACGTAAGAATCTAGGTACAAGCAACTTAGTAGTTCTGTCCTAATAATTCAGTAGCTCTTTGAAAAAATAACACTGTAAATTAGAGAAT
This sequence comes from Nasua narica, assembly GCA_028533885.1. Classification (NCBI taxonomy): domain Eukaryota; kingdom Metazoa; phylum Chordata; class Mammalia; order Carnivora; family Procyonidae; genus Nasua; species Nasua narica. Next base: position 10,676,337 of record CM052810.1, on the reverse strand, counting down.
AATCTAGGAGCATCTAGGTGGCTCAGTCAGCTAAGGATCTAACTCTTGATTTCAACTCAGGTCATTATCTCGGGGTCATGAGATCAAGCCCAGAGTTGGGCTGCACACTGAGTGCGGAGCTTGCTTAAGATTCTCTCTCCCCCTCTCTCTACCCCTCCTCTCACTGCTCATGCTCCCTTTCTCTCTTTAAAAATTTTTTTTAAAAAATAAAAATAAGAAAATAATCTATTGATTTAATTCTTTTTTTTCTATTGATTTAATTCTTAAGTAATCACAGTAATCTGCTAAGGGGACATATGTTCCTGTTGGACACCGTACAACTTCTCAGACCTTAGAATGAGATTGGACATATTTTTTCAGCGCTTCAATTCTTGGTACACATTGATTTTTTTTTAATCATAGCAGGTGCCAATATATAAGCCGATGCTTTGCTGATCTATGACATCACTGAAAAGAATGTAGCATGATCTAATGCTGAAACCATGGACCACCTGTCAGCACAGCCTCTGACAGATGCTTAATACCATTGCATTTCTAGAAAATGTAAACTATCTTGGGCTATCTCTATGAACACTCAGGGCACCTTGAGGCAGAGTTGGGGCACCACGGTCTTAGGAACCAGGAACTCCCACTGCCTTCCATTCTGTCTTCCCCACGACCGTTTTTCTTTCTCGCACCTTCCAACCCTGGATCTAGGTTTATACTGGCCTGGACTCTGTTGAAAACCCAATTCAAATTAGCTTACACCAAAAGAGTAATTCATCTCATTTACCTGAGAAAGCCACTATTTATAAGCCAGTCACATCAAGTTTAAAGAGTAAAATTGGAAAAGGTAAGGCTAGCTGCTGACAACTAAATTTGGGGATTCGAAGAAGGTAATCAGGACTCTGTGTGTCCTGATATTTGGGATCCTTGGCTCCTGCTTGCCTTACCTGCCAGACAGGCTCTTCCCGTCAGAGAGCAGAATGATCATGTCATCCTTAGGCCTTCATCATCCCAAAGGCTTAAGAGCCCAGTTGAAAGGAGGCCTCCTTCACGATAGCTCTGCTTGAATTCATAGGATTCCGATTAGCTAGAGCCATGGGAGGGACAGAATCATCCCACAGGTTTGTTTGTTTTTTTTTTTGTGGGTGCCTGTACCCTAAATAAAGTCACACTGAGCAATCAGAGCCCTTTGCCCACTGGAGTTGGGGAATTGGAGGTTTCTTCTGATCAGCTGCTTAATCTGGCAGTGGGGAAATCCTTCTTATTAAAGTCAGGATCTTAGAGAGTTGTGAAGGGCAGGAGAATCGATATTTTAGGTTTGTGGAACACGTGATCTCTATCACAGCTCCTCAGCTTCACTGTTGAATCAACAAAGTAGCCCCAGACGATATACATTCCAGTAAGCAGAGCGGAAACTTTGCTTGTAAACACTGCGGGTAAGCCCCGCTGGCATCCTGCCCGGTAGTTTGTTGACCCCTGATCTAGATGAGTGACCTTGGTAAATTGGGTGAGTGGTCAGACCATTGAACAGAGTTCCAAAAGGACAAGTTTAGGGAAGTACACAAAGGAGGAAAAATAAAGTACAGCCACACTACCTGGATATGTAGAGTTGACAGGAAGAGACCAAGGAGCTATCCTGGACTATGGATTGTAAATAAGCCCTTAATACATAACTGTAATTTAAAATAAGGCAGGGTCCAAAATACATGCAATAATTGGCGAGAGGACAAGACAGGAAGTTTCCATACAGAGGATTAGGCTCTTGGGGAACATCACTAATGTTCATTTCACAATGAACACGGAGTCATACCAAGAATACCTATGAAGAGGGGCGCCTGGATGGCTCAGTTGGTGGAACATGCAATTCTTGATCTCAAGGTTTTGAGTTCAAGCCCCATGTTGGGTAGAGATTACTTAAAAATAAAATCTTAAACATATAGATGTATAAAAATATATATATATATATATATGTATGAAGAATCATGAACTCCTCAAGGTCAGGATTTTTCCCTTGTGATCTCAGGAGTATTTCTGGTGTGGAGATATGGAAGAATCATATAATATATGTTTGTTTATGTATGTCAGAAACAGGTAGGTTTAATAATTAGAATTCTATTATTAGGAAGTGCTTAAAAATGGGACACCTGGGCAGTTCCGTTGGTTAAGTGTCTGCCTTTGGGTCAGGTCATGATCCCTGGGTCCTGGGATTGAGCCCAGCATTGGGTTCCCTGCTCAGCATTCCCTCGCCTCTGCCTGCCCCTTCTCCTGCTTGTGCATGCACGCTCTCTCTCTCTCTCTCTCTGTCAAATAAATAAATAAAATCTTTAAAAAAAATAGAAAGTGTTTAAAAACATGGATTTCAGTGCTACAGAAGAGAAGTTCTGGTAAACAACCCAAACTTTGGATTGGGACCACAATGCACTACATCCTAAAAACAAAGGTGAATCAGAAATAGACTAACTCAGAGGGCGCCTGGGTGGCTCAGTCAGTTAAGTGTTTTGACTCCTGATCTCAGCTCAAGTCTTGATCTCAGGGTCATGAGTTCAAGCCCTATATTGGACTCCACACTGGCTATGGAGATTACTTAAAAAGAAAGAAAGAAAGAAAGAAAGAAAGAAAGAAAGAAAGAAAGAAAGAAAGAAAGAAAGAAAGAAAGAAAGAAAGAAAGAAAGAAAGAAAGAAAGAAAGAAAAGAAATAGACTAACTTCACAAAGAATAAGTCTAGCTTCAAATCAGCTCAATAAATTAGACTAAGACCATCTGCCCTAGCCTTGTGCTATACCAGAAGTAAACTTTAATCCTTTCTGGAGGAAGATACTATCATCTAGAGTCTCAAACAATCAGTACATTTTTTCATAAGCAATGTATAGTGCTCAATAAAAAATAACCAGGCACAGTGAAAGAGAATTTACAAAATATAACCAGACCTACAAGAGACCAAGACAGGACAGAAGACTGAGAGAAAAATATATAATAGAAACATAATCATGGAGGTAGCTAAGTAATCAGAGGGAACATTAAAATAAATATGACTGAATATGAATATAACAAGAAATTGAATGACAAGATGGAAAATTTTCAGGAAAATGGAAACTATAAAAAAGAATCACATTTTTTCCAATTCTTTAAAAAAAAAAAAGAATCAAATGGGGATGTCTTGGTGGCTCAGTTGGTTAAGCACCTGACTCTTGATTTCAGCTCAGGTCATGATCTCAGGGTCTTGAGATAGAGCCCTGCATCAGGCTCTGTATTGGGCATGGAGCCTGTTAAGATTCTCTTTCCCTCTCCCTCTGTGCCTCTCCATTGGGGTTCTATGCACAAGCTCTCTCTCTTTCTCTCTCTCAAAAAAAAAATTTAAAAAGTTAAAAAGAATCAAATGAAAATCCTAGAAATAAAAAATATAACTAAAATTCTTAAGAATTTGATGAGTTTAAGAGCTGATCAAACACAACCAAAGATAGATTTAATAAAGAGAAATGGGGTGTGTGTGTGTGTGTGTGTGTGTATGTGTGTATACACACTGAAACTCAAAACCTAAAATTGAACAAGAGAAGGCAGATATAAAAGAATACTGCACATATGGAGTACTGTATGGTTCTACTTACATGAAGTTCAAAAACAAATGAAACTAATCTATAGCGTGAGACATCCCAAGTGGTTAAATTTGAGAGGATAAAAGGAATTACAGTTAGCTGTGGGAAAGAGGGGGCTATTTCTTGACCCGAGTTGTAGTTACACTGGGGGTTACACTTGAATTATTTGTCAAGCTGTTTTTGACTTGCGTAGTTTTTCCTGCATGTTATATATCAATAAAATATTCATAAATATATGTGTATACACACATGTAAATATGGGAGGCTATTTATATAGGTTATCTTTGAGCATTATGGGTAATTTTTATGAGTAAAAATATTACTCATAAAATCAAAAAATTATGAGTAATTTTATAAATTTGTTTTATAAATTTATAAATTTTATAAATTAAAAATTATGAGTAATTTTTTCTTTGTTTTTTTCTACAATGATTATGGATTACTTATGAAAAAGGAAATAAAAGAGAGAAAAAGAGGAAAAAAGAAATACCGAGCAGTTGTTTTTGTTCAAAATTGAGGTATAATTGACATGTAAGTGACTGGTTTTATGAAAATTCTTCTAATCCTAGGATGAAAGCAAATGGGATTTAGATTTGGCTTAAGAAAAAATCTCCAGAGGGCGCCTGGGTGGCTCAGTTGGTTGAGCAACTGCCTTCGGCTCAGGTCATGATCCTTGAGTTCCGGGATCGAGTCCCACATCAGGCTCCCGGCTCCATGGGGAGTCTGCTTCTTCCTCTAACCTTCTCTCCTCTCATGCTCTCTCTCACTTTCTCTGTCTCTCAAATAAATAAATAAATAAAATCTTAAAAAAAAAAAAAAGAGTTCTAAAGAAAAAATCTCCAGAAACTAAAGTTGTTAAACAGAGAAAACAATGGATTCTTCTTCCCAGATGGCCTTTCAAAATAGAGTAAGTATTAAGTGTGGTCTCCCCCAAGGCATGGCTCTAGGCAAGAGTACATTTTAAGATTCATTTTGGGTCTATGATCCTATAGTTTCAACACGAGGGAGGGATAAAGAACTTCATTTATAGTGAGTTTACATTCCAAGTGGTAAGCCGGTGCCTGGAAATAATATGTAATCATATCATTAGGAACTCATGGTCATTGGAGGTCATGTAATTATAGATGAAATGTGAATTCCATTCACTCATTAACAGTTATGAACTGCATATGCCTCAGCCAGACTCTGATCAAGGGACTGAGCTGTTGTGATAAACATAACAAAATCTATGCTCTTGTGGAGTTTATATTCCAATAAACAAATATGTAACACATCGAGTGGTGATAAGTGTACTGAAGAAAACCAAAGCAGAGTAAGGATAAAGAATGATCGTGGAGATGGTTGTTCATAGTGAGCAATTTTAAAGAGTCTATTTTTAGGTTATCTCACACCCAACGTGGGGCTCAAACTTATAACCCCAATATCAAGAGTCAACATGTTCTACCAACTGAGCCAGACAAGTGACCCCAGAGTGAGCCCTTTTTGATCAGACAGACAAGGAAGACCTCTGTGTTTGGTGATATTTGGGCAGTCACCTGAAGGAAGCGAGCGAATGATCCATACGGCTTACCAACCTGAGCAGTTCCAAGAGGAGGGAACATGCTTAGATCATCCCTGAAATAGCAGGGGAAGCAGTGTGGCTCGAGCAGTCTCAGTGGGCAAGAGAGAATGGTGGGGGATGAAGGAGCTTGGGGCCGATCGTGTAGGGGCTTGTGGCTCATTAAGAGGACTTTCAACTTATCTTTCTGAGATGGGGAGCTTTGAAGAGTTTGAACAGAGGCATGATGTGATCTGCCAAATTTTAAATGGGTTACTCTGGCTGCGGAGTGGAGAATTGATAGTAGAAAGGCAACCACAGAGAAAGACCATGAGAAATCTCTTGCTCTTCTCTAGGCATGAAGTGATGGCAGTTTGGACCATAAAGATACCACAGGGCCCAGGGAAAGGGGATAGAATTCTGAATATATTTTGAAGGCAAAGATCGACAGGGTCTGAAGGAAGAGATGTGAAGTACAAGAAAAGTGGAAGAAGCAAGAATAACTCCAAAAATTTTGGTCTGAGAAACTAAGAGATTTGAGAAGCAACATTTATTGAAATGGTAGAAGTCTCGAGAAGTACAGTTGGGGAGGGATATAGGACCACATCAGCAGAAGCAGCTCACAATTCTTTTCATACAAAGGAGGAAGCAACTAAAAAGACTGAGTTAGGCAGGTAACCCTTCAGAATGGATGAAAAGAACCAAACTCACATTTTGACAGGGACTTTGCAAATTTTGCATCTAAGTCCACTTCCTCCAACCCTGCTCTGTTTTCAGGGCCCTTATGCCACCTCTCAGTCTCTCCCATTTCTGAATCTTTGGTCTTTACCTCTTTTCCAGTGTTTTCCATCAGCATTTAAACACGCTTATGTCTTTTCTATTTTGAAAGCTAAGAGACAAGCTTCCCTCTACACCACATACTCCCCAGCTACCATCTAACCTATCTCTTTCCCTCCACCGACTTCTTCAGTCTACCCTCTTTTCCTGCTTTATTCTCCCCTCTCAGGGCCCTCCAATCTGGGGTAGCCCCCCACTCTACAGAAACTGCGCTAAATTCACCAATGACCTAGGCGGGCACTTGTAGCTCATGGGTAATTTGCCGTCTTTTATTTTTTCATGTTCTTTTTCATGGTTGACTATGCCGCCTTCTTGAGCATTTTTCTTCTGTTGGCATCTGCATCACACATTCCTGGTTTCCTCTCACCGTCTGGGTTCCTCCGTCTTGCTCTTCCCAACAGGCCCAGTCTACTTCCCCCAACATTTAAATATCGGAAGCTCCAGGCCTCCTCCTCCTTACTCCTCTTTGCTCCTTTGGGTCCATTGTACCATTTGGTTATCCTGCTGACTCCCAGATTTATATCTCCAGCCCTCTCTTTCGAGCTTAAGGCTTGTAAATCCTGCCATCTCCATTTATATGTCTTCCAAGGTCAAGATCTGCCTCCATAGACTTGGCCCTCTTCCTGTGCTGTTAACACCAACTAGTTAGACCGCACAATACCTCTCACTCAAAAACGGGGGACCTATCATCTCCTTCTCCTGATTAATCAGCTAGTCCCCTAAACCTGTCCTCTAAATTCCTCGGGGACCCATCCATGCGCTCCATCAGTGCTGTTGCTGCCCTTCTCTGAACCTCACACACTCGCGTGTGACCCACGAGCAAGAGCATCATATTCACCTGGGAGTTTGCTAAGAACCCCTGGTGATTTGCATGTACCCGGAAGCTTGAGAACCATCTCTCCAAACCAGCTTAATTTCTCCGTCTGGCCTCCTTGCTTCTACTCTGGCTGCTTCCAGTGGATTCTCCACACTGCAAACCAAATCACGTCTCTCATGTACTTCAAGTCTTACAGTAGCCTCCTCGTTTCCTTAGAATAAAGTATATTCTGTATGCTTTTCCTTTTATTTGTTGTGATTCAAGATACCGTTGTCCTTTGTCTGATTTACATCTTTATTGTATCTCCTTTAACACAAAAAATATTTGACAGCTTTACTTTTTTAAAGTACCTCTAATCAAGAAATGTTTTATTTGATTTTGTCTTTTATTCGCTACGAAAGTTATATTTGCATTGTAAATGGAACTATTTCTCAGTTCCTGTAGTTAGTTAATTCACATAATAAATGCGTATAAAAAGCCCTCAAGTATTGAAGAAATGCTTTTTTTTTTTTTTTTTTTTTTGCAAACCGCCATCAATTATGCTCTGAAAACTTGAGAGAAACCTCCTTGGGTGAAGAGGATTAAAATCTGAATGTTGTTTAAGCATGGAAAATAAAACTCTTTCTAATTTTATTTATTTTTTATGAGGAAGATGGTATTCTGGACACGATGGCTGCTTCTTGAATAAATCCAGAGAACATTCTCTGATAGACCCACATATGTTACAAATGGGTTCAGCACTCTGTTTCAATTCCCCGGGCAAATGCCAGTGTGGAAAGGCTTTTGTTGTCACAGGTAACCCATGGAGCTTTAAAAAAGCAAAAGTACTATTGGTGAGTCTATAAAATTCAACTGAAAAAATATCCCTTTCATTTGTGTAAGTCTAAAAGAGGAGTTCGGGGTAGAAATATTTCATGAGACTGTGGAATCCAATCCAAAACATTCAGTGCAATGTAGATTCCCCTCGAGAGCTTTCCACACCTTATAATTTGCAGTCCGGTGATGGGGTACTGCCGATAAACTCTAATTAGGCTGCCTAGGCCCGTCAGGCAGCCCTGCTCTGAGGTGACACCGTCCGAGCTACTCCCAACTCCAGTGCTGATGGACAGTCACAGGCGGGGCTGTAGGGAAGTGTCATCTTCTTGTCATGGAGGGCCACGGCAAAGGCAGGATTTTCTAAGGACAACTGAATTCAGAGGTGATGGCAGAAGCTTCTGCCAAGTGGGGACCAAAGAACCCAAACTTGGTGGTTAGGGTGTGGAGGGCATGAAAAGACAGAATTTAGGAGAGAGGAAAAGGAGAGTCAAAAAACTGAAACCAGGGGCGCTGGGGTGGCTCATCGGGTTAAGCCTCTGCTTTTGGCTCAGGTCATGATCTCAGGGTCCTGGGATCGAGCCCTGCATCAGGGTCTCTGCTCAGCAGGGAGCCTGCTTCCCCCCCCACCTCTGCCTGCCTCTCTGCCCACTTGTGATCTCTTTCTCTCTGTCAAATAAATAAAAATAATAAATAAAGTCTTTAAAAAAACCCTGAATTCAGCAAAATGAACCACATATTGTAAAATTCCACTTATTATTTTTAAATATTTTATTTATTTATTTGAGAAAAAAAATGAGTGGGGAGGGAGAGAGGGAGAGGGAGAAGCAGGCTCCCCGCTGAGCAGGGAGCCCAGGACGGGTTTCTGTCCCAGGAACCCGGAATCATGACCTGAGCCGAAGGCAGTCACTTAACCAACAGAGCCACGAAGGTGCCCGGTAAGATTCCACTTATATGAAACATTCAGAATAGGCCAGACCATAGAGACATACAGTAGATTATTGGTTGCCTAGGCTGGGGGAGAAGGATGAGGGGTTGAGTGTTGACAGCTAAGGGGTGCAGGGTTTCTTTTTGGCATAATAAAAAGATTCTAAAATTGATTGTAGTGATGGGTACACAAGTCTGTGAATACACCAAAACATACTGAATTGTACATTTTATTTTTTAAATTATTTTAAGTATTTTTATTTATTTCTTTTTGAGAGAGAAAGAGAACAAGCGAGCAGGGGGGAAGGGCAGAGAAAGAAGCAGGCTCCCTGAAGAGCAGGGGGCCCAAGGCGGAACTCGATCCCAGAACCCTGAGATCATGACCCAAGCCAAAGGCAGATGCCTAACCAACTGAGCCACCCAGGCACCCCTGAATTGTGCATTTTAAATGGATGAATTGTATAGTTGGCGTATCATATCTCGAGAAAGCTCTTAAGAAAGAAACTAAAATGGGGTGCCTGGATGGCTCGTCAATAGAGCATCCCACTGATCTCAGGGCTGTGAGTTCAAGTCCCACATTGGGTATAGAGATCACTTTAAAAAAATCACATGGGTTCAATGCCTCCATGTGGCAGGAAAAAATAATTAAAAGAAATAAAAATAAACTCTTAAAAACACCCCTCCTAGGGGGGTCTGAGTGGCTCAGTCAGTTAAATGTCTGCCTTCTGCTCAGGTCATGGCCCAGGGGTCCTGGGATCAAGCTCTGCCTTGGGCTCCCTGCTCAGTGGGGTGTCTGCTTCTCCCTCTGCCCTCTGCCTCTCCCCCGCTCATGCGCTCTCTCTCTCTCTCTCTCTGCCTCTCTCTCTCATTCTCACTCTCTGTCTCAACTAAATAAATAAAATCTTAAACAAAATACCCCTCCTAAAAAGGATGAGAATGAAAAATGTAAAGATATTGAGCAGAAGTAATAGGGTTGATTGCTTCTTATGATGCTCATACAGCTATTTTTTGATGTTTTCCCATTAGCTACCTACCACTGACTTACTGCTACACGAGATGAAGATCCCGTTTCTTATGGGCCCCTCTCCCTATGTGCACATATACTTTTTCTGCCCACCTTCGTCCCGTTATGGCTGTATTGTAATTTTTGGTAAAATCAATATTCAGCATTGATGACTCTCAAATGTATTATCTCCAACAAAGTCTTTTCTGGAGTCTGGACCATATCCGAATGCTTCCTGAGCATCTATAGTATCTAACAGGCATCTCGAACTTAATGTGTCTAAAACAGCTCTTGCCCCCCCACCTCTCAAATCTGCTCCTCTCTGCCTTTCCCATCTCAGTAAATGCCAGTGTCATTTTCCCAGTCGTTCAAGTAAAAAACCCCAGAGGCGTCCTTGACCTCACTCCTACTCTCCTATCCGCCATCTGATTTTCAGCTCCATCCATCCCTCCTCCATCTGATTATTCATCTCACTCTCCCGTCGAAATATACCCAGAATCTAATACCACCTTTCCACCTCCATGATACCTTCCCTGCTCCAAGACACCATCCCTTCTCTCTTGAATGACTGCCATGGCCTCTCACTTGGGTTTCCCACTTCCACCCGTGGTCCCTTGATTTATCTTCGACAGAAAGACACAGTTAAAATAAAGGTGGGATCAACACACCACTCCTCTGCTTCAAAGCCCCGAGTGGCTCCCCATTGCATCAGGGGGACATCAGTCATGGTGAGACTCCAGAACCAATAAATCTGGTTGGTCCTTCGCTAAGCACACAAGCCCAATGCCTTTGATCTATAGTTTTCTGGAAGGTCTAAGGAGGTTAAGCCTCCACTTAAAACATCAGCCACAGAAACAGCTCAGCCTTTATGGCTAAACGTATAATGATGCTCTCCAGTGAAGATTTCTTTCACCCCGATAAACAGAAGTCCCTGTCATTGTCCTATACGTGGGATGAGGAGGCCGGACTATTTTTCTACCCAGTGTAAATCCAGCTCTAATGCCCTTAATGAGGAGAGGGGGGAAGAGGGCTGCTCATTCTCCTAAACCATTCTCCATGGCTACAAGCCTTCTCTGATTTCTTACGCAAGCATTGCAGCCTTCTCGGGGGCCCAACTTGGGAAGCAAACAAGTCTCTCGGAATAGACACTGAGGCACATTGTACTGGGGCCGCCCTCTGGATGTCTTACTATCCATTTCCTTATATTTGCAAATGACTCTGTCCCTAATTAGCATGACATTCCTGATCTAGTTATTATTCTATTAATCCACAGTAATCGTCTTCAACTATGAAATCCAAGTATGTTATCTAGGAAGTCGTGTCACCCAGAATTGAGATATAGAATTTGCTTTGTGGATTATAGAAGCAAAACTGAGAAAATGACAGAAAAGTTGCTATAAGCTAATTTAGGGAGCATGCTTATTAAAATAATCTCTTTGAGCCTATTTTTTTCTGAAATACTGGGAAGGGGATGGTGGCAACAGCATTATTTCCCGCCGAGGCTACTGGGCTCTTGTCTGTCACCTTCTAGTAAAGGAGCAGCTTCAGGGGAAGCCCTCTTCCCTGGCTATTTCTGGGTCCTGGCCCTTCTCACACGCCTTCATTCATTCATTCATTCATTCACGCTCCTGGGAGTTCAATTTGATTTCCTCTCCTCATTAGGTCTTTTCCTAAGTCTCTGCCTCTCAGGGTTCTTCCAAAACTGACTTCAGTTTCCTCAGCGTCCCTTTTCCTTGCTGTCCCTCCTTCTCTGAGTCACAAATGTTTGCTGAGCCCCTGCTGTGTCTTCCCGTGTTTACATCAGACTCTATCTCTGCCCTGCAAAGTCACGAGTGTGAGTGAGGCAGGCACATGGGAAGTGACCTGGTGGCCACATACAGTTGCACTGAAGACACGTGATCTCTTATGTCTCAACATTTCTGAAATTGAAATGCATCTCTCTCATCTTATACATGGAGAGAGAGAGAGAGAGAAGAAATTCGCCAGTCTCTGAGTTAGAGAGCACTGCAATGTAGCTACCCTTGAACATTTTTGGTTTGTACCTCTGCTCTGCATTTGGGAGGAGTGCAGCCCAAGATAGCAGCTCCGGCATGTTCTTTAGAAGCTGCACTCCTCCCAAATGCAGAGCCTGAGCCCAGGGCTCGTGTATGGGCAGTTTGCTGGGGTCTGATGCCAGGGAGCAGAAATGAGGGGCTGGGCAGGGCGCCAGGGAGAGGAAGGGCCGGTGCGGTGATCATCACCCCTGCGGGTGCTTGCGGGTCAGTCCTGCTGAACCTTCTGAGGAGTCACATAGAACATGTCTGAGAACTGTCTACCCACAGAGAGAAGGCAGAGGTTTTGCCACCTGTGTCACCCTCCCACACGCATGGATGCCACAGTGCATGCTGGGGAAGTCCCATCTTTGCGGGGCAGCTGAGGCGAGGTGACGTCTGATTGTAACTTCTCAGAGCGGCTGCTGGAGAAAGAGGTGGGCTGAGAGGAGGGGACAGCAGAAAAAAAAATGTCCCATATAACTGCTATTTTTTCCCTCTTTTTTAATAAGAATGCTCATAGATGGAACGGCTGGGTGGCTCAGTCGGGTTAAGCGTCCAACTCTTCATTTTGGCTCAGGTCATGTTCTTGGGGTCATGGGATCGAGTCTCGCTTTGGGCTCTACGCTCTGTGCAGAGTCTGCTTTGAGACTCTCTTCTCCCTTTCCTTCTGCCCCTCACCTACCACTTGTACTTTCTCAAACAAAACAAAACAAAACAACCAAAAAATAAGAATGCTCAGAGCAGCTTTATACACAGAGCCAAAAATATGGAAACAATACAAAAGTTGGTCCATCAGTAGGACAATGCATAAACAAAATGTGGCATGCTTATGCAATGACATCCTACCCAGCGACAAGAGCCCAGAGCGCAGATGCACTGGACCACTCCTAAAGACACAACGCTAAGCAAGAGAAGCTGGGAACCAAAGGGTCCATACTGTAGGATTGGACTTATGTGAAGTCAGAGAACAGACACGACTAATCCATGGCTATGGGATCAGAGCAGTGGCTCTGTCTGGTGGGGTATGGAGATTAACTGCAAAAGAGGATGAGAGAACTTTCCAGAATGATAGAAATGGTCCTTATCTTGACAGAGGTATGGATTGCATGGATATTCATCAAAACCCAATAAATTATACATTTAAGATGTATATGTTTTACTATTTATAAATTTTACCTAAAAAAAACTATTACATATTCAACCCTAGCTAATAGATTTACTTCTCACAGCAGTATCGGTTAGTAACTAAAACTACTTTCTGTGTATTCAAGACTTGAATTAATGAATAGTGATAATGAATAGTGATAATGAACAATTAATGAATGTTAGGATGTAGTATCCTAACATACTTAGGATGATGAGAGCTGGGTTTCTCAATTTTTGGAAAAGAGAATTATAAATAGGGACAGAGGGAAGCCTGTGGTGTTGCTTTAGGAACTGCAGGTATCAATATGAACTTACACGTTTATATGGATAGAGATACACCTACTTACATACATACACACACAGCACATACACACACATTTAAAAAATTATTTAAATTCAATTAATTAACTAATTATTTAGTTAACAATAAATGAGAATAAATTCAATTAATTAACTATTACATTGCTTAACTCTCTCTGCTGGAAGGGTCTTCAAGCAATGACCCACCAGGAAAACAGGGCACAGGTAGAGCCCAGATCTTGGTTTCCACCTACCGTTCTCTCTCTTTCTTTTTTTTTTTTAAGATTTTATTTATTTATTTGACAGAAAGAGAGAGATCACAAGTAGGCAGAGAGGCAGGCAGAGAGAGAGAGGGGGAAGCAGGCTCCCTGCTGAGCAGAGAGCCCGATGAGGGGCTCGATCCCAGGACCCTGAGATCATGACCTGAGCCGAAGGCAGAGGCTTTAACCCACTGAGCCACCCAGGTGCCCCCCTACCGTTCTCTCTAAAAGGAACCAAGGCTCTTTAGAAAAATGGCTGACTCCAGGACTGGGGCAGGGAAAGTACAAAATGACCCTTGAATGTCTTGCAGCATTAAATAAGAAAGTGAGACATCAAAAGAATGGACGGACCCCTTTGAAGGAGTCCCCCGGTGGTCAAATCTGGGCCATTTGAGCATCAAGATAAATGATGGGAATGCAAGTTAATCCTCATGGAACCCATGGCAAACTAAATTGAAAAGAATAATTCTAAACTCAGAGTAGGTAATAAAATGAAGCAGGAATGAGAGCCATCAAAGACCATGTCCTACCGAGGACAGTACTGTTAATGCTCCGATAAATCGCATTCTCTCAAACGTGAGCAGTCCCTGCCAGGCAAGGACGACCAAGCCCTGCCAAGTTGCCAAGGGCTTCTTCTGGCAGCTAGCCAGACTTGCGTGCAGCACCCGACTTAGAATCCCGTGTCAGTTCCAGTCACTTCTAAGGCTAGCGACTGCAACCATAGCACACTTAGTAAGCGTAGCCGGTGTAAAGCTGAGTTCGCAAACTCCAGAAATACAAAATAAATACCCATTTCTTTGTTTCCTTTACATTAAACTAAATCTTCCAACCCCAACAATGGAAAATTGGGTTTTCATTGTTATTGCGGTCTCTCCCCTCTCTTCCCGGACTTTCAGCGGAAGTCAGAAGCTCTATGTGGTGCCAAGAATAGGCAAGACCACTCTCCTGGGTTTGGTGATCCTCATTGTCTAAACCCACCTGGGTCTCTTTAATCTAGAAGGCCCCTGCTTCCTCGGGACCAAGAACCCTGGGCCCACCTAAATCTCATCACACCTGCTGTGGGGACAACAGGGGACAAAGGCTAGAAGACATCCATCCAGCTGCTCTTCATTTGCTTCAAAGGAGATCCTCTCCCCACTGGTGTCCTCAAAGAAAGAGAACACTAGCTCTCTACTGAGCTCTGGTTTTAGGAAAATAAGACCAGGATGAAAAGCATCTTTTGCATAGTTTTGGTTTTGGCCTGGTAGTCCCTAACTTCCTCTGAGTGCCGGGTCAGTGGGAGAGGTGGGGTGGGGAGGCATAGAGATCCTGCTAACCTTTGTGGAATGGGGTGGGGGATGCTGTCAGAACACCCCAATAAATGATCCTGACATATGGATTACGTGCAAGTGACCCTGGGTTGCTTGTAACACGAGAGCCTATGACCTGTGGGATAGTTACTCATGAGAGCCAGGAGAGGGCTTGCATTTTTAGATCAGTTTGGGGTTCAGCAGGGGCACTTTGTGGTCCGCTGATGGACCACCCACCTTCCTTCAGGAACTGGGACCTGGCCCAGCCTCCCATCCATGGAGGACACAGTGACACCATCATCATGGCGCGATCGTCCAGGTCCTGCCTGAACGTGGCGGACACAGGAAAGAGCTGCTCCCCAAAGGTCAAATGATGCCTTCCCTGAACACTCTCATTGAACGTAACCTCTGCCTCTTCACCTGTTTTTACTGACCCACTTTCACCTTCTGAGGCCGCCCTGAGTTAGTCTGATTTGCTAGCAGTGGGTCCAGGGACGTCATCTTAACGTTTTTACAGGACTCTGGGGGAACATTCTGCTCGGACTTGGGGTCCTAAACTCATTCAAAGCATTTAGATCATCTCTGAACACCTCTTCTGTCCAGGCCTTTGTACCCTCTTAAGGCCTATGCTCTGTCCATTCCATTCAAAACATTTCTTATGAAAAAAAAAAAAGACAGGAAACTGGATGGAAATTAAGTAGTTCTACTTTTTTCTCTCTTGACTTAAGTCTATTCCCATTATAGAAACTGTGGAAGTTCATAGTTTACAAAAGAGAGGGGAAAAGAAGAAAAAATTACTCAGAAACTCAACACCCAGATGGCTCTCGTTTTCTTTTTCTTTTTTATTTTTTTTAAAAGATTTTTATTTATTTATTTGAGAAAGAGAGAGTATGAGAAGGGAGAAGGTCAGAGTGAGAAGCGGACTCCACTTGGAGCTGGGAGCCCGGTGTGGGACTCGATCCCAGGTCTCCGGGATCATGACCTGAGCCGAAGGCAGTCACCCAACCACCTGAGCCACCCAGGTGCCCTTTCGTTTTCTTTAAGTGAGTGGATACAAACACTATCCTAGATTTACTGATTTCCCTACAGGCTATATCATTTTAAACTCACTTTCTCTACCTTAACCTGTCTCGAAAAGGCTTGTGTTCTCACGCTAGTCATTTATCCTTTTACCCTGGTCTCAAGCAGTGAGTTACCTCTTTGTTATTCTTATTTCAATTAGATCTATTTTTTTTGAAGCTCCCGAATAGTTTGTTCTCCAAATTCCTTCTACCAGTTATTGTAGTTCTGTAACTTTCATTGACTTGACTCTACATACATCCTTCTGTCCTATGCACAATCGTTTATCATCTGTCCCTGTCGATACCACTGGGTGCCACCTGACTCCGTAAGATACCCTCCCATTGCCTTGGTGCCTGGGTGGCTCAGTCTGTTAAGCGTCTGCCCTCAGCTCGGGTCATGATCCTCAGGGTCATGGGATCGAGGCCTGCATAGGGCTCCCTGCTCGGCGAGGAGCCTGCTTCTCCCTCTCCCTTTGACAGACACAACTGTTGCCCAGGCCAGACCCCCTTGGGTTCCTTTTACCAGTTCTGTGCGTGCCCATTGCCCGCCTCTGCAAGAACTCTCCCGGAATCTCACAGGAGCCACTCCTCCCCCACAGTTTCTATATATCCCCCCCCGAGTTTCTATTCTTCCCCCACAAGCTCCTGGCACCTCCCCCCCCCACCCAGTAGACTCTAATCAGCGACTGACTGACGGCAGCAAATACAAAAGTCCAGCTCCATTGGTTGAGGCAGAACAAGCTCTGAGGTCTAATTCATACTCTTGGACTCCCCATTCCCCAGCCCTTCAGAAATTCCCCTGGGAGCACCTCACTCACACCGTAATCCTTGGTGTTTAGAAGAACCTGATGGGTCCAGGTTTAGAAGGGTCCAGGGTTTGGAAGAACAGATGGGGAACCATGCAGCCCAGGGAAAAAGAAATCAGGAAAGCCGTGGGCCTGAGAGATTAGGTCCTGGTTCAGGTCCCTTGTGAGGCCCCGAGCTTTCCCCTCTGTGGCTGATCCTGAAGCTTCCGCTCACTTCTCCTTTGGGGTTAAGCTTGAATCAGTCGGTTTCTCTGACCTATGACCCTAAAAACCTTACTTGGGGGGGGGCGCCTGGGGGGCTCAGTGAGTTAAGCAGCTGCGTTCGACTAAGATCATGATCTCAGGGTCCTGGGATCGAGTCCTGCATTGGGCTTCTGATCCATGGGGAGCCTGCTTCCCCCTCTCCCTTTGCCTGCCGTTTCCCCTGCTGTGCACTCTCTCTCTCAAATAAATAAATAAATAAATAAATAAATAAATAAATAAATAAATAAAATCTTAAAACAAAACAAAACAAAACAACCCTACTTGAACACCCAGCATTCCCTCCTTACTGACAGCGTCACTGTCCTCCAACATTCCTAGCGTTTCACTGGGATCGATTATTTTTTTCCAGTTGGTCAGCGTGCTGACATTACCAGCAAGACAAGTTTAGAATTTATCAGAGGTTCTGCTTTTCCTGGAAAGGGGCTTCTGGCAGAGTTTCTAGACCTTTGAGTCACTCATTACTGCTATGTTTGGCCATGTTTATGCTTTTATACTTATTTCTAGACTTTTAAACAATAAGTGCATTTATTTATTACAAAATATATATTTAATATATGTAAATATTATATGATATTATTTACATATATTATGTTCCAAATAAATATAGGTGTCACTCTGGCCTAAGACCAAAATTTTGATTGTAATTAAGAGCTTTTAAAGTAATATTTTAATGGAAAGTTCATGTCTCTTGCCCTTTTATCCAGAGTCTATTTATAGAGAAAAAAATTCACAAGCTCATGTCCCTTATTTGGTGTTTTTGTGTTTTTTTTACTATGGCCCGCCTAACAAAGATATTTCTGTTGTTGATACAGAATTTCTTTTTTTTTTTTTTCTTTTTTTAGTTTCTTTCCTAAACGCCAAGGACTGCTTTGTATGATAGTTAGCAAGTTCCTCCCTGGCTGTGATGAAAACAATATGGCTCACCAGATATCTCTGTCAGGGCGCCTGGGTGGCTCAGTCAGCTGAGCATCTGACTCGTGGTTTGGGCTCAGGCCATGATCTCATGGGTCATGGGATCGAGACCCGGGTCCGGCTCTGTGCTCAGCTTGAGATCCTCTTCCTTTGCCCCTCTCCCACTCATGCTCTCACACCCATGTGTGTTCTCTCTCTCTCAAATATAATAATCTTTCTTTTTCTTTAAAAGCCAGACATCTCTGTCAATGAATTGGGTGTTTCCATTGTACTGAGAACACATTATGCAACAATTGATAAGTATAGGAAATCAATACAGGAGGCAGGGAGGGATGTCACCTGCCAGAAGCCAAGTGTCCCTCAGGTTACCTGGTGAAATGGACATGAACGCCCTTGATAATCCTCATAATGCTCAGAGGGAGACCTGGGAAGGAAATGTCAGTCAGTGCCGACTTGGAGAAGCAAGGACCAGAAATTAGTTCCTACTCTTCATTCAGTGATTTTCATTCTTTCTCCCCTTTCCTTCCTTCCTTCCTACCTTCCCTCCTCCCTTCCTTCTTCCCCTCTCTCTTTCTCTCCCTCTCTCCTTCTCTCAAGATTTTACTTTTAAGTGATCTCTATCCCCAATATGGGGCTCGAACTCACCCTTCCGAGACAACAGCTTCCTGCGTCACTGACTGAACCAGCCAGGATCTCCTGATTTTCTTTTTCCCTCCATCTCGAAGGCCTTGCGCTTTTCCACTTTCTCCCCAGACTGCCTCGCTCCCAGCTGCTCTTTTGACACCCCGTCACCTTTCACCTTTACACGCACGAGCAATGCGCAGGGGCTCCGAGCATTTTCAAGCCACAGATCACCGACTTGCCTTTGTTGACTGTGGACCACGAGTCCGGAGAGCCCTTTGCACAGCCCTGATTAGGCAACGTCAGTGCGCGCTTGCGAGTGGCCGGATGCAGGAAGCAGAGAGAGGACATAGAAATCCCCTAGGAAGGGAGGGGGAGGCCCCAGCTTTCTACTCCCTTAACAATCGCATGTATGAGGTCTTTGGAGCCCATTTCAGATCTAAATCGCCGAACGGACGCCCCGCAGGATGGCTGGCATTGTGTCGTAATTATGTACATAACCATTGCAAAATTCCAAGAGGGAGGCACCACGGATTTAATTAATTCTAATAGACATTAAACCTTTTTTTTCTCTTTCACTAACATCTCAGAATCCCGACGTCCCCGACAACTGATGGCATTCTACTATCAGCGAGACAGCAGCGAGTGAGGAGCTGTCTTAGCCTCTGTGGACCCAGGCGGGGTCACTGATCTTACAATCGGCATTTCAACTGAATTATGTGCAGGGCTGGGACTGTGTGAGCCCCCAAATCACAGAAATAGAGCTGGAAATCTCCTGCTAGAGAAGGGATCGCACTTCTACATATTCTTACAAAGCAACAACCAAGGGCTTCATGTTCTTAAGGACGGAAGACTCCCCTACAGGTAGATGAAGCCCTGTCACATTCAGTCGCGAGATGTGCACAAAGGCCCCGCCCATCCCGTATCAGACAACGAGATAGGAGGCAGGAGAAACTGCCAGATTTCTGACATCTATGAAAGACATTTCAGAGCTGTGAGAGGCTGGTGTGACCGATCCACGCACAGTACACGGCTGTCGTTTAGGGCAACATATCAAAGTTTAATTGGTAATCTTGGTCTTTCTCAGGAGTAAATAATGCATGCCTCTAATCAAAAGCATCTTAGATTTGATCAAGTGTATTATCTGCATTTTGCAGACTGCAGAAGAAATTAAGTGGTTTGGCCATTTTGCAGGGTAAGGAAATTAGAGAGCCAGGATTGAAATCCCAGCCAGTTGGAGTCTAGAGTCTCGATCTCACGGCTCTGATCACAAAACTACACCCCTCCCCCCCCAACAACGCTTAGCATGGTGCCTGGTAAAATAAATATTTGTCAATATAAACTAAACTGTTTAAATAACTAAACGGTTATTTTTAGTGAAAAAATAATCAAATATGTAGAGAATGTCTCTAAGCACAGAAACATCACCGTTCTTGTGGGAGAAAAACTCAGAGCCTACTTGCTTCCAAAGCTCTGAGACCAAGGATAACTGGGGGACTTTGGAGGACTCCACTCTCCACATTACCTCCTGTCCAGATCACTAAATGCGGAGCACCAGGGATGCGAACCAGCTGTCACGGGCTCGGGTCCACGGACAGCGTGCACTTGGACCCCTGGCTTGGGGTTTGTAAGTGCTGCTCCCCCAAGAAGCTAACTTCAACCCATCAACTCGATTATTTGACTTTGAATCTTTAACGTTCATAATAACATTAATTTTTTCTGATTATTAAAGTAACTCATGGGAAAAAATTTAAGATTTGTTTATCTGTTTTAGAGAGAGAGGGTGCAGGGCGGAGGGGCAGAGGGAGAGGGAGAGAGAGAATCCCAAACACCCTGAGCACAGAGTTCCATGCAGGGCTTGAGCTCACGACCCTGAAATCACAACCTAGACGCAATCAAGAATTGGTTGTTTAACCAACTGTGCCACTCAGGCGCCTCTGAAAAAATTTTAGAAACATTCCTGAGGCTGCATACATACGTTTTCAAGTTTTGAGCCTTTTCTTCGGACGTCAGTATATCTCATAAATACTTTCCCATATATTAAACATCTAAAATACAGTAATCCATCATGCAAATGTTGTCATTTTTTTTTAAAAATTGTCATTTTTAGCACTTAAACTTCTACAAAGTAGAAATACCATTCAGACAAATTTTACTGTATGTATAATAAGCCCTAAATGGACAATGGGATGGAAAACAGTTTTCTAAGCGCCCCTTTGAGTCCCTCCCACCCTGTCCCTTCCAAACCTCCCAAATCGAAGTCTTCTTTTTCATATTTAACTATCTGAAATATGCTGCATTAGTTCCTCAGGGCTGATGTAGGAAAGTGCCACTAATTGTGGGGGCTTAAAATGACAAAAATGGATTCTCTCACAGTTCTGGAGCCTAGAAGTCCAAATTGAAGGTGTCAAGAGGGCCATATTCACCCTGAAAACTCTGGGGAAGGATCTTTCCTTGCTGCTCCCAGCATCTGATGGTGGCCATCCATCCTTGGCCTTCATTACCTTATAGAGACATGGATGCCATGACTGCCTCCACCTTCACGAGGCCGTCTTCCCAGTGCATCTCACCATGTCCCATGGCTTTCTCCCCTCCAGTCTCTTCTCTTCTCTAAGACACCAGTCACACTGGGTTCAGGCCCACCCTTCTTCAGTATGGTGCCATCTTTTTCCTTTAATTATTATTACTTTTGTTATTGTGGTTAAAATATATGTAATATAAAACTTACCATTTGAGCCAGTTTTAAGTATACAATTCAGTAGCATTACGTACATTTGCATGGTTGTATGATCATTTCCACTATCCACTTCCAGAACGTTTTTATCATCCCAAACAGAAACTCTGTACCCATTAAAGAATAACTCGTCAGGTCCCCTCCACTTCTGGTGACATCTGTTCTATTTTATCCCTATGACTTTATCTATTCCTAGGTACTTCCTATAAGTGGAGTCACACAATTTTTATCCTTTCGTGTCTGACTTGCTTCACCACCGTATGTCGTCAAGGTTTATCGATGTCATAGCAGGAGTCAGACTTTCAATCCCTTTTAAGGCTGAATAATATTCCATTGTATGTGTACACTGCATTTTGTTGATCCATTCATCTGACGACGGACATCTGGGTTGTTTCCGTCCTTTGGTGATGGTGAACGACACTGCTATACACATCAGTGTGTAAGTATCTGTTTGAGTTCCTGCTTTCAATACTTCTGAATGTATAGCTAGAATCAGAATTGCTGAGTCACTCGGTGATTCTATGTTGAATTTTTAAGGAACTGTCAAATTGCTTGCCATGGCAGCTGCGCCATTTTGCATTCTCACCAGCGACGCACTAGGGTTCCCATTTCTCCACTTCTTCACCAGGCCCTGTCTTCTATTCTCTCCATAAGATGGGAATGGGAATTCTCAATGGGAATGAGTATGACTTCGTCTTAACTAATTACATTTACAAAGACCCTATTTCCAAATAAGGTCACATTCTGAGGTTCCAGGAAGGACAAGATTTTGAAGTAGGAGGGACTCTATTCAACCCTGTCCTTGGGTGACAAGGCTTTCCCATAGGCAGAGTGGGATTAAAGAGCCTAGTTCCTAGAAATCAAATTGACCAAAGATAGGCTCTTATGTATAACTCTGAATTTGAGTTAGTAACAATGGGGGTTAAATGAGGAAATCGCTCATGTTTTCCTCATGTTTGTGGTTGAATTGTGGTCCGTTATGGAAGAAACCAGTGTTGAACTAACTGAGCTGATTGATAAATGCGTATCTGTTTTATATGCAGCCTATCGTGTGTTTAAAATAGTAAATGGTAAAACCATTCTTTAAAAAGTACACTAGCAGGTGAAAGCCAAGAGAAGGCACTGGTGGGCTAATTATCTCTCTCAATATATCAAGTGTGTTTCCAGAGGTGAGAGGCAAATCTGAAGGTGTGGTGAAAAAAGGCTAATTATCGCAGCGGAGCCTTTGTGCCCACATCCACTTCAGGAACACTGTGAGGAGGTTATGGAGCTTAGGGGTGACTCTTGAGGATGCTGAGCAGTTTCAGATCTTACCTCCCTGGGGTGTGTGCTCTGACAGGTTGCCTCGCAGAGATTACAGATGGCCTTGGTTGGGTTAATGTCACTGAGAGAGGGAGAGAGAGTGTTTGAGAGATTGCAAGTAACAAGTATTTATTAGCTCTGGTTGAGCACATGACTGCTTCTAGCTCTTTCCCTGTCATTTGGTTGTCTTTAACCAAAAAAATTTTTTTTAAAGATTTTATTTATTGGGGCGCCTGGGTGGCTCAGTGGGTTAAGCCTCTGCCTTTGGCTCAGGTCATGATCTCAGGGTCCTGGGATCGAGCCTCACATCGGGCTCTCTGCTCAGTGGAAACCCTGCTTCCCCCTCTCCCTCTGCCTGCCTCTCTGCCTATTTGTAATCTCTTTCTGTCAAATAAATAAATAAAATCTTTAAAAAGATTTTATTTATTTACCTGACAGACAGAAAGAGAGAGAGCACAAGCAGAGGGAGCAGCAGAGGGAGAGGGTGTTTCCCCACTAAGCAGGGAGCCCGATCTGGGGCTGGATCCCAGGACCCTGAGATCATGACCTGAGCCGAAGGCAGATGCTTAACCCACTGAGCCACCCAGGCACCCCTCCTTGTAAGTAAATTTAAAAAATATATGTTAATATAATCAAAATCTATAGAGAAAATACACAATTGTCCAGTCATTTCATTTCCTGAAATATTTGACAGATGTATTCCAATGGGATTAATCAGTAATGAATTAATGGAACACTAATTAATTAAGGGCTGCAATTCTGGAGTGACTGGATGACTTCTGTCATGACCTCCGTCTCTAATCCAGCATCCTTCTCTGACAAGTGGGGATAATCATGCCTACTTTCCTAACCCCACATGGCATTTGAGGGATTACATGATATCTTCTTCGGCCTTCTCTTCCGTTGCGCATTCCCTGGCCAGGCCCTGCTCACTCACCCTCAGTGGGTGTCTGTAGGTGGATGTCTCTAGCCTAGGCACCTCTGTTGAGTCCAGACCCTAATATCCACCTTCTCACTGCCCACCTGCCCTTGGCAGCTAATCCCTGGGCCCACAGACTCACCATGGTCAGAAATGACTGCCATCTTTCTTTACGAACCTTGGTTTCTTTCCAGTTTCTCTGTCTCTGAACAGCGACAACACCCCACCCACTGGGCTATTCCAGGGGCAAAGCTGGGAGTGGGTCACCCTTGTTGCTTCTTCTTCCCTTGCCCATGAGATACGGTCAGACCCTCACCAAACCCATGCTAAGGATTCTCTCCTTGACCAAACACAAGCCAGGCTCTTCCAAGCCCTTTCCTGAACAGACCTCAACCTTGGCCTATGAAGACTCGAACGAATACTAACACAGCGGTCAACAACTCACAGCCACATCCCTTAGATGACTCTAGTCCCCCTTCCCACCAGACTTCTGGGCCTGCCTGAGGAAACTCAGGGCTGCCCCGAGAGCTGACAGATCCACCCACACCTAAAGGCAGGGCCTCTGACTCTGGGCCTCTGTGGAAGGGTAGGAGCCCCGCTTCCACAAGGCCCACTGAGCAAACCCAGATGGTTTCACAGGGACCAACCCTGCCTTCCTGATCTTCCTGCTTTTTGTAACTTTTTACTTCCCTGACCCTTCCTGAGCCTCTGTTCCCCTCCCCTCCTTCTCCCTTCGAAATGCCCAGTCACCTTTGCTCCGATGGCAAAGACGCCCGGCGGGTCCCTCCACTGTCAGTGGTTACTGAGTAAGGCCTGTGTTCACCGTGTAACTGGTGTCCAGCTGTGTGTGTGTATCTCTGACACCCTCCTGGTTTCACTACCAAAGCCTCTCTCAGTGCCATTCGAGTCTCTCCATTCCTTCTCCTCAGGTCTGGCCGCCATCATCTCTCCCCCAGACGGCTGCCTCCCACAGAGGTCCCGGCCCCGAGCTCTGCCTTCCTGCAACCCACTTTCCTGCTCTCTATACACAACAAATTTGGGCACTGGGCCCTCCACACCCTACTCAAAGCCCTCTGAAATGGTTTGCCCTTGCTCTCAGGAGGCCAGAAGCTCTCTAAAAGTCTGCAGGAAGGCGACCGAATTGGCACACTTAGGAGAAGTTGGTTGGGAAGCAGAATCCTTTGCAACAGGCCGACCGCTCCTTTTCCGCTCTACGGGGAGGTGTGGGTGGGGAGATTGTGACAGTGCCCCTCCATCCCCACCTGTCTCCCTGTCCTCCCGGGTGGAGCCAGCCTGGCCAGGCCCGCTCTCTCAGACTTCCTTGGTGCAGATGCCGGGTCTCTGGAGGAAAGAGGTATCAGGAAGATATGGGATGCTTTTCTGTTTTCCTTTTATTTCTTTTTTAAAAAAATATTTTATTTAAATTCGATTTACTTAACATAGAGTGTATTATTAGTTCCAGGGGTAGAATTTAGTGATTCATCAGTCGTATATAGAACCCAGTGCTCGTTACATCACATACCCTCCTTTATGCCCATCCCCCACCTAGCCCATCCCCCATCTTCCTCCCCTCCAGCAACCCTCAGCTTGTTTCCCATGATTAAGTCTTTTGTGGTTTGTCTTCGTCTCCGGTTTCGTCTTGCTTCATTTTTTTCTCTCTTCCCCTATGATCCTCTGCCTTGTTTTTTAAATTCCACGTATCAGTGAGAGTGTAATTGTCTTTCTCTGACTGACTTATTTCTCTTAGCATAATACCCTCTAGCTCTATCCAGCTGTTGCAAATGGCCAGATTTCATTTTCTGATGGCTGAGTAATAGTCCATTGTGTACATACCACGCCTTCAACCATTCAACTGCCGAAGGACAGCTAGGACATCTTCCCATACTTTGGCAATCGTGCACATTGCTGCTATAAACATTGGGGTACAGGCACCCCTTCGGATCACTACATTTGTATCTTTGGGGTAAATACGCAGTAGTGCAATTGCTGGGTCATAGAAAATCGCTCTATTTTCAACTTTTTGAGGAACCTCCTTACTGTCTTCCTGAGTGGTTGCCCCAGCCTGCATTCCCACCAACGGTGTAGGAGGGTTCTCCTTTCTCCACATCCTCACCAATATCCGTCGTTTCCTGACTTGCACACGTCCTCCTCCCTGCTGCGAGACGCTTTCACATTTTTCTCTCATTTAACCTTTACCTTATTTAACCTCATGAGATCAGTTTTGCCGTTATTTCCATTTGATGGATGAGAGAAAAACTTGGAGGGCTTCAAACACTTGCCCCCAGCTTCCTCGGTCGGCATAACGAGGACCTGTTTCAAGTTTTCCACATCCCAACAACGTCTGCTGCTTCCACTCCCTCACTCCTTGGCTCCCTTTTCTCTGACAAGCCCAGGGTTTCACCAGCCCTACCTCCTTCCGCATTTTAAGCCGTGTGCAAAGCAAGTGCTTTTTCTGGTTTCCTGTCTCATCTTTCCTTTCTCTTCTGCTCCTTCTGTGTCCCATGGAACTGATGGAGGGCTGATCATTGAAGTTTTATCTTATTTGAAAACATACTTTCTTTGGGACCAAGTAGTTTATATAAATGGCTCAAAGGCTAAGCACACACTAAGACAATGAACGTTGCATGTCTATTACTCTCCATCGTTTTGTCCCCCTCTTCTCTTCCCCACTAATAGTCCCTTTTATGTTCTTGCTCATTTCCAGAGTTTGTGTGATACAAGTACTGAGTTGTTACACTCAGTATGTTTATACTCCTTACCTCTTCTACAGAGCACTGCACGCGGCATATGCCATTCTTCACCTTGCTTTTTTCCCTCAGCAATAATATACGTACTAGAAATCGTCCATCATCAGAGTATGGAAAGTTCCCTCCTTCTTTTTTATAGCTCCAGAGTAGTTCAATGAATGGATGTATTCCATGATTTATTTAGCTTGTTCCCTAGTGATAGAATTTGGCTAGTTTCCATTCTTTGACTATTAAAAAAAAAAATGCTGCAAGGAATAACCTTGACTGTACCTCATTTTGCACATATAGCATAAATATGCCTGAGTCAGAGAAAATACTTGATAGATTGTGCCAAATCCTCTAATATGCTTTAATATGCATCCCCCCCAGCAATAAATGGGAGTGCTTGGTCAATAGTTTGTGTTGTCGAACTTTGAGATTTTTGCCAATCTTATAGATAAATGGTAGTATATTACTGTAGCTATAATATGCATTTTGCTTATGGGTAAAGGGGACTGTCTATTCATATTTCTAAAAAATGTTTTAAAGATTTAAAGAGAAAGAGCATGAGTTGGGGGAGGGGCAGTGGTAGAGAGAGAGAGAGAGAAGCAGATTCCCCACTGACGCAGAGCTCCATCTTGTGAAATCATGACCTGAGCTGAAATCAGAATCCAACGCTTAACCAACTGAGCCACCCAGGTACCCCTATTCATATTTTAAAAATCATTGGTATTTCCTTTAAATATTATTTGTTCTTTTAGGGAGTAGGTGTTTTGGCCTTGTTATTGATGCTTAAGAACTTTTTATATGTTAAGGATCATAGTGTTTTGTGACATGAATTATATGAATGTTTTTTCTTTTTCTTTTATTTTAAAGATTTTATTTATTTATTTGACAGAGAAAGAGAGTTCACAAGTAGGCAGAGAGGCAGGCAGAGGGAGAGGGGGAAGCAGGCTCCCCGCTGAGCAGAGAGCCCGATGCGGGCCTCGATCCCAGGACCCTGAGATCATGACCTGAGCTGAAGGCAGAGGCTTTAACCCACTGAGCCACCCGGGCACCCCGAATGTTTTTTCTATCTTTGACATTTGTCTTTTGAATTTGCTTATGATGCTTTTTGCTACGCAAAAAGTACTTTGGTTTTTTTTTTTTTAATTAAAGTACACTTTTTTGGGGGGTGTACAGGTCTACACATGTATAGAGCCATGGAATGACCACCACAATCAGGATACAGAGCAGGGCCGTCAGCCCCCCAAAATTCCCTGGTTCTACCTATTTGTAGTCATGCTCTCCCTGCCTCTAGAAATCACTGACAGGCTCTCTCTCACTATGGTTTTTTCTGGTTAAGAATATCTTATAAATGGAATCATATGGTATGTGACCTTTTGAGACATAATGCCTTTGAGATTCAACCAAAGTGTGGCTGGAACATTAGCTTGTTCCTTTTTTTTTTTTAAGATTTTATTTATTTGATAGAGAGCATGAGCTGGGGGAACAACAGAGGAAGTGGGAGAAGCAGGTTCCCCACTAAGTGGGGCTCGATCCTGGGACCCTGAGATCATGACCTGAGCTGAAGGCAGATGCTTCACCAACTGAACCACCCAGGCGCCCCAGCTTGTTCCTTTCGACTGCTGAGTAGCAGTCCATTGTCCAGAATGTACCACAGTTAGTCTATCCATCTACCCGTTGAAGATAGTTTCCAGTTTGGGGCAAGTATGAATAGATCTGTATAAACCTTCATGAATAGGTTTTTGTGTGCACATATGGCAAATACGGTGGAGTGGGGTTTCTGGACTATATGTTTGACTTCATAGGAAACTGCAAATTATTTTCTAGAGTAGCTACATTATTCTGCATTTTCTCCGGCAAAATTGCTTTCCACCGTCCCCAGCAACTGGTGTTGACAGTATTGTTTTTATCTCAGCCATTTTAATAGTATGTAACAGTATCTCGTTGTGGTTTTAATTTGCATTTCCCTACCGGTTATGATACTCAATATATTTTCATGAGCTTATTTGCTGATGACCTCTTTTTGGCCTTTTGCCCATTTTAAAATTAGGTTGTTGTTTTCTTACTGTTCGGTTTAGAGAATTCTTTAGATAGTGCCCATGTAAGTCCTCTGTTGGATATGCGATCTGAAACTGTTTCATCTTGTTGTGTCACATGTCTTTTCATTCTCTTAGCAGTATCTTTGCAGATCAAAACTTGGCGTGTCTTACACAGAATTATATAATTCTGATGAAGTCTAACTAATCCTCTTTTTCTTTTAAGATGAGAGGGAAAAAGAGATTTAAAGAGGCATTGCTGTAGCCTATGTATTTCTTTTCATGGTGTCTGAGAATTATAGTACAAGACCTTGAGCCATTTTGAAGTTGATTTTTTTATTGATGAGCTCTTTTCTTCAATCACATGCCATACTCTGAGACTGGATTGTGGGGGCGGGGGTCTTTAAGTGCCAGATTACTGAGGGTACAAGAGGTATTCATACTCAATTTTAACACATGAGCCTGTTTACTGATGGAATGTGAGATAAAATTCAAGCGGCCTGACAAATTTAAGTATCATTTCAAGAATGACCGATAGAAAAAAAAAAAAAAAGAATGACTGATACATAGAAGATTCTCCTTAGACATCATGAGTGCTAATGAAAGCTATCACGTGACACTATGATATGCTCAACACCATGGCTAAACTGGAAAAAGACAAAAATATACTGAGGATTAGTCAGGATGTGAAACAACCAGAATGTTCATATGCTGCTGTTGGGAGTGTAAGTTGGTACAATCCCTTTGAAAAATTGGTAATATCCATCAAACATCTACCTCGGGACCCACCAATTATAGTCTTAGGGTAGATGTCCCAGATAAATGCATATACATGTCTGACACAAGACACGTGTAAGAATATTCATAGCAGCACTACTGGAATTGTCCCAAATTGGAGGTTCCCCAACTCTCCATCAACAGGAGAATGGACAAAGAAATTATAGTTTATTCACAGTGTTGTATACAAAACTATATTCAGGGAGACTGAATCAACTTTAACCACATATAGTAGCATGGGTGAATCTCGCCAACATACTGTCAGGTGAAAGAAGTTAGACACAAAAGGACACATACTGTATGAGTTCATTTATATAAAGTCCAGAAATAAGTACAATGGACCTGTGGTGCTAAGAATCAAGATGGCAGATACCCTTGAGGGGTCAAGCGTGGAGAGCATGAGAGGGCTAATGGGATTCTGATAACATTCGGTTTCTTTTAATTTTTTTTTTTTTTTTTTTTTTTTAGAGAGAGAGAGAAAGAGAGCACAAGCAGGCAGAGTGGCAGGCAGAGGCAGAGGAAGAAGCAGGCTCCCTGCCGAGCAAGGAGCCCAACGTGGGACTCGATCCCAGGACCCCAGGACCATGTCCTGAGCCGAAGGCAGCCGCCTAGCCAGCTGAGCTACCCAGGAGTCCCAACATTTGGTTTCTTGACAGGAGTGCTATTACATGGGTATATCCAATCTGTGAAAATCTACCGGTTGTATACATTCCTGTATGTAACACAGTTTTAAAAACTGAGTGTGTTTTGGAGCACCTGGCAGGCTCAGTCAGTAGAGCATGTGACTCTCGATATCAGGGTTGTGAGTTCAAGCCCCACACTGGCCGTGAGGCCTACTTAAAAAAAACATTCAGTGTGTTTTTATTTAGTGGGCATGATAACTAACAGGTGGAATAAGACACAACTGGCTTCAAAATCCAGCTCTGCAATGCATCACCATTGATGTGCTATTGGATTCTGTTTGCTAGTGTTTTATTTAAGATTTTTAGACTGTTATTCACAGCGAAATTGGTCCACGGTTTTCTTTCTCAGTGCCGTCTTTATTAAGGCCTGGGATCAAGAGAACACTTGTTTCATAAAATCAGGTTGGAAGTTTTCCATCTTTTCTGATGCTCTGGACTGTGTTAAAATAGCACTGGGACTACCTGATCTTTACAGGTGGATAGAAGATAGAATTCCCTTTTCAAATCTGGACCTGGGTTTTTTTTTAACATAGTTCTTAAAGTTTATTTATTTAAGCAATCACTACATCTGACTTGGGGCTTGAACTCACAACCCTGAGATCAAGAGCCACATGCTCCACCCACCGAGCCAGCCACACACACGCCTGGACCTGGGGTATTTTTGAGGCCAGCTCTTTACTTCCTCTATTTCTTCACCGGTAATTAGTCTGTTTAGACAGGCTAATTTTGATAAGTAGTATTTTCCTGAAAATGTTACATTAGATCACTAACTGTGTTATCTTAGGCTCGTTACTTTATGATCAAAAGCCTCGGGTTCTTGGTTTGAAAAAAGGAGATCAAGATAGAACCTCCTTCATGTGTGAAAAATTTCAGACTGGTAAATAGTAAGTGCTTGGTAAATATGAGGCAGTTTGCTAACTGTAATACAGAAAAATATCTTTCAAAACACAATTGATCAATACCTTGGTATTATTAGAAGAACTGTTAGTACTTGAGTCCCCTACCTTGTAGGTCATGTCTTTTTCCTGGAAAATAATCAGTTAGGACACATACTAAAAACTTTGCTTTTCTAATTTTCTTATAGATTTCAAAGCAACTTCACATATACCATATTCATTTGTTTTACCTAAGAATTGACAGGAAGGCAGTGGTTTATAAATAAGCGTTTAAATTTTTTTCTCAATATAAAACTCATAGATGCTCACTGAAGAAAATTTAGACTTTTGCAAGAGGGCATTAGGCTAAGCAAAAAAAGTCAATTGGAGAAAGACAATTATTATATGATCTCACTCATATGTGGAATTTAACAAAACAGAGGATCATAGGGGAAGAGAGGAAAACAAGTGAAATCAGAGAGGAGGGCCAACCATAAGAGACTCTTAATCATAGGAAACAAACTGAGGGTTGCTGGAGGGGAGACGGGCCGGGGGATGGGGGTAACTGGGTGATGGGCATTAAGTAGGGTGCATGATGTAATGAGCACTGGATATTACATAAGACTAATGAATCATTGACCTCTACCTCTGAACCAATAATACATTAAATGTTAATTAATTGAATTTAAATTAAAAAAGATTTTCTCCCTCTCCCATTGCCCCTCTCCCCCCTAGTGATCGCACTCTTTAAAAAAAAAAGTGAGGGGCACCTGGGCGGCTCAGTGGGTTAAAGCCTCTGCCTTTGGCTCAGGTCATGGTCTCAGGGTCCTGGGATAGAGCCCCACGTCGGTCTCTCTGCTGAGCAGGGAGCCTGCTTCCCCCTCTCTCTCTGCCTGCCTCTCTGCCTACTTGTGATCTCTCTCCTCTCTGTCGAATAAATAAAATTAAAAAAAAAAAAAGTGAAAAAGCTTGGAATCCTAACACCAAAAAACAAGCACTCACATATTGGTGTTTTTCCCCAAAATCATTTTTCCTGTGCCTTTAAGAATCAAAGTTGTAACTGGACTTTGTATGCAAATTTGTGCCCTGGTTCTTAAACTGAATATAATAAAAACGACTTATCCTGTCCAGATCAGTCTCAGAACGGGATGCCTTCCAACAAAAACACGTATATGACCCTAAATAGCCTAGAGAAATAAGGTAGGACTTCACTCAATATCTCTGAAGGAAATGGTGATGAGGAAAAAAATGGAAGCAGGTGCAATGAGAGCTTCAAGGAAAGAGCCATGTCAAGCGGATTTTGGATGTTTTGTTGTGTTTTCATAATTAACGTTTCTTTCACAGTCTCTACAGATGGTAAGAGGATAATAACCCTTCGCTTGTTTACCTTTCCTTAGCCTTTTGCGTTAACTGTCCCTCAACATCCATTCTCTCATTTGAGGACATTACCTCCTCAAATAATGGGATTACCAGGTTGGCTATAGTGGCTCTTCTAAAGACTACATTTCCCAGACTCCCTTGCATTTGATGTGGCAATGAGACCACATTCTAGTCAATAGGGTGTGTGTTAAACCGATGCCGGTAACTTCCAGATTCTGGCCCTAAAACAGAGCATCTCCTTTTCTTCCCCTTGTCCTCCTTGACTAGAATGTGGGAACTAGAACAGTCATCTCAGACTATGAGATGGAAGCCATGTTTAAGATGGCAGATCTACAGAATAAAAGGAAGTTGGGTCTCTGATTGTGGGACTTCTGTTCCAGATAACCTGCCTGGGTTTCTGTGCAAGAAAATTAGACTTCCATCTGGTTAAAGGAAAGTTTCTCTGCTAGAGCAGCCAAACCTAAATCCTAATGACACACCTTCTGGCAAGTTTATACTCAGTTCTCATGGGCTTTATGCTCACTCTGTTCTTTGATCCTCTGGCCTGGCGTCTTTGTGACTGTCTTATCATACAGGGGAGGCTGATGTCCGTTCACATCCTCCACCTGAGCCTTTGTGCTCCCATCCCGACCCAGCTGCTGGTCATGGAGAACCTCTCCTTCCACCCTGGTGCCTCCCTAATTCTGTTAGGCAGAGGGGTCTACTAAACATTTTTATTGAAAATGATTAAAAACTTTTAAAAACCCAATACTTCAGTGGCTGAAAAGATCCCATTTTATAATTTTTAAATCAACTGCGATTATTGGATACCGTTTAGCATCACGGAGAATAACAAGGCATGGCAGAAAGGAAATGGGGAGCGAGAGAGGCAGGGGTGACCCACCACCTGTGTGATTTGGGGCAAGGCATTTCCCCTTGCTGGTCTTCCATTTTCTCATTTGTTTAGCAAACACGACGGTACCCATCTCTCTGATTTGTCGTGAAGACCAGAGACAACTACATGAGTCAGCTGGCACGATAGAACTCACAGAGCAGGTTCAACATACGGTAGCTACACAGGGGTGGGGGTGGGGTGGGGGTGGGGGGTGGATTACTGCATAGAATGCTATTTCTGGGTCCCAGAATTTTTCTCAAATGATAACAATCCTAAAGTGGGGGATTATTGGTTTGAAAGATAGAACGTTTTTAGAGGGCGTCTGGGGGGCTCTGTTGGTTAAGCGTCTGCCTTCAGCTCAGGTCATGATCTCAGGGTCCTGGGATCGAGTCCCGCATCGGGCTTTCTGCTCAGCTGGGAGTCTGCTTCTCCCTCTGCCCTTCACCCCACTCATGCACTCTCTCTCTCTCAAATAAATAAAATCTTTTTTTTTTTTTTTAAAGAAGAATGTTTTTTAGATTCTTAATACGTACTTGGTAGGATTTATTACTGACATTTTTCAAATTAAGAAGCCAAGGCTCAGAGAAGTGAAGCAATTAGAGTTTTAGCCCTCACGAATGGCAGAGACCGGATGAAGCCCATATTTTCTAACTTCTGGTCTTGGGGGCAATTTCTACCAAATGTCATAGACCCAGAATCCTAATCCTTGCAGTGTGAGAAACTGAATTAAAACCCTTTGTGAAAATCAACTGTAGAATCTCATTAGACATTACAATATCATCATTCATTCTGATCTGTCCTTCCCTCAGTCAACTTTTATGGACACGCGATAAGGGAGAAGATGTGGTAAAAAGTCATTAGTGTTGGTCAGGGAAGCAGGAATTCCTCCCAGCCTCGTCATTTACTCTTCATGTCATCTTGGCAGAACAGTCGATATATCTGGGTGACAATTAGCTTATCTGTAAAATGAGAACTCTGGATGATTCCAGAAGGTCACTTCTTGCTTAAAGTCCTATCATTAAGTCGAATGATGGGGACAAGTCTGGGTAATCTAGACCAAAATGGTCTTCCTAGATACCTTTTACTAAATATCATGCCACACCTGAATGGTTGCAAATGTATGTGCATTTGTGCACATTTTCTTTCAAAATATCTTCAGACACCAAAAGAACAACTCATGTATGCATATCCCAACAACATTCATTAGAAGAGGATGTTGAGAATTTGAAGTTGAGTCTATTCAACTTTCCACTTAGTTTAAGAAAAGCACGTATTTGTGTGGTTAAAGATTAGAAAAGAGGTGCCTGGGTGGCTCAGTCGGTTAAGCATCCAACTCTTGGCGTCAGCTCAGGGTTTTGAGATCGAGCCCCACGCTGAGCCCCATGTGGGGCTCCACGCTCAGTGCAAAGTCTGCTTGCGATTCTCTCCCCC
The DNA here is from genome assembly GCA_028533885.1 of Nasua narica. NCBI lineage: Eukaryota > Metazoa > Chordata > Mammalia > Carnivora > Procyonidae > Nasua > Nasua narica. Next base: position 10,642,390 of record CM052810.1, on the reverse strand, counting down.
TCTCCTCTGCCTTTCTGCTTGTGCTTTTAATCTCTATCTCCAAAACAAACAAACAAACAAATAAATAAATCTTTAAAAAAAAGATTAGGAGAATGAAAATATGAGAGCCATCGGATTTGGGAGATGGCATAAGAGTAGAATTTTTCTTTCTATTACCCTCAATGTTGTTGATACTATGCCAACAACAACAATAATAATACTTGCTAAGATGCTGGTGGCAAATTCTGGCTTTGTGAACTTTGCATTGAGGGTTTTAAGAAAGTAAAGTCTTTTTTTTTTTAATTTTTAAATTTTTTATTTTTGAAATTCAGATGAGTTTGAGTCCGTGTGGGTAAATATTGTAGATGTGGGAGCCTTCATGGTGGGTCTCTGAAATTGGTCAGAAGCCACAAATGGGAAGATTTCTGCCCCATAGTGAACACATTGCCGCCCAAACAAGTTTTTGGGATGTAGCAGCAAGGGAGCGTCTGAGCCCTCTGTTTGAGGAGATACCCACCTGTCCCAACACTTCCCTCACTCCAGTCTCATTCTCTCTCTCCAACCACCTGTCCTGAGAGGCAGTCAGTGTCCTCCGCTCTCCGGGCCCCACCCCTGCGATTCTGAAAGCGCAGGGTAGCTTTCACATCTGTGGTTCTCAGCCAGCAGTGGCTCGGCCCTCCACCCCCGCCCCAAGGGGTATTTACCAGTGTCTGGAGACATTTGGGGTCGTCATACACAATGCACAGGACAGCTCCCCATGGTAAAGAATGATCCAGCCCAAAGCATCAGGGCAGCGGCTGCGAGACTGTGATTTAGGGATAGGAGAAGTAAAGCTAGGATGTGGGCTTCTGGCCCCAGTCCCCTGGGGCCGGCTGCCATTTGCAAAGGGCCCAGGAAGTAAGCAAAGGGTCACGAGCCAGTCCCGCAGCTCTGCCCCAGGGACCTCCTCATCAGCTCCTAGAAACCTAGTGCCTGAAGCTTGACCCAGACGAAGTCTGACCTCACTGGGTCTGCCCACCTGTGGACACGGGGAGTTGGACCTCACCCCGAAAAAGTGCCTGTGACACACATTCCTGCTTCTTCACGCCAGTCGCCCTTTCTGGGACACCTGTTTCTCACCGCAGTCAGCTTCCTGCCAAACCAGTTTCTCGAGCTGGACGGGCCCAGCCCCGCCACTTCCAAATCTCTCTTCCTTGGTCGTGTGAACGCAGAGGCACAGGGGGGCATGCAGGTGTGGCCTGCGGTGAGGGGAAATCTGCCGAGAGGAGACGCTATCAGAAATGCTCATAAAACAATCAAGCCGTAATGAGGAAGTGCCGCTAACACGGGCAGAAGCCCCACCCAAGGGACTTCGAGGACGCGCAGTTCCCTGAGCTCGCTCCTGAGAGCGGGCTGGTCGCACCGAGAGGGGGAGGTGAAGAGGAAGCAGAGACCGTGGGATCAGAGAACAGGGTTCACCGACAGGATGAAATAATGTCCATGCCTTGAGACCCAAGAAAGGGAAGTAATTACCTGACCACGGCTTGGGGAAAATACTTCTTACTTCTGGTTCCTTTTTTAAAAATATAAACTCTATACCCAACATGGGGCTCAAAGTCACCACCCTGAGATCAAGAGTCACGTGCTCTACTGACTGAGCCAGTCACGCACCCCCACCTTCTGGCTCTTTTTACTTTATTTTTGTATTTACTGTCAACTCTGACCTCAATGTGTTTTTTCGTTTTTGTTTCTGTTTTTGTTTTTGTTTGAGGTCATGCTTTTCTGTTGACCAGAAAAAATGAAGACTTGACTGCTTCTATCACAAATTAATAAATGAGTATTTTGGTTTTGTTGAGTCCTGCCCATTTACCCTTGGGAGAGGCTAAACTGCAGGACCCGTGGTGTTGAGGCTCTGAGAAACAGGATGGGAGACCTTTGGCCTCCTCCCGTGGGGGCAAGATGAGAGGCCATCTTGCTTCTGGGGGGATGTCTTTCAGTCTCAAGGTATTAAAAATGGCTTTTGGCCTGAGTGGATCTCTGTGCAGATTGGCAGTGATGCCAAGGCCCTTGTCAGTCCCTAGCGGTCGACGGCATGGTGGAGGGAAGATAGAAAACAAGGCCCCTGTCCCAGCAGGTCATTCGGCTCTTCCTCTCCCACGGAAGAATTTTGCACTCCCGTCAGTCCAGCTGAGTACAGCATCTCACTGAGTAAAGAGAAGGGAGAGGCTTTTAAACCCAGAGGAGTGGGACAGATGAGTGAGCCTGAGCCGCTCAGTAGCCATGAAAGATTTTTCTAGCATAGAACTCAGCAGAATCTGGTGAGCAGCTGGCAAGGCCAGAGTGCTTAACCAAGCAGGTGCCAGGTGAAGCATTCTCTCTGAGGGCTGTGGGGGGGAAATGCCCCCAACACTCTGAGCCCTGGGCCCATGCTCACCCTAGTCCCTCCCTTGGTGGTTTGGGCCTTTTCCCAGCCACTCTGACGTCCAGCTTCTGGAATTTCTGCAGTTTCAAACCTTCTGCTCCAGACTTTGCCATTGCCCAGTGGATTGAGCCTGCTCAGATTCCAGAATCCCCTCCCCTCCCCTCCTTCTCCCTCTTCTCATTCCAGAATCATCTGCTTCCCCAATCTGGATTCCCCACTTGGCTTCATCACACCACAGCTGCCTGGACAGACAGCTTGAAAGAAGTCCACCAGAGGTGAATGATGCCGCATTCCTTCCCGCAGATCCCACAGTCTTACTCTGAGATCGACGCAACAGAGAAAGGGTCTGAGCTCCGTCGGGAGGAAAATACCGCCTGTACCACGACACACGCGCATTAAGGTCCCCGGAAGCCCCGTGGAGGACATGTGACCGCTGTCAAGCCTGCGTCGGGGCCAGGAAGGGGTGCTTGTGTGAACTGTCTCCACGACATCGCAGAGGACCACGTGTGATGCCACAAGATATTTCTCGGAGCCCACGCTGTCGGAGGTACCTGGGTCTCCAGTCCTAGTTCTGCCAAATCGCGACATCGGAGGCGAGAGCCCAGGCACCTGAACTTGAACCAAGTTTTCCTCACGGTTCTTAGGGACCCTAAAGAATGAGAGTCACGGCGGAGAGAACGGTCAGCTTAGGACAGAGCCCTGCAGCAAGGAGCTGTGTCAGACGTGTGGGATCGCTGGTGGGTTCTCCTTAACCTCACCCTTTTTGCTACTGCTACCTTACCTTTACAGTGAGAAGTAATTTACATTACAAGAAAAATAACATCAATAAAACAAAGACAAATACCGCAGATAAAAATGTAAAAATGTGGGGCACCTGGGTGGCTCAGTTGGTTGGGCTACTACTGCCTTTGGCTTGGGTCATGGTCCTGGAGGCCTGGGATCGAGTCCCGCATCGGGCTCCCAGCTCCACGGGGAGTCTGCTTCTCCCTCTGACCTTCTCCCCTCTCATGCTCTCTTTACTCGCTCTCACTCTCTCTCAAATAAATAAATAAAATCTTTTTAAAAAATGTAAAAATGTGAACTAAAAAGGAGGAATAAGGAATTGGATGGAGAAGGACGTGGACACAGGGGTGTAAGCAGGCAGCCCCGATGAAGACAGGACCTGCTTGGGGCAGCCATAGAAGCAGAAGAACTTTAGAGCCAGACTTGCAAAACTTGGGTTGGATACCAGCTCTGCGCTCCTGGCCATTAACTTGGGGTAAGACGCCAAGCCTTGGGGTGAAACCCCAAATTTAATACCTGCTGACATCATGCTAGTCCCTGTTCTCAATGCTTTACGTGGACGATCTCATCCAGTCATCACAGAAATGCGATAGATACAGTTATCATCCCAGTTTTCCAGAGGAGGAAAGTAAGAGACAGAGAGGTTAAGTAACTTGCCCAGAGACGCTCAGCCAGGAAGTGATGGAGCGGGGAAGTATGAACGTGCTTCGTGAAGCTTACAGCTCTACCTGTCTGGAGGCAGCTGGGATTTTTTTCTTTTCTTTCTTTTCATTCTTTCTCTCTCTCTCTCTCTCTCTCTTTTTCCTAGTGGCAGAATAATTCCCTTTAATCAGAAGGAAACCTTTAGCTTCTCAGGGCTATTGTGCGCTCTGCTCCGAGAGGGCTTTCTCTGAGCTCAGCCCTGCCTAAGCCAGACTCCGAACTGGTTCTGCTGGCAAAATACCAGCCCTATCGGGACAAGTGAGTGCTGTCCTACAGACGCCCAGCGGAAACCAGCATCCTCACGCCGCCTCTGCCCCGGGACTAGGGACTCAGAGGTGTTGCCTGCACTTGAGTCTCCCTGAAGAGGCTCTGCGGCCAGAACTTGGCTTTCAGCATCAGCGCACCTGGGCGCCAGGCCCGGCCCCGCCCCCTGCCGGCTGTGGGATCTCGGGGCGACCCATTTAACCCCTTGGTCTCCACCTGCCTGCTCTGCTAGCTGGGCTCCCGAATTACTGGTTTTTTTTTTTTTTAAAGCCCTACAGGTGATTCTGCCGTGGAGCCTCTCTCCAAAGTTTTCAATCCTTATATGGAACATGGGAGTGGCCATTTATAACCAAACTTACTTCTTGAGCCCCAATTTTAGGCCCTTTCTCATGTATTGATCTGAAAAAGCCCAGGAATCCAGCACCCCTTATCGCCTACTTCACGCGGAGTGTGGTTAGTGGCAGAACCGAGACCCAAACCTGAGTGTTCACGGACCAACACAATTCTCTCCATGCCCAGCATCCATCAATGTGTATTTTTCACACACAGTTGTTCTGAGGATTAGTCAAGAAATTCCCAGCATAATGCCTGGTACGTAAAAAGCTAATAAATTTTGTAAAATACTTAATTATTAACTTGACATGGGGGTTTATTTTCACCTTCATCTTCCCAGATGAAGATGCTATTTTTTTTTTAAGGACAAGGCAATGCGTCTCTCTTCGGGAATTACTGGATGCATAAAATTCACAACTGGGGAACTTACCTCCATTTTTCCGGTCCACTTTGCTCAGCCACAGTCGGCCTCGGGTGGTCCTGTGGGGCCTTTTCCTGGAGCAGCAGAGCACCGCGGCTTTCCAGCCAGGGTGGGGGCCCTGGGAAGTGGCGGTGATGCCAGGCAGCCTGGGCCGCATCCCCTTCGGCTCCGAGCGGCTCTCGTTTCAGGAAATCTTGGCCTGTTGTCCTTGGAAGTCCGGGTATCTGGGATGACTTCCTGCCGCGGTCCAGAAATCCAGGGCTAAGCTCAGGGCTGCTCAGGGTCACCTCCAGGTGACCGCTGGATCGCAAGGGGGCGTGTAAAGGGCGTCCTTGAAGCCCCCTCCCCCACCCCAGGGGCATCAGAAGCACCTGCAGAGGGCTGGCGAGCGCACCTGTTGCCCTCACGCCCAGAGTGTGATGGAGTACAGCTGTGTTTGGAACGCATTCTCAGCTGCGGTGGCGGCTGCTGATCCAGGAACCACACTTGGAGAACCCCTGGGCTAGAGAGGCGGCTGTCATGATTGCCTGGCGCCGTGCGGCCGCCCCTTGGGCGATTCCAGCGGCGGCTCTGGGCGCTCCTCCCGCCCTTGGTCACGCGGAGGCCAGAAGGCCCTGGGGAGGCAGAGGAGGCAGTGATGTTGCGCACACGAGGACCCGGAGTCTAGGAACTCCAGTGTATCGGGTCGGGCGGTGCCGGAGGCTGGACGGGGACAGTCTGTAGCTCAGGAAGTCTTACACGCCGGTGGTCAGAGTGACGGCAAAGTCCAGGGAGAAGTGCTCAAACGTCGAGAAAGTCTTCCAAGGAATGCCAGACGAGGTCCGGGGACAACCTAATTTGGGGTTGCGACTCTGATGAATGGGGAAACCACCACCAAAACTGGTCCTTGAGTGGAAGGGCTTGATATTCTTTTTTTTTTTTTTTTTAAGATTTTATTTATTTATTTGAGAAAGAGAGAAATCACAGAGAGGGAGAGGGAGAAGCAGACTCACCGCAGAGCAAAGAGCCCAATGCGGGGCTCGATCCCAGGACCCTGAGATCATGACTCGAGCCAAAGGCAGACACTTAACGGACTGAGCCACCCAGGAGTCCCCAGAAGGGCTTGCTATTCTGCAGGCTTTACACTCTGGATGCAAAGGCAGCAGAGGGCCAAGCATTGCCCTGTGCTCATAGGGGAGCGAGTAAAACTGAAGGCACAGTCGGGAGACCACAGGTGAGCTCCGCTCCTGATGGGGGCAGGGGCAGAGGGGCGTTGAGTCCCATGAAATGACTCTGGCCAAGCCATGGGCAAGTATCCATGCGATGGACACGTGCTTGTTGCTAGGGGAAGCCTAAAAAGAATTTTTTGTGTGATGCTTAGTGATGCAAGAAATTGATCTCGAGAAACCGTTTTGGTAGAAAAGCCTGACATCGGCGGCTTTTGCACAGTGTCGACAGCACTTGGCTCTCTCTCGGGTTGATCTAGAACTGGCCACTGCTTTGTATCTGCTGGGTCTGTCCCAACCCTGGAAGCACCACCTTCATTCACTTTGAAAATTGCACTGTATTCTTCCTCAAAAGGACTAAGAGCAAGCAAAATGGCAAAGCCAAGGTCAAGAGCGGTTAACTCCCCGCAGTACACAGTGAACCGCTGGCTGAGCCCTGAGCCTCTCCTGAGATCTTGCATTAATCATTGGGGCTCTCGCTGAGGTTTCCAGACCAAATGAGGACACACCCGCTTTAAACGAAGAAAGAATATGACCTAGCCTGAGAGTTACTGTTTTTTCTTAAGGAAAAAACCATCCACTGCCTCATTAGAGTCAGAAAACCATTTTGGACTAACTGCCCTTCTTGGTAAGTTGTTCTTATTGGAGCATCTTCGTATCTTTAGGCTGCCGTGGGCTCCGAAGGTGCTGGTAGGCAGGTCAGAGGGGCTCAGCCCTTACCCAAGAGCCTGGAAGAGAACCCCAGGAGCTGAAGGCTTAGCATCCTCTAGTGCCAAGCACGCAATAGTGTTGTCTCTCCCCCGTGTTTTCTTCCCGGTGGAGTTTTAATTGCACCGCAAACCTGCATTGGCTAAACTAAGGTTCGGTGGTAGATCGGGAACTTAAGATGCGGGAGCACAAGAATGGAACGGGAAGTGGAAGAATCCCAGCGTGGTGACAGTTACAAATGAGCCAGGCTGAGAAAGTCTCCCACCCACAATAGCTGCAACATTGTAATTGTACTCAAAAGGGGCTGGGAACAGAGCAAGAGAGACAGGGCGAGTTTGATAATCACGCTCTACACGGCTCTTCGGAGGGATCTTTGAAAGCATTTCTCCCAAGAAAAGTCCGCAAAGTGGCATTTAGTGCCTTCGCTGGAGTAAGTGTTCACGCGGGTGTCCTTTTGAGAACATTCTCAGACCTGGCAGACATCGCTGTTGTCACCAGCCGACTGGGACGGCCCTCAGTCCATTTTTGGCTACATTTTGATGACAAGACGGAATCGAAACATCGCTGGTACGCGGTGGTTTCAGCCACAGAGATGCTCGCTGGCATTAGCTTTGTGGATGTCTTTCTTTTCATCCAGGGCCTTAATTCTGTAAGGCCCCCGGGACTTCTGTGGATAGTAACAAAAACAAACAAAAGAAAAACAATGCTGGAGTTAGGACGTCCAGTCCAATCTGATCTCTGGTAGGTACAGACATGTGGGGGCCCGGTCTGGTGAGTGCCTTTCTAATCCCCCGGGCATCCCTCATGGCTCCGTTAACACTCTCTCAAGATGTAGGAGAATCACTTTTAAGGAAATAGGAGTCTCTTCCCGAAGGCTTTAGCGTAAAGGATGAAGGCGAAGGCCTTCCTTCCCGCCTCTGAATATTTTCATGGAAAGCTATTCCATTTGGCGAAGGAAGAGCTGGAGAAAGGGCCTGCAGCTCTGTGCCGCGGGGTCTGAGTCACCGTTTCTGTTGGGAAGCTGACTCAGTCTCGGTCTGAGGTTGGCCGGGAGAGAAGAGGCGGCCTGTGTTTTGCATCTGGCTGTCCCTCTCACCAGGCCTCGGACGCCCCCATGGGCTTGCCGAGCACAGGATCTGCTGATTCTGTAAGGGTTGTCCATCATGGTTTCCTTCTGCTTCCTATGACCCCTGGTGGAACTTCTGTTTGCTTTCCAAAGCAGACAGGCCGGAGGGTCACTCCCCATGAAGCTCCAGAATGATACCCCCAGGTCTGAGGGGAGGCTGGAGTTTCCCCGTAGGGGAGGTGCTTCCAGAATATGGCAGAAACTGCCTCAGGCTCCTGTAGGATCCTCTCCTCCTGGGGGAGGGCGGGCTGGTGGCAGGCCTGTCTGGGAAGGAAATGTCAAGATTCTGGAAGGACAAGTGAGCGCGTGGCATGATGTCTTCAGGAAGCCTCTGCCTGTGGCGACCACTCACTTCGCTCCATCCTAAAAATCATGTCTGGCTCCCTGGACCTGTCGTGCAGACTCACCTGGACAGGAGGGGAGGACGTTGCCCTGACCCTCCCCGGCCACCCACCCGCCAGCCTGGACGCCATCTTCTCTCTTCCGAGACAAGAGAAGTTGGTCTTACCTCCATGCATGAAAGGAAGACCAACCAAAGAGAACAGCAGAGACCGGAGCGAGGGAGCTGGACACCAGCACTTGGGTCTGGCAGAGACTGGGAAGCAGGCGGAGGATGGGAGAGCCTCGCAGGGCTCAGGGGGAAGGTTCCGGGGGTGCCCCGATTGGAGGCTGCTGGCCTGGGGAGGCTGGAGGCAGGCTAATGAGGATCGGGGGGTCCTACGTGATGGATTAGGGTGCATATTTGGTTTTCTCTGATTGGTGCTAAGTTGGTAGTGGGCCCAAAAGGGATGCTCGCAGCTCTTTGTCAAGTTCTGGGCATTTTTGCCCAACCACTCCAGTGGTTGTGGTCTAGCTCCCTGTGCTGGTTCCTAGAGGCAGTGGCCCGACCGCCTTCAGGACTGGCTTGCACCGCAGGCTGGCTCCTGAGCTGCCCATCAAGGTCCCGAGATGCCTCTCCCTGCCAATGCACCTGCTTCTATGCCCAGCCTTAAAATATCCTCTTCCTTAATCAACCTTTCTTCAGCCCTCGCCTTCTCCTTCTAAAACTCCATCTCGAAGCGCAAGGTCTCGGTAGACATCTGCAAAAGGCGAACTGATTAAGGTGTGAGTATGCCTGCGGAGCCTCCCAGACGAGGCTGCATCTCTGCAGAAGATGCTGGTTAAAGCTCACACAGCTCCTGGGGTGTGGTTCAGGGGAGGTGCCCGGCAGTCCTGGGAGGGGAGTGTCCTGAAAGGGTAATTATGTCCCATGGGGGGCAGGGACTCCTTACTGGCTGAGAGGGCAGCCACACCCCCTGGCAGGCCACAGCCCCAGAATTTGAGGCCACCCTGGGGTGACACAGTTCAGAGGACTGTCACCACACTGGACTCTGACTATTCCGTGGCCTCTCGGGTTGGAGATGGAATGGGTGGGGTTTGGACCACCTTTGTCCGGTCAATAGGATTTCGTGTCTTCCCACTTGTCTTTGATGTGAAAATCGTGTCCCCGGTGCTGGACAATGTGTGGGGAATATAATTAAAAACCAAATTGACTCCTAACCCCCCAAACCCCTCCAGCAAGGGAGAAGAGAAAGCAAACAGGTGTGTAACTGACCCACATTAAACCAGAACGTGCGGAGAGTCACGGGCCAGCAGCTGGAGGAGTGGCAAAGAGAGCGTGTCTCTCTCCAGGAGCTAAGTGGATGTTTCCATTGGGCAGCTTTCACAGGGTGGGGTCGGGCGAAATGTAGGAGCATCTCCCCCTGGGGAAACGGGGGCATTACCTTCCTTGATAATAACATGCAAAGAGATGACCCGCAGGTCTTTGAGGACACAATCCCGAGTTGTAAGACTGCCCAGTGGCTTCTGTGGCCCATAAAAAAGATTTATGAGCATTTGAGAAGGATGGAAAAAGGAATTCTGGAAGAAAAAGGAAAAGGTGGGTGGGTCTTTTTCCCTTTCCTTTCAACTGGGAGAATTAAACTTATTTTGCATATATATTTGCCCTTACAAAAGTCAGCCAGGAGTCAGGAGTCAGGGACTTGAGGAGCTGGTTTAGTGGACTGAGCCTGAATCCAGGAGCCCTCAAACCTGTGGAATGGCCCCAGGATGTGGGAGCGGCTCCCCGTTGGATGAGTTTCTCTCTTCCCTGCGCCCCCGGCAGCCCCATCGAGGGACTAGGGCTCTGCGTTCCTGGCTGGAGATGCCCTCCCAGGCAAAGGGGTGTGGGGGTATCTATAAGGGCTTCTGTCCTCCTTTCCTTCCTCCCACACAGCCCAACCCCCTCCCTGCCCCCACCCTCTGAGAGTCTCACGTTTTTATCTCCGATCTTGACACACAAGATAAGGTTTCTATAATGGAAAATAAGAGCAAGAACGAGTCAGGAGGTGAGTCAGAGCCACTCAGCCAGCAATTTAAGAAGCCTGCTGTAAGGGCTGACGCTGGGGCTGCCTGGCCTCCCCAGCCTTCCGAGTGCACACACATTCCTTCCCCCTCCCTCCCAGGAAGGCTCTGGAAAGGCCGCCCCATCCTGCTGTCACTCCTAGGGCTCTCTGGGGGAGTGGGCGTCCTGTGGCTTCTGAAACCCTCCCTCCGAGGCCCGGGCACCCACGGGGGGTTTTCTAGCAAAGCTGTCAGAGGTTGAAAAAGATCTCGGTTAACTCACAAGGTCAGACCCTCTGCCTCCAGACAGGTCATGACCAAATGTCCTCGGGGGAGGTAACCGGGGTCTTAAATGCTGGCCTTGCTGCAGTGTCCCGCTCATTCCTGCTCCTTTGCTGGCTGGGTCTCCTCTTCAACAGAAACGGGCTGACGGCTGGCTTTGGGTCGGGCATCGCTCCCACAGCGTGTGGACACGCGACAGGGTCTGCGTCTGCGGGTCCCTACAAACGCGTCAAGCTGTGGGGTCTGAGCCGTCCGTTCCCCTTGAGAGGAGGGCCCTGGCAGATCTGAGTCCTGGTGTTCCTCGCCTCGCTACCCAAAACCCAGGCTCAGCCGCTGTCCCTGGAAAAGCCAAGACTCAAGAATCGAGTTCTGATTGGGAAGGAATCTGAGCTTCCTCCAGGAGGCCGACCCCCTGGGGAAGAAGGCAGAGTCTGGTCCAAAACCAGCTCCGACGTTTGTGCCCGGCCCGATGAGCTATACAGGAATTTGAGGGCAGCTGAGCAGAAGGGAAGCGCCGTGGCCTGTAACTCTCGATTACGATTACGTGCAGACCCAATGGTGCCAGCTGTGGATGTTACCAGATGTTCAGAGGGAATGTCCTATGGGGGGGGGGTGCCGGGGAGATGGGGCAAGAGGGCTCTGAGTCTTTCTAGGAAACAATGCACGATCTATAGATAAGCAAAGAAAGGTTTAACTAATTCATCACTCAGGCTAAAGGCGCTTCCTAAAACATCAAGATTGCTAAGTTAGGCAGCGATTCAACCTTCCCAAAAAGTGTTCAGCAAGAAGACCAGGAAAGCTTTCTCGAAAAAATACCTGGTAGCAGATAAGGCTGCAAGGATGCTTAGCTGTGGTCTTGGCTTTGGGCCAAAATCCATGATTCAGCTGTGCCGTCAGGTGCAAGGTCAAGGAGCCAACGTCTTCGACCTTTCGGGCACGCCCGTCCGAAGCTTCTAGGTTATCATTAACTCTGGTCAGCATGGTGGTGCCCGGAATATAAGGAATGCTGTCCACAGTTATCCTTATACCTAAATACTTACTTTCAATATGAGTAAACATCGATGTGTAATAAAAAAAAAAAACCTCTCAGGAAGCATGTTTCAAAGTGTGGCATGGGTCATAGCTTTCAGGATTGCTTCAGTGAACTTGCATTATAACCACGGCTCAATCTTTAAGTTCGAGGAATGCTCAGGTGGCTCAGTGGGTTAAGCGTCTGCCTTCAGCTCAGGTCATGATCCCAGGGTCCTAGGATCGAGTCCTGCATCCGCCTCCTTGCTCAGTGGGGAGTCTGCTTCTCCCTCTGCTTGTGCTCTCTCTCACTCTCTGACAAATAAATAAAATCTAAAAAAAATAAATAAATAAAGTAAAAAAATCTTTAAGTTAAAGAAGTTAAGGAGTTAAAGAATAGCTAGAGCTTCACCTTTGTCACTTGCCACTGGAGGGGAAGGGAAGCTCCATAACATGGTGACTGGCGAGGCCACTTTTAAGCCACCAACGTGGACAGTGGACTTCTGAGTAAAGTAGGAGGGGCCACGAGAAGCCCCAGCCCGCTGGCTGAATACAACCAGGTCCATTAGACGACTACTTCAAAATATTCGTAAACCCTGGCTGACGAATGGGTTACTTACACCCGGACCCAGGTACCAAAAAAGGAAAACTCCATAGGGTCCTCTACCTCCTCACCTCCCCCCTTAACTGCAGACCCCACCACCGCCTTGTGGCACACAGCCTCTCCCTTGCTGTCCTGCTCACGGCTCCCTTAGTCAACAGCCTTCCATCTCCTCTGTTTCACCTTGGGTGAATTCTTTCATCGCCCTTGCCCCTGGCCTCTACCTGGTTGGGTCACCCCACATACGGTAGCCCCCAATCTGATCGGGAGACTCCATAGTGACAACATTCGCAGTGTCAGTCCTCGCTCCGGCAAAGCTAGGCCGAAAAAATCTCACCTCCCCTCTGAGTTCAGTTGACCGTGAGTGACTAATATCATAAAGTGGTTTAGTGATCACAAGAGAAATTATTGTCTCTACAGCGAAAGGTTAAATTTAAAAACCGACTTCTCAGTTTTTTCATGATACCGTTGCAGTAATAATTAAATAACGTTCGGCAATATTCAGATTTATTCTTGTAGCCCGTGAGTTCGGACTTTGCTGAGTTTAGTCTTTGCTATTTGGCTTCCACGTCAACTGCATACCAATTTTAACAGTCAGTCGTTCTCATCCAGCCGAGATCAACAGTCAAGGCCCCCGTGGTCACAGAGGACACCCTTAGGCTAAGTCTACACGGTTCTAAGTGACTGGTCTGTGGGGAAGTGGGTGGGGGGTGGGTGGTGAATGAGGACAGTGAAGGCAAAGATCAAGGGTAACCAAACAGAAGGAGTCGTGAGCTCAAGAGCTCGTGTGCGATAACATGAATCTTGCAGCTCACCCTACACTGACCCCGACTTCCTTCTCAAAGAAGGGATGTCTGCAGCTCTTTTTTGAGACCAACGTTCTGTTTGGGTACGAACATCTTAGCACCTGAACCTCATCTTGTCCCCACTCTGGCTCTGAGTTTTAGAGTCCCCAGGCCTTGGTTTCTACAGGAACAGGATCTTGCCTTGTCCCCTAAGTCCTGAAGGGCCCCAAAGCCTGCTCTTGAAACCCCAAGCTTATAGCCACGTCCCTACTGCCCATTGCCAGGTTCCATCTCCCACAGCCTACCTGTGACCCCGCTGCACGCCCCTTCCTGCACTGAGCGCCACCTGTCCCACATGAGCCAAGGCCCCATAACAGGGGTACAGCTGCCATACTATGAAGTAGAGAAATGTGCTTGATCGGAGCTTTCAGACACAATAAACTGGAATTTAAGAAGTCTTTGGAATAAATAGGTAAAGGAAGAAAAACATATCAGAGATATAGACATTAAAAAAAATAGCTCTCATACCAATCCACATAATACGTGGCCTTAGTATTATAAAAGATACTCATTTTATTTACATAATAATTATTAATATTTATTAATATAAATGATACTCATTTTATGAGTTAACAGGGAATGAGGACCACATGAGGAATCATACTGGATCATGGGGGAGGGCAAGTGGATAGCTTACTGCTTCGGTATCTTACTTCACCCTGATTCTACGTCTAGAACAGTGGAGTAGTTGTCCAAACAAATGTGCCATAGAATCAAAGGAATTGGAAATTCTTCCATGTCTGTCTTTCCAAAGCATACTTGTTACTATTTGGTTTGAACATTTCCATTGCTTAGGGCTCCTGGGTGGCTCAGAAGATTGAACATCCAACTCTTGATTTCGGCTCAGGTCTTAGGGTCGTGAGATCAAGCCCCACGTTGGGCTCAGGCTCAGCTGGGGGTCTGCTTGAGATTCTCTCTCTCCCTCTGCCCCTCCCACTGTGCTCTCTTTCTTTCTCTCTCTCCTAAATAAATAAATCTTAAAAAAATATTTCCAATGCTTATGTTTTTTAAATTTTAACTTTTTATTCTGAAAAAGACCTCAGATGTCAGAAAAATTATAAGACCACAATAAAGTACAATAAATTCCAAATATCCTTCACCTGAGTTCACTGATCTTAGTCATTTTTATGCCTTGCTGTCCTCCTCTCGTTCCCTCCTCTCTTTCCCTCCCTCTCTCTCACTTCTACCTCCCTTCCTCTCACTCATAGGATCTCATAAGAGCAAAGACATTCTCTTACCTAACTATAGTGCTCTTGGTCCAAGTCAGGGGATTTCATAATCCTTGATTCTATTATCTAAGCATTTGTCCAGTAATAATTCTTTATAAGCAATTTTTTTCTGGCCCTCGATCTAATCCATGATTGTACACCATATTTAGTTGTTACATCTTTCTTTACTTTCCTTTATTCAAGACCAATTCCTCAGGCTTCTCCTTCTTCTTTTCCTTCTTCTTCTTTTTGGTCTTCCATGACATTAACATATGATTTTGAAGAGTATGGGTCAGTTGCTTTGTGTGATGTTCCTCCATTCGTCCATTTTAGATTTGACTATTTCCTCATGCTCACAATAAGCTCTCCTCTCGATTAGAATCAGCTGGTTCATTTTTGGCAGGGTTACCACATTAATAATGCCGACTTAGTCTCCGTGCATCGCATCAGGGGGCCATGATGTTCGCTCATCCCGTTATTGAGATCACTCAGATGAGGTAGTACGCTCCAGATAGCTTCACCACAAAGGTCCCCCTTCCCCCCTTTGCAATTAATAAGTTAATTGTGGAGGCATATTTGAGATATGTAAATAGCCTGTAATCCACTGTATTTGTAACGGTTCGCTGGAGAAATAAAATATATGATGGAAACTTTATGTATGGAGAGAGAGAGAGAGAGAGAGAAGGAGGAAAGATTAATTTTAAGAAGTTGGCTTATGCAGTCATGGAGGCTGTCGAGTCCAAAATCCTCACGGCAGGTTGGCAGGCTGGAGACAAAATTCCCACTTCCTCAGAGAACCTAAGACTTTTTCTCTTATGGCCTTCAACTGGCTAGATGAGGCTCACCCACATTATGGAGGACAATCTGCTTTACTAAAAGTCTACTGATTTGAATGGTAGATACCTTCATGGTGTCATTTAGACTGGCCTAGCCAAGTTGACACATACAATTAATCATCACAGTCCTCAAACTTTTATCCAGTGGTTTGAGCATCTATTGATAATTTTAGCTTTAATTGATCATTACAATAAATCAAAAGGTCAATGTTCTATAATTCCTTCTACATTTATTAGCCCTTAAAACAACCCAGAAAATCATAGATAAAGCTAAGTTCTTCTACTGTTTCCCAGAGGTAGAGTGTATAACTATTATTCTGATGCAATAATCTACCACCAATGCCACATAGTTTAATTTTTTAAGTATTTAAATCTTTGCTCCATCTGGAACTTATTCTGAGTACATTGTGACATATGGAGCCAACTTAATTTTTTCCCAGATAATGACCTTATTTTCTTATAACCATTTGTTAAACGTCCATATTTTCTCCCAATGATTTGCTATGATACCTTTATCAAATTCTAAATTTTCATATAATTTGGGTCCATTTTGATGTTTATATTCTATTCCATTTGCTTATTTGTCTTTTCATGACCCATAATCCCTGCTTTAATTATGAAGCTTGTGTAATATGTCGTGTTCTCTGTTGGGAGACAATTGTCTCTGGGTTTCTTGCATTTTTGCACCTCTTTTGAGCTGAAGTTGCCTTTGTTTTGAGCTATCTTTCAAGGATATGTGCATAACAAACAACTGTGGAAGACAGAGATCGTGTCTCCTGGAAGCAAAGGGCAGGCATGAGTCCATCCATCATAAAAGATCTGGGCTCCCTAAGTTCAGGGTTTCTCCCCCGTCATGCAACCCACATGGTCCACTTTGTGTCACCTATGGGAATTAGGGCTTAGGAACCTACCCAGGAAAACATTGGTAATACTGCCACTCTGCTTTAGCCAAGAGTCTAGTGTCTTCTACCATATCATGAAACTGTGGGAGGCTAACTTGTTAGCTTACAGGTAGGGTAAAATCTCTGACTCATTCCAGTTGTTGACATCACTTTGTAGGGGAGTCCTTCCTCCATGCTCCTCTTGGTTAGAGTTTTCTTGGCACTCTCGCATGCTTATTTGTCCAGGTAACCTCTAGAATTAATCTAGTTCTCAAAGTCAATCAATCAAACAAAAACTTATATTTTATGTGGAGCATGTTAATTTCACAAATCAATTTCAAGAGAGTCTACAGTTTCATTGGTGTTTCCCTTTTCTATGTTCTCATGGGCAATCTTGTAATCCAGGTCTTCATCAATTTACACTTGAACTACAGGACTTCCTAAAATCAAATCTTGGACTTTGCTTTAAATAAATGAAAAAAACAAAAAACGAAAAAACCCCAAACAACCCATTTAAACCTTAGGATGAAAAGCATAGTGGCCAAAACATGGTCTGTCATTAAAATAGAACATACCCCATAGGGTTTTCCTGAAATTTAAATGAATTCATGCCTGTGGGTCAAGCATGATAAGAACTCGGTACATGGTAGTGATTGTTATTGTAATTATTTCTGTTTTGCAGCAGTGATCTTTCATCTCATATGGTCAGAAAAACTCCAGTTCTAACCATTTTCATATGCGCCAATCTGTATGGTGCAGAAGCTCAAGATAATTCTTATAATGTGGAAATGTGATTTATTAGGTATCTAGCTGACAGTGATACATTAATTTAACGAATATGCTAATGACCATCTATAAATAAAATCCTCTCCCTAAATGTATCTTTTAATTGAAAACATTTTACATTTTTCATGGAGGCCACTACTGCATCATTTTACAATTTAATGAGAGTGAAAACCCGGCTCATTCCGTAAGAGACAGTAATGGATGGTTTTGCCGTTATGATAATTCTGAGTCCTCTGTCCTTGGAAATGTTTGTGTCGTAGACTTCAACTGATAGGAGGCCCAACAATCACATTTTTAACTGGAATTTAGTTATTTGCTTTATTAGAAGGCCTATTTTTCAATTCTCATTGATTCATTTAGGTATTAAAAGTCCTGCCTTTTGTGCCATAATAAAGTGCCTGAATGATTTCCATGGTAACATGGAAGCCTAAATCTGAGACGTAAGGGAGTCTTGAGTTGTTAAGACCAAACTACTGGAGGCATAACAACATTTTCCTGGGAGAGGAACAAAACCCAGGCAAGGCCAGGTGGGGACTGAGGCATGGCCTCCCAGTGCCAAATCACCCCCATTGCCTTCTAATGGCTCCTTAAGCCCCATTCCAACTGGGGAAACCAAGAAGCAAGTTACCATCAGCTGGTTAGCAGGGTTGAGAAAACCCAATGAGCACATTTCTCTGGAAGAAATATGGCTCATGAGGAGTTATGAAGACAAGCGGGAGAAAGGCACTAACATCAAAGTCAGCCCTGATGAGAGCTCTGGTTTCAATCCTCTCTTTGCCTCAGTATCCCTCCCCCTAGTCTTTTGATAGTTTAGAGAACCAGACCTGTTGTATTCTGAAGAATTCTGCATAAATAGACACACAGAAATATGGCTAACATCCCTAACTGTCACGCTCACTGGCTCTCTTTCTTCGGTACTTTACCTTTGAAAAAAGCTTCAAGTGTATGGAATGGTTCTCTAGGAACATTCTAGCTGAAACCACATTTCCTGTTTTCTCCAGGGATATTTTCCACAGGCCCTTCCAGGTCCAGTCTCCACCCATCCCATCTCTGCTCTTTGTCCCGGGATGCTGGTCTGTAGGAACAGTATCAACGTCTCCCTTGCCCTGGTTTCTGGTTGGATTCAGCCAAGGAAAAGCAAGAGGAGAAGGAAGTCCAGAATTCCCCCTTCCAGATGACCTTGGTTGGCTGCATCCCGTCCAGCCGAGGTGCTCTTTCTGGCTTTCAGTAATGGCTCCCTCCTTTTGCCCCTCAAGTCTGGCCCTGGTGAGGTCTGTACTAGACTCAGGTGCTTAATCGTGCTTTGTTGGTTCCACCAGCTTCACCCACACCTGCGGTGTTCCCAGAGACCCTTCTCATTTCCCTCTTTGAGTGCGCCATCTGTTTTCTGCTGGGGCCTGTGCAAGGTTCCTGGGGCCGCTGCGACAAGTACCCACGATGGAGCGGCTTAAAACAACAGGAATTTGTTTTCTCGTAACCTGGAGTTTTGGACTCTAAACTCAAGGTGTTGGCTGCTGACAGGGCAAGCTTTCTGGACGCTCTGGGGAGACTCCTCCAGGCGTTTCTCTCAGCCTCTGGTGTTGCCAGCGGTCCTCGGCTTCCGGGTGCATTGCTCCGGTCTCTGCTCCCACTTCACAGGGCTGGCCCTGCTCTTCGTGTCTCTGTCTCTTCTTCGAAGGATGCTAGTCTTATTGGATCAAGCCCCTCCCTCCAATGTGACTTCATCTTAATTTAATGACATCTGCAAAGACCCTATTTCCAAATAAGGTCCCATCCACAGGTATAAGGGGTTAGGATTTCAACATGTTTTTGGAGGGTACAGCTCAACCCACAATAGGCCCCAACTGATATGGTGCCTCAAGTGGGCTTTTCCCTTGTCCAGGGTCCCATGCCCCTTGGTCTCCTCCACTAGGACCTCCTTCGGGGGTCACTTTCTTCAATTTGCTCTCCTACTTGATTTTCCAATTACGTCAAACACTATGCCTCCCAAAAATCTTCTTTCTGTCCTGGTCCCATGGCCACCCATCCAGTTTTTTTTTAAGATTTTATTTTTTATTTTTCAAGTGGAGCCCCACATGGGGCTTGAACTCATGACCTTGAGATCAAGACTTGAGCTGAGATCAAGAATCAGATGCTTGGGGCACCTGGGTGGCTCAGTGGGTTAAAACCTCTGCCTTTGGCTCAGATCATGATCTCAGGGTCCTGGGATCGAGCCCCGCATCAGGCTTTCTGCTCAGCAGGGACCCTGCTTTCCTCTCTCTCTTTGCCTGAGTTTCCGCCTACTTGTGATCTCTCTCTCTGTCAAATAAATAAATAAAATCTTAAAAAAAAAAAATTGAAAAAAAAAAAAGAGTCAGATGCTTAACCAACTGAGCCACCCAGGTGCTCCAAGATTTTTCTTTTTCAGTAATCCCTATACTCCCAGCGGGGCTTGAACTCACAACCCCAAGATCAAGAGTCGCACGATCTACTGACTGAGCCAGCCAGGGGCCCCAGCCACTGCTCCAGTTTTAAGACATTCATTTCCTTTGCCCTGTTCCGGTCTCCTGACTGACCTCCTCACCTCCCAGACCAACGCCAACTCTGCACGGCATCCCCTGTTAATATGTGACATGTGTCCACGCAGTCATGAGGGATAGGAATTTGGGTGTAAAGCCTCCTTCTTTTGTCCCCCTCTCCCTCCGTCCCTTTCCCTCGCTCTCGCGTCTCATGCCGCGCACTCACACTGACCGTGACAAAGGAAGGCGTGCCATGGGTATCGCCTTCCTATAGCCTTAAGAGGAACCGGTTTCGGAACAAGACAAGATAATGTGGGTGGGAAACTGAAAGAAAATGAGAAGACTTGGTCACTGACGCCATCATAGAACAGCTGGGTCAACGAGCCCTGAAGGCTGGCCCGCCTCAGCCCTCCAACCATGGAAGCCCAACCGAGGCCTCGTGACCTAAGTTGGTTTACGTCGGGGTTTCTGTGACTTGCAGCCGAAGGCAAGTGCACTACGGGGGTTTTGTTTCCTTTTGTTTCGTTTCTTGTTTCTAACTGACAGAGCAGATGCAAAATAATTAAGCACAAAACAAATCAGAAAATGGCTTTCTTGGATGCAAGATGGCCAGATCAGAACTTGAGGCCGTCTGGTTCTCAGTGGCAGGATGTCGACGAAGACCTCCGCTCTTCCCAGATCCCTGGGGGCTCAGCCCCGTCAGGTCTGTCCTGAGCGGAAGCCGCCAACAGGCTCCCGGCTGACGTCGGTGGCATGAGCTCTCGCGGCAAGCTGGCCTGCGAGAGTCTGGCAGAGGCCTCTGGGTTTGGGGAAAACAGGTCAGGGACCACACCTGGGGGAGCAGCCAGCCTTCCCAAGCACCGTGACCAGACTCTTGGAAAGACTGGAGACAGAAAGCATATTCATTAAAAAGAAGGCTGCAATTAGGACTTCTGGATAGAGATGAGGACTGAACACAAATATTTACATCTACTCCTTCCTTAAACTCACTAAATGACAGTAAAGATGGTGAAATATATATTTTTAAATGTAGAAACTCACAAGAATTGGAGAGAAGACAATATTGACAATTTTGGAAGCTGAGCAGCAGATAGACGAATGGTAACTTAGCCGACTTCAGAAAGCTGGATCCCAAGCCAGTAGCAGGGAAGCGACGGAACAACTCGAATCGCACGCATACATTTACACACGTTTACACGCTCACGCACACCCCTCAGGAATCGGCAGCACCAGGAGCTTCGGACGGAGGCGTGAAGGTGGGGCAGCAGGTAGGAACTGGACCACCAAGCACCTACCCCCCCGGCACAGCTGGGTGCTTCAGCCCCACGATCTCAGCGGCGGCGTCCTCTCTGGAGAGGGTAAAACCAAGGGTCACAGGCTCAGGAGACAGCTGGCACAGCTGGGGGTAGAGGAATGTTTCCCCACTGGCTGTAAGCTCCCTCCCCTCCTCCTCCGGCTTCCACGCCCTGGTCTGGATCCACTAAAGGGAAAACCGTCTAAAAATGCCACCTCTGGGTTTCTGCACTAAAATGGTTCCCCCAGATTTCCCTCTCTGTAGATCACGGTCTTGTGCACAGAGCCTCCAACCAGCTCCTTAGACCCCTCCTCTTAAATCCGAGCACACAGCCAAGAATCGTAGGATATTTGAGGAAATGTGCCGTTTGAGAAACAGACTAAGAAGCAAGCGACTCAGCTAAAAACAGCTTTGAGGGAATAGAGATGACACAGGGGATGAAGACTTCCAAATACCCGTAGCAGTGGTCTGGAAGTCAGAAGAGAAGAGCAGAGCCGCCTGAAATGTAAGCTGGATGTGACCGTAAGTAATGAGTCAGGTAATTAGAAAGACCCTTTGGATTAAAGACATAATGGCAGGAAAAAAAATACGTTAGGGAGTTTTGGAAAATAAATTGAGGATTTCTCAAAAATCAAACAAACCAAAAAAAAAAAAAAAAGGAAGAGAAAAAGGATAAAACAATTCAAGTCTGGTCAAAGAGGAGGAATATCTAAATAACAGGAGTTCTAAAGAGAGCAGAGGAAATGGAGGGAAGATGATTTTTAAATTTTTATTATAATTTTATTTATTTATTTTTTAAAGATTTTATTTACTTATTTGACAGAGAGAGCGATCACAAGTAGGCAGAGAGGCAGGCAGAAAGAGAGGCAGAAGCAGGCTCCCCGCTGAGCAGAGAGCCCGATGCGGGGCTGGATCCCAGGACCCTGAGATCATGACCTGAGCCAAAGGCAGAGGCTTAACCCACTGAGCCACCCAGGCACCCCTTAAATTTTTATTTTTTAATTAAAAAAATTTTTTTAAATATTTTATTTATTTGATAGAGGGAGTACCAGCAGGGGTGGGGTGGGGGGAAGGAGGGGCAGAGGCGGAGGGAGAAGCAGACTCCCCACCTAGGAGGGAGTCTGACACTGGGCTCAATCCCAGGACCCTGAGGTCTTGACCTGAGCCAAAGGCAGACGCTTAACCGACTGAGCCACCCAAGCGCACAACAGATAAAAACAGACCCACACCTGGGCCGATGGCTGAAACTCGTGATGGGGATGAAGGAATGCATTTGTTGAGATGAGCTCTGGGTGATGTATGGAAGTGTCGAATCACTATATTGTACACCCAAAGCTCATATAACACTCTATGTTAATGAATTAAATTTTTTAAAAAATGGACTCACACCAACATACGTCACCATGAAATTTCAAATTCCCCGAAGCCAAGAGACGATCCTACAAGCCTCTAGAGCAAACATTTTCCTAGGAAAGATCAATAATCAGAATGGCTTGGGCTTTTCGATAGTGACACTGAAATGGTCAGAGACCAAGGGGATGGTCTCAGAATTCCCAGGGAAAATGGCTCCCAGCTGGAACTCTACAGCTGGCCAAATGTGAAGCAAATGGGAGGCTAGAATAAAAACCTCTCAGACATGTAAAACCCTGGAAGAATTTACCCCCCATGTCCACTTCTCAGGAATCAACCATAGAAAAGTGCCGGACCCGAACCAGGAATAACTAAGGGAGAAGAGGGCTTGGGATACACGCTAGGGGAGGTCCCGGAGTCAAGAAGTGATGGGGATTCGAAGACCGTTTTACGAGGATCTTCTTGGCCTCCAGATTGGAATCCGTTAAAACAAAACAAAGCAAAACAAAATTCAGCTGAGTAAATTTGAAGATCTAATTGCTTTAAGTGACTCGGAATCAGGAGCATCCCATCTGGAAGGAGGGTTGGGGTGCCCCAAGGGGGCATACAAAATGGAAGGGTTTAATAGGAAGGGGAGGGCGGCAAGAAGTTATTAGCTTAATCACGGCCATCACTGAGCAGCGGCACTTGGAGCGCGCGTAGGAACGGGGCGTCCGTCTGGCCTGCATCTCGCGCTGTCAGCGGGGAGCATGGAGCGCCGCGTACACTGTCGATGCGTGTGTCCTCTGTGGCGTGAATAAATGTGACCAAGGTGAAAAAAAAAAAAAAAAAGAAGTTATTAGCTTAAGAAGCGAAAGGATTGTTTTTGGCAGGGTGGACTTCCTTTGCGGGAAGGGCTTGGGAGGCGGTCTCATTGTGCAGGTGAGAAAGACCTCATCTTCCTTTGGAGGATGGAGAGGGCCCAGGTACACCTCATAGATGCTAACCAGAAAATTCTAGATTAATTGCCTTAAAATTCGACTCCTGCAGAGGTTGAGATTGCCTTTAAGTCTTGTTTGCTGTCCTGGGGGCAAGTGACTCCATCCTGGGCCCGTGATTTTCTCTTTAACAAATCTCTCAGGTTCCAGAAGAAACCTCTTGAAGATGATGAAGAAATTGCTAGGACACTTTGTGTATTTGATTACACTGAGAGGAGATTCACTAAGAATTCTGGAGGTTGAATTTGTGAAGATCTGTAGAAAAATAAGCAAACTCGGAAAGGAATGACTAACTCCTGGGCCAATAAGCCAGGGTATCGCGCATGGAGGGGAAAACTCATCACAGCGTATGGTGTGGCTTACGTGAAGATCACGTTGACTCGAGCACAACAATGGGCCAGTGAATATCGATCTAACTACAGTCACCACATGACTGTGCTGAGACGACGGGGACCCCATCCTCCCCTCATGCAAGCGGGCCTTTGCAGCCCGCGTGTGAATGGCAGGGTGTGCATCAAGGACGAATTCTCTTTCTCTCCAGTAGGAAGTTAACATCAAAGTTAATAAGCAGGCTATCTGGAGTAAACAATTAGTTGCCAGAGTTTAAGGGGGTTGCTTCTAGGCGGGACAGGAAAACCGGAGGATTGATATTTTTCAAAACAAGTCTTGTGGAGATCTTTGCCTTTTTAGACTTTGCTTGTACGGAATCGATAAAGGATAACAAACTAATTTTTTAAAACGCGTTATATTTGTACAGAGTATTCAGGGTGATACGTTGGGTTTGGACAGACATTTTGATTGAGGTGCGCAATGGAGAGATGACACGCGCACAAAGCTCTAGAAGCCAACCGGCTGCCTTTGACGCCATCTTGTAAAAGTCGCACTGAGGTGGTAGGCCCCGGGCCTCTGTGCACGGTCTGGCCAGACTGTCGATTAACTGACTGCTCTTCACACCTCACTTGGTGCTATTTTCTATTTCTGCTGCCCAAACCATATTGCTGTAGGGCCCGCCCTTCTTTGTTGTTTGTTGATTTAATTGCAAGGAGACAGAAATTTCAGAGACCAGTCTAAAGGCTTCCTATGCACTTTGGTCTCTGATAAATGCCACACCTAAATGATACTTGGTTTTTATCCACATGAACTTCAGCCTGAAGATGGGACACGTCAACACCGTCGACCTCTAAGGCTTCATGGGCCTGGGCTGATGTTGTTGGCCCAGTGACAGGAGAGGGTCAGGAAGGGGGGATGGCCAAGAAGAGGGGCTCAAGGGGTGCAGGAGAATGCCTGCAGGGAGTTCCAGTGAATGGAGGGAGTATTTTAACCTGTTGGGAATCTTTCTAGGGCAAAGATGGGGAGCCCAACTCAGGCCTGAAGGGAATCACATCACACCTTTATTTTATGACATAATAAGGTCCAAGCAGGGCATTTCTATATAATAGTCACAGTTGCTCTGGGCAGATGTGACACATGGAAGAAAAGGCACAGTGACCTAGGCTGGGATACCTTGCTTGAGAAAATGATCTACAAGTGAGAACTTTCTTCACCAGGGGTTCCAAGCACCACTGAGCAGGCTCCTTAGGGGATCTCCCAACACACTTTTCCCCCACAGAGGAAAGCCAGCACACATTTGCTCCAATACATTAGCATTCTCTTTTCCACAGATTTCCATAGATTCTCAGGGGTCACAGACATATTTGAAGAGACCAGAGAGCAAAGGGCCCCAAGGACGGGCAAAGATGTGGGGGGTGTTTTGTGGTTCACCAAGGTGTGACCCCCAACCTCGTTATAACAACGGCATGGAGGAACTTCAAACCTTGGCTTGGAGAAGGCGAGATGTACACAAACCTGAAAAGTCTACAGAAGAATGGCCCAGGTTTTAGCTCAATGACTGTGTTTATGACGCCCATCATCACTGCTTTGATGCTTTAGAAATTGCATTTCCCCCAGGAAAGATTCCTTCGGGTTGACGGGAGGCGGGAGTTCCAACCTAGAGTTCATAGTTTGAATAGTTGTCTTTAATGACCCACACTACATTTCCACACACTTGCTAGACCTAAAGTTATTGTTCCAGAAAGGGACATATTATCATTAATCATAGTGTTGGCCTGTTTTTACGGTTTCTATTGTGCTTTTATACAATACCAAATGCTTGTGATTTTTACCCTTGGTTGCTTATTAGAATCCCCAGGAGCGTTCAGAAAAAAAAAAAAAAAAATGGATGCTCGTCCTGCAACCCCAGAGTTCTGATTCTAGTGGTTTAGAGTGAAGCCCAGGCCTTGGTATTAAAGAATGGTTTAACTCTCAGAGGATTCTAAAAAGCAGCCAGTGTTGACAAAACCACGGTTCTGAGAGCTTCCTACAGACATACATGTCCCCAGTGTGGCCCACAAGGCCCACATGATCAATCTGGGTCACCCCCCCTCGTCCCTGTCTCACCACATTCCAGACACAGGGGCCTCTTCGCTGTGCTCAAACACACCAACCGTAATCCCATCTCAGGACATATGCCCTTGTTAGGGCCCCTTCTGGAATGTTCTTTCCCTAGACATTTGACTGTCTTGTTTCCTCATTCCATTCAAGTCTCCGCTCAAATGTCACCTCCTCAGAGAGGCCCTCCTTGGCCACTCCACTTAAAATACCAGCCTTCCCCAGTCTCTGTCCCCTTGCTTCATAGCACTTTATCAACATCCGCCATTATGTTATATATTTACTCTTCTGGCTGACATCAACGCCCGGGAAACAGCAGAAGCTTAATAAATATTTGTTGCATGAATAAGTGAGTGGACGAGGATATATATAAAATCATGCAAACTCGAGTTTGAAGGAAGTGCTCCGTAACCGAGTTTCCTTCCGGACGCACGAAAGCCCAGTTGCTTCCTCACACCGCCCGGTGCCATCCCGAGGAACACCGACCCCAACTGGGATTTGTACCTGAGTCTCAGACACAAGGAAGTCCACTAACGCCAGTCTCAAGAGAGAAGCTTCTAGAAATAGACACTCGGTATCTGAAGAGGCCTTCTGATGTGTATGCATGAAAAATTTATAATAAGCCTTTCTGACACAAAAAGCCTTTTGTCGGCACCACACATTGTCAGGCGTGTTCTCGTCCGCCATCTTGTGGCCAAGCTGGGGCACGTCCAGACAAACTGGGCTTAGTCAAAAGGAAAGTTCCAGCAGCTGTGTCTGGCCAGAGCCAGTGCACATTTGACCAGGCCCGGGTGCTACCCATCTTCTTAGGCTCCCATTTTTTAGAAACAGGAAGCAATGGAGGTGACTGCTTGGTTTGGCGACTTTTGCTGGGGGACAGCTGAGAGAAGTGCCTAAGGGCCACCTGCCCCGAGCCCCACCTTGCCTGGGCTTTGTCCTTCTAGTCTGACACGGCTTCCACGATGAACCCAGTCACATTGAGACCCCTAGGATTTGGTCCGGGTAAATAAAGGCTTGTAACTCCCCAAGTTTATCTATTTATCTATTTTGTAACCACCGTTATATTAAAGCACAGTTAGCACAGAGCAGGTGCTTACTAAGTAGTTGTTGAAGGGACAAAATAATAATTGCTAGCATTTATAGAGCTACTACTGCATGCCACACACTGTATGAAGCCCAAGCACTTTCCATACACAGTCTCATCCAAAGCGTCCATATTCCCGGGGCTGGCCCTGGAACTCCCTTAGTCCTGAGTTAGTCAACCTGGGCTGCCATGACCAATGGCACAGGCCTGGTGGCCCAGACAACAGAAATTAATTTTCTCACGGTTCTGGAGGCTGGAAGTCCTAGATCAAGATGCCATCAGGGTTGGCTTCTGGCGAGGCCACTCTTCCTGCCTTCCAACAGCTGCCTTTTTTTTTTTTTTTAAGATTTTATTTATTTGAGAGAGTGAGCAAGAGACAGAGAGAGCAAACACAAGTGGGGGGGCAGGAAGGAAGGGAGAGGAAGAAGCAGAATCCCATTGAACAGAGAGACCGACTTGGGGCTCAATCCCAGGACCCGGAGATCATGATCTGAGCTGAAGGCAGACGCTTAATGACTGAGCCACCCAGGTGCCCTGATAGCCGCCTTTTTGCTGTGTGGAGAGAGAGAGAGAAAAGCGGACGGCGGTGGGGGGGGGGTGGAGAGAGAAAGAGAGGGAGAGAGGGAGACGGAGGGGGAGAGAGAGGGAAACAGAGGGAGAGAGAAATCTCATGCCTCCTCTTAGGAGAACACTGCTTCCTTCGTGAGCTCACTCCCTGGCTCCTGGGACCCCAGCTGGAGGTCCTTAATGCTCATTGGACACACATGGGCGGGGCTTTGGGTGGCCCCGTGGGACGTACTAAGACATCCTGCCAGGTTTGTAAAGCGAACCAAAGCCCCGAGTAAGTCTAATGACTGACCCAAGGCTGGAGTCCTGCTGAAGCTCATTCTGACCAACGACCCCAATCCTGGCTGAACCCCAGTGTCCTCTGGGCCCCAAAGTCCAGCTTAGGGAAGGGTTCTCGGCGTTTTCTGCTGGTGACGGCAAGGCTGGGGAAAGCTCTCAAACCGAGCTCTGTGGCAGGTGGCCTGAACCTCTCTTCTCTCGATTTTCTGCGGCAAGGGCGGGGCAGAGAGCAGTTCGGGGAAACATTTTCTCGGCTTAGCCCTCAGCATAGGGCGGTCCCCAGGCACAAAGACTGGCTGCCTGGGACCAGTCCCCCCACTCCCACACCGTTGCAAGCTGTCAGGGCCCCACACTTGCTTCCAGAAGAGTCAGCTCTGCGCCAGGGGCTCCGAGAGAGCCGCCCCCCCCCCCATTCCTTCCGTGTCTCTAAGCACCTCCAGGCAGCCGACAAGTCTCATTAGAGCAAGCCAGACCTTACATCCCATAAAAACTCCACTGGCTCTGAATTGCCAGAGGTTAGCAGGATGAGGGAACATGGCTGGAGTGGGGCTGTGTCCCTGCGGACGGGCCTCCGAGCCCGAGGCCCGGGCTCTCTCTCTTCTGCCTTTGATCAGAGGCCCCTGACACGTGGGGCTCTCTCTAGAAAGCCTGCAGGCCCTCCGACACCGTAGCACGGAGGTAGGTGGAAGGAGAATGGCTTTTTATTTTCCGGGGGGAGGTGAGAGGATTGGGGTATGGGAGGTTCTCTTTGTTTTAAGATTATTTATTTATTGTTAGAGAGTGTGTGAGTACAAGCAGGGGGAGAAGCAGGCAGAGGGAGAAGCAGGCTCCCCCCACTGAGCAAGGAGCCCGATGCGGGACTCGATCCCATGACCTGATCATGACCTGAGCCCAAAGCAGACGCTTAACCCACGGAGCCACCCAGGAATGGGGAGTTTTTGTTCAGTGGATATGAAGATACCTTTCAGCACTGTGAGTGCTCTTCAAGCCACCGAACTCGACACTTAAGAATGGTCACACGGCAAGTTTTGTTATACATATTTTCCCACAACTAAAAAAAACAAAACCCCACAGGACAGCTTGCACATTCTCGACTGTCCTCCGCCTGCTGTGACTCCCCGGTCTCCTTTTCTCTCCGGCACTGTCGCTGGCCACCCCTCCTTCTGTGGCTCAGGCCTCTCCCCTCTCCCCAGGCCGCTGCCCCTCGGGGTGAGACCACAGCTGGAGCAGGCGGTCTTCAGAGCTAATCCCACCCCCAGGAGCCACTGCTGGACCTCCCGACGGCACCTGGGGGCGCAGGAAACTCAGATCCCTGGGAGCGGCTTCCGGTATTTCCAGAACATCACACGGTCCTTAGAGGAGGCCCCGGGCCCCTAAGATGGTAAACCGCGTTCACCTTTTCTGTTTCCGGCTCTGAGTGCAGCACTTACCAGTCTCTCTTCCCTGCAGACCCATCCTGTCCATCTAGCCCCGCGCTGGGCTGTCCCTCCCGGGTTCCAGGGAATGGCTGCCTCTCCGAAGCCTTTTGGGACCCCCTTCACCCTTCGCCCCATCCCGTGTTTACAGTTTGCTAGTCGGAAGGAAATAGCCTGGGGGTCAAGAGGAAGGCCTTTCCGCTCCCACTCGCCTGGGTTCAAACCCGGGCTCTGCCCTCTGCCGGGGAGACCGCCTGGGCCAGGTAACTTAAGCTGCTTGTTCCTCAGTTTTCTTATATCGGAAATGGGGGGAAATAAGGCCTTCTTTACTCTTGTTATAAGGATCAAACTGAGTTAATCCACGCTGCCCATGAAGCGTTGGCAGCGAGAGGCAGGTTTGTGGCGTGGGCTAGCCGCCTGGGCTCTGGAACCAGACTGCGGACGTGACCTTCAGCAGATTACTTGGTTACTCTGTGGCTATGTTCCCCTCTGTGGAATGGGAATAACAGCCATAATCTACATTATAGGGCCGTTGCAAGGACTGATGCTTGTCAACGTCATGCAGTAGCGTGGGGGAACGCCCTGTCTACACAGAGCGCCCCATGAAGGTTGACTACTATTGCTTGCCATTTAAAAAAATGAGGCTGCCAAAAACCCCTCCATAATGTATGACAAAATGCAAATTGGTCAACAAAAATCAAACTTGAACATACATTTAATAAAGTAATTTTACAAGGTCTAAAATAGACGGTAAGATAAATATTTTAGTACCCCGAAAGAAAAAAATCCACCAATTTTTTTTTAAAATAGCAAGAGAAATATGGAAACAAAATAAGAATAAGCCGATAGGAAAAAGATTCATATGTATGTTATAGAAAACGCTCATAATAGTTTGGCTCTTAGGTACAGGTGTCCCCCTGCTTTCTGAAACTTCACATTATGCCATTTGACTCTTAGAGAAGACCTACATTAGTATCTGTTTTTGCTCACAGAAAGAAATCCAAAGAACATTTGTGCTTTTTTTTTTTTTTAGATTTTTTTTTATTTATTTATTAGAGAGCGAGAGACTGAGAATGAGAGGGGAGAAGGTCAGAGGGAGAAGCAGACTTCCCGCAGAGCCGGGAGCCCGATATGGGACTCGATCCCGGGACTCCGGGATCATGACCTGAGCCGAAGGCAGTCGCTCAACCAACTGAGCCACCCAGGCGCCCTGTGCTTTTTTTTTAAAAAAAAAAAAAGGTGAAAACCAAAACTAGCAGGAAAACACGAGGGCCCGAAAGACCCCGGGTTGATTCTGCCATGTGTGTCCCCACCTTCGTCCCCGCCCCATGACATCTAATACTGTCCAAAGTCTTGAATCTAGAACACCCATGCCGGCACCTGCCAGTCTTGACGATGTTTGGAAGAAGGGATCAAATAATAGCCCTGGAGAAGGGGCCCCGATCAGCACCGCGTACCTGTTTCCCTTTGTGCTCCCTTCACATCATGCAAAGGCCAGCGAAGATCACGGAGGCATCATCTCCATTCATACGCAAAGCATACCGCAGTGTTAATATCAGAGCAGAGCTGGGAGTTCATTCAAACAAATATGTGGGGGCCTCCTCTGTGCTGGCCACCCTGAAACAGAGGGTTTTTAAAACCTCAGAGTGTGGGGTATTCTTTGCCTTGTAGGAGAAATGAAATCGAAAAGGTTGAGGCTTGCCCAGTGTTACGCAGCCTCTGTAAGGACAGGTGGGACGAGGATATCTCTAGAGGATTTAGGATTAGTTCTCTTGTAGTTATAGGCAAGAGCAGACAATGACCAGTGAGGGCTATCACTGTAGCCGCTGGTTTGCCCCAGCAGAGGCATGGTATGGACGTGAGAGGGCAGAATGATCAGAGAGGCAAAATTAGTATTTCCTCGTCGCTATGCTTGCACGCCAGACTTCTGTCATTAGGCTCATTCCCATCTTCCGTCTCACCCCACCCAGCC
The DNA here is from genome assembly GCA_028533885.1 of Nasua narica. Classification (NCBI taxonomy): domain Eukaryota; kingdom Metazoa; phylum Chordata; class Mammalia; order Carnivora; family Procyonidae; genus Nasua; species Nasua narica. The sequence continues at coordinate 10,611,797 of CM052810.1, read as the reverse complement.
CGAGGTTTAAAGTGTTTGTTTAACAGGTCGAGGCCCACCGAGGTCCAGAGGACAAGACACATGCACAGGGCTTGCAGCCTAGATGGAGCTGGACAGTGAGGACCCCCGGGGGAGACAGCCGGGCCTGGGATGGGAAACCCCGCGGGGTAAGAGACCTCAAGCCTGAAGATGAAGAGAACTCAGCCAGGCGGGGGGTGGGGGGGAGTAGAGAATGTGTGTCTCAGGACCTGATTTTTCTCCTGACCCGGAAATGAGAGCTTGATGCCTTCCAGAAGAAAGTCACTGTTAGTCGGATCAGCGTGAGCAGAGAGAAAGGAGATGTGTTGTGAGTTAAAAAAAAAAAAAAAAAAAAAGCGTCAGGGTGTCTGGGTGGCTCAGTCATTAAGCTTCTGCCTTTGGCTCAGGTCATGATCCTGGGGTCCTGGGGTCCTGGGATCAAGCCCCGCATCAGGCTCCCTGCTCAGCGGGGAGCCTGCTTCTCCCTCTCCCACTCCCCCTGCTTGTGTTCCCTCTCTCGCTGTCTCTCTGTCAAATAAATAAAATCTTAAAAAAAAAAAAAAGCCTTGTGAGCCTCAGTGAAGGAGGGAGGGCTTGATCCCAGGGGTAGGAAAGGTCTCCAGCAAGGTTTGAGACTCACACTGTGTTTCTCACTCTGGGTTTTGTGCCTCCCCTTCATTCTGTCTCCACAGTGCGATGGAGAGTTTGAGCATGAAGCATCCTGGAAATCCACCATGGGTCCTTTCTCCCGATGGGTCACATGAGCACGTTCCAACGTCCGGAGCTATGCGAAAGTTTGAGAACTGCTGCTTGTTTCTTTAGGAGTGACCAAGTAGGACTACTCTGGGTCTGATACCCGAGAGAAGAACCTATAGGAAGAATCCAGCATGAAGAATTTACAACATTTTACAAGAATTTTTGTTCGAGGGGCACCAGGGTAGCTCAGTCGGTTAAGTGTCCGACTCTTAATTTTGGCTCAGGTGGTGATCTTGGGGACGTGGGATTGAGCCCTGTGTTGGGCTCGGTGCTAAGTGTGGAGTCTGCTTGAGATTCTCTCTCTCTGCCTCTCCACAACCCCCCAAAATAAATAAATGTTTTTTAAAAAAAGGAATTTTTTTTTGAGCTGAAAAGATGGTTGTATGGAGAAAAACACTTCAAGGTGGGACATAAAAATATGCACATACTTTTATTACTCCTAGTAATAAAAGAGAAGCATAGGTATCTATTTCCCCAGGAAAAAAAATAGGACCAGGAAGAAACAAACCTTGATATTTCACGTTCCTGGAATTTATTGTATGTGGACATTGCTTTTGTTCATACTTTTTTCAACTTCTGATGTCATTTTATTGAGCGTACACAACTTTTAGAATCGGGACACACGTCAAGGATTTCTTATCCTACCCCCAAAACTCATAAACACTTAAGAACAGGAATGTATTTCATCCTTGAAACTCCAAAAAAATCAGTACTGGCCATTATCTGAGTCGTCTTTTGGGTCACACAAAATTTAAAAAGAGGTAGGGAATGGAAAAAAGAAGACAAAATAACAAAAGGTAAAAGTTATCCATTAATACTAGCTGGTGCTTATAATTACATACCATTCTAACGCATGTAAATTCACTTTTCACATCGGCTCCCGCCTCACATGGCAGTGTATCCAAAGAGAGTTAGAATGCAAACAATATGCAACTTTGCCACCCTTCCAGAAAATGACTAGTTAGTCCAAAATAACTTCATTTATGTGGTAGAAAAGGAGTTATAGGCAAGGTATGGATTCATCATTGTAGAAATGTGTGTGTGTGTGTGTGTGTGTGTGTGTGTGTGTGTTTACATGCTTTAAATATGACTTTTCTTAAAAGATAAAGACTTCTTCCTGAGGTTTAGGTTCCTTGCTGGCTGCTTGGAAAAGAGCTTTCTTTCTTGGTTCACAATTCCGAAGTCTTCCCCATCAGAGTGTCCTGCCACCAGGGGACAGAAGTCAGGGCACGTTCTGGACCCCAGTCCGTCCTTCACGTGCCGCCTGACATTCACATCTGTGTCTGTGAGATGGGAGCCACTGTGGAATGTACGTTCATCTTCTCCAGGTTCTTCTTCTCATCCTCATTATCAAACTGGGCTTCGATCTCCGCCGGATTGACGTAAGTGTAGAACCGGGCCATGATGGCGAATATGACGCAGACAACCAGGAGCAATGCCGCAAATAGAACGTACTCAGCCCACTTGGGAGGAATTGGAGTTGGAGCGGGAAAAAAACAAAAACAATGCAGGTTATGGTACTGTGTGCATTGGGAGTACGATTTCTTACTACGTCTAGGTAGGAGATGCTCGCAATTAAACCGTGATAGAAAATTGGTAGGTGACTACCATAGATACAGAATGGCCGGCTTTTCTTGAATGCCCAACTATAAAGATAACATTTTTGGAACCATACTGGAGGGCAGAAACCAAGACTCTGGGAAGATAGGAGGAAATTTCTGAAAAACCCAAGTTAAGGGACAGAGCTGGTTTCTAGAAGGATGGGGACCAACAGAATGGCACGGTACTCTTGAGCAAAAAATAATGTGCTGAATTGTTCTAAGTTAAGACCCCCACGTTTTTCTTTGGCAGAATCTTGAGGTTACGAGCACACAGCAGGGGTGCATGCTCTGATGGGACTTGGAGAGGGAAGCAGATAGATAGGGCAAGGGATGACCCCTTATAAGACCTATGCTGAAATGCTAAAGGAGAGGGTTTTGGTTTCAGAAAAGCTCTCATTTTATGTTAACTGGAAAAATTACAACCCCCTTCAGAATGGCTCTAACTTTAGGTGTCATGGAACTTTCTGGAAAACATGTCTGGTTTGGGGCCATTATGCAGCACTCACTGGAGCTAGAAAGATCTTCCCTCTGTAAACCATTTTAGGGTATAGGGTAGGTTAAGGCAAATCTGGGTATTTTGGTTGTCACTTTCCAACTGTACAATACCAAGTAGACATATAAAGAATCGGCACACGTTTGGCCCAAAATGCATTTGGTCATCACCCTCTCCGGCTGGTTTTATTCGGCCATTAGCTTAGATGACCATGTGTATACAGAGGTGGTGAGGGACAGTGCAGAGAGGACCACACACAGTCTCTTTCCCACCCCCATACCTGTTCGCTGAACTGGCCTGCTCCTGCTACAATGAGCACGATGATGTTGCCAACAGCCACCGTCAGCAGCCACCCTGCTTGAAGCACCGACTTCATGTTGGAGGGGGCCTGGGGGAACAACACAGTCAGTCCCTCTCTAGATGGCACCCGCGGAGCTGGAGAACACAACTTACCGATGCATTCAGTTGGGCAGTCCGCCCCAAAAACACACATAGAAAGTCAGGTGGGCTCACATATAAAAAGGCTTATCACTTGGATTACAAGATACCCCAAGAACTCACGTACGAACATACAAGAATTCCTTGTTTCCCATTCTCCACACCCTAGCAAAGTTGTTGTCCTGAGTTAAATGGGCAAATCTATACATGAATCAATTCTATGTCTGTAGAAGAGTTTCCAAGCAAAGCCATCCATCTCATTCTCTTTCCCCTAAATGGAGGCTACTCTCTGGGCCAGGAGCTTGGTCTGCTGTGAGCTTCCCTGTCACGTCAGGAAACCCCTCTTGTCACCTATGATAGAGTCATTTTATTCGATTGTGAGGTCATCATAGAAAGGGATTGTCCAACTCATAAGATCTTTACCACAAAACTTAAGGGTGCTAGGCAGTGTAGGACCACAATGACCTTAACTGTATTTTGATGAATTCGTTGAGAAACTAGGTTCTAATCAGAATTTACCTCATGAGTCCCATCTTTGACGTTGGAAACAATACCTTTTAACTTTTAAAAGCTATGCTTTAATCAACGTGTTTTCCAGTAGCTATGGAAAGATCTCACCTGAGCCTTAATGCTTAGGAGGACACAGCCCCAAAATGAGCACCATAACGAACAGCTGACATCATTTAGTTGTTTCAGAACATAGAATCTGCTGCCTATCGTGACCCTGGTCGTGATCATTAATACAGCTTTTCCCCCTTAGGACTCTAAATCTCCAATATATGATGTGGGAATGCAGAGTCATATGATACATGTGCCCAAGAAGCTAAACAGTCATATCATTACTCAATAATAACATGACTTGGGGATCTCAAAAACCTTGTTTGGTGGAAGATATCATAATGTTTTCTAGGACCTCCCCCACCCCCAAGAATCTTTTAAACTATAAATATATCACTTGTTGAAGTTAGGTCCCAAAGGGAGTGTAGGGGAGGGGTGGTAGAAACAACGACCAAGAGACCTGAGAATAGGAGAACTCCAGTCCCGTGACAGAGAAAACCACCTCGCCACAGGTGATGAGGAAATACTGCGGGATCTGCAGAGCCATGTTAATTGTATTGGGTGAAATATCTTCAAACATGTGCACTTCGGGGCAGCCGGTATCCTAAACCAGTAAGGCAGAAGGGAGAAGAAATTAAAATGGAGAATTGCTTCTTGAATAAAAACTGGTCAAACAGGCAAATGGAGCTTGGACTTCTAGGACCACATGATATGATTTGTCAAGTAAGCACACTTTTTATTTTTATTATTATTTTTAAATTAGATTTAATTTTTTTAAAGATTTTATTGATTTATTTGACAGAGAGATCACAAGTAGGCAGAGAGGCAGGCAGAGAGAGAGGGGGAAACAGGCTCCCCGCGGAGCAGAGAGCCCGATGTGGGGCTCGATCCCAGGACCCTGAGATCATGACCTGAGCTGAAGGCAGAGGCTTTAACCCATGGAGCCCCCCAGGCGCCCCATAAGTACACTTTTTAAATGGCACTATGCAACAGTGCATTTTATCCTCACAATGAAATGGCCTTGGTGGGGTTTGAAAATCTGTTTACTAGTGTTTTCCTCTTAAATCAGAGAGTATATTGGAAGTCAGGTTTGTTTAAAACATCACCATCTCTTTGAACTCAAAGTTCGTAAGTCCATGTAAATAAAATAGTCCACGAAGAGGCATCAGATACTGGTCAACATGGACTTTTAGTCAGACTCAGTTGTCTTGTTTATTTTTATTCTAAAAATAATAGCCAACTTAAGTCAACGGTAAGTTAAAGAATTAGTGGCGAACTGAATGAATTCGAAGCCCATTTAAAACACAGATGCTAATGTTCCTCCAGTTTAGTCATGACCAGGCCCTAAATGTTGGAGTAGAGCTTCTGATTGAATGAACAGAATGAACAGAACGGAATGACTTACTGACCTTCCTTCCGATTACATAGGTGAATGCACTACCAAATTCAAGGTTGGATGATTGGAAATCACTTTCACATTGTTGTGGAATCTGTTGGGTTGAGCTTATTGTAAAGTGTTTTCTATGGAAAGAAAGAATGATACACGTTAACTGTGCTGTTATTAACAGCTTCAATGCACTGTTGAAGGAAAGTACCCCAAATCCTTGAACTTGGGAGCACACTGTCCAGGATAGGTACTTACACGCCCGAAGGAAAAAACTGATACTCGCTGGCATTGTGACTGGTGACATTCACATAAACTTTCTCGCCCATTGTGATGTTGAAGCTCTCATCAAAAGTATTTATAAATCTGAAACAGAAAACCATTGGTCTTGTGACTGGACTATGGGATACTTTATTTAGGTCACAGTATGTGCACCTGAACTTGGGCTATGCTCTCTTTTGGAAGGAGTTTAAGATGTTTATGGAAGATTTCTACACTTATAAAGGCAGAAGGAAGACACCCTAAGCTTGTCCTTGTTCACCCACTCATGAGAACGCACCCCCAAAATTGACTACAGTCTTCCACCTGGAGCTATACTAAGTGCCTGGTAACCAGGAGCTATTTCAATGGTACGTTGGCATGTTAGCCTGGATGGAAATAGGAGCTGGTCCCCCCTTCACGGAGGCAATGCTTTGTGTTCCTTGCTCAGAAGCGTTAGAGCTAAAGGACCAGAGTAGAAGTGGCTTAGTACCCTAACAGTCTCCAACCGGGCATCTTCCTGGGGGTTGGGGATGGAAGGCCACTTTCTGTCCTTTACCTCTAGGTGCCTGAGCATGGAGTGGCCCCAAAGAGTGGAGAGGAAGAAAAGGATCAGTCTGGCAACCAGAGACGCTTTTGGGGAGCTCACCACGGAGAGGGCAGACTGTGCCTGCAGGACCTGGGGTGCCCGGGACTGGCACTCTGCTAGAATACACATGGGGGTGCAGCCCCCACAGGCCTGGGCTCTAGGTCTCCAGGCTTCCAGGGGCTGCAAAGCCTCCTATGCCCACGCTTCACATGGAGCCAGTCAAGTGGCTTGCCTTCAGAGGGCCACATAGATGGCGACAGTGTAGACGGAAGATTAGATCCCTTCCTTCAACGTTCCAGGCTACAGAAGACCCCGACGCTCTTATGGTCCACCCGCCAGAAGGGTGCTGCCCCGAATACTAGTGGAGTTTTCCGACAGATAGCTGAGTGAAAGCTTCCGGCAGATTATTCAAGTTAAAGGATGGGCAGTAATAAGATTGTATACCCAAGTACTGCAGACACTGTAACCTGTACATTCCTAAACTATGTGGCCACATTTCATCAGCTTTGTGGCAACAAGCAATATTGGTCAAATTCTAGGTACTGGGAGAACATTGCTCTGAATTACACTCAGGCCCTAAAGTCCCTGGGCGTTCGATGTGGTGTAGTTTGACAGGTGCTTAACATAGAGAGCGGACCCCTGACCTGGGCCAACAGGGGCCTCGCAGCCAGGTGGATGGTGCCGAGCAAAATGGCGGGCTCACAGAGTAACTCTCGGTTTAACATTTTCGAGGAACAGTTTTTCAAATTGTCTGCATCATTTTATCGTTCTACATTTGCACCAGCAGTGTAAAAGGCTTCCGATTTGCCCACATCCCCACCATGCTTGTTATTGCCTGTTTTTTTGGTTGCTTTTGTTTTGTTTTTTTGGTTAGAGCCTAGTGAGTGCGAAGTGGTATCTCACTGTGGTCTCGATTCTCACTTCCCCAACAATTAACGATGTTGCGCATCTTTCCCAAGCTTTTTGACCATTTTTGTATTTTCTTCGGAGAAATGTCTCTCTCTCTCTCTTTTTTTAAAGATTTCATTCATTTACTTGACAGAGCGAGAGGAGAGATAGCACAAGCAGGGAGACAGGGAGAAGCAGACTCCCCGCTGAGCAGGGAGCCCGATGCGAGACTCGATCCCAGGACCCTGAGATCATGACCTGATCTGAAGGCAGAGACTTAACTGACGGAGCCACCCAGGCGCCTGAGAAATGTCTCTTTAAATACTTTGCCCATTTAAAAAAAAAATTGGATTATTTGTCTTTTTACTCTTGAGCTGTACGCGTTCTTTACGTATTCAGAATCTCTTATCAGTTATATGATTTGCAAACCTTTTCTCTCATTCAGCTGTCTTTTCGCTGTCACGATGATATGACTTGTAGCATCAAAGCTCTCCATGTGATGGAGCCCAAGTGACTATTTTTTTTCTTTTGTTGCTTGTCCTTTTGGCTTCACATCCAAGAAACCGCTGTCTAACCCAAGATCAAAAAGATGGACTCCTATTTTTCTCTTATAAATTTTATTGTTTTAGTTATATTTAGGTTTACGATCCACTGTGTACATTTTTGTGTGTGGTCTCAGGTAGGGTCTGACTTCAGTCTTTTGCATGTGGGTATCTAGTTGTCCCGGTACCAAAACGATTTTAATAAACCCACACCTATCTTTAAAGAGGAGATTTAGATTTCTAAGATTTAGAAATCTTAATAGAAGATTTCTCTTTAATCTACTTATGACCATACTCCTTTCTTGAAGGATCTTTTTCAGTATGACAGTATGGAATCCAAGACTTGAAATGAACCGAACTTACAACCAAGCCTATGGCTAGATTTTTCTAAATCTGAAATTGAGCTTTTTAGAAACTAATGAAGCATCTATAATCACATCATCTACATTAATGATTATTGTATGACTAATGAATAAAAATACATGTAAGATTTTTTAATTTTTCTCATTCTCTTTATATATTTTTATTTTTTTAAAGATTATTTATTTATTTATTTGAGATAGAGACAGTGAGAGGGAGCATGAGAGGGGAGAAGGTCAGAGGGAGAAGCAGACTCCCCGCGGAGCTGGGAGCCCAATGTGGGACTCGATCCCAGAACTCTGGGATCATGACCTGAGCCGAAGGCAGTAGCTTAACCAACTGAGCCACCCAGGCGCCCTCTTTATATATTTTTAAATGATTTATAATGCTTATATTAATTTGGTATAATAATTATATATATAATTTTTAACAGATACCATGTTCATGCATTACAGGTATATGCTTAAATATTTTTATTGGATGTGATAAAAGCTTTATAAATATTTTTTTATTTATTTGAGAGAGAGAGAGAGAGCGAGAGAGAGCATGAGAGGGGGAGAAGGTCTGAGGGAGAAGCAGACTCCCCGCGAAGCTGGGAGCCTGATGCGGGACTCGAGCCTGGGACTCTGGGATCATGACCTGAGCAGAAGGCACTTGCTCAACCAACAAAGCTACCTAGGCACCCCTGTGATAAAAGCTTCAAAGGGCACCTCTCTAGAGAAACTTTGTACATGTGGACAAAAAAAAAATCATATATGAATGGGAGTTGGGGCACTGTTTGGAAAAATGGAAATAACCTAAATTTCCTTGAAGAAAAGAAGGGATAAATATATTGTGGTATATACAGGCAATGGAATATTATATGGTGGTTTATGCGAGTGGATAAGGGATATATAGTAATATGGATAAATATTAAAATGATATTTTATAATATATGGTATTGCAGAACATACACAGGACCATAATATATTAAGTTTAAAAACATGCTCAAGAACATTGTTTGTAAATATATACACATATATAGCAATATGTAATGTTAAAAAATTCATGAGAAAGATTAATATCAAATTCTCAACCAATTTTGACCCCAGTGTTATCACTTTTTTTTTTTTTTGAGAGAGAGCAAGCACATATAATTGGAGAGAGGGGCAAAAGGAGGGGGGAGAGAGAAACTTTAGTAGGCTCCATGCTCAGCGTGGAGTCCAATGCAGGCCTCGATCTTACGTCTCTGAGATCACGACCTGAGCTGAAATCAAGAGTCCGATACTTAACCAACTGAGCGACCCAGATGCCCCTGTCACTTTACTTAAAGGACCCTGTTGAGGGTAGTCCAAGGAAGTCTTGCAACTTACTGATACCACATAATTAAGACGATTCCATTTTGTTTAACATTCCGTGTACTCTTTCTTTAATTCATATGTTACTCTGAAATCCAACCTCCTGACTTTCTAAAAGTTGTTCTATTATCAGTTAGTTTCTGACATTGGTTTCTCAGAACTTCCCCTTTTTATGGATTGCCTCTTGGACATTGCCAAAATAATAAATCCTTTGATCCATTAAAGATTTGATGATGCCAATTAAAAGAAGAAAGTTTCTGGCTTATCTTTTACGACAGGGGTGGGTTGGTGGGGTAAAATGTTGCTGATTTGATGTGTCCTTCTTTCCCAAGATCTCAACAAAGACAATTTAAAGAAGAATGAAGCTTTAGCATAGCATCAGAACAAGAAAGGATACCACAATTTAGACTGTTCCAAGTTTCCAAAGTTAGGAGACGTTTCTGAAGAAATCAAAACAAAGGTTCTGAGCCACGAAGGACATCCCAGAGGTACATCCAGCTCAGAGACTCAGATACCGCATGTGGGCAGGACAGAAGAACAATCCAGAAGACACAAAGAAGATGTTATAGGCTGAATTGTGTCTCCACCCCTCGCCTAATTCATATGTTGAAGTCCTAACCCTCAGGACCTCAGAATGTGACTGTATTGGAGGTAGGGTCTTTATATATATATATTTTTAAGATTTTATTTATTTATTTGAGAAAGAGAGCATATGTGCATGTGTGCATGAGTCAGGGGAGGGGCAGAGGGAGAGGGAAAAGCAGACTCTGCGCTGAGCACGGAGCCTGACATAGGGCTCGATCCCAGGACCCCAAGATCATGACCTGAGCCGAAGGCAGATGCTTAACTGACTGAGCCACCTGGGTGCCCCTGGAGGTAGGGGCACTCTTTACCTTTAAAGAGGTAAAATGAAGTCATGAGATCACTGGTGCTCTTCTTAGAGAATATCAGGATACAGACACACAGAAGAAAGACCATTGGAAGACAGAGAAGATGACTCTCTCTAAGCCAAGCGGAGAGGCCTCAGAGAAAACTAATCTAGCCAATGCTTTGATGTTGGGCTTCTAGCCTCCAGAACTATGAGGAAAGAATTTTCTGTTGTTTAAGCCTTCCAGCCTGTGGTACTTTGTGATGGCAATCTTAGCAAACTCACACAGAAGAGAATAAAGAAAATGAGAAGGAACCAAAAATCAAAAGAACCTAGTGCTGGCTACTATTCACACGTAGTTTTCCTGCAGAGATATGTGAGAACATCCAGGAGAAAGAAGATCCCCAAAGCTTGGTGACAGGAAAATTAAATCAACTACAGAGAGTGGCAGATGCTGTGTGTGTGTGTGTGTGTGTGTGTGTGTGTGTGTGTGTGTGTTTGAGCACAACTAAGTGCCGGATGCCGATAGAGACAAGCCTCCAGAGTTCTGGGAAGAAAATGGCGGCCAATTTATGATTAAGCATGAGAACAGAAAAGCATTTTCAGGCAAGCAAGGACTTGCAAATTGCCTCACAGCTTTTCTTGGTCAGATATTTGAGCACGAGTCTGCAGCCAAATAAGAAAGATGACCCAGAATTCAAGAAAGAAAGGCGCTAACCTGGACAGACGGTGAGAATTTTATGAGGACAGTGGCATCACAGGACCACAGAGCAAATGCCCTTGTAACATCAAAGAGCATGCTGAAGAGTTGTTTCTCAAAGAGGAAGGTAAATTCCCTGGGTCCATTCTCTGGATCACCCAGGAGGTAAAGGCTCACGCTTTTGTCAACAAGAGGCCAAGTGAATCACAAGAAAACCCAAAAGCTCTTCAAGAAAACCTTGATTTAAAGATTTGGTACCATTGAACAATTCAGGGTATATAATAGGATTTTCCAATTAACCTTGACATTCAGAACATTTCCATTTGAGGATATAAAGTTATATTTCCTTCTCTTTCAGGCTTTTAGTACACTGTAACTAATATTTTGATAGTCAACTTGTACATCCTGTTTATTAATCATTTTTAGAATTGACCTAGCACATGGAGTACACACAAAGATAAACATTACAAATGTTGACAATGTGAAATAAACCAGAAGTAAAAAGAGATGAAAGTTAATTCCATTTCTTTACAATTTCCATTAGTAAGGTAATATTTATCCTTCTAATCATATGTTTTCCCTCCACTAGTTCATGTTTAGTGGTAACTGGAAAACCTGAAATCTGAAATTGTTAAGGAGTGGTCACAGGGAGACAGAGATTGGCATTAAGAGTTGAGGCAAATAGGAGCCCTATCCTCATTTCTCGTCCAATTCATTCAGATTTTCCAATCTTAAAAAGTGTGTTTTCAGGGGCGCCTGAGTGGCTCAGTCGGTTAAGTGTCTGCCTTCAGGTCAAGTCCTGATCCCAGAGTCCCAGGATCCCGGGATTGAGCCCTGCATCGGGCTCCCTGCTCAGTGGGGAGTGTGCTTCTCCCTCTGACCCTCCCCCATCTCGTGCTCTCTCAAATAAATAAAATCTTTATTAAGAGGTGTATTTACAGTAAATCGGCTTTTTTGGTGTAGAGTTCTATAAATTTTAACACGTCTGGATTCAGAGAAACACCATCACGGCCAAGATATGGACCAGTTCCTTTAGGCCCCGCATTTCCCTCTTGCAGAAACCTCTTCTCCACTCCTTAACCCAAGGCAACCACTGATCTGTTCCCACATCCTTATCTTTTTTTTTTTTTTTTGGCCATTTCCAGAATGCCAATACAGTTACACAGTAGGTATGTAACTTTTTGAGACAGGCTTCTTTCATGGCACAACATATTTGAAATTCATTTCTATTATTGCATGTGTCAATAATTCCTTTTTCCTAAGTAATATTCTGTTGTACAGATGTAGTACAGTCTGTAGTCTATTGTCTGTTTATCCATCATCCACTGAAGGTCTTTGGGTGACTTCCAATCTTTGGCAATTATGAATACAGTTTCTATGAACATTTATGTTTAGGTTCCTATGTGAACATAAGTTTGCATTGCTCTGGGATAAATGCCTGAGAGTGGGATGGCTGGGTCATATGGTAAGTACACACTTTATAAGAAACTGCCTCACTGGTTTTCAGAGTGGCTGCACCATTTTGTACTCCCGCTAGGCAAATCATGGGAGTTCTGGTTACTCTGTCTCCTCACCAGCATTTGGTATTGTCAACTTAAAAAAAACTATTATACCCACCTAATAGGTATGTCATGCAACTCACTGTGGTTTTAATTTATATATATATATATATTTAAAGATTTTATTTATTTATTCGACAGGAAGAGATCACAAGTAGGCAGAGAGGCAGGCAGAGGGAGAGGGGGAAGCAGGCTCCCCACTGAGCAGAGAGCCCGACGTGGGGCTCGATCCCAGGACCCTGAGATCATGACCTGAGCCGAAAGCAGAGGCTTAACCCAATGAGCCACTCAGGTGCCCCTAATTTATATTTTTTAATGGCCAATGATGTTGAGCATATTTTCATGTGCTTATTTGCCATCTGTATATCTTCTTCAGTGAAATGTCAAAATATTTTGTTGTTTTTAAACTGGGGGTTATTTTCTTATTATTGCATTTTGAGAGTACTTTATATATATATTCTGGATACAGATACTTAGTCAGATATGTGATTTATAAATACTTTCTACCAGTAGGTAGCTTACCTTTTCATTCTCTTAACAGTGAGATTTACAGAACAAATTGTTTTTAGTTTGGATGAAATCAAATGCACCTATGTCTATATATCTTTATGTATGTATTAAAATGAAATATTATTTAGCCATTAAAAAGAAGGCAACCTTGCCATTGTGACAACATTGATGAACCTAGAAACATTAAGTGAAAACAAGCCCGATAAAGACAAAGACTGCATGGTATCACATATATACAGAATCTAAAAAACAGTTGAATCATAGAAAAAAGGAGTAGAATGGTGGTTGCTGGGGACTGGGGGTGGGTGGGAAACAGGGAGATGTTTTGTGAAAGGTACAAACTTAGTTCCATGATGAGTAAGTTCTGAGGTTCTAATGTACAACATGGTGACTGTAAGTCATACTAAATTGTATACTTCAGATGTGCTAAGTGGTTAGATCTTAAGCATTAAGCATTCTTATCATACACACAAAAGGTCACTGTAAGGTGATTGTGTTAACTTGACTGTGCTAAGTATTATACAGTATATACATATATTGAATCATATTGAACACTTCAAATATAGTCAGTTTTATTTGTCATTTATACCTCAATAAAACTGGAAAAAAGCCATAGAAAAACAATGCTATGATTTTGATAGTAATTGCACTAACCCTATGGGTCAATCTGAGGAGAAGTGACATTGTCGCTGTTTTAAGCATTCTAATCAATGGAGCCAGCATATCTCTCCATTTATTTCACTCATCATTAATTTCTTTCATAAGCCTTTTTGTAGCTTTAGTTCTCAAATCTTATATATGTTTTTATTAGATTTGTACCCAGTATTTTATCTTATTTTGGAGCTATTGTATACTTTTAAATTTTTAGTGTCCAGTCATTCATTGCTAGCATATAGAAATATGATTCTTGTTGTCGATCTTAAATTTTGTAACATTTCTACACTCATATATAAACTCACTTATTGATTCTATGAACTTTTTTGGTAGAGTCTTTGGGACATTCTCTGCAGGTCCTTATGTCATCTGTAAGTAGGAATAGCTTTTTATTTCTTTCTTTTCAATTGAGATGCTTTACTTGTTTTTCGAGTCTCATTGCACTGGCATCCAGAAGGATGTTGAAAAGGAGTGGAGGGTGTGGACAGTCTTATGGGAAGAGCATTGAGACTTTCACCATTAATTGTAATGGTAGCTTGGGTTTTTTAGATGTCCTTTTTCAGAGTAAGGAAGTTCCCTTCAATTACTGAGGGTTTTGCTGAGGGTTTTTTTTTTTTTTTTTTTAAATCATGAATGGACACTGAATTCATCAAATGCTTTTCCTGCATCCATTGATATGATGATATGGATTTGTCTCTAATTTATTAAGATGATAGGTGATATTGACTGATTTTTTAAAAAATATCAAACCACTTTACATTCTTGGGATAAATTCCTATACTCTTATTTTATAGCCTTGCTGCAGTGGGACTTTACTATGGGAACGCATTACTTCCATAAGAAGCTGATAAGACTTATGTTTTAAAGAAAAATACATACCTGATTCCATTTTCTCCTTTTTCTGGCTTCTGGTTAAGGCCATCCTTTACCTGAGAAAGAAAGCATTTTCACATCTAGACCATCAGAATAAATTTAGATTGCCATTTCAGCCTTTGAGAAGGAGAGCGATGTTGACATTTATCCTAGGGGCTAAGGGTATGTGGTAACATTTGCAGGACTCCATCCTTCAGCCCCAGTTCTCCTGAGGTTAAATAAGCCTCTACAATTTTTGATGCTTGCTTTCTAGTGGTTCCACAGAACACTACTGTCCAAGAATTGAGAACAAATCACTCAAGAGGTCCCTAATAAAACACATGACCAAGACGCCTTAATTCCATATTGCAGTCTTCTAGAAGGTCACCTAAATTCACCTCCCAGAACACTTACCCCTCCTCTATCGTCATAGTTTTGTAATATGCTGAATGGCCTATCTTGATGCTGATATTTTGTCATGAAATCTTTCATATGTATTTTTATTGCTTTTGCCTGATATTTTCACTATATTCTTTTCAGAGACTGTTTCAATTTTCCAGTTACCCAGGGTGACTTTTTTTAACCAATACAATTAAATATATATTTAAAACTTTATCTCAAAAAGTCGCTAAGAATGCACATATGTATTCTGTGTGACTTGTGTATACTCATACACACTCCCTACCATGCCCCGAAATTTTTTTTTGAGGGGGGCGGTGTGGGGGACAGGCAGAGGGAGAATCTTAAGCAGTCTCCACACTCAGCATGGAGCCCAACACAGGGCTCGATCTCACAACCCTAAGATCACGACCTGAGTTGGAATCAAGAGTCGGACACTTTAATTGACTGAGCCACCCAGGCATCCCCCCTAAAAGTTCTTTTTAAAATTTTTGATTAATATTAACCCTTCCCATCCACCAAAGTTTTATTCAAAGTCAAATGAAGTGTATCCTCAAAGAAGGAAGAACTTGAAGATGAACTCACACAACACTACATGGGGTAAAACAAAGTCACACCCCTGAAAGGCACTGTCTCCAACATCACACACAGTAAAGAATCAGCTGTAGGTGTCCGACTTACCACTCGGTAATATTGGGGGGCCCACACTAGAAGGGTGTGGCGATGGCCCTGCTCAAAGTTGTAAGTCACTGGAGTGACTGGGGATCCAGGAGAAGAAATGTTTATACTTGTCAGTTTGTCTATGTCAAAGGTCATAAATTCCTTTGTCTGTAATGGGAGAGAAGGAGTTACAGTTAATACTACAGAGTCTGGTTCAGCATTGTGTAACTGAACATTATCACAGCGTATTATTTGATCGCCTCGGTTAACATTTACACACATCAAAAAATGCTGCATGGGAGCTGGCAGTGGTTTGTCTCAGTCCTCCCCCTACCCAATGGACTCTGTCATGAAGTCATCTAGTGTCATGCAAGAATTAGACTTTTTGCACAGCATTTTACTTTTTGTTTCTTTTTCTGAAAATACATGTTCTGGAAATCATTTTGACCATGCGGTAGAGAATAGCATCAGAGTTAAGGAACAACGCCGGAGAAAATCAGTTCTGAGCTACTCCAGACACCAGAAGTCAAATTTTCTTTTTTCTTCAAGATTGTCAATTTGGTAAGCTCTAAGGGAAGGGCTCTCAATCATGGCTGAACAGGAATGAGACTGGATAAATCAAAATCTCTGGAGTATCGGAATTTTCAGATTCTAATCAATCACTCTAATGAGTGATTCTAATGCAGAGTCCAGGTTGAGAACCTCTAATTCAGATCAGTGACCATCCAGATGAGGGCTTTCCAGCCTGGGCTGTGCTGACATTGGGAACCAGGTAAGTCTTGGTTGTGGGACCGTGTGTCAGCCTCCCTGGCTTCCTCCCTCTGAAATGCCAAGAGCAGGCTCTCAGTTGTGACAGTGAAAACTGTCTCCAGAAATTGACAGATGTCCCTGAGGCAGTCAAATGGTAGAGAACCACGGACACAGTCTTGCTATTTTAAAGTGTGGTTCCACGCACCAACCATGGCAACCCTCCCCTGAGAGAGAGCATGTTAAAAACGCAAAATTTTACAATTCCCCCGGCGATTCACAAGTCCATCAAAGTTTGAGGCACACTGGTCTAGAGCGAAGCCCAAAGGAGACTGAGATACTAAGGCATTTCACTTCCATGCTTGTTGTAGGAATTATATAAGGATCAAGAAGATCAGTTTCTGCCAAGTCTATTATAACTCAGGTCAGAAGAGAAAAAGGAAAGTTGCATTTCCTTCTACTTACTTGAGTCATTTGGAGAAGTTGCTCCTCCTTTCCAGGGAAATATACAGTCATGTTATTATTTCCTATATTCAACACTTTAATTTGGACTTCATTTTGCTTGGGGAAGACTGGGAGAGTTTTCTGAGCAAAACAAGAGAAAATTGGCAGTGATGCCTTCCATGCAGATTGAAGATAAGCTTGGGCTGGTCACCAGCACCCCTGCCCTCCAGCCATGGAAAGCTGTCCCAGCTGAGGGGCCAGACAGCCCCATGAGGCCTCCCACGGCTTGCCTCATGGTACCCAGAGGAAGCTGTTTGTACAGAACAGGGAAGCGATCACAAAGAGGCTGCTCTTGGTCCTAACACCTCCAGGCTGAAGGATGCCAGGTTATGAAGCCTCCTTTCTGAGGGAGTCAGAGCAAACACAAACCAAATGAATGTGAATTTTGCTGCAGCACGTGAGATCTGCTCTCCTGGGAGGCCAACGTCATCCCCTCTCATTCTGGGAGCCTTGGCCATGCCCTGATGGTGCCCTAAACATCCTTTCACAACTGATCTATGCCTCCTGCCTCCACACATTTGTTCAGGGGTCCTGCCTGTTCCTGACAGTGCTCTCTCTCCAATCCCAGGGACCTTATCCTATCCTATCCTATTCTAGAAGTCTATCCTAGTCCCACAATTCATTTTGCACAAAGCTAGCCATGTTTAGGAGCAAGTGAGTACGCCCACAAGAGCAGCAGCCCTATACACGGTAGCCAACACGTGAAAACAACCCAAAAGCCCATTGACAGACAGATCAACAAAATGCAGTCCATCCAACAGTAGACTATGATTCCACTGTAAAAAAAAAAAAAGGAGATTCTGACACCTGCTACGACATGGATAAACCTCAAGGACATTAGGCTCAGTGAAATCAGCCAGTCCAAAGCCACCGATACTGTACGAATCCACTAACATTCAGCACCAACAGTAGACAAACTCACACAGGCAGAAGGCAGAATGGTGAGTGCCAGGGGCGGGAGGGTGGTGGGGAGGGGAAGTGGGGAGTCATTCTTCAGTGGGCACAGAGTTTTTGTTTTGCAAGATGAAAAGTGTTCTGGACATGCGTCGTATAGTAATGTGAATGCATTTAACATGACTGAAGTGTATACGTAGAAATGGGTGAGATGGTAAATCTTTGTTACGTATATTTTATCACACTTAAAAATTTAAAAAGAAAAATTAGAGAGAGAAGGAAGGAGGGAGAGAGAAAGACAGAAATAGAGAGACAGAGAGGGACATACACATAGAGACAGAGGGGAGGAGACAGAGACGGAGAAAGGAGAAGGGGAGAGGCAGGAGGAGACGGTTTACCTCCTGCCTCACACCCTCCACAATGCCTGTTTCTAGCCTGCTCTTACACTGAAGGCACCAGGAGTCTGGTTTAGTGCCACCATGGGGCCAGCAGATTGAGGACCGGCGTGGGAACTAACATCGCTAGAAACTTCAGAACACAAAAGACATTTTCCTGAAGACAGTTGAAACATTTACAAAACATTGCCTGTTTGAGAGGGATGAACCTCTCACCAGACTTGGTAGGAGTTCAGATTGTGAAAGAAGTTCTATCAACTCCAACTCCCATTACAAAAACCATGTCCACAGAAACTCCCTGTGTAACCCTCCTCCTGGCTGCCCCATCACAGTGCTGAGCACCCACAGTGCACACTGCCTGGAGGGACCGTTTTGCCCCTGTGTCATCTCCACGTGGTCTGTAGCTCCAGGACCGTCTGTCGGCAGAGCCCCTGGCATCCCTGTGGTCCCAGAGAAAGATGCCTTCTAAACGCCCCACCTGACCCGCAGGAAAGGGCCCTGGGGAATGGGAGGGCAACTTACATCAATTTCCACCTGCACGATTGCCGCCACTACAAAAGCCATGGAAGCCAGGAACATTCCAACTGTCATCTTCTTCAAGGAGCTGGGAGACAAGGGAAAGAGTGACTCTGCCAGCCTCATACCAGGGAGCTAACGATCATCCTCCTTTCCCACCATCCGCCGGAACAAAACTAGCTTTCCTATGAAACACCAAATGAAAATGCCTCTTGCTTTCTTATTTATGATCAAGACTAGGAGTGGTAAAGGTAATGCAGCTTCTTATTTGCATTCTTACATTTAATTTCTAGAAACTACAGCTCAGGGGATACTTGGAATGATCGTTAACATGCCTATTGTCTACGTATACAAAAAGCTTTAATTAGAAGCTTTTCCAGCTGCCGTTAATAGAACTGTTAGTTTCAGGGCAAATTTCCAGAAACATCGGCACATGGGCCTCTAACTCAAATATAATTCTTTAAAAACCCCATCATACAGGTGGTGTGGTGGGAGAGGACATATTCTTTCCTCACCCCACCCCCAACCTGCCGGTCACCTACGTGAAATTGAAGCCACATTTTGCAATCAGAGGATAGACCACGGCATCCACGATGGGGACCATGATGACGATCAAGATGGCGTTCACGGTCTGCGGGTGAAGTGGAGATGAACAATTAGCTGTGGTCTCAAAGGTCACTTTGAACTCAGAAGGCAACTTAAGTATTATCTTCCTACCTGCATCTGATCTGGCTGAATTTCAACAACTCCCTAAAAAGAGGAGGCAAAAGTAGATGATCAGCCGCGAGGGATGAAGAACGTCACAACAGGGAAGGGGAAAGGGGCCGAAGGGATTGGAGCAAAGGAACAGTGACCAGGGGAGGTAGGGAAGCTTGATACCCTGAACTTACAATTTTCCCATTCATAGCTGTTGCTTGCAGGGTCCACCTGGAGCCCTGAAAAATGAATACATTTGCTGCATCATTTGGGCGTGCGAGTTTAAAACAGTTTACAAATCAAGGTTGAGTCTTTTCCAGATCAGGAACAAAGTCTGGAGTGTTATGGGATTTAAATGTTTTTCCAACATCAAGTTTATCTTCCAGCCCCACTGAACACTGGGTAAGACCAAACCCTTGTGTCTCTGCTGTAAAATTAACACGACATCTAGTTGTCCCACCCCCACAAAGAATCTACAGAGCACTACTCTCTGAGATGCAGCTATCCTTAGGAAATACAAAGAGGCACGTCTGAGATCTGTTGGAAAGCATGACGTCACCTGCAAGGTGGAGGAGGCCATGCCCACGGAGGATAGTCCATGTTCACTGGCATCATAGCTTCAAGAACATCATTATTGCCTAAGGGCCATTTCTGATAATCTAGGTTGTCCTCGGTGGAAACCCATCAAGAAAGCGATGGATTTCAACCTGGGCAGCCTAGTTACGTTCAAGCCATTTTGTACAAAGGAGACTCAGGGCTGTACAAATACATGTGATTATTTCCACGGAGGACTGAACACATAAAGGTTTCAACAGATTTGTCAACTCCATTTAGAAGGCATTGTGGAAAGTCAGGAAATAGGCCACTGCTTGAATTTTTTTTTTTTTTTTTTAGGTAATCTCTCCACCCAACATGGGGCTTGAATTCATGGCCCTGAGTCTGGTCCAGATCAAGGTCCTGAGATATGAGTCACGTGCTCTACCCACTAAGCCAGCTGGGTGCCCCATGCTTGAGTTTTGTTGGTTTTTTTTTTAAGATTTTATTTATTTGACAGAGAGATCATAAGTAGGCAGAGAGGCAGGCAGAGGGAGAGGGGAAAGCAGGCTCCCTGGTGAGCAGAGAGCCCGATGCGGGACTCGATCCCAGGACCCCGAGATCATGACCTGAGTTGAAGGCAGAGGATTTAACCCACTGAGCCACCCAGGTGCCCCCCCCCCATGCTCAAGTTCTTAACAGATGCCATCATGGGTCGCTGTATCCACAGTCTCTAATTTGATCCCTTTGCCATGGGTGATTACCCTTCCAGGAGGGTTATGGAAACCCCCCAAGGCACACAGCTAAAAGGTGATGAGGGTATTTCTAGTGCAGGTCCGACTCTAAGAGCTGGTTTCTATTCAACATGCAAAACTGCCTCCCTGTGCGTAAGACGCTGGTCTAAATCCCATATTTACAAATGAGATTAGTGTGTTTGCTCAAATTTTTTCCAAGAGATATTTTGCCCTTATAATAATCCTTCCTGGGGGCACCTGGGTGGCTCATTTAGTTAAGGAACTGCATTCGGTTCAGGTCATGATTCTAGGGTCCTGAGATCGAGCCCTGAGTCTGGCTCCCCGCTCAGCAGGAAGCCTGCTTCTCCCTCTCCCTCTGCCCCTTCCCCATGCTCATTCTCTCTCTCTCTCCCTCTTTCTCACAAATAAATAAAATCTTAAAAAAGATAATCCTTCCTGCACAATGAAACCTTGTGAATTTTTCTGAAGCTCCAGTTTCTAGAAGAAACAATATCTTGTAACTTTGGCTACTGAGTACCATGCACTGAGTTGTTCAACCCTGAAAAATTCCTGCCTGCGGGAGCAAGAGCGGGGCGACAAGGCTGTGAGCTGGGTTCTAGTTCCTTTCTCTGATCAGAATGACTTGGGCATTCTCAACTCCCTGGAAAGCACTTCTAGCTTAAGCGCTCCATTTTAGAGTGAGAGGTGTCAAGCCCCTCTCAGCTTAAATATTTATGGATCCCATAAAAGGCAATATTGAACATCCTCCGAGCATATGGTTTCAGAAAAACTAATTCTTTATTCTCAGTTTGATGGGTAAGAGTCCTACATACCTTGATCAAACCTTTCCCAAGTCTCCTTTATTTGACCACACCTAATTTTCTTCATTGTTTTCCAACAGAAATGTGAATAGAACCATCTAGAATTGTTTTTGTTTTGTTTTTTCTAAAGAAATCCAGTGTGAGGCACCTGGGTGGCTCAGTTGGTTAAGCGTCCGACTCATGATTTTGGCTCAGGTCATGGTCTCATGGGTCGTGGGACTGAGCCCCAGGTCGGGCTCCACACTCAGCAAGGGGTCTGCTCGGAATCCTCTCTCTCTCCCTCTAACCCTCCCCTAACTCACACACATGCATGTGCGCGCACACACACACACACACGCTCTCTCTCAAATAAATCTTTAAAAAAAAGAGGAAACTACCACCCTGTCCATGGCAGCGCCCACACAGATAGAGACATTTGCACAGAAACACAGCTTCACACTACCTGCTGGTCGAACAGGGCCCAGAACATTGGGAGCGGAATGTACAGGAACATCACCCTCGTAACCATCTTAATTTGAGAGATGAGCCGCTCCTGTTGATGAAGTGGGGAAAGGACACATCAGCCCTGACCTGTGTCACTCACGGCTCTCAGGGACGCTGTCTTAGCGGGGACGTACTTGCATCCAGAGCCAAGCTGGGAAGTGACTAACTGTTCCAAAGAATCTTACCCCAGATTTTTTTTTTTTTTTGAGAAAACGCCCAAACTCTTCAGCTATTTAAAAATGCTCAGAAGGCATTTTACTAGAAGTTAATTGTACTTCCAATCAATGAAAACCCCGCCCCCAACCGACTCTTCTGTGTTCGAACCAGTCGCGCGATCCCAATCACATATAATTAATGACAGGTTCTGCCAAATGAAAAAGTATGAAAAGAGAACACGGTTTCCAGATAAATTCTGCCCATTGTTTATCAGGCTCTGCTCCACATTAAAAAACACGCTTGCGTGGTCATATTTAAAACAAGGCTACGGCCGGTCATTTTGTGCCTGTGGCGGGGGTCAAGAGTCACGCCCAGGCTGCTGGCCCCCTGTTGGGACCCCCGGGACCACCGCCGCGGGACCGACCACTTACGTCGTATTTCTCTCGAGCCCAGTCCAGCCAGTGCTCCCTCTTGGGAAATGCCTTACTCCGGTGCCTAAACCTGTTTTTGAGGGCAAACTGAAGGAAGGAAGGAAGAAAAATCAGATTTTAAAACAGAACCGACTATTTTATCAGAGGAACACATTTCAACGAAATTGCCTTTCAGGGAAAACTGTGTTCCCCGAGAAAAGACGGATACAAAATTGTATACATTAGTGTAAAGACGGATACAAAATTGTATACATTAGTGTAATGACGATGCAAAATCTTCATAGCCTGCATTTATTTCTAATCTCTTCCTAACTATGAACCTCTGAGTGGGGTAAACAAAGTCATACTGTTACTACTTTACTTTCCACACCCTCTGGAGAGGAGCATTCAATGGAAATACAATGTGTGTCATTTGTGATTTTGGTTGTCTGGTAGCATATTAAAAAGATACATAGATACACCTGAAACTGATACAATATGGTGCCCCAGCTCCACCAGAATTAGGGCCGCCTGAGTGGCTCACTCAGGTAAGCGTCTGCCTTTGGCTCAGGGTCCTAAGACCTCTCTCAAATAAGTAAGGAAGTAAATAAATAAAATCTCTCTCTCATCCTTTCTCTCTCAAATAAATAAAATCTTAAAAAAAAAACTATACCAAAATTTAAAAAATTAAAATAAAAAATATATATAAGGGTAAAAAAAGTAACGGGAACAGATGAAATTAATTTTAAATATGTTATATGGTATTTAACCCTATAAACCCCAAATATGATCTTAATATGTAATAAACTAACAGTAACGGTAAATCAATCATGAAATAATTATGGAAACAATGATTAATCCTACCACATATTAACATTAATGAGAATTTCTACATTCTTTTCTTTCCTGCCATGTCTTCAAAATCCAGACTATATTTTACACTTCAGGAACATCTCAATGTGGATGCTGTTTTTACCAGAAATGTTGGATTTGGGTTTACTTTTCATAAAATTTATTTCTTGAAACCATCAATTTATACATCTAAGTTGTTCCAAAGATACTTAGAAGTTTTCCACTCACTGAGCGGAGCATCGGTTTTAAAATTTAAGACGGAGAACCCACTACCCAGAAATACATTTATAAGAAGTTATGTAATTTAGATGAATTTGAATGAAATGCAACTTAGAACTCGGTTTCCAGTTGCACTTGTCACATTTCAAATGTGGGACAGCCACACGTGGCTGGTGGCTACTAGGCTGAGGGCACAGGTCCACCATACGGGCAGCAAGAGAAGGCGATGCCCCAGGTGGCTGGGGGACACATGTGTGACCACCAGGCAGGGCCTCAAAGTGACAGGCTGATTAGAGAATACCGGGAAGTATGATTCTTGTGCCCTCAATAGCTTCGTGTTGTTCTTTTATTATTTAAGTTGTCAAGTCCTTGTTAAGGAAGGACTTGGAGAGATAATTGCTAAAATGTGCTTTTAGCTTAGAAAAAAACACTTGTAGGGGGAATTGATCTCATGTGAGGAGAAAGTGCAGGAGGAATGGTGACAAGAGGAGGGAGGTTTTCTGACCTTGAAAGGACACGTTTATTTCACAACATAATGTACACGTGTATAATTTAATGCAGTCAAGCCAGGCGAAGGGCAAATCAAGGGCTAAAATTATTTTAAGGCTGTCTTTTCACCCAAAAGACTACCCATACATGTGTTTTCTTTTAAATAAATAAGTGATACATTTCTCCTGATCACACAATGTGTCAGTATATTTAAAAAATGGGGACTATATAGGGAGGAAAGTTATATGATTCCTTTTTTGAAAGATTCCCTATGCTCAGCACTTATTTCCTGCCTTTAGATATGCCCATATGGACATATACCACGTAGATGCATACAGAAGAAACCATAGCCTGCACATTCCTGCACCAAACAGTCTTTGAAAGCAAGGCTTCTGATGGCTACATAGGACGGCCAGATGTACCGAGTTCAGCCCTGCTCCTCTTCCAGCAATTTGGTGTTATGAATTTTTGCTGTTATAAATATTATATTGATAATCTTCATATGTGACTCTGCTCCTTTTGTGTTCATTTTATTTTATTTTTTTAAGATTTTATTTATTTATTTGTCAGAGAGAGAGAGAGCATCGAGAGCGAGCACAGGCTGGGGGAGAACAGAGGGAGAGGGAGAAAGCAGACTTCCCACTGAGCAGGGAGCCGGACGTGGGACTCAATCCCAGGACCCTGGGTTCATGATCAGAGCCAAAGACAGACGCTTAACCGACTGAGCTCCCCAGGTGCCCCCATTTAGTGTGTTCATTTAAAAAAGTTATTTTCTTAGTCTTAATTCCTGAGAGTAGCATGGCTGACGCTTTCCACACTTCAGACCCATGATACACAGCACAAAACCATGCGTCTCACCTTCCTGACCCACATCAGCCGGAGACTGCCGGTTTGATCGCTGAGAGTCGCTCTGCTTTGCCTTTCTTTGGCCATCTACCTAACTGAACAGTTCAAAAGCCCTATCTACCCCTCCCTGTTTGAATTCCGTCTGTGTCCTTTTCCGTTTTGTGAGTTTTAGAAGAGCGTTCAGTTTATCGCAACAGCTAAGAACAATAATAAAACGTTTAAAGAAAAGTCAACGCTCCATTGCATTTTACTCTAAAGGAAGTAGAAGGTTCTGGGGTGACTAAGTGTCTTCGAGAGAGAGAGCTACCAAAATACTTACACCAATGCACTTGACGACTTTAGCCATGACATTACCCTGGGGCTGAAACTTCTTGTACATCCCACTGCCGATAACAAACACAACTGGGAAGGAAAAGAAGACATGAAACAAGGCCCTGGGCAGAACCACCTGTGACTTAGGAGATGAGGGTTATTTGAGTCAGAACCTTGTTTTGGAAATAGTGGGATTACTCACAGGATGGGTTTGCCTACCTATTTCCCCGTTTAGAAAGTGCTTTGGGTCCTAACAATCGCCGGAGCTTCCGACGATATGGTTTTTGTATTCTCACACACGACACGGAAGCTTGTTACTACTAAGACATAGTCTTTGCTGTAAGAATGACTCAGACAGATTCAATGAAAATTTACCTAATGCCAACCGAATACAGTGTTTGGCCTAGAACAGTATTTTTGAAATCCTCCCTATCTCCTCACCCAGAATTAGAGAGGAGAAGGTGTATATGAGCCTTTTAGGGGAGTGGGGCAGTGTTTGGAATTATGGAAGAAAATAGACATGGGGAAAAGGGGGAAAAGCTTGAGCTCCGGCACAGGTGTATGGATAAAGTGAGATTGCTGCAAACCCTGGGCAAACAGGGTTAGAGTGGGCATACTCAGTGCTCTTACAAACTAAAAAAAAAAAATAAATAAAATAAAAGAAAGTCACAGCCCAACCGACTGAGCCACCCAGGCATCCCCTCTGGTGGAAACACTTCGAGACAAAACATTATGGAAATCCAGATGCTCACGGAAAGTGTTTAAACAGGAACTGGACCAGGTTGCCTGATCTCAGGCAAGCTGGAGAGGAGCACATGTGAATATGAACTTTCGGCCATGGGGTCATCGAGTCTAACACACTCCATCACTTTCACCTTAATCTGCGTAAATAGTATCCGACCTTTTAAAACCCAGCTTAATCGATCCCTTTTCCTGTAAACCCTTTTTTTACCTTATTTCCTCTGAAACAATATGCCGACTCTACTTTGATTCTCAGAGCATGGGAATTATTAGTACAATTTGTCCCATGACCTTCTACAAATTGGTTGCAATAATTAATGCGAGGGTCTGACCTGACCATAGGATTGTATTAATTCAACTAATTTCTACTTACTCAGAGACACGGCCATGAGAGCCGCAGGAACGCCAAAGGCCAGTGGGTAACAAGCTTGTTTACTGTGAATTCCACATTGTTGAACTGTGGAGAAATTACACGATTACAATTCATTATGGCATTGGTAACGGTTACCATTTTAAAAAATCCCTAACTGGTTAGTACATATTGTTTTCACTTAATGTTCTAGACTTATCCATGTGCCTTATTGATTTCATCACCCGCTGAGCCAAGCAGCTTTGGAGCAGGAAGCGTAGGAGCTGAACACACCTTCTAATCCTAGACCCTAAACAGATGCTGATACTGGCCAAGCCAAAATCGGGGGAACCCCTTATGTGGATTTTCTTAGTGGGAGAGGTAGAAGTGACCTGGATACAGTAACTTAAGATAAGGGGCTCAGTAAATAAAACCAAAAGTACACTGGGAAATCAAGATTGTGTGTTCCTGAATTCATGCTAGTTAGAAAGCAATTAGTTGGCCCACGGCATGGGTCAATAAACTTTTTTGTGAAGAGCAAGGTAGTAAATATTTTAGACTTTGTGGACAATCCAGTCTTTGTTTCAACTACCCAACCCTGACTTTCTAAGATGAAAGCAGCCATAAACAATAGACGAATGGATGGTCTTGTCCAGATTTCCAGGTCTGGCCAGTTGGCCATAGTTTGCTAACCCCTGACTACAGATCTATTTTAGCTCTGAGAGCCTAGGGCTGGTAAGGAGGAAAATACAATTTTGGGAGGAGCAATAGAGATTACTGGGAATTCCTTCAGTGGAATGGAGGCTCCAGGAATAATCTAATCTGAAAGGGGTCTGACTCTGCCCTTGACTAGTTGTTTCACAGTTCTAGAGAGAGAGGAGTTAACTCGTGGAAAACTGATAGTCACGCCAATGTTCCTCCTTCATAGCTGTACAAATGATTCCAGTTCGTGACAAAGTAAAAGGACTCGTCCCTCTGTGAAGAGTATCAGTCTCCGGTGGTCAAATGCTTATTATGCTGATTGTGACAGTATTCCGGTTTCCTCCTTAATTACTAAGTCATATAAAATCTCAGCACCTGCCCATTTCATATTTGTATGAGAGCCATGAGTGTACCTTTAAAATGATCCTTGCACACATTTTGCAACTCAAACACGCATAGTACATATTCTAGTAGAGAGTGGAGGCAGGGGAGGAAACGTAATGCAAGAACACAAGCTAGTAAATGTTTATATAAAACAAGTTGGAATGGGATGTAAGTGTCATCTTCAAATTACTACTTCATGCAGAAATAAACAAATCCTCACAAAATATTTTCTTTCATCATTTACTCTGCTTTGCGTTGGGTCTACCAGGGGGTTGTTTTGGTCCAATCTGTCCCTGAATATTCCCTCCCATGTGGGAAATTCACGAACTCTCAGTCTCGTGTCAGCCGGCACAAAAACGTGCGAGCTCTTGAGAGCTGCTGTCTCGTTCTCTTTCCTGGGCAGGTATTTTAGAAACAGCTGAGATGAGAGGACTGCACAGAATAAAACTTTGCCCATTAAATTCTTCCTAGCTCACAGAACACCATCAGGGAGCAAAGCTTGAAAGCAAAAATGGTTTCCAAACAGCTCCTCTTGTCTCATCTTCTACTGTGAACAAAGACTTTGCATTAATAATCATTTAGAAAAAATGGTTGCTACACCCCAGATGTTTTGGATTCTTCAGGGGTCCTTGGGATCAGGGGCTCAAGAAAGATTAGAAAAGATAATTAGCTCCTCTTCTGAATTTCCAAGTGTATAGCATGCATCCCACAGCGGAAGTGTAATGGGAGAAAAGAGGGACAAAATGAACACACAGAACAAGGACTTAAGCTTTCCACCTGACTTTCTCTCCATAATTAAAAAGAGAAAAACAGAAGTCCCCTTCAGATATTTTTTTACCTCTGAGCATGGGAGTGATGATAGTAGAAAGCAAGCTTCCAGCATTAATGGCCAAATAAAAGATGGAAAAGAATCTGTTTCTTTGTTTTTCCTACAATAAAAAGGAAGAAAGTTACAATATGACTCTGGTTATGCATCAATGGATGAAATGTAACTGATGATCTGTCTTCACTTCTAACCTAGTTTTGGTCAGTATCCTACTTCCAAATGTCCTTGAAAAGAATCAAATGGAAAACAAACTTTGTATCAGGGGAATGTGATTCCTGGATGTTTTTCCTTCACTTAGGTAGTTTCTGTGAAGGTGTGAGGTCTTACCTGGCCCTCTTCAAACTGATCTCCACCAAATGCAGACACACAGGGCTTTATTCCTCCAGTTCCCAGAGCTATCAGGGCCAGGCCAATCATGGACAGTGCCCTAGGGTAAGGAGAGGGATTATTGCAGAAACGGGGGACTTTTTTTTTTTTTTAGTAGGCTCCATGCCCAGTGTGGTGCCCGATGTGGGGCTCAAACTCACAACCCTGAAAGCAAGACCCTGAGCTGAGATCCAGAATGGGACCCTTAACTGACCGAGCCACTCAGGTGCCCCAGAAACATGAGATTCTTAAAAGCAGGAGCCTCTCTCTCCTCTAATGTCCCTCAGAAGACCAGGCACAGTGGTTCTTTTTGGGTTCTTGGCCCCAATTTCCAATGTAGGGAGGGAGTTCCCCATGCCACGAACAAGCACTTCCCAGCCACCAGCTTGGTGTCCTACAATTCAATTTCACTCTAAGTTGAATCTCCCCAGAGATGGCATTAGGTTCCATAGGTGAAGGGCTCGCTCCTATAAGACTGCCCCCTGCCACACCCGCCCCATCAGGTACCAGGTGCAAGCCTAGGTTGTCCCCTGCGCTTCTGACTGACTGGCTAAGGCTCGGAGGTTCCAAAGACTCTCTCCTTGAACTTCAGATGCCACTCACAAGTCCAGGTTGTTACCTGCACTTCTGATCTACTGGCTATAAATCAGTGAGTCATAGACCTCCTTCTAGGGTCCAAGGAATTTGCTGGAGCTGCTCACAGAACTCGGGAAATGCTTTACTTACTAGATCACTGGTTTATTTTGAAAGGATAGAACCCGGGAACACCCAGCTGGAAGAAATGCACAGGGCAGGGCAGGTGGGAAGGGGTGCGGGGCTGCCAGGTCCTCTCCAGGTCGCTCCGTACCTGAACTTGCTCACCAACCTGAAAGCTCTCTCAACCCAGTCCTTTGGGTTTTTGTGGAGGCTTCATTTCATAGGCATGATTGATTAAATCATTGGCGACTGGATATTAATTCAATGTCCAGCCCCTCTTCCCCTCTGTGGAGGTTGGGGTGTGTGTGTGTGTGTGTGTGTGTGTGTGAATGAAAGCTCCAATCCTCTAATCACATAATTGGTTCTTTAAAAAGAAAAAATATTTATTTATTTGGGAGAGGCAGCGAGGAGGGATAGAGGGAAAGAGAGAGAGAGAGGAGAGAATCTCAAGCAGACTCCACACTGAGCCCAGAGCCAACACAGGACTCAATCCCAGGACGCTGAGATCATGGCCTGAAGGGAACCCAAGAGCCAGCCTCTTAACCGGCTGAGCCGCCCAGGCGCCCCCTCACGTGACTGCTTCTTTTACCAACCAGCCCCCATCCTGAGGTGGGGGCCAAAAGTTACCTCATTAACATAACAAGAGACACTTTGGTACCTCTCCTCACTTAGTGAATTCCAAGGGTTTTAGGAGCTCTGTGCCCCAAACAGGGAAGACCAAATATATATTTATTATAAATCACAATCTCACATAAACAGATAAGGGGCTCAACCTGTTTGAGAAGATGATTCACAGGGTTGCAATCTCGAGAGGTGAATGAAACTTGAATTCATCCACCTTCACGTTAATACCATTATCTACTATTTAGGAAATGCAAAGCAATACCTTGAATACTGAGCAAGGATTTATGTATGGGATTCTTCTGTAGCCTTATCATTTTCACTAAAAGAATGGGTAAGTGAGGGGCGCCTGGGTGGCTCAGTGGGTTAAAGCCTCTGCCTTCGGCTCAGGTCAAGATCTCAGGGTCCTGGGATTGAGCCCCGCATTGGGCTCTCTGCTCAGTGGAGAGCCTGCTTCCCCCTCTCTCTCTGTCTGCCCCTCTGCCTGCTTGTGATCTCTCTCTCTCTGTGTCAAATAAATAAATAAAATCTTTAAAAAAAGAAAAAGAACAGGTAAGTGAAATATTTAAGCACTGTCTCTGGTACAATCATAATAGAATCATAATAGTCATTAAAAGACTTTGGAAAACACGATTTAATTACAAAGCAGAATATCAGGTAATATAGTATGAGCTTAATTTGTTTATAGAGGACAGAAGACTGGAAAGAAGTAGAGCATAAGATTTATGACTATAATTTTTACAGTAATAAAAGGGATTATTTATAATAACGGAAAGGATTAAGGTTTAGTTACTTTATTTTAAAATTTTATTTACTTATTTGAGAGAGAGAGAGTGAAGCAAGAGGAGCAGCAGGGGCAGAGGGAGAAGCAGACTCCCTGCTCAGCAAGAAGCCCGATGTAGGGCTTGATTCCAGGATCCTGGGATCATGACCTGAGCTGAAGGCTTAACCAACTGAACCACTCAGGCACCCCATGGGTTAGTTACTTTAATTTGTATTTTCTAAGCTATCTGTAAGTATCTTACCTCCTGAATTGAAAAATTGAATTGAAAAATTGAAAAAAATAAAAAGCACTCAAAGAATTTACCAACCCTCATTTTATCATTTTTAGATTGATCGTAGGTACTACGAATTACAGGTTTTATAAATATTTATTCCATATCTTCTTGTTTGCAAATATAGCTTTAAAATGTCAAAAAAATATTTTATGGAATAGAGAAAGTCAAGAAGATAGTGCACATAGAAAGGATCCTTGAAAATATCATGCTCGTCTTCTTGGATTAACTGGTTGAAGCGTCTTTTTCCTTTGCCTCTTAATAGAACTTGTGCTCAGTGCTGTCACTCAAAGCATTATTTTTTGTTTTGTTTTGTTTTTCTTTTTTTTTCTTTCACTCCAAGCATTTTAAATGACAACCCAAAAACAGCCAATTGGATATGATATTCCCTGCACTCTTGTGAGAGTTGTAGGCATGCGGTAATACTAACTCCATGAAATACGCCAAGTAGCTAAGCTTTCTTGAGCACTTCTCACTTGCAGGCCACGTTGTAGGAGCTCCACCCAGATTACAAGAGTCCCACACGAGGTAGGCAGCAGTAAAAACAAGAAGACCTGAGCACGGAGGTTAAGAGACTTGCACGGAGGTTAGGGTCACCCAGCTAGTAAAGGGCATAGTCAGCATTTGAACCCACTTAGCCTGGCTCCGAAGTCCCTGTTCTTAATTGATATCGTCAAGAAGAAAGCAGAGGCACAGGGAAGGTGAGCTGCCCGGAAATTATGGCTTCTCTGTAAGTAGCTGGGCATCAGACGCTGGAAGTCTGAGGTCCTGACCTGGGGCATGGAGGGCTCCATGCCGCAAGGGACCCTGTCTAAACAGCAATCTGATTGACTAACAAACCAGAAGCGTAGGAATTGCAGAGACTAATTTGAATTTCAGTGACTATTTTCCCGACCCATAAGATGGTTTACTCACAGACCAAGGAATGGAGCACAAGGACAGGAAACAAAATAAATCCTCATAAGTTGTGTACTGGGCCAGACTGTAGGGATGGGAAATTAATCTCCCAGAGGAGCCTCTGTCAATAGCCCTTTCTATCAAGAACTCAGAACAGCAGGGCTGGACCAAATACTTACAAAAGCGAATTGCTGAAAAATAAGCGGAAGTACGGTACGAGAAGACAGCCAAAGGTACCAGGTCTTGAGGAAACCTGACACAATTAGGGATCAGAGTCCGTGGGAGTTATGTCCTTCTAGGGAAGATTGGGAATGACACACGTGTTCCGTGCACTGACCACATCTCGTGTTGAGATGGACCCGAGACCACAAGCCAACAAGCGAGCAGTGACCCCGGACAACTCTGAGGACGGTGACATATGAAGACCCAACTCTCAGTCAACTAAACAGCTTTCTCTCTACTCATGAGGGAGGAAAGGCCTCCTTACACTTAGGGTGAAGTTCAAGGAAAAAGACGAAACATTCGAGCACCAAGGAAGCCACCAGCGGCCGGGTGGGGGTAGAGCAGCAAATAAGGTCAACTCACACGTGCACAGAAAGGTTGTCAGGGGTTCCATCATGGTTGAAGTCCGTGAGGTCATTAATTGAGCTCACTGCGGTGACCGCCTGCCCGATGGTGTAGACGATGGAGAGCGACACAATCGTCCTGTGTTGAAAGGGGTTAAGAGAATCCAAGCTAGTTGCACAAGTGCCATCCACTTCCTCCTCTCCCACAGAAAGGCCTCCTGCTCCAAAACGCAAGAGCCCAGTCATGCGTATACTTGTTCCTCAGACTTGAGTCAGGCTGGTAACTCTCGGAAAGGTAGGCTGCTGGAGGGTTTGCTGCCCAGCCAGTGAGAGGGCAGCAACACTGGTAGGAGCCCGGGGAAGGGGCAGAGGTCTGTTTCACCTTTGAACGACTTGAAAAACACAATGTTTTCTTCTACCTGACTACTGAAGTGAGAACATCTGCGATTAAATAGTAAGAGAGACTTAGCCTGTGCCTGGTAACAATATTTGGCCAGGAGTGGGCCATTGGTTATTTTCGTATTGTATTGAATTCTTTTGAGATAGTCCTTGTGAGTTTGGCCTAGGAGAGCGCCCACTTCCTCGCTCATTAAGTCCTAGGGACTTCTCGGTAACTGTCTACTGGGCACACTCTTGGAGCAGTTCCTACAGATCTGGGTGAGGGCCCCACGTCCTCTCTGTCCAACGAGCCTGTGTGAGCCTTCCAGCAGCGGGCGCATACATCAGGGAGCTTCTGTGTTCGCTAGGCCTAACTCCGTGCCTCACACATGGTTAATGATGGGTAGTATCCCCGCTACTATTTCAAGGGGAGACAAAGATGTTTTGATTGTTCAGAGGAGGGAAAACACTTGCCAGTGTTACCTGCATTCTCACTGCTCAATGCCAGGCACTGTACTAGACTCTGGGGATAGGATCTGAGCCGAAATAGGGCCTAGCAGGCTCTCCTGGGAGTTTGATGTGCCTCGATTCTTTGTTCCCACCATCCATCATTCCCAACCACAAAGCTCATCACTCCTTTTGGGCTTATTTCTTCACAAGGAAGCTGTAAACACTCACTTGAACTTTCCCAGCCAGGAATCAGCGATCAATGCACCCAGAATTGGCGTCAGGTAGCACAGAGCCACAAACGTGTGGTAGATGGCCGTGGACAGATTATCGTCCCACCCGATGAACCGTCTGAAGTACAGAATCAGGAGTGCTTTTTTGCAGAGGGCAAGGGGAGTGGGAGGGGAGACAAAGTTAGGAGCTGTGGTAACTCAGGCTCTTGGCTCAAGGGGAGGAGGGTGAAAATCGTTACCTCGCATTCCATAGTAGGAAAATCTTTCACAGAACTCATTGACCACGATGAAGAAGATGCTCAAGGGATAACCAAAGCAACCCTGACAAAAGGAAAACAGTGTGGTATTGAAAAGTGCTCCTCGCTGGGCCACGTTCACAAACGAAGCTAACGGCATGAGAAGTAGCAGATGCGTATTTAGTAACTTGTCACTGACTGACTAACCGGAAGTGGAATCTAGAATTCAAAAATGTTTATGCCCTCACACGCCACACAGAGACAACAACGAAATAAAGCATCTCATTTTCTCGTTCGTTTGAGAAGGACTAGACACTAGCATTTCCTCAAGAGAAGAAATTTCACACAGACACTCAGGACTGTCCCCGCACTGATTTACACGGATGACGGACATCTGGTAAGTGAAGGAAGCCCAGCTGTGACATAGGGGCAGAAGTTTGCCAAATGAAGCTGTGGAGAGAAGAATTAAAAAAAAAGGATACTCACCCGGGACTTGGACATTCCTGAAAGAAAAACCAAAATGCCACTGTTAGAGTCAGGTAATTAAAACACTTTTTGCTAAGCCCTCACTCAGACCGTCTGACTTCTCAGGGCAGACAGATGTGCTGTCCAGACCCTTCCAGCCCTCTCTAGCAAGTGGGGCCTGGCATCGGATTTTCTTTTAATTAGCTCCACAGGCCATTCTCATTGTGGTCAGACTTGAGAGTCAGAGGCTTCGAGAAACGTGCCAAAACCATTTCCTCCTTGAAACACTTCAAAGGCTGGTCATTGCCCACAGGATGAAATCCAAACATGTTCGCATGCCCTTTACGATCTCACGAGGTCAGTGGGGTTTGGTGAGGACTGAGTGAGGGAATATGCAATATTGTAGGGGGCCTAACACAGCGAGGATTCAGCCACCTTTCCCCTGACCTGTGACGGCCTTCCTTCCAGCCCCTTCCACACGCACAGAGGGCTCACGCACCTGGGGTGCCCTCCCAGAGTCCTTAACGCACAAGACCGTACGTAACCTCTGGGTCAGGAATGCCCCAGCCCCTTCCTACACCTGTCGCCAACCTGGCCACGGCATGACCTTCAGAGAGACCCATCTGCCTCCCTGTGCCCCCAGAGTCCAGAGGCTTGTATCTTTGCCTCCCCTCTAGGGGTGTCCATCTCCCCATTCCCAACCTCTTTTCCAGTACCGGCCACAGAGCAGGGCCTTACTGTCAGAAGAGGGAATTAGAAGAGCAGGAAGAAAGAAGGTGAGCATCCAAGGGAGCCAGTGCAAACCCAGGGCCGTTGACTCGACCTTCTGGATCATAGGCGCGCCCTTCATGCCCACTGGCCCGGTCCCCGCTCTGGTCTCGCCTGAATTTTGATGACACTCACCCATGCCCTGTCTCAAGGCCCCGTTCCCTGCCCCAGCGCGAGGTCCTGTAGCTACCCGGGCCTGTCACAGGCTGTGCCCCCCACCCCTCACTGCCTGGATCTTAGAATCCTTTGTTTCGGGGCACCCTTGAGCGCTCCCTGCCTCCATTACGCATCGGCGACCCCACAGAAGGGTCCTTAAACTTCAGTGTGCCCCAGAATCACCGGAGGGCTTGTGAGAGCGGGTTGCCAAACCCCACACTCTCAGCGGCCGAGTCTGAGGGGGGGGACGGCCCCTGGAGTGTGCATTTGTCCCAAGTCCCACAGGTGAGGTCCCCGCTGGTTCAGAGACCCCCCCGAGGACCACCCACAGGCTGCGATGCTCAGCTGCCCGACTGATCCCTAGAAGCGGGCTTCATCACCTCCCCGGCCCCTCCACCGCAGAGACACCGCACGCCCGCCGTCCAGAGGAGGAAGCCAACACAGAAGCTGGCCTGTCACCCGCATTCTCATTGTGGGCCCGCCCCGAGCCCCAGCCCACGTGAGACAAAACCACAGCGGGGCCCGGGGAGCTCCGCACTCGGCCCAGACTCCTGCGGGGGTCGAGGTCCCCAGCCACCCCCTCGGGGGCCGCGGCCTTGCTTCCCGATTCCGGTCACGCTGTGCTGTGGGCCCGGGCCCTTCCCCAGCTCTGCACGGTGCCCCCCTCATGCCCCACGTTCTCGCTTCTGTCCTCTCGAGAGCAGTGGCGCTCTTTCAGTCCTTGTCCTCAGGCGGGGAAGAGCTTGTCCTGGCCTCCCGGGGCGCCAGGCCCCACTCCTGCCATCTGTAAAGTTCTGGAAGGAGACTCTTCGACATGGGTGGCCTGGCTGTGTCCCCAGTCAGACTTCCTTGTGGGAAGGAGCTGCTCGAAGCGGCGGCCGGTGAAGCGTGTGGGCTTGGGGACGGACGTGGGCCTGACCCGCACTCGTGCGGCTTCCCTACGACAGCCCGCCTGTCAGAGGCAGACAACGCCACGGCCCCCACAGGACCCCCGAAACGGTTCCGAGTGTGCCGCCCCCAGCCCAGGCCTGGCGCCTCACTCGGGACGAGGCTGCTACCTCAGGGTCCTCGGCACCTCACGGCGTGCTCCTCACAGGGTGGAAACCAAATGTTTGTTGAATGAACAAGTATTCCAGGGACCAGTCGTATCCGTCATGGGGTCCCACGTTCGGATCCTGGCTCTTGCCTGCTTCTGCCCTTGAGGCCGCTCCCCAGGCATGTCCTCCCTGTCTCCCTTGTCTTCACGATGCCCCACAGGGTTTGGCCAGTGGGGAGCCCTGGTAGGAGAGCAGAGGGGTCAGGGTGTTCCTTCCCCTGCCTCCTCCCCCGGGCATCGCCTCAGACGGCTGCACCCTCAAGGGACAGTCACGGCTCCTCTGAACTAGGCCCTCCTCACACAACCCTCTTTCCAGGTTCTGGTCACAGTTTTGAACCACTTCCTGTGGGCGTCCACTGAGACCACTACTCCGGGCACCTGCACTGACATTGATGGCTGCCTGCACCCCTCCCTCAGCCTTTTCTAAACTGTGTGTGTGTGTGTGTGTGTGTGTGTGTGTGTGACTAACCACTCCTATCCTGAGTGTGCCTTCTGGATCCCGATGGGACCATGACTGCGGCAGCCCTCGAGCCAGCTTGTATTGCCAGACTGGGGACCGCCGCCCGCCAGCGGAATGAAAGGCCCAGTCAGGAACACATGCTTCTGAAGAACTGCCCACGGACACGGCCGGCTTCATTGCGGCAGAGCCCCGTCATCTAGAGGAAGCAGCAGATACGCTGCATGCTTTGGCTTCCGATTCCGATAACGTGGCCTTGCTTCTGTCTCCCAACAGACCGGACGAAGCAAGCTGAGCACCCCCTGCCCCGGGTTCATACCGGTCCTTGCCACAGACCTTGACAGAAAGACAGGAGGCGGGGGCCACAGATCCAAACCCAACAGAGACATTCTGGAGCTTCCCTGCAATTGTTCCTTCCACGTGGTTTCTCAGGGTTGGGGTTTGCCAGGAAGGATTTCACCTGGCCAGGGTAGCACCTGTAATTTTTTTTCAAGATTTATTTATTTATTTTAGAGAGAGAAAGGGTGAGAGATGGTAAGGGGAGGGGCAGAGGGAGAGAATCCTCAAGCCGACTCCCCGCGGACTGTGGAGCCCGATGTGGGGCTAGATCCCACGACCCAGAGATCATGACATGAGCCAAAACCAAGAGTCAGATGCTTAATCGACGGAACCACCCAGGCGTCCCACACCTATCATTTTTGGGAAAAATACCGTTTACCATTATTATTTGGCGAACAATGGGCGCTAAAGCTTTTGTCTACTTCAGACATAAACGGTTACAGAAAAGAGAGCTTCAATCTTGTTCCAACAACCATCACACTCAGAACTACGTAATGGAAAATGAAATCCCTGAGCTCACCCAGGTAAACATCGGAGATTTCGTACCCAGCCAGCCCCCAGGAAGCTTGTTATTATCTGAAAGGTGTGCGTTCCAAAGAGCAACTTCAATTACTGTGGGTCAGAGGTTGCTAAGCTCTTCTGCTGCGGAATTCAGAGTTCTTGGTGGATGGATATTGCAGTCAGCATTTCTTATCTCACATCTGTGTCAACAGGATCGCTCTCTGAGAAAGCTCAAGGGGCGTGTACGTGGAGCCTTGTATGTCTGTATCCTGACGGTACATCTAATCAGCCAGTTTGAGTGGTCTGTGGTTCTAGCATCATCCATGGGTCACTTGGATGTGATCTGATCGGAGTCAATAAAGCAGCTTAGAATCAGGCATGCCATTGCTGGGCACAGAGTCAACAACAGTCAACTCCTATTGTTATTCTAAGCCTAGCAGTGCTGTTGTCTTTCTTTTGGCTAAAGAATTGAATAAAATAAGTGCACATCAGACATTTCTGTGGTTACCGGCTTGGAGGGAGAGGAGGCAAAACCAAGAAAAACCCTCTATTAATAATTTCCCACTACTTAATAAAATCTCTTCATTAAGGTATTTCCTACTATCTAACCAAGCACGTTCCATATTTTGAACCCTTTAGGGATGGAAAGTCTAACTCTAATGGCTCATGACCTAGAAATAAAGAATTTTCTCAGCATCGTGATGGGCGTGAAGAGTGCATTTCTAGGACTTGGACTTGCGAAGTTGGAAGGAATGAAGAATCTGCTGCTGTCTGAGCAGCTCTTACCTTCAGGCAGAGAGGAAACGCCGCCCACCATCACCAAGAACGAAACTGAGGGAGTGAGCTGTGCATTACATAGAGGAATGAAACTCCTGCATGGTGCGGCCAGCAGAAACAGTGGTCCACAAGATGTCCGTGTCCTGACCCCTGGAATTTGTGATGTGCTACCTTCCTTGGCCAGGGACCTCTGCAGATGTGATTACGTTAAAGACCATGAGATGGGGAGTTTATCCTGGATTATCTGGTGGCCCCAGTGTAATCACATGGGTCCTTAAAAGAGTCAAAGGAGAAGATGTGAAGGAGGAAGCAGAAGTTGGAGTGATGGTGATTTCTAGAAGGCCAACACGAGCCAAGGAATGTGGCAGCCTCTAGAAGCTGGAAAAGACAAGGAACCAGATACTGCCCCATAGCTTCCAGAAGGAACACAGCCCTGCCCACATCTAGATCTTAGCTCAGTGAGACCCATGCAGACTTCTGACCTCCAGAACTTCGAGATAATAAATCCGTGTCATTTTTAAGTCGCTCAGTTTGTAGAAGTGTGCGGCAGCGGCAATAGGAAATAAGGATTTGCTGCAAGCTCTGTACACATAGGTCTTTATCGCTCACTCACTCACTTACTATTCATATAGAACTAAGACTCAAATCTCCAGCAACTTTTGTT
Organism: Nasua narica; assembly: GCA_028533885.1. Taxonomy (NCBI): domain Eukaryota; kingdom Metazoa; phylum Chordata; class Mammalia; order Carnivora; family Procyonidae; genus Nasua; species Nasua narica. The sequence continues at coordinate 10,573,066 of CM052810.1, read as the reverse complement.
TGCCCGCAAAGTGCTCTTTGTTTATTTTTTTATTTTTAATTTTTTTTTAAAAGATTTTATTTATTTGACAGAGAGAAGAGAGATCACAAGTAGGCAGAGAGGCAGGCAGAGAGAGGGGGAAGCAGGCTCCCTGCTGAGCAGAGAGCCCGACGCAGGGCTCGATCCCAGGACCCTGATATCATGACCTGAGCTGAAGGCAGAGGCTTTAACCCACTGAGCCACCCAGGCGCCCCAAAGTGCTCTTTTTTTAAATAATTATTTCCCTTAGCTACATTTTCTGCCTGGGGGTTCAGGAGTCCAGTCCCATGCCTGTTACATGGGATCTGGTGGAATCTTTCCTTGCTCTAACTTTTGCAGGTTACTATCCTCGAGCTGCCCGTATAGTGACAATGCCATCCTCCAGGGCCGCTGCAAGGAAGGAGGCAGTCTGGAAATAGTTTTGTAAACCAGGAGGAAAACGAGTTAAGCTGACAAAGCCTGGATTCTTTTAGGTGGAAGGGCATGCGCCATGGGGAGCAGGGCGGGAAACCTCCACTTGGGGATACCCTTCCTAATCATGTGACTTTAAGGATTCAAAGCAGTTAACCTCTGGCCCGCCATTCCTTCACTGAGAGATGCCGACACCATCTTCGCAAGTTGGTTGGTAAGATCAGATCTGTAGCCACGCAATGAACTTTGCCCTTCGCTTCATCCCGGGAAGACAGCTGGGTAGTGCAGACGGATGTGTGGCAGGGGCTGATTTAAGATGAAAATATGGGCAAGAACTTACAATGGGGGACCCCTGGTAGGACTGAGAGGGGCCCTCCAAGAAAGAGGCAGCTCCCTCCAGGGTCGCTCACATAGACCAAAAGAAGGTCCTTATGACACCGTCCTGGGAAACGAGGCCACGAGGATTAGCAGGTTGCACAGGAGAGAGCCAGTCCTCTTAAACACAAGCCACAGGGGCAAGCACTGATTTTCAATTAAGCTGCTTTTTCGAATGGGCAGCACTACCGTGCGCCGCATGCATGCGGCTTGTAGGGTTTGGGGATGGTGTTTAATTCCCCGCTGCGGTGGTTCTCAAAGTGTGGTTTCCGGCCCCAAGGCAGCGGCTCCTGGGAGCCCATCAGAAATGCGCACCTACCCAATCAGAAACTCCCTGGGTAAGGTCCGGCCGTCTGTGATCAGGCCCGCTGGGGGCTGACGCTCTCCAGTCTCGGAGCCCCTGTTGCTCCAGAGCAATGCTGGGGGGCAGGCAAGGAAGGGGTCCGCTGTGTGTACCCTAAGTGGTGGCTCGGGGCCAGGCGATCAGCTCCTCTGGTGTGATTCTGGCTCTGCGACAAGCAGATGCCTGTCCCAACCTTCCCCGTCTCCCATCCAACCCAGTGGACCTGAGCTTCCCCAGATGGAGCGATTCAGGATGACTTTCGCAGCTGCCTGGGTCTCTGCTGTGAGATCAGACCTGCCGCTCAGCACAGCACAACGAGCTCTCCGGGATCCGACATCCAGCTTCCTCACCCCGCCGGTCAGGCTGCACGACTTCCATATTCTCTCCGCACGAGACTCCTTCAGAGCCTCCCGCCGCCATTAGGGCAGTTAGCATCTCACCCCTCCCCTTGGCCTCCCAGATACTCTCTCCTCCTTCTAGATTTCTCTCTTTTCTTCAAGATTTTATTTATTTACCTGAGAGAGAGAGAGAGTGCAAGCGCGAGCAAGAGGGAGGGGAAGTGGGAGGGGGAGAAGCGGAGCAGGGAGCCGGATGCGGGACTCGATCCCAGTGTGCCAAAGGCAGATGCTTAACTGACTGAGCCACCCAGGTGCCTGCCCCTTTTAGATTTCTTCATCTTTCTATAACTGCCTTGACAAAGCGCCGTTGTTCTGACTTCTGAACAATGTCGCAGAGCCCCACATACCCCAGGCTCCCTCCCCGCCTTTGCAGTGGGGAAATCGAGTGCACATCACTTCAAAAAGAGCCCAGCAGGGTGTGCACCCAGCGTCACTGCGGTGGACCTGAGCCGAGGTGACAGAAGGCATGGGGGGGGGGGGCGGACAGGAGGGGGCTGAGTGCCTTGTGTGGCACACTTGGTTTGATTGGTTTTTTCCCAAAAATCAATCCACTTTGATTAAGAAGTGGGAAGCCCTCTTTTCTGAAATGGGCTAGTCCCGGACCGTGGTCAGGTTAGCTTTAGGACAAGTGTCGTGCCTGTCACCCAGGCCCTTGTTTCTGGAGCGCTCGGTCCTGAGGCTGTTTTTTGCCGGACTTGATCGTTATTTTTCTTACTTGGCTCTGTCGCCACATTTCGTGCCCTGAGGGCCCCTGCTGCTCCATCTGGCGTTTGTGCTCCCGTAAGACGACTGTGATCATGCACGCCGGAGACTGCCCCCGGGAAGAGGGTCGGACTGGCGGACGGTAGAAGGGTCCCTGGGTGGAGCACGGGCCACATTCCAGCCCCACGGGCCCTCACGCCGGCACGTCCATGGCCAGTGTCCTGCCCATCCTTCTGTTCCTTCCTTCCTTCCTTCCTTCCTTCTGTTCCTTCCTTCCTTCTGTTCCTTCCTTCCTTCTGTTCCTTCCTTCGTTCCTTCTGTTCCTTCCTTCCTTCCTTCTGTTCCTTCCTTCCTTCTGTTCCTTCCTTCCTTCCTTCCTTCTTTCTTTTCTTCTTCTTTTCTTTTCTTTTTACTAGAAAGACTATTTTTCCACAAATACGGTCTTCTCCGCTAAGGGACAATCTATCTTTCCTTTGCTCCATGGGCAAAGGGCCACACCATCAGGACACACTGATGTCAGGTTTCTAGAATGCTGGTTCAACCATGTTACCCCCGCGAGAAGCAAATGAATTATCGGTCCTTTGAGAACTAGGAACGTCAACTAAACCCGAATTACATGAAGCTACCTTAGCAATACAGGGAAACCAGGGCTAACGTCTCTGTAGGTGACGTTGGCACGGTGCCACCATGGGGACTGGCTCAGTCTGGGCACGCTGGCGACCCAGTATCCGTACAGGCCACACGGGCCAGGCCATGAGCCCACGTGGCGAGAAGACAGACGCAGAGGCGAGGATCGCTCAGCTGTATCGGGCTCACAACTATGTCACCCGCTTGTCCTGGGAGCAGGACTGCTGGGAGCTGGCTCCCCCTAATGGTCGGCTTCAGATCTTTGACGAATGAGCACCAGGCCTTGTGTCATCCTGTGTGTGGTGACCACCATGCCTCCACCACCTCGTCCCTCAGCCTGGGGGTCCCAGGGTCGGGACGGAGGGAGGCAGCCCTGGGTCTGCGCGTTAGCTCGCCAGGGCTGCCGTAACAATGAGCTACAAACTGAGTGGCTTCCCACAACCGAGACGTGTCCTCCTAGACGTGTTCTAGCCTCTCCCCGGCTTCTGCGGGGTTCCTGACCCTCCTAGACATTCTCTGGCTCCTGATAGCTCTCCCCAGACCTCTGTTTCCATCCTCACACCGTCTTCTCCCTGCATGTGTGCCTGCGTCCAAATGTCGCCTTGGTAGAAGGACACCAGTCATATTAGATTGGGGGCCCCCCGTTACTCCAGGATGGCCCCGTCTGGACTGATTACATCGGTGAAGGCCCTGTCTCCAAATAAGGTCACATTCTGAGGTGCCAGGAGTTAGGACTTCGGTCTATGAATTTGGGGGGGTGCACACAGAGTTAAACCCATAATAGTCAGAGAGCATTTGGGGAACCCCCCCATTGCTATAGGTTACAGATACCCTCCTAACTTTTAAAAAGATTTCCACACAGGACTGTCTAAAATCATAGTCTTCAGAGGCCCATAGTGGCCGCCTCTGATGGTTTTATATATAACCCATGACTTTTAGCCTCTAGTTTCCAGAATTACAAACGTGCATCACTGAGGGCCTGTTCCCATTCTCCTTCAGAAAGAAATCATCCCTCCAGGCCCCAGGAGCCTCCTGCCCTTGGATATGCTCAGAGATTGTTTACTCTTCAATTGCAGGGAAAGTTCCATCAGGCCAGAGGGTGCCACAAGTTAATATGTAGTAAGCTGTTAAGCAAAACAGAAAGGGCCCAGGGCCAGGCCTAAGTTCTGCCTCAGGCGTGGGCAGGGTGGGTCACTCAGGTGAGACAATTTTCTCAGTATCAGGGAGGCGACCCTTGCTCCCTTAGTGATGCCCTTTATCTACACCTGCGCAGTCTTTTCTTCCAGAAGCTTAGAGCTAGGCTTGCTTTAAGGGCTCTCCTGCCAAGAGTCAGTAAATTGATCTATTTGCAAGCTAGCGATAAGACAGTCCTACCCGACCCCCAGCAGGCTCTAGGAGGAAGCAAGAAGGGGGAGCGCGGGCAACAGCAGCAAACTGCGCATGCCCAGCAGGTACCAGAAACAAGTCCGTAGCATCAGCCCTGGAATACGGTGTGTCGTCACAGGTGAGAACAATGCCAAAGGCACCCAAGTGTCACCAAATCAGAAGGAACCACCCTCCTGGTCTTTTTGGGGGTATGTCTTGGAGGACATTCAGTTAGAGACCCTAAATTCTATTATTCATTTACTTATTTGAGATCCTAAATTTTAGACCCAAAGTTTGTTTTTTGTTGGTTTTTTTTTTTTTTTGCTCTTAGATGTTAGATCATGACTAGAAAAAATGCTTATGATCACAGTAAGTGTGAAGTTAAGCTACAAAGTGATCTACAGAACATTCTCCCCCCCCCCCCAGTTGATATTTAAGCTGTACATAGCTCCATCCCTATTGTGAGAATATCTCTAAGAAACTTCTGGAATTCTATTCATTTATCAGAGAGAGAGAGAGAGAGAGAGAGAGAGAGATGCGTGAGGGGAGAGGCAGAGGGAGAGAGAGAAGCAGATGCCCCGCTGAGTGTGGAGCCTGAAGTGGGGCTCGATCTCACAACCTTGAGATCATGACCTGAGCTGAAATCAAGAGTCAGACACTTAACTGACTGAGCCACCCACATGCCCAATAGATGGCTGTTTGGAACTGACCAGTGCTATGCCCCAAATCCACCCGTCTTGCTGGGGAAGATACTAGTCATTACATGTAGCACCTCAGCTGAAGATGGAGACCACAGGGACGTCCTCTCTACATGCAAACAGTACTTCTTGCCTCGAGTCATATATAAGTGACATACATCACTTATGATGAAAGACATACATCTTTCAGAAGAATATTTTTTACTACCGCATGTACTGGGTTGAATAGTGTCCCCCAAAACTCATGTCCTTCCTTGAATCTCAGATTGTGACCTTCTTTGAAAGTGGGATCTTTGCAGATGTAATGAGTTGGGATGAGGTCATGTTGGGAAAGGGTGGGTCCCTAACCCCACATGCCTGGTGTTCTTATGAGAATACAGGTGTGTGAAGACAGAGCTGCCCAGAGGGGAGATAGTGTGAAGACATGTGGGGAGAGAATGGCCACATGATGATGAAGACAGAGACTGGAGTGACCCATCTCTAAGCCAAAGAACACCAAGGACTGCCAACAACACCAAAGCTAAGTGAAAGGCATGGAGCAGTTTTTCTACAGCCTTAGGGGAGCACATGACCCTGCAGACACCTTGAATTTGGACTTCCAGCCTCCAGAACTGTGAGGCTACATTTCTGCCAGCTTATTATTATTTTTAAAGATTTTATTCATTTATTTGACAGAGAGAGAGAGGGAGATCACAAGTAGGCAGAGAGGCAGGCAGAGAGAGAGAGGGGGAAGCAGGCTCCCTGCTGAGCAGGGAGCCAGACTCGACATTTGATCCCAGGACCCTGGGATCATGACCTGAGCCAAAGGCAGATGCTTAACGAACTGAGCCACCCAGGTGCCTCATTTCTGCTGTTTTAAACAATCCAGTTTGGGATACTTTTGTTACAGCAGTCACAGGAAACTAGTAAACCACATGAGCTGACATGTTTGGTGAACTGGGAAAAGGTTTGCTCTTCCAAGAACATCTCAAATGTACTTTCCGATATGTCCAGAGCTTACAATAAAATCGTGCCTCTTGAGGCAGACTGTAAAAGTTTCAAATGCTTGGTCTGTGAGTTTTCAGTCAGTCTTCTTCTTCTGTGAGTACATTTTGTGAATTTTCCAGTCTTAAGTCTGATTCTTGAACCAAATTTTCCTTGAGGTATGTGCTCAGTTTCACATGTCCCCACACAACAACTGGATGGGTCTACACCCTCTCCGATGACAGGCTCCTTTCAGGAGCCCCATGGAAGGCCCCGGGTGGTGTCCAGGCTCAGAGGAACTAAGTCTTCCTCCTTCTCCAGAAAGTTTGTGGAAGATGCTATCCCTTCCTTTTGGAGCCACTTTCTAGCTGCTGAGACTGTCTTTTAACTCTGCACCACCTGCAGATGGTAGTTGTACTTGTTCTGAGGCTCGGCGGCGAGCAGAGGCCCAGCGGCGAGCAGAGGCCCAGCGTGGCCCCTCTGACCTGGCCCCCTTCACAGAAACCCCATGAGATGGCCCCACCATCCAGGTGATACATTCCTGGGCTCTGAAACCAAGAGACGAAGTTACAAAACAGAGGTTCCCGGGTTCTTTATGTTGCAACCCCAGGATTCTGAGTCAGTGGTTCTCATTCGTTTGCAGATAATACAGCTCTTATTCTTTCGCTATCATCAGAGAAGAATGTGGAATGTTCCTCAGAGTCCACCCTTGTTTTTATATCCTTCACCAGCTCACCTGGGACACCCACCCAGCCATGTTCTCTCCTGCCAGGGATAGGATCGAGATGCCGTTGTGTCGGAGAGCTGCCACAGCCCAGAGAGGTGTGAGCGGTGAGAGGGTGGCTGCTGAATGACCCGTCCCCCACCCCCACCCCTGTCCAACCCTGGTTCCCGCTGGGCACAGCTCTACCCTGGAGAACAGACGGCGGTCCCCTTCGCTAGCGAACTGCCAGCTAAGGAATCCCTCACAGGCTCCCTGTTCTTCAGTAACTCAAAGGGCAGCAGGAAAAGTATTAATCAAAAAAATCCAAATAAATCCAACCTGGAATAACTCTACCCTGGACATTGTGTAGAGGTGTGAAGGACTAGGTAAAAACTCAGCACGAAGACAGCACACCCTCCAGCTCTGACAGGACGCCAGAAGCTGCCGCTTTCACTGACTAGTAGAGCCAACGGTACTTTATTTATCTCCACTGTCCCTCAGTGCGGAAAAATTTGTTTATGGGCTTGTGTTCCTGCCCCCTGAGGCCATGAGTTTCTTCGAGATAGATGGTAAATAAATACCTGCATCAATCAGTGATGCACGTTCTCCACTGCCTCCCTCCCCCCAGCAGCCATAGCTGGACCACATGGATTCATCCCTCCTGCTCTTTCCTACCCTATAGTCTTAGCCTGCACGAGCTAACCTCCAAATTCTAGCTACTCATTTACTGCAAAGCTGATCACCACGGACAAGTCAGGGGCCAGGCTACACTAGATCTTATTGCCACGATCTCACCTGGGGAGCATGGCAGCAATATTTGGGCATGGATGCGAGCTGAGCAAAGCAGAGCCTGTCAATGAGAGTCGTTTAGGGCAGTGGTTCTCCGCGTGGGGTCTTCGGAGCAGCAGCCGCAGGACCTGGGAGCCTGCAGAGACGCTGACCCTCGAGCGCTGCCCCAGACCCACGGAAGCAGAGACTCCAGGGGTGGCGCCCGGCATCGTGCTGGGCTTAGCCTCACTCTGGTGATCCTGATGTACACTAAAGACTGAAGACCACTGACCTACAGACGTGCCATCTGAAAGAACCCCAGGTCAGAAGTTCTCTCTTCTTGCGGTCTGAGGGGCCCATGATTCCCCCAAGGGTCCGATGCCCGAGGCCCCCTTCAGGAACAAATCCAGCTTCTAGCTGGACACTTATAGCCCATAGCAGGTTGCTAGCCTCCCTGAGACTTCAGCACCATTCTTTGGTTTACCCAAGACCTTCCAGAAAGAAGCAAGAATGCGGAAGAACTTTTAAGTGACCAGGTTTGCGGCACATTCAAAACCAGTCCATCGTTTTCTGCTCAGACAGGAAGCTAACTGGAAAAGCTCATCAGACTCCCACACGGCCAGCGGGAGGCTGAGAGGTGCTGGGACAGGAATATAATCAACTATCCTTCGTTAAGTGAATGAATTCCTCAGAACAGCCGAGAGGATCTGGCAGGAGCTTGCTTCATAGAACTCAAAGCCTCTTCATACTTCATTTTCTCGAAGTCAAATATGGGAAGTAATTTGTAAGAGCAGCAACCTTAGTGCAGACCCTTGCTCAGCTCTGGGAAAGGGAGGGAAATGGGGTGAAGGGAGAAAGAGCATATATTTGAAATCTTCAGCATAAGCATCTCTAGCCCCACAAAAACCTCACCTGAGAGGTTCTCTGCCAGCCGGAAACCCAACTCCACAGGACGGCTCTCGGGAAGGTGGCCTCCTCTCCATCCCTGACTCTGATAAGCACGCCCAGACTTTGAAGCAAGAGTAGGCGAACAAGGGTTCGGGGGCCAAAGCCAACTCACCACCTGCTTTTCTACGGCTCATGAGCTAAGAATATTTCCACGCCTTTAAATGACTGAAGACAATTTTTAAAAACGATCTCATAACACGCGAAGATTACATAAAATTCCAATGTCCATGCCCATAAATGAAGTTTATTGGAACACGGCTCTGCCCGTGTGTTTCAAGGGCAGAACTGAGTGTTGTCACCAAGACTAGGCTACCTTCTAAAGCTGAAAACATCTACTATCTGGCTCTTTGCAGGAGAAGTCTGCAGTCCGTATTTCTAATTGGAGACTGCAGCCAGGCTTAGCTCTGCATCGAGATGCCCGAAGCAACTTTTCACTCGGTTTATTCTTGTAGATTCTTTTTTTTTTTTAAAGATAGATAGATAGATAGATAGATAGATTTATTTATTTATTTGTTTGTTTGTTTGTTTGTTTATTTATTTATTTATTTATTTGAGACAGAGACTGAGAATAAGAGGGGAGAAGGTCAGAGGGAGAAGCAGACTTCCCGCAGAGCCGGGAGTCCGATATGGGACTCGATCCTGGGACTCCAGGATCATGACCTGAGCCAAAGGCAGTCGCTTAACCAACTGAGCCACCCAGGCGCCCTATTCTTGTAGATTCTTGCGGCTGTGTTACCAAGTTTAATAAACGGTATAATTCTGACTCTCACTGCAGCCCTCACTTTCCTACTCCATCCCAACTTCTGTTCCCCATTCCCCGGGGTCAGCCAAAGAACCTGATGTGAAAATTAGTTCCAGTTTCAGTTTCACATGGGACAAAATCGGCTGGAAGCAAATGTGCCTCTAAGACCCTGGCTTCTTTCCCCACCGATGAGTTCACCAAGCGTCCCAGGTGTTCCCTCTTCAGTCAGGAGGGGACCTGAAGCAATTTTGGCACGATCTCAGTGCCAAAGATCTGTTCTCGAGAACAGATCTTTTATTTAAAAATCTTTCAATAAATTTTTATTTTATTAAAAATAAATTATTTTATTAAAAATAATTATTAAAAGGGCCTGGGGTAGATTAAAAAATCCTTTTAAAAATCATTTGTTCTACTTACTACCTTAACTTAGATATTAAAACCACAGGACTTGAATAAACATAAAACCGGTGTGTGGGTATATTGCTACTCACATGCTATGCCTAGCTCAGTTGGGGGGGAAAAAAAGCCACCACTGAAGGACCGATTTGCAAACTGGGAAGAATCAATTCGCTCAGGACTACACTTCAGAAGCCGTGTTTGTTCACCAATAACCAGGCTGCCCACAGTTAGCCTGATTGGAAATATTTTAGGAAGATCCAGACTTAGCACAGACGCTCCTCAGGTATTTGGTTTCTAAAAATCGAATAACTACTCAGAGCACCTCCCAAGAAGTCACATGGAGTGACAAGCAAACGACGGCTGAGGTGGGGAGTCAGAACTCTGGTCCAGGAGCTAGTCTGCCCGGGAAGTACACTCTGCTGAAGCCGCTCCATCTCCAAAGGAGGCTGTAGCATCTCTGGAAAAGGCACAGGTGGCCACCGCTAGAAGCCCCCACTGTGAACCGTGACGCATCGTGGTACAGCCAGACATTTGAGCTTGTCACAGTGGCACACCTGGTTCCACATCCGTGCACACCCTGACACAACCACGGAGGATGTTACCCATACTTCTAATGGCAGAGGAAGTGGAAGCCCAAAGAGTGTAATTTACCGACGCCCAAATCATGGAGGTGCTGCGTGGTAGATGGGGACAGAACTGCGAGCAGGTCAAAGCCACACCTGGTCCTCTCAGCCATGGGGCGGCACTGTAGTCGCCTGGGCTCCTGCAGGGCATGACTTTGGGGGGCTCCTTGATCTGCCTTCCCCATCTTTAAGGGAGAAGAGGGCTGGGCCGATGGGCTCTGCTCTCTGCTTCCGCATCCACGCCCCGTGGTCTGCCCTGAAGCAGGCAGGATTCTTTTCCTCGAGGTGCTGCTGACACGCCATGCCTGTGGAGGACCCGCGACTCTCCCTGAGGGCCTTCTGAAGCTTGAGGACAGTGGCAGGACGGTAACAAGGTCCAGCGAGGCCCCCAATTCCCCGGGGGACCAGGCAGGGCTCCCCCCTCCCCCGAACTTCGCGGTCGCCTCGCCAGCCGCCAGCAGGGGAGGTGCCAAGGGAGCCACTAAGCGCCCGCCAGCTGGATGGAGGTCCTGGGGTCCTGCCATCACGTGCGCGACCCCGTTCAGTTTCATGCCCGTTTCTTGTCCACAGGCTGGGAACAAGAGGATCGAGGATTCCCAACAGGAGGCCAGGTCAAGGTGACGGCATTGATTCCTGCCACCTCTGAGTCTGGGCGTCTCGGGCTCTCCGCCTCCGCGCTGAGACCGAGATCGGGCCGGAGACTTCCCCGCAGCCAGAGGGACCCGCTTCTCCTGACCCCTGGTCGCTTCCTGGCCCAGCGGCGTGCGCACATCCGCGGCTCCAGACCAACCGGCTCCGCGCGCACGGCCGCGGGCCGCTGGCGACAGCGGGGACCCGCGTCGCAGCCCGGTCGAGCCCCACGGCGCCCCCTCTGCAGCGGCCCCAGCGCGCAGCCTCCGCGCCCCGCGTCCCCCTCTGCTCCCACGAGACCCCGCGCCAGCCCGGCTGCGAGACCTACCCATGGTGGCGGCTCCCAGGGCTCACGCGAGGACTGGCGAGCGGAGTCGAGGAGAGAGGACTTCTTTTTTTTTAAGGTGTTGCTCTTATAACTTTGTTTCCAGGCCCTGCCCAGCCACCTGTGCAGCTGGAGGTGTGCAGGCGGGGCGGCCGGGCTCCACCCTCGGAGGCGGGGGCCCAGCAGGGAGCAGAGGTGAGCGACCCTTGAGCCCCAGCAGGGGGCCAGCCTCGGGGCTCCCCTGTCCTGCCCCAGGCCCTATAGGGCGGGCACAGCGCCCGGTGACAGGAGCAGCGGCCAGGGACCCGGGCTAGAGACGTCCCAACGTGGGCGCCCACTTGGCCTCCGGGAGGGCTGGTTAAAATGCAGGTTCCCCGGCCTCCCCGGATTGACTGGCTGGGTAGGTCAGGGTGGGGCCCGAGAATCTGCATTTCTAACCAGTTCTAAGGCGATGCCGCTGCTGCTCCAGGAACCCCACGTTGGAACCACTGGGCTGGGAAAACACCCCTTCTGTGTGAGGAAGCAAAACTGGGTGGAACCCCGGTCCGTTGTATGTGTGCACCCGAGGACGTGTGGGGCTTTACCTGGGACGTGGACCTGCCAAAGAGTTTCTGGGAGACTCTACCTCACCTTCCTTTAAGAATAACGAGAACAAAAATAATAATAGAGCCATGATCTCCTGATCATTTCTCTGTTTCCTTGTCTGATTCAAGGGGAAGCGGGGTTGTGCTTTGCAAATACTGAGAGGGAACTTGACAGTGGAAAATGAAAGGAGTTTCTATTTTCTAAAATCATGGCAAAGTACACGCAAAACATACATTTTCACTGCCAACTGCACAGTGAATGGCACCGGGTGCCTTCTCATCGCCGTGCAGCTGCCACCACCACTCGTCCCCGGGACTTTGTCATTGCTCCACATGCAAACTGTGCCCACGGAGCTCTTCCTCTTCATCCTCCCTCCCCTGGCCCCTGGCCACCACCATTCTACTTTCCCTCTCGGAGAATTTGAGGGCTCTAAGTACCTCAGATAGGTGCAATCACGCTGCACTTCTTCTTCTTGTTCTCATGTCTGCAGGATCCATCCACATTGGGGCAGATGTCAGACCGTCCTTCCCCTGGAAGGCAGATGGATACTCAGTTGTGTGTGTGTGTGCACCGCATCTTTTTGCACCCGTTCCTCTGTCTCTGGGGTTCTTTGGATCTTACTTAGCAATGCCCCCCCTCTCCAGGCTGGCTGGAAGACTGGTGTGCACGGAGAAGCCCCCTAGCCAGGCAGCACTTCCCCAGAGGTGGCTGGACCCCACCCTTCTCGGGCTTTCTTCCCGGCCCTGGAGGAAAAGCCTCTCCAGGTGATCTCTATATGACTACATACAGGGAAGCCGGTGATGTTACCTGGAGGTCAGGTGGCCACAGGTAAAGTAAAGCAACTGCATCAAGGAGAGCAATGCAGCCTGGACTGAGGACGCTCGCTCGCCTGTTCCTGGTTGTTAGCCTCCCACCAGAGAAGCTATGGGTGGAAAGGTGAAGCTGTGACAGTTGGTTCTGACCACAGTTTTCTCTGAGGGGTTGTATTTCTGTTGAGCTTGTGAAGCAAGGAATCCCAAGCCACTGAAAAGCCACTCTTGGTCTAGACTAGTGGTTCTCAAAGTGGGGTCCCCGGGCCAGCAGCATCCGCATCACCTGGGACTTGTGACAAATGCAAATTCTCGGGCCCCATCCCCAATCTACTGAATCAGGAACTCCGGGCACGGGGTGTGGGTGACTTCGTAGAAGCTGTGGGGCAAATGCCCTTCCTTCCACCTGTGGATCGAATCCTTCATTCGGCCGTTGTTCATCACCGCGAAGTACAAACCGCTGCAGTAGCCACAGGAACCCCCCCCCCAAACAGCCCTGCGCCCACAGAGTGCTTTATCCTCTCTGCGTGGCGTGAAGGGACAAGTTACTCAAGATGGAGGAGCACGAATGAAGGACAAACACTGAGGGGGTGCAAGAGACAAACTTTACTGATCCTGAGGAGATCAGCAAATCCCAGAATCTACTAGAATTTCTGGGATGGGCTGGACTCGGAGGTCAGGTGTTTCTCACCTGACACTCATTGGCATCTGTGTATTTAAGGGAGTAACGGCCTTGGGAACCTCCCTGACCTCCAACCCGTCTCAAGAGAGAGTAATAGCGCACAAGCCTCTCTCTACCTCTCCCTTCCCCTCAGCCCTCCACGGGCATCCCAAGGCTGCCATAACACATTGCCACGGGGTTGATAAGTAACAGATTTATTCTCTCATAGTTCTGGAGGCAGAGGGGTCTGAAATCAAGGTGTTGACAGTGTGTTCCCTCTGAAGGCTCTCAGGGAGGATCTGTCCTCACCTCTCCCAGCTTCTGGTGGCTCCAGAGGTTCCTTGGGTCAAGGAGGTATCACTCCAGTTCTGCCTCTGGCTTCATCTGAGTCTTCTCTCCTCTTTTCTTGTTAGGGCACTTGTCACTGGATTCAGGGCCCACCCTAAAGCAAGATGATCTCATCTCAAGATTCTTTATTCTATCTGCAAAGATCTTTTTTCCAAATAGGCTCCATTCATAGGTTCCAGGTGGATGTATGTTTGGCGGAAGGGAGCACCACTGAACCCACAACGTTCCCCAAAGGGCTCCAAGTGTAGACTTCGAATATGCAGAACTGGCAAACCAGTTTGCCAGTTTGCCTGGAAAAACAGAACTGTGGTTTGGCCTCAGAGGACAGGCCATATGAAAACTTCTGGGGAGAGGTGAATGTTAGTAGTAACAATGAGATCAGCACAAGATGGCGGCAGGGACAGTCATCCACACCTAGACCCTTCCTTATGTTCTACTTACCAAAGCATTTAACTGGTACAAAGTTCTGTAGTACTCCATTCTAGTAAGAATGCTGCCTTCAAAAGGCAGCTTGTGAATTTTATGGAGTAATAAAGTGTCATTTTCTCCAGCTCTGTCCCCCAGATTGCTTGGCTGTAAAGACTTTTTAATTAATTCTGTCTCAGAGGAAAATTGAGTAGAAGTTTTCTTACCTATCAAGCATCTAGAACTGAGGTGGAGATGATGATGGTTAAGGGGCAGACTCTGAAAAAAAAAAACCCACAACAAAAGTGGGTCCCATGGCCATTTATCTGAAAAGAGAGATTCTGAGAAATGCAAAGAGGCAAGGGAAGGAGGAATCTGAAGTATGAACATGTATGAAAAGCCATTTGGACCACAGGTGCCTGGAGAAGAGAACAAGCAACTGTTCTTTGGACATTTCATATAAACGGAATCATACAACATGCAGTCCTTTGTGTTTGGCTTCTTTCACTCAGCATCACGTCCTCAAGATTCGTCTACATTGTAGCGTGTGCTGAAGGTACGCCATTTATATGGATAGACCACATTTTGTTTATCTGCTCATCCCTTGATGGGCATTTGGGTTCTTTTTTTCTCTTTTTCTTTCCTTTCTTCCTCCATGCTTGCTTGCTTGCTTCCTTCCTTCCTTATTTTACATTTGGTTCTTCTTTTTTTTTTACATTTGGGTTCTTCCAACTTTTTTGCAATTATGAATTTTTGGCCACTATAAAAATGTGTGTATGGATTTTTGTGTGGACATATATTCTCATTTCTTTTTGGTACATACCTCAGAGTGGAATTGCTGGGTCATACAGTAACTCTATATTCAATCAGGTAAGGAATTGCCAGACTGTTTTCCAAAATAGCTGCACCATTTTATGACCCACCACGAGTGTATTAGGGTTCGAATCTCTCTACATCCCTACCAACCCTGGTGATTATCTGTCTTTTGGATTGTAGCCATCCTAGTGGGTATGAAAGGATGTTACTTTTTAAAAATATTTTAAAATATCTTTACATATATTTTCATAAAATTTTAAACATATTTAATATATTTTAATGTTAATGAAAGCACTTGAAAGATTTCTTCAACCTGTTTTCTTTAGAGTAAAGCAGGCTCCTCCACTTCCCCAAATTGTAGTGCCAGTGTGGACATCTGTGTTGGCAGTTACGGGGTTATATGCTTCCCTGGGGGTAGCGTGGGGGGTGGGGATTGGTTAGGGAATAGGAAGAAGAGGGAGAAAGTGGTCATGGGGGTGGAGAAGACATCGTTCAGATTTACAGATGATGAAGGATAAAGCATGAACAGATCATTATATTTGAACAAAACGTCCACTTTCAGATAATCTATGAAATGTTGATTCTCTGAGAACAACCTGCTCTTTTTATTTTCCTCCCACAAATGCCTCCTGTTCCTTAGCTGTTGCAGTCTTCATATTCTCTCTCTCCCTCAACATCTACTTTCAGGAAGGAACCTGGTAACTTGCCCACACTACGAAATAAATGGCTGATAAGCCTTAGTGTTAATTTTTCTTGGAATAGCTGCCTTTGAACAGAGTGGGGGGGGCACCTATTTAAACCAAACAAAAGAAACTCTAACTGTGAAATCAAGAGAAGGGAAGAAGTTTTTAGAAGCAAGAGTTCCTTCCCAGCATGTAGGGGATGATAGCACAACAGCCACCTCATATGCACAAGACTTGCTGGCCCCATGACATTGGGTGGAGTGGCCAAGGTGTGGCTCAAGTCCTAGTTTTTCCTTGACTTCCTCTTTCATCCTCACTACACAGCCTGCTCTACCAGCTGCTGAGTGGAAAGTTATAGCACTGAGGAACTTGGGCATAGCCTGGGAAGAGAGGATGTACAATCCCAAGCTGGTACACTCAGGTAGCCCAGCAAAGAGAGAAAATATAGGGACTTACCCAGGAATGCTGAACAGTCTTCGCTCTGTCACAACCAAAGGAGTACACAACTGTCTTCCTTCAAATAAGGAAACCAACAACAACAAAAACAAAATTAAATTATTTTTTATATAAAAACATATCACCTTTTGGGGGGGTGGAATAAAGGCCATCAAATGATTCTTCACCTCCATAGGTGATGAGACCAAATGACATAATTAAATAA
>CM052810.1:10508790-10556560 GCA_028533885.1 Nasua narica | reverse complement strand
AGCCAGCAGGATGGTACCTTCAACTTTTTTTCTCTTTGACCTCTGCTTCTCGCATCATATGTCCTTCTCTGACTCTGGCCCTCCTGCCTGCCTTTTGTAAAGACCCCTGTGATTACATTGGACCAATCTGGATAATGTAGGATAATCTCCCCATCTCAAGATTCTTAACTTTATCACACCTGCAAAGTCCTTTCTGCCATTCAAGATAACATATTCACTGAGATTCTGGGGATCTGGATGTGGACATCTTTGAGCTGGTGGAGGGCATTTTGCTGTCCACCATGAGTAGTAAGAAGGCTAGAATATCACCTTATACCAGGGTGATTGAGAAGCCCAGATTATTTCTTAATATTAGTTAAAGGGGGTAACACATTTAACCAAACACTGTTAGCATGAGCTAATATTTTCTTAGAGGGAATCAGGATTGCAAACAAGATAAACATATTTGGATAGCATCAAATCAATTCTTCACATTCATAATTAATGCATGAAACAAACAAAAGAAAAAGCAAGGGAATATATAAAAAATCCTGAGCATTGACTGTCCCGTATAAAAGTCCTAAATGTACATAAGCTTTCAAATGGGGAGGACCAAGCACTTCATTAACCTTCTTTGTGTGGTTAGAAAGAGTATGAAATCTCACTAGGAAAGAAGTAAGGGGGGAAACTGGAGAATATTTAAATATTATGATATGGATATTTATAAATTAGATCCTTTTTTATTTATAGAGTCAATACCTAGCCACCCAACAAACTACTAGGGAATGTTAAGAAGTTAATAGCCCATAGGGATGAGCAATCAAAGGAAATTGCATCTAGTCTTGAAACATCTTCCCAAGATATTTACTACTAAGGGAAAAATAGTAACTTCATAGTGGAGAAACCCAACAGATACCACCCTTGATCAAGAGATCAAGGTCAGGATCACCAAGAATAAGGCACATCAACATCATGTACCCCAGATACAATGCACTGAGAAGGGCACAACGTTGCTTCTGTAGATTTCTTACCGAATATACATAACTTTATCATGGGAAAACATCAAACAAACCCAAACTGAGCAAAATGCTACACAATAACTGACCTGAATACTTAAAAAATGTGAAGTTTGTGAAAAACAGGGAAGATGGAGGGACTGTCACACTCTGGAGGAGATTGAAGACACATGACAACTAAATGCGGTGTAGGCTCCTAGAAAAGAAAAAAAGGTTGTTAGTGGAAAAAAAAATCAGTGAAAATCAAATTAGGTCAACAAAAGGTCTGTAAATAATTCTCTCAAATAGAAAGAATAATTTTATAATGGATATAAAAGTATACAAGCTTATGTAGAATAATTTGCCATCAACATAAAATTTAACTCGGTATTTGCAAATGATTTCAATAGATAAAATGTATATCCAAATGGTTCTTCTGTGTGACCGAAATTTATATTACAAATGTGTATAAAATTTAATAGCAAATAACTGGTGAGACTATGATCTCACTGCTTGCTTTGCCATGTAGGATAGATAACCCCCAAGATATGTGGGTTTGTTAGCAGTGTACTTCAAGATATGAAACCAGCACCCATAGTTGCCATAGACTCAAGTACAATAATTAAAATATTGCAGGAGATACTTGACAAAATCTATGTCCAACCTCTTTGGTAATATTATTTGTTAGTTTTAATGAAAAATTAAGTTTTAAAAAAAGATTTTATTTATTTGACAGAGAGAGACATCAAGAGGGGAACACAAGCAGGGGGAGTGAGAGAGGGAGAAGAAGGCTCCCCGCAGAGCAGGGAGCCCAATGTGGGGCTTGAACCCAGGACCCCAGGATCATGACCTGAGCCGAAGGCAGATGCGTAATAACTGAGCCACCCAGGTGCCCCCAAGAATTAAGTTTTAGAAATAAAAAAAAGCAAAACCCACCGATCACTACAGAACAGCTTACTATGAGAAGACAAAGTCTGCTGCTTCTAACTCCAATCTAGTTCCCAGACTTTACTCCATTGTCTTAAAAAAATACATAACAAAAAATTTACCATCTTAATCATTTTTTTTAAAGATTTTATTTATTTATTTATTTGACAGAGAGAGAGAAATCACAAGTAGGCAGAGAGGCAGGCAGAGAGAGAGAGGGAGCAAGCTCCCCGCCGAGCAGAGAGCCCGATGCGGGGCTCGATCCCAGGACCCTGAGATCATGACCCGAGCTGAAGGCAGAGGCTTTAACCCACTGAGCCACCCAGGTGCCCCGGATTTCTTTTCTAATGCTCCACCAGTGTTCCATTTGAGGAACATTTAGTTTACTTTATGTAACTATTGTATTGCTTTTTAAAAAAATAATTGCATTTCTTCTTTTTCTGCGTGACAGAATATACACCTTCATCTTACTCTGAAAATTTCCAACTTTTCAAACATGTTATCTATTACATGGAATGCACTTTCTTCTAGAAGACTCATTCTTACAGCTTGTTCCACTCAAGGCTGATGGCTCCATGGGCCTGGGGCACAACCATGATCCTGGGACTTCCTCTTAGTGCTCGGACTTCTGTTATTGGACCCCAGGACAGACCGACTGACTTCCTTCCTCCCCCGCTCCTTCCTTCTCTCTTGCCCTTGGAGCCCATCATCAGAAAGTGTTTGGCAAACAAATTTCTGTGTGCCTGAAAATACCTTTATTTTGTTCTTACATCTGAATAAAATCCTCCATTGGAATTGAATCGCTCTCAGGGTGATGAAGACATTGCCTCTCGTCTCCTGGCATCAGTGGTGCTGGCAAGTTTGAGTTCAGTCTCTGTTTTTCCACTGTAGGATTCCCATCTTCCTGGGAACTTTAGGTTTTTTTACTCTGCTCATGAGAATGTATAAAGATGTGGGTCTTTTATCTTTCATTTTCTGGAGTATTTGTAATTGGGAGCCATCTTGAGCTCTGGAAAACTTTCTTCCACTTTGTCTTACATTATTTCCTCTCCTCCATTTGCTCGTTTCTCCTTTTCTCAAACTGTTAGTCGATCCCATCTTTTGATCTTGATCCCATCTTTTTTATCACGTTTTCTGACTCTTGGCATAATGGGAGATTTATTTTTCTTCACTTGAATTTTCATTTAGAAAAAAATACACTTTTAATTTCTAAGAGCTCTTTCTTGATTTATTGAAGGATGGAATATCTCCTTGAATCTCTCTGAGGGTACAAATTGAAATTAAATCTCAAAATAAAACCTCCTTCTTATCCCTAAATCATCTCAGTTCCCTATCAGGGTCCCATTTGCTCATCTAGGGTTTTCTCTTTTACATTGATGGATTCTTCCTAAATTCAGTGAGCTTTCTTTATTTGTTCCTTTAAATAATTTATTTGTTTCTAGGTGGCTGGCCAGGGTTTTCCCTACAGGGGGCAGGTAAATGAATGTTCTCAGTGGACCTCTCCTCTGAATGGAGAGGCTAGTGGTGGCAGTTCTGGTGTGTTTAAGGAGTGGTGATACACTGGGCCGGGGCGGGGGGTGTTGCTCATCCTGACTCAAGAGAGCCAAATGTGCACATCTCTTCCCATTCCCACCTTCACACTTCAGGTGTGTGGCCTGATGTCAGCCAAGGTGGAAGTCTTTACACCAAGGAAATTGGCCAATGCCACTGATCAGGACTGTCTCCCTCCAAGAGAGTCAATTGTTTAATATTTGCCAACCCATCACTGGTAAGGAGGGTCGATAGATGGGTTTCACTCTAGGAGTACATGGGTGGGGTTTAATCTTCATCTTCCCAATGACCAATAATATTGTATGCTTTTCTATGTGTCTAATAGCCATTTGCATATTTTCTTTGGGGAAATGTCTATTCCAACCTCTGGCCACTTTTAAATAGGATGTTCGTCTTCTTGTTGAGTTGTAAAGATTCTTTATATATTCTGAATACAAGTCCTTTATTAGAAATATGATTTGCAAATATTTCTCCCCAGTATGTTATTTTGTCTTTTAATTCTCTTAATGGTGTCTTTTGATATGTGAAAGTTTTAAGTTTTGATAAAATTAATTTCTTAATTTTTTTATGGATCATACTTTTGTTGTCATAGCTATTCATAGTTATTCTTATCCTTGCCCAAAATCACAAAATTTGTTATGTTTTCTTCTAAAAGTTTTATATGGTTCTTATATTTAAGTCCATGATCCATATATTAGTTAATTTTAGTGTATGGTGTGAGGTAAAGGTCAAAGTCTATTTTTTGCATGTGGATATTCAGTTGTCCCATCATCATATGTTGAAAAAATTGTTCTTTCCCCCATTGAACTGCCTTGGAGCCTTTGTCAAAAAGTAGTTTCTCATAAGTATAAGAGGTTATTTCTGGACTTTCTCTTTGGTCCCATTGATCTATATTTCTGTTATTAATGCTAATGCCACACTCTTTTGATTACTGTAGTTTTAAAATAAAGTTTGAAATCTGGTAGTCCAAGTCCTCCAACTTTGTTCTTCATTGCTAAGATTATTTTGGCTATCGTAGCCTTCTGTATTTACATATAAATTTTAGGGTCAGCTAAAACAGAGAGAGGAGAGGGTTGGGGAAGTCAACTAACTGGCAAGCATATCATTATAAATACTAGTAACATATTTTTTACATATCGGATTATCTTAAGACTATACGGTTTTCTGTATCCTTTTCTGTTTTATGTTTTAAGTGATATAACATTGATTATCCATATTAAATTCTATAACTGGTTTCTGGTCCAAGATGGCAACATAAGAATAATGAACTCACTCTTCCACTGACATATTATTCCTGAAGAAGAACTGAGGGCTGACATATTCAATTCTCCAGGTATCTGTAAAAACCTACTAAACTTGGTATTGTTCTCTAATATCTGCTCAGACTATATTGTATAAATTTATTTCTTGAAAAAGGAAAACACAGGATGAATGCTATGAACCTAACAAGTCTACGAAGCAGTCACAATTGCAGGGATTGAATGAATCAGCTTCCCTAAGGTGCAAATCTCTGTACCAGGCAGGGAGAAATATGCTCAGAAGGAAACAAGCTGAGCAGAAGTAAGATTGTAAATGAGTAATGTGATAGGAAGTGTTATTTTGTTACAAGGTTCATGATACACGTTTCCTTCTACTGATTATATAAGTCACAAAATTATATGTGTGTACATAATCACAAAACTATACATGAAACGCCTTTATGAAAATGAGTTCTTTATAAAGACGATGTCTTTCCAAAAAACCAATGTATTTCAGTGAATGATTTGAAGCTTTTCTTTGTGATGACAAGCTATCCAGGATAGCTTTGTCAACATGAAACTATTTCAGTTCTCATGAAACTGCATGAGAAAACATGAAACTGTTTCAGTTCTCATGTTCTACATGTGGTTCATGGGCTTCATGGACAGGAAGGAAGGAGACAAGGCCATTGTGAACTGGATTTTTCAGTCTCCTTCAGGCCTTTAAATTTCCTTTAACTTTTCTACCTGTGAGAAACTTCTGTGAAAGTCTGAATTTTCTACCTTGAAGAGCAAGGTTTCGTTTTCTTTGTTTTTCTCTGTTTTTGTTTTGAAGGAGTAAGTTAATGATTGCAAACAAACTCGGTGACTCAAAACAATAGAAATGTAATCTCTCGCAGATCTGGAAACCAGAAGTCTGAGGTCAAAGTGTCAGCGGATTCCTCCCTCCTGGAGGCTCAAGGGGAGGATCCTCCCTTTTCTCTTCTAGCTCTGGCAGCCGCCAGGGTTCCTTGGCTGGTGAGCACATCACTCCAATCCCTGCCTCTGTCTTCACAGAGCCTTCTCTTCCTCTACAGGTCCTCACTCTCCTTCTGCCTCCCTTTTACAAGGACACATGGATTAACTTAACTCAATCACATCTGCCAAGACCTTGCTTCCATACAATTAGCATTTACAAACTTCAGGGATTAGGACCTACCTCTGGAGAAGCCATTATTCTACCTACCACACCTACATATCCTTTTTTTTTTTTTTTTTTTTTTAATTTTTACGGGTCAGCCTCTAATTCCCACACTTTCTTGGGGGCAAAGTCATTGGTAGAACACACAGCAACTGAGCTGTCACCTTAGCGAAGGTGACAGGGGTTGCCACATTTGGCATGACAGTGATGGTCTCAGACTCTGTCAGTGGCAAGGAAACCTCACTCTAGGGGCGTGATTGTGTGACTGCGGGCTTGAGCTGAACTGCTGAGGACTGGGGAGCTGGTGTTTCTCTGAAGTTAGAGAAGTGACTGAAATTTCTAGACCTCAAAATATTTACACAGCAAATGCATCAGAGAGCTGTTCCTCAGAAAACGTATTTGCGCATCTGTGTGTGTGTATAGGTGTGTGCCTATTATACTCAAGCTGGCCACGTAATCTGCCGGGCTTGGTGCAAAATAAAAAGACAGTGCCCCTTGTTCAAAAAGCAGGACTAAAGCGCTATGGAAGGTCCTGAGTCATACAGCCTTTTCCTTCTTCCACAGGGTCTCTCTCTCTCTCACTCTCTTTTTTTAAAAAGATTATTTATTTATTTATTTATTTATTTGACAGACAGAGAGAGAGAGATCACAAGTAGGCAGAGAGGCAGGCAGAGAGAGAAGGGGAGGGAGGCTCCCTGCTGAGCAGAGAGCCCAATGCAGGGCTCAATCCCAGGACCCTGAGATAATGACCTGAGCTGAAGGCAGGGGCTTTAACCCACCCAGGCACCCCACACAGTGTCTCTCTTGACTCATCATACTGTTCATTGGCTATTTAATGTGATTTTGAATAAAGAAAAAAGTAATTATTAGCCTGAATTTTATTGTTCATTTTTATATTATGTGACGTCAGCAAATGTAAGCACATTTAACTTACAGGCCGGGCCATCAAAATTACATAATTTGCATCTCATGGCTTGTAAATGTGTATCTGTTTTGTTCTCACCAGAGCAGTGGAAACAGTGGGTGACACTAACGTGACTGTTTTCACTTCACTTCTTGACATGCACATTCTGCCCACACTCAGCTTTGGCTTCTGGATGAGGAAGGTGGTCTGGAAAGAGGAGGAACTGTGGGGAGCTTGAGCTGCAGTGTAAGCCACGGTCTAACACAGGGAATGAGCACATGTCTAGGGAAAGATGTGGTAGGTTCTTAGAACACCATCACCTTCTTTCTGTGTTGAAAGTACCTTCTGCTTGGAGTGGGAAGAGTGGCCTCTTGGGGCTCTCAGCAGCCCTGCTTACCTAGTTCACAGACATAACTCCTTACCTTGTGCTCACCGTGGGCCTCACTGGACTCCCACACATCGTGGGGTGGCTGCAATTCTGTGCTCTTGGGGCCTCGTGAATGCTCTGAGCTGATAGGCAGTAAGGAATGGCGGTGGAGGGTGCATATGGGTGTAGCTCCATGCGCGTGCATGTGCTCCAGCATCCCAGTGAACTTCACTAGAAAACACAAGTGCAAAGATAAAATTATGCAGAATCTCAAGATGGTGACAATAAAGCATTCAGTGACGCACAGGACCCTTCTGAGCTCAGGGCCCTCAGTGCCTGCATAGGTCGTGCGGCTGTCAAGCCAGCTCTGGTTTTATTTGCTCTCATGAAGCCAGTGTTTAGGGCTGATGGTTCAGTTTAAGTTCTTTCATGCTCTCCTGGTCCCCACCTCCATGAATACCACTGTGAATAACACACTGAAAATCCTTCAAGCTCTGGAGTCAGACACACCTGATTTGGCATCTCAGTTTTTGTTTTTGTTTTTAAGATTTATTTATTATTTGAGAGAGAGAGAGAGAGATGAGGGAGCTGGCAGAGGGAGAGAGAATCCTGAAGCAGATTCCCTCCCCACTGAGTGTGGAGCCCAACCTGAGGCTTGATCCCAGGACTCTGAGATTATGACCTGAGCTGAAATCAAGGGTCAGACGCTTAACCCCCTGAGCCCTATAGGTGCCCCAGCATCTCAGTTTTGTTGCTTCTTTTGTGTGTTGATGGGCAGCCCCAAGTGAGAAGATGCAGCTAATAACACTTAGGTCACGGTGGTGTCATGGGCATGAAAGCATAATATATAAAATGTCTAGTCCTCCAGGGGTCCCGCGGAACAAGGGAAGGTTCAAAAAATGGGAGCCATTTCTATTACAAAGAGAGAGAATGGTTTGCATAAGGATGCTGATGACCCGCTCCCTCTGTTTAAGAGATGGGACAAGCAGCCCCGCAAACAGAGGTCTGGTTCCCGCTTCCTCGAGCAACAGGTACATGAACTTGGTGAGTCATGTATGATTCCTTATCTGTACGAGGGCGATACTACCTAGCTCATCAAGTCAGAGAGAAGTTTCGTTGAGATAGAATATATGGAAGCAGCAAGGTCATCGAATGTCAGTCGCTACTCCAGTAGACTGCCCCATTTGCCCAGTGGCTGCAGGTGGGGATCATTAAAAAGGAGCTTCCTTACACCCCACGACCTTGCCCTCGGCCCCTGATAAGTTTTATCAGTTGTGTCCTTCTAGCTTCCCAAGGCTCAAAACACGTACATTCTGACCTATCACTTTTTCCTCCCATAGGTGTTAGTCTCGATTTTATTTTCCAATATATTCAGTGCTCACCACTGGTTCTTCTGCTGTGTTGGCCCAGGTGTCTTTTGGTGAATACATGCCATTCATGTATAGTTCTCGAAAGGTTCATGGGAACAATGTTCCCCCAAATATGCCCCCCCAAATATTCTATATTCCATAGTCCCCAAATATGGAAAGATAATTGTGTCATTTCAGTGGGGATAATATAAAACCACACAGCATACTTTCCTTTCAATTCAAGACTCTAACAATTCAAGAGAAGAAAAACAGCTTCCATTTACTTAATGTGTTCCTGATCTTTGAAAAATGTTTTCTGGAATAAACATTAGAGTAGTATATTACTTTAGGGATTCTACTCTCTGAATATCCTACACGCAAGCAACCAAGGCCAACAAAGTGGGCCAGGAACTCAAAGAATATGTTTTACTCTTGGCTTTATTGAAGTGGTATGTCCAGAGAAAAACAGCAATTCTCCGCACGGAAGTTTTCTTATCTGTAAAACAGACCAAATAATTTCTCATCGTCTGGGAGACTGTGTCCTAAGATCCCAGTGTGTTACTGTTAGTGAGAACAGAGTGGGTCTGCTGAGATTAGATATGCATTAACTCTCCCTACACCAGCCTGTTAGCGAGGCATATTTGCTCTCCACAGTAAGTGCACTGGAAAATTCTCTTTTGAATCGTAGCAACTGTTTCTCTAAACCTAGTAACCAAGAAGAGCTAACATCCTTCC
Source organism: Nasua narica (assembly GCA_028533885.1). Classification (NCBI taxonomy): domain Eukaryota; kingdom Metazoa; phylum Chordata; class Mammalia; order Carnivora; family Procyonidae; genus Nasua; species Nasua narica. Next base: position 10,547,335 of record CM052810.1, on the reverse strand, counting down.
TGAAGATAAGAAAGTTGCTCCCACATTATCACCAAAATCAAGGGGGCAATTGTTTTTTAGATAGCTTTGTTTTTTTTTCTGAATGTAAAAGTAATATATTTTCAGTACAATTTTTTTTAAATTCTCAAAAGTATATAGAAAAAAATCTAGAGATAGCTAGTGTTAATATTTTATTATACTTCTTCACAGACTTCTTTACACATAAGTTAATAAACTTATCAACACTGATTAATATCATACATGTTTTACAACCTATTTTCACTCAGCCTTATGAACATTTTTCCATGTCACAAAGTCATCTTAAAATGATTTTAATGTCTGCAAGTATTTCTCTGTGAATAGCTATGATAGTTAAGTTATTCCCTTTGGGGGTGGGGGCTTTAGGTTGCTTTCTTGTTTGGGGCTTTTTTAAAAACATGACACTAAACATTCTAGTACAGAAATATTTGTGCGTCTCCCCAATGATTTCTCTAGTATAGAACTTGGACTTTCTTGGTCAAAGGATATGAAAGCAATTTTAGTTTCTTTATACACATTGCCAAGTTGCCTTCCAGAAACACTATTCTCTCCCCAGCAGTGTAAGAAAGTAACGAGCCAAATGCATTGAATATAAAAAAAAAAAAAAATCTCAGGGGCGCCTGGGTGGCTCAGTGGGTTAAAGCCTCTGCCTTCCGCTCACGTCATGATCTCGGGGTCGTGGGATCGAACCCCGCATCGGGCTCTCTGCTCAGCGGGGAGGGTGCTTTCCTCTCTCTCTCTGCCTGCCTCTCTCCCTACTTGTGATCTCTCTCTGTTAAATAAATAAATAAAATCTTTAAAAAAATCTCATAAACATAAGGAGAATACTCAATATCATTACTATCTTAGAGGATCTGTTCCCAAGATTACTATGAGCCCATAGTAATTTTTATAGGCCGCTGGCTGCAGGCCGCAAGCCCACCGTGCGCAGGCGCACATCCACTCACTCGAGGAGGAACCAAGTGGAACCAAGTGGGGCTCTGCTGCCATCTGCCTGCTTCCTTCTTTTCCCCTTCCCATCCTGACATCGGATCTCACACCAATCTACTGCTCTCCACTTGCACTGAAGACGCAGCCCATACAGTATTTTATAATGATTTGTGCAAAGCACGTGCCCTCAGATCCAGCTTTCGGGCTGGTAATAGGATGGTTGGTGAACTAGTGACTGGTCATTGTTTGCTGTAATCATATGTGAGTCAGACTGAGGAAGGGAGCCCATGGACCAGAGACCCTCACGAGGAATCCGTGCGGACCCTTCAGGCCCAGGAGCATGTTTTTACATAGGAGAGGGGTGGACAGACCACACAGTGGGCTTGAAGGGGAGCAAGGAAGCCAGGCCTGTTTACTTGGTATCTCTAACCGTCAGTATTTTCTATCCATACACAGAGAGAATTATTGTTCGGGTTTATTGTGTGGTACTCTCTGATCTATACTCATAACTATATCTATAGATGTTTGGGGGGTATAGCTTTATAACTGGACATCTGCATACACTACAAAGCAATCGCCACCACAAATCTAGTGACCGTCCATCACCATACCGTTGACCCTCTTCCTCCATTGTGTCCACTCCTCACCCCCTTCCCCTCTGGTAACCATCAGTCTGTTCTATCTATGAACTTATTTTGTTTGTTCACTCGTTCTGGATTTTTTTTTTTTTTTTAAGATTCCACATATGAGTGAGATCACACAATATTTGTCTTTCTCTGTCCGACATATTTTTCTTCACATAATACCCTCAAGGTCAATCCATGTTGTCACAAATGGTCAAGAGTTCATTCTTTTTTATGGCTGAATAATATTCCATTGTATAAATACCATATCTTCTTTATCTGTTCATCTGTCAATGGACACTTAGGTTGTTTCTATATCTTGGTTACTATAGATAATGTTGCAATGAACATGAGGGTGCCTACATCTTTTGGAATGTGTTTTCATCTTCTTTGGGTGAATACCCAGAAGTGGAACAGGTGGGTCATACGGTAGTTCTATTCTGAATTTTTTGAGGATTTTCCATACTGTGGTCCATGGTGGGTACACCAATTTACATTCCCACCAACAATGCATGAGGGTTTCCTTTTCTTCACATCCACTCCAAATTTGTTATTTCTTGTCTTTTTGATACTAGCCAATCTGACAGTGTGAGATAATATCTCATTGTGGTTTTGATTTGTAATTCTCTAATAATTAGTGGTGCTGGCCTTTTCGTGGGTCTATTGGCCATGTATATGTAATCTTTGAACTGTAGCTACTGTTTTATTTATTTACTTGTTTGTTTATTTATGTTTTATTTTAATCACCATGTGCTTATCACAAGTGCACCCCTTAATCCCCAGCACCTATTTCACCCATCCCCCCACACCTCCTCTTTGTGTTTGTTCTTGTGGTTAAGAGTCTGTTCCTTGGTTTGTCTCTCTTTTCCCTTTGCCTATTTATTTTGTGTCTTAAATTCCACATATAAGGGAAATCATATGGTATTTGTCTTTGATCGACTTATTTTGCTTAGCATTATACCCTCTAGCTCCATCCAGGTTGTTGTAAACGGCAAGATTTCATTTGTTTTGATGGCGGGATAATATTACATTGTATATATACCACATCTTCTTTATCCATTCATCTGTCAATGGACACTTAGGTTGCTCCCATAGCTTGTCTATTATAAGTAATGCTGCTATGAACATAGGGGTGCATATGTCCCTTTGAATTCATGTTTTTATATTCTTTTGGTAAATTCCCAGGAGTGTGATTGCTAGGTCATAAGGTAGTTCTATTTTTAACTTTTGGAGGAAACTCCATACTGTTTTCCATAGTGTCTGCGCCAGTTTACATTCCCATCAGCAGTGCAAGAGGGTTCCTTTCTCTCCACATCCTTCCAACACCTGTTGTTTTTTGGGGTTTTGATTTTAGTCATTCTGACAGTTTTGATTTGCATTTCTCTGCTGATAAGTAATGATGAGCATCTTTTCATATATCTGTTGGCCATCTGGATGTCTTCTTTGGAGAAATGTCTGTTCATGTCTTCTGCCCAGTTTTTAATTGTATTATGGGGGGTTTTTTTGGTGTTGAGCTGTATAAGTTCTTTATATATTTTGGATACTAACCCTCTATCAGATATGTCACTTGCAAATATTATCTCCCATTCAGTAGGTTGCTTTTAGTTTTGTTGAATGTTTCCTTTGCTGTGCAGAAGTGTTTTATTTTGGTGTGGTCCCAACAGTTTATTTTTTGCTTTTGTTTCCCTTGCCTTGGGAGACATACCCAGAAAAAAGTTGTTACAACTGATATCAAAGAAATTAGTGTTCTCTTCTAGGATTTTTATGGTTTTGGGTATCACATTTAGGTCTTTAATCAAACATCTTGGATTTCTTTTTGTCTATGATGTAAGAAAGTGGTCCAGTTTCATTCTTTTGCATGTTTGCTGTCCAGTTTTCCCAGCACCATGTGTTGAAGAGAATGTCTTTTTCCCATTGGACATTCTTTCCTGCTTTGTCAAAGATTAATTGACCATATAATTGTGGCTATATTTCTGGATTTTCTATTCTGTTCTATTGAAGTATATGTCTATTTTTGTGTGTGTGCCAGTGCCATATTGCTTTGATTACTACAGCTTTGTAACATAACTTGAAGTCTGGCATTGTGATGCCCCCTGCTTTGCTTTGCTTTTTCAAGATAGCTTTGGCTATTAGGGGTCTTCTGTGGTTCCATACAAATTTTAGGGTTGTTTGTTCTAGTTCTGTAAAAAATGCTATTTTTTTGATAGAGACTGCATTAAATATGTAGATTGCTTTGGGTAATATCTACATTTTAACAATATTTGTTCTTCCAATTCATAAGCATGGAATGTCTTTCCATTTCTTTGTGTCATCTTCAACTTCTTTCATCAGCGTTTCATAGTTTTCATACAAGTCTTAACCTCTCTGGTTAGGTTTATTCCTAGGTATCCTATTATTTTTGGTGCAATTGTAAATGAAATTATTTTCTTAATTTCTCTTCCTGCTGCTTCATTATTGGAGTATAGAAATGTAACAGATTTCTGTAGATTGCTATCGTATCCTGTGACTTTACTGAATTCATCTATCAGTTCTAGCAGTTTTCTGGTGGAATCTTTCAGGTTTTCTATAACAGTATCATGTTACTGAAAATAGTTAAAGTTTTACTTCTTCCTTATTGATTTGGATGTCTTTCATTTATTTTTGTTGTCTGATTGCTGTGGCTAGGACCTCCAGTGCAATGTTGAATAAAAGTGGTGAGAGTGGACATCCTTGTTTTGTTCCTGACCCTATGGAGAGGGTTCTCAGTTTTTACCCATTGAGGATGATTTTAGCTGTGGGTGTTTCATATATGGCCTTTATTATGTTGAGGTGTGTTCCCTCTACACCTACTTTGTTGAGTGTTTTTATCATGAATGGATGTTGTACTTTAGCAAATTCTCTTTCTGCATCTATTGATATGGTCATATAGTTCTTATCATTTCTCTTTTTGCTATGATGTACCACATTGACTGATTTGCAAGTACTGAACCACTCTTCCATCCCAGGAATAAATCCCACTTGATCATGGTGAATGATTTTTTTAATGTATTGTTGGATTCAGTTTGCTAGCATTTTGTTGAGGGATTTTGCATCTATGTTCATCAGAGAGACTGTCTGGCAGTTTTCTTTTTTTCATGGTGTCTTTATCTGGTTTTGGTGTCAGGGTGATACTGGCCCCATAGAATGAAATTGGAAGTTATCCTTCCTTTTCTAATTTTTGGAATAGTTTGAGAATAGGTATTAACTCTTCTTCAAATGTTTGGTAGAATTCACCTGTGTAGCCATCTAATCCTGGACTTCTTTTGTTGGGACTTTTTTGATTACTGATTCAATTTCTTTGCTGGTAATCCATCTGTTCAAATTTTCTATTTTTTATTGTCATTTTATTACTTGTTCTGTGGTTCTTTCCAAAGATTTTTTCTGATCCTTTCTTGTCTTTATCTCTTTCATGGTTTGCTAATTTTCTTTAGCAATATGTTTGGATTTCTTTCTCTTTATTCTTTGCAAACTTATTAGTGGTTCTTGATATATGGTTACCATTAGCTTTGTATATAACCTCTCCTGCATATAGCAGTCTATATTTAGTTGATGGTCTTTTAAATTTGAGCTTATTCTTTACTCTTCTATTCCCCACATTTTAGGTAAGTGTCATATCTTAAATCCTTTTATCTTGTGTGTTCCTTGACTTATTTTTTACAAAAATACTAATTTTTACTGCTTTTTTGTTTCCTACCCTTAATCTGTCACTTTTGGTCTCTCTATTCCATTCAAAGAGTTCCTCTTAATATTTATTGCAGGTCTGATTTAGTGGTCATGAACTCCTTTAGTTTTTGTTTTCTAGGAAGCTCCTTACCTCCCTTTCTATTATGAATGAGAGCCTTACTGGAAAAAGTATTCTTGGCTGCAGATTTTTTCCATTCAGTACTTTGAAAATATCATGCCACTTCCTTCTGGCTTGGAAAGTTTCTGTTAAAAAATACCCGGCTACCTCTATGGGGTTTCCCTTGTATGCTACTATCTTCTTTTGTCTTACTGTTTTTGATATTTTTTCTTTATCACTATATTCTGCTTGTTTGTTTGTTTGTTTATTTACTTACTTACTTATTTATAGAGACAGTGTGAGAAGAGGGAGGGGCAAAGGGATAGAGAGAGAATCCCAAGCAGGCTCCATGTTCAGTATGGAGTTTGACACGGGGCTTGATCCTATGACCCTGAGATCATAATCTGAGCCAAAATCAAGTCAGACACTCTACTGACCAAGCCACCCAGGACCTTACATATTTTACAAATTTAATTACAACATTTCTTGGTGTGGATCTGCTTTTGTTGATTTTGATGGGTGTTCTCTGTGTCTTCTAGATCTGGATAACTGCTTCCTTCTCCAGATTCAGGAAGGTTTCAGCTATCATTTCTTCAAATAACTTCCTTCCTGTCTGCCTTCCTCTCTCCCTCTCCCCTCTCCCTTTTTTCTCCTCCTCTTCTTCCTCCTCCTCCTCCTTCTTCTTCATCTTCTTCTTCTTTGACTCTTATAATGTGAATATTATTATTTTTAATGGAGTCACTGACTTCTTTAAGTCTATTGTTACTTTGCATAATTCTTTTTTATCTTTTTTGTACAGCTTGATTACTTTTCCATCACTCTGTCTTTTAGGTCACTAATTGATTCCTCTGTTTCTTCCAGCCTGCTGTTCTTTCCATAAAGTGTGTTTCTCATTTCATTTACTGAGCCCTTTATCTCTGCTATGTTATTCTTTAGCTCAGTGTTAGTGGTCTCACTCATGTCCTCCACCCTTTCTCGGGTCCAGTGAGTATCCTTATGATCATTGCTTTAAATTTTCTATCAGGCATGTTACTTAGATCTGTTTCACTTAGAGCTCTGGCTATAGTCTTGTCTTGTTTTTTCATTTGGGACAAATTCCTCTATCTTCTTATTTTGTGCCTGTTTTATGCCTTATTCTGTGACTGTTTCTCCATGTAGGAAAGTCAGCAACATCTCCTGGTCTTGAGGGCAATGGCTTTATGAAGATGAGGTCCTGTAGTGACCTGCAGAGTAGTCTCCTATTCCCAGGGCCTGGTGCTTCTAGGAGTGTCTCCAATGTGTCCTGCATGCGCTCTGCTGTTGTGTCCTGGCCACTTTATGCCTCATGCCAGTCATCTGCAGGAGCTTTCTTTGCCTGTTGTGGGCAGTGTTTGGTCCCTGGCCTGAAAGTGGTGTGTTTTAACTAAATGTGCTCTGGTCTGCTATGAAGTGAGATCATTGCTGCCACCACCAGAACCAAAGCCTCTCAAAACTCCCAGGACAGGAAATGCAGTGCTGTCAGGGATTTGGGATGGTCTTCTGGGCGAGGGGCTCAATCCACTGGAACGAAAGCAACTGTAACTGGGAAAGGTGGTTCTTCTAGAGCCCAGTGGAGGATGGAGCTTGGTGTAAACAAGTTAAGTAATGAGTGTTGATGGTGCGCTGGTTCCCACAGGTGACTCTGTTTATGCTGAGGGGTGGGGAAGGGAAATGGCACTGGCCATTTCCTTTGTTCCTAGAGGGAGTCTCTCCATGAACACTACCTCTCCAAGATATGCTTCCAGATGAGCAACTAACCTTCCAACTGCGTGTTCTAGGCACTTTTCAGGTCGCTGTTTCTCTGCTGTGTGTCTACAGACTGTTTGTCTTGCATTTTCTCCAACCGCAGCCCCGATGTCCTCTGAGCGCCGCCAGAGCCAAGCACGCTGACCTTTAAAACTCCAGGCTCTAAGTCCCACTGGTTGAAAGAACTCATGAAATTCAGACCCTCTCACTTTCCAAACCAATTGCTGCAAGGATTCCTCTTTCCTGAGTGGGCTCCCCTGTGTGTTAGTCTATCTCTTGCCTGTGTCTGTGACCACAGCTCCCTCCCCACGGCAGTGGCAATGATCCTTTTCTCTCCCAAGCTGTGTCTCTGTACCTCCAACCTTCTTCCATGTGGTCTCTTTTCTACCTTTAGTTATGGAGTTTGTCCTGCCAGGCTTCAGATCAATTTCTGGGGTATTTGGGATGATATGGTAGTTGTCTTGTATTCACGGAATGAAGCGAGCCTAGGGTCCTCCTCCTCCACTGCTATCTTCCCCTCCTCAGTTATAGCTACTGGGTTGTTGTTGTTGTTGTCATTGCACTTATTTAAGTAATCTCTACACCCCACGTGGGGCTTGATCTCACAACCCTGAGATCAAGATTGCATGCTCTTCTGTCTGAGCCAGCCAGGTGCCCCTATAGCTACTGTTTTTAATCATTATTATTAGTCAGGTGACTCTAGAATGTCCAGAAACCCAAGTGTAGAATCTATATTGAATTCAGCAGCAGCTCTCAGAGGAATTGAACTTCTGCCTGTCCTTTTGTCAACTGTATTCCATCAAATATAAGATGCCAACTACTGCAGGAGACTGCGTGGATCACTGACAAAGAAATACACTACAGTTAAACTAAGACCTAAGGCTTTCTAATCATTGGTTTATATGAGGCAGACATGTGAGCAGATGGAAATCCAACATCAATAATCATATTAATGGGATTTGACTAGGCCAGAGATTATCAAGTTGAATAAAAAAGCAAGATCCTGCTGTATGTTGTTTAGAAGAGACACATTTTTGGGGGTGCTTGGGTGGTTTAGTTGGTTAACTGACTTTTGGTCTCAGCTCAGGTCTTAATCTCTGGATCATGAGTTTGAGCCCCACATTGGCCTCCATGCTGGGCATGGGGCTAACTTTTTTTTTAAAAAAAAGAGGGGGGGGCGAGAAAAAAGACACATATCAGATTAAAATCACAAATAGGTTCAAAGGAAAAGAACAGAAAAATATATGCCATGGAAAATGAAAAAATAGATAAGAAAGCTAGAGTGGCTATATGAATATTGACAAAATAAAATATTACTAGAGATAGGAAGGGACATTTTGCTCTAATGTGTTCTAATTAAATTAAAGGATTTAATTAATTAAATTAAAGGATATCTAATTAAATAAAAGGATCAATAGATTAGAAATATATAATAATTATAAATGTATACACATGTAATAACAGAGTTCCAAATGTATGAAGGAAAAACTAATAAAATAAAATAGGTAATTCAACAAGTATTGCTAAAAACCTCAATATCCCACCCTTAATCATTTATAGAAGAAAGTTAGCAAAGATATTGAGGATTGGAACAACACTATCAATCAGCTGAACCTAGTCGATATCTAAATAACACTCCACCTAACAAAAGCAGAATACTCATGAGCACATAGAAACACAATGTACTAAACTCCATAGGATGCAGCTAAAGCATTTCTTGGAGAGAAATGTATAGCTGTGAATTTCTGTATTAAAAAAGTGAAAATATCGCAAATCAATAACTTAAACTTCTACCTTAAGAAACTAGAAATAGAAGAGCAAACTGAATCCAAAGCAAGGAGAATGAAGGAATTAATAAAGACTATAGTGGGGGAGGGCACCTGGGTGGCTCAGTTGGTTAAGTGACTGCTTTTGGCTCAGGTAATGATCCTGGAGTCCCAGGATCAAGGCCCGCATTGGACTCTCTGCTCAGCAGGGAGTCTGTTTCTCCCTCTGAACAACCACCCCCCCATGCTCTTTCTCTCTCATTCTCTCTCTGTCCCTAAAGAAAAAAAAAAAAAAGACTAGAGTGGGGGGAAAATGAAAGAGAATAGAAAAACAATAGAGAAAATCAATGAAACCAAAAGTTGGTCCTTTGAAAAAAGCAACAAATGGAGAAATTTTTAGCTGATGGAGGGAGAAAAGGAGAAAGAGAAATTCAAAGCACTAACATCAAGAATAAAAGAGAGAGTATCACTACTTATCTTGCAGAAATTAATAGGATTTTTTTTAGAAATTAATAGGATTACAAGAAAATCATATGAGAATCTAAATTAGTAATCGATAACCTAAATGAAAAGGACAAATTCCTAGAAAGACACAAACTACTGAAACTGATTTAGGAAGAAATTGATTCAGAACGAAATATAAAGTCCAAATAGACCTACAACAAATAAAGAGATGGGACTAGTAATCAAAAACTTCCCCTGAAGGAAAGCCTAGGCCCAGGGGATCTCATGAGTGCATTCTGCCAAACATTTAAGGAGGAAAAAGATCCCATACCTTTACAAACTCTTGGGGAAAAAGCAGAAAAGAAGGAAGCACTTCCCAACTTATTCTATGAGGTCAGCATTTCCTAAACACCAAAACTAGATAGACATCACAGGAAAAGGCCAATATCCCTTATGGAAATGGAAATGGAAGCAATTTCTCCACAAAGTACTAACAAATGGAATTTTACAAAATATGTAAAAGTTTATAAACATGAGTAAGTGGGATTTATCCCCAAAACTTAACAAACCAAAAATCAATGGAACACCTCATATTCACACAGGACAAAACCACATTATCATTTCAAGAGACACAGAAAAAAGCATTCAACAAAATCCAACACCTTCTCATGCTAAAAACATGAAACAAACTAGGGACAGAAGGGAACTTCTTCAACTTGATCAAGGCCGCTTCCCCCTAAGATCAGAAACAAGGGCTGCTCTTGCTACTTCTGTTCCACACTGTATCCAGCAATTCCACTACTGGATAAACCACAAGAGAACTGAAAACACAAAAACTTGTATACAAATATTTATAACAGCATTATTGATAATAGCCAACAAGTGAAACAACTCCAAGGTCCATCACCTGATAAATGGAGAAACAAAATGTGGTCTATCCATACGATGGAATATTATTCAGCCACAAAAGAAACAAAGTACTGATCTGTGCTACAACATGGATGAGACTTAAAAGCATTATGCTAAGTGAATGAAGTCAGACACAGAAGACCATGTATTGTATGAATCCATTCTAGAAACGTCCAGAAGAATCAAATCCACAGAAATAGAAAACAGATGAATAGCTGCCAGGAGCAGGGGATGGAGGAGTGGGCAGTTACCATTAAGGGCTACAGGGTTTCTTTTTGATGTCACAGAAATGTTCTGGAATTATGTGGTGGTGATATTGTACAATGAAGGATTCCCATGGGGGCCATGTCTCTGTCCTCTTCTTGGCCTAGCAGATGGAGACCAGAACAGAAAATGTCATACCCAAACAGACGCGGATAAAGGCTGATTCAAACTCAGAGAAGCAACATTTCTAAGCGTGCACGGGCCTAAACAGTCTTTGAAAATTTACTAGGGAGGAAATGTGTCTTCCCAACGTCTTTGTGCGCGGTCATGTTTCTGAGAGTCCACTGTGGGCCGGGTGCTGTGGCAGGTGGTGTTTCCACAGACACCCCCACATGAGCTGCTCAGGGGCGGGAGGCAGTATCTCTACCCCCCAGGTGCACACAGAGGACAGCAACTGTTAGAAAAGCCAGTCAAGACCCCTCAAAAGACCACACTGTCCTCTCCCACTCCACCTTTATTGAGGCAAAATCTACACATGTATGTGTATATGTGCATATACGTATGTGAATATGATCACATATGATAGGCTAGCTTTTAGGAAATTCTGGCCTAGGCTTCTAGAATAACCATGTCAAAGAAACGTCCACTGTATGAATGTCTGTTTTAGTGATTCCTTAGCACAGAGGAATTGAGCACTTACTTCTTGAATAAACAGCTGATCTTGGGAGGGTAAATGCAATGCTTGAAGCCTTAAGTTTTCTTGAGGTGCTCTTAATTAAGAGAGTTGAACTACAGTCCTCTTGCTTTAAGCAAGACTCACCTGGTCCAGGAGTCCATTTTGCAGTCTGTAGACTTCAGTTCCATTTTGCTGACCTCTGAACTTTCTGTCCTGATACTTACAGATTTGTCCCATTTGCTGTAGCATTTTGCTGGCTCAGTTCAAGACCTTCTAATATTTGAGTGACACAAAATACTTCAAATGGAAAACTTAGGCTTTAGATTTCAACTTATTTTTTTTAAAGACTTTAAGCAATCTCTACACTTAATGTGGGGCTTGAGCCCACAAGCCTGAGTCACACATTCCACCAACTAAGCCAGCCAGGCGCCCCTAGATGTCAATTTCAAGCACAAAGCAGGAGTATTTCTTCACCTGATACTAAGTTTACAGGGTGAGTGATCTCTAGAAACCTAAAAGGCACAGGGAGGGATCAGTTAGTGTGAAAATAACAAGCACTCTGGAATAGAAAGTATTCTACTTTTTGAATGACCACAGTATCTTTCTGGCTATTCATTAATACAACTAAGCCATGACATGAAATGACTCAGAAAAGATGATTTAAATATCACCATGAATCCAGCTTCTCTAAGGTCCCATCTCGCTCGGCTACTCAGAGCTGTTCATGTCTCCCTCTTCCCCACCCACCGCCCTAACAAAACCTTCTGGGTCTTCTCCCTGGCCACAGGATAAATTCCAAACTCCAGTGTGGCCTGTAAGATCCTTCACTCTCCAGGGCCAGCTTTGCGTCCAGCACCGGTCCTTGTCACCTTAGATTCCACGTGAGAAGTTTCCGCACACACAACCATGGTGTCTAGATCCTTATAGCTACACGGCTGCTCCCTCTGCCTGAACTACCCTCCCCTACTTTGAAATGTCTGTCTTTGTTAAGCTGGCCCGACTGTCCCTGGTCCTGTGGACACAGCTCTGGTTCAGACACTGACAATGTGGTATTGCTACCTGAGGGTCCCCAAAACACAGCACAGGATGTGGCACATGGCAGGTGGCCAGGATGCGTTAGCCTAACAAGTCAGAGGACTTGGGTTAATTTCTGATGTAATCGTGCATTCAACCTGCGACCGCTCCCGTGTAGGTGTTTCGTCTCAGGATGACCTGGTAACCATGCCAGAAGGGTCTAGGTTGGCTTTAGGAGTGCTTCCTCTGGCCTTGATCAGAGCATCATGCTTTCCCAAATCACCCAAAACAGCGCAAACTTGTCCCTTTAGTTACCACACACTAGCCCTAAGGCTCATAGCTGCCCCGGCCACCGTATCACTGGAATAGAATGACTTAAAGTGAAAGGAGAGCATATCCAGAGTCACAGATTCGATGTCTCTGAGGCCCGTACTCCTGCCGAAGTTTCTACTGGGCTCCCAGTAAGGAGGCTGCGGGAGCCAGTGGGAAGATGGACAGTTAAGGAAGAGGTGTTCTCGGGAGCTGGGAGATTCAGACTCTTGGCCATTAGGCTCAGGAGCCGGGTTCTGGGAGGCAGGTGGCTGCCGCGTCTGGGGGTGGATTCAGTGATTGAGGTGCTCCCCACCCCCCCCAGAAGGAAGCAGCCCTGCAGGGACTGGAGCCAGACTGCGAGCCAATGCCCCTCGTACACCTGCTGCCCTCGACCTTCTGATGCACATGGTCCCCTGGAAGCTTGTGGCTGAGACACCACGGTTCAGGGGCCCTAAGGAGACACTCACGCCCTTCTGTGGTTTCAGGACCATCTGTGTTTTCCTTCGGCAGTTGTTTGACTCAACTTAGCCCTTCTCTTGCCCGTAGTTTACGTTCTCCCCGCTCTTCCACTCTCGACCTTACAATCTCCTGAAATTACTTCCGGGACCACGTGAAACATAAAGCAGTTGGTTAAACATATTGGAAGCTTAATCTGAAGACGAGAAGGCCTGTCTCTTCCTGCCTTATCTCTCAGGCCGCCCACGAGTCACTGTCGGTTGCCCGGCCGGGCTCGGGGAACACTGGCACAGGGGACTTGGAGTTTGGTCCCGACTCTGCCAGCAAATCACCGCACCCTTTGAGCCTCCCTTCCTGTCCTGCTGCTCACGGCGAGGTGGGGAAGGATAACCAGATAAGCACGAGGCCCTGGGGGTGGGGGCCTCCCCAGCACCCCAGCTTACCGGGTAACCGTTGGCTTGCTGCAAGGCCAGCCCTGCACGTTTTGCTCCCCCAAAAGACGGGGGCAGTGGCATTGGCACCCTGAAAGGGATGCAGGTGGGTGACATGACTGCAGTGGGGGTGACAGGGAGGGGACGCTGGTTCTCCACGACAGGGATGAGTGTGAGCCGGCCAGATGGGACAAGCACCAGAGCCTTCCCCTAGAGGCAAGAGGGTTAAAATTCATCTACATCAGCAGAATGAGTCCCTTTCTTTACAAGGGGACTTTGCACCCGTTATCTGTGGGTCCTGGAGTGTGTGAGGGCTTTAACTGGATTGGATGAGCAGCTGATGAGTCAGGGCACATCGGGACAATGGCAGAAGTCCAATGCTAACTCAAGAGACCGCGTTTCAGCCCTTGCCTGGGATGAGGAGTCAGTGGGATGGAAAGCCACCGACAGAACAAGCAAAGAGGTCCGTCGGCAAAAGGCCACTGCACAATGGGATGCCCATGGATTTGAAAATGCACTATTAGCTTTTATTGCTCTGAAAGAAAAACAAGAGGCTATGTCAGCAGTCGGATAAACAACTCCGCTTCACAAGCGGCAGAAACAACTCTTGGGTTAGAAAGTTACGTATACAACCGCTATCGGGAAACCTCCAGAGAGAAGGCTAAAAGATGGTAGCTCGCTGCCATTATCTAAGGAAGTGGAGGAGAGGGGCGTGTGTGTGTGTGTGTGTGTGTGTGTGTGTGTGTGTGAGAGAGAGAGAGAGAGAGAGAGAGAGATACTGAGAAAAACAGAAGGATAATCCAAAACATTTAAAACTGATTTTTTTTTTTTTAGAAATAGGAAAGAGGGACACCTGTGTGGCTCAGTTGGTTAAGCGTCTGCCTTCGGCTCACGTCATAATGCCAGGGTCCTGGGATCGAGTCCCGCATCGGGCTCCCTGCTTAATGGGGAGCTTGCTTCTCCCTCTGCTCCTCCCCCTGCTTATACTGTCTCTCACTCTCTTTCTCAAATAAATAAATAAATAAAATCTTAAAAAAAAAAGAAAAAAAGAATTAGGGAAGAGCAGAAGGTACAAGCCATAGAAGCTAAACTTCTTTAAATGTACCTTTTTTCTTATATATTTGATCCTGGAAACATCTGGACTGAAGAACTAAAAATAAAGTCGTTTTAGGCTCATAGCAAAATGGAGGAGAAAGTACAGAGAGTTCGCACAGACTTCCTCCCCACCCCCACGCAGGGGCAGCCTCCCTGACTGTGGGCACCCTGCCCTGGAGCAGGACACTTGTCACACTCCGTGAACCAACACTGACATGTCATTATCATCCAAAGTCCAGAGGTGACATTAGGATTCGGTCTTGGTGATGTATCTTCTACGGGCTCTAAGGTAGAATGACGTATACCAGCCATGACAATATCATCCAGAACGTCTCACTGCCCCCCAAATTCTCTGTGCTCCCCCTCTTCATCCCTCCACCTCTCAGCCCTATGGCAACCAATGATCTTTTCATTATCCGCAGAGATTTGCCTTTTCCAGAATGCCATGGGTTGGAATGACACCGTACGCTGACTTTTCAGGCTGACTTCTTCGCTTCACACTACGCATTTGAGTTCCTCCCATGCCTTTTTGTGCCGCGTGACTCTTTTACCAAGTTGTAAACAAAATTAAATTTGAAATGAATAATCTCTACAAATTGAAAACAAAACGATACAGGAATTATTCAGTCCCCCTCCTTTTTTTGCAATAGTGTTGGTATTGTTATTCAGAGGTTGTCAGATATATAATAATGTGGAATAAAGCGAATAGGTAATTAGTGATATTCTAATGGTATCATTTTTTTTAAAAAGTAAACTGTACCACCAACGTGGGGCTTGAACTCATGACCCCAAGATCAAGAGTTTCAGGTGCTACTGACTGAGCCAGCCAAGTGCCCCTGATTCTCCTCTTCTTGATGTTCTGAAAACCAGGACTGTCAGTGTGGAAGAAAGGGGATAGAAATGGAACAGAAGAGGGTAAATGAGTGCCTACAGTTCCCAATATGAGTTGAAAGCAGCATTAGGAGCTCCTGGGGTAGGAAGTATTTCATAGATTTGTACGTCCTACCTCTTCCACTGTAAAGGACTAAAACCAATGACCGACCCAGAGCAAGGATCATCTCTAGTGTCTGATCTGTGCTTTGGAAATTTCTTTTCTTTTCTTTTTTTGGTTGGTACATTTCTAACCAAATAAAACCCTGAGGTGTTTCTGGAGAATGGGCTGATTCTGGGCTGTCCCAGATGCGTCCGGGACATCTGATGATGTCACGCAGCCAGGAAGGTATTAAAGACTTGGGAGTCACGATAACAGGACTCGGGAGCAGCCAGGAGAACCCCCCACTGGCCAAGATGGGCCCGTCTGAACAGCAAAAAAGAGTAATTATTGCAAAGTGAGGCATCAAATACGTTTAACCCTGGGCATTCATGACAGCCTCTGAAAAGAAAAATACACTAGCCATTGTAGGAGGATGCAAGTGAACAGAGTCACTATTTTGGAAGCTGGTAATCGAAGGAAGACAGTTCAGTATCCCACCCTCTTTTCCTACACGAACTGTACTGAGTGCTGCCCAAAGGGCGGATGAGGGGAAGTTTTTCTTAGAAGAACCCCGGTTAGTCAACGAAGACAGACATCGCTGTTTTGCAGCCTCGAACCAATGAATGGAACTGAGATCATAACGGCCCCAGCAGACACTACCTGCCTCTGGATGGCGCAATACATGACCCTCCATGAAACAGTCTAGGAAAAAAAATCCAAATGTAAGTGTGGTCAAGCCTCTAGATCATGACCCACAGACAGGCAGTACGCAGCCCAGAAGAACACGTTACCGGAGACTTCCGGCCTAGATTCTGCACAATCAGCAGGAAACTCCACGGGACAAATGGCCCACTTGCACCAGCAACCAGATTTTAGGGAACTAAAAGGTGGGGCGGAAAGCTATTGCTTCCTGAAAAAGGCTCAAAAGAAGCATCTGCTTCTCAAAATGTGGGTCATGACGAAGGAAACCAGTTTCTGTAAGGATGACATGAATGAGACAGTTGGAAATAACACTGTCGGATATGACTTAGTGTCGTATTGGATGATATTAAGAGATACTTGCTAATGCTAGGGTATACCGAGGGCATCTTTATCTTTCGGAGATGCGTCCTGCAGTGTGTGGAGACGCGATGAGTCAGGGTCTGGGATGTGCTTCTAAACGATACAGGAGGGGACGGGCCCCCGGCTGGCTCAGTTGGTAGAGCACACGACTGCCGATCTCAGGGTCCTGAGATCAAGCCCCATGTTGGGCGTAGAGCCTACTTAATGAAAAAACAAATGATACAGGCAGGGAAGTGGATGAGAAGGGAAGAGTTCGGTTGACTGTTGACCACTGAGTTGAGTTGACCGTTGCTGACGCTGGGGGGCCGGGTTCGTGGCAGGGGCGGGAGGCACTGTACTATTTCGTCTTCTTTGTCTATGCTTGAGAGAATTCTCCATAATAGAAAAGTAACATGTAAACGGACGCAAGTCAAGCGTAGGAAAACCAGAGGCTCCGAGGTAAAAGATGCCTTTGCCTTTCTGCCGAAGTCGTCTCAGCTCCTTGCCTGGACCAGCCTCCTGACCAGCAGCGCGGGCCGGGAGCCCAGAGCATGGCTCAGGGAGGCCCTGCTTCGGCGGACAGCAGGATGGGGACGAGAGTCCAGGAGCGTGGACTCCGGGGCCAAGCGCAGAGCTTCAAACCCCGGCTCTGCCCTTGCCTAGCCATGCGCCGCTGCACCAACCAGGCCTCCCCGCCTGCTCTCCGCCCCCTCCCCGCGAAGGGGGGCTGGCGAGAGCCCCAGAGTGGCGGCCGCGTAAGCACTAGATACCCGTTAGCTTCCCCCTTTATGTGTCCTCTGACGGTTTCGTCGGTTCCAGCTCGGTGCTAGGCCGCTTCAATGAACGGCTGCCAACCGAGAAGCCCAGAGCACTACGTGGGTGCTGCCTCGGCTTCGCGGGGTTTGGGCCGCGCCCCAGAGGAGGCTCCAGCCGACCAGCACCCTCGGGACGGAAGGCTGGCCCACAGAGGGGGCTGTGGCAGAGCCAGGGCCATGGCCATCCGATGTCACTCCGAGAGCAAAGGTGCAGAGCTCTGCGAGGTCACCTGAAGAGCTCACGGGGCACAGCGGGGACTAAGAAGAACTCTATAGGGTGTGTCAGGGCAGTGCAGGGACCTTTCCCAGGGGTCTACTATGGGCTCAGGCATCACTGGATTCCTGCAACAACCCCTGAGGTTGGCAGGGCCAGAAAGCATCACCTGCCCGAAGTTCCGTCGGTAGGAATGGAAGAGCTGGTGTTGGAACCCACAGCCTTGCATGGCTCCAAAGCCCTCTGGAGAGTTGACCACGGCCAACCCTACCCTCCACCGGGCGGAGGGAGAGCTTTTAAGAGACTCTCCCCAACCCTGGGAAAGTGAAAATGTAGTAATGTGTATAAAGCCCCATTTCCCAACACATACCTCGCTTTTATATGGCGGTGCCATCCACTGGGTCGAGGAGGACTTCTGGCCAGGAGCCCTCTGATGTGGCACGTGTTGGGTTTCAGATTCGAATCCATTCCTGAGCGGAGCTGTTGAGCAGATGGGTGAACAGAGATCCTGGAAACAGGAGACAAAAATGTGGAAGTCATGTCCGTGACGAAGTCTGCACGTAGCGAGCACAGAGGAGATCGGTCGAGATCGCCAAGGGGGCGAGTGAAGGCAAACCGAAGAAGTGACGTGCTGAGCCCTAGGGCACTCCGAAACAAAGCTGGGGAGCATCAAAGGCACTCGAGAAGGAGGGAGCGTGAGGCAACAGAGGGATGTATCCTGGAAGCCCAGCGAAGGTGGTGAGTCAAGGAGTGGCCATTGTATCCAAAGCTGCTGGTGGTCAGGCAAGGCAGGGACTGAGGATCGGGGGACTGGGCAACATGAAAGGTACGGGAGGACTTGACTAGGGTGGCTTTGGTGGAGTTACAGTAACCTGTGCCTCAAGCCCAAAGCACCCCTCAATGGCAGCTCTGACTTGGCGGAAGGGCATAGTGTTGGGAGCATCTCCGAGGAGCTTTGTAAAAGGGCTCATTTCTGCTTGAGGAGAGTAGACCTGAGGTCCAAGAGCATGGTCGGAAGTGGGGTACCTCCTCGAGAGGGCCCTCAGGACAAGACAGGCCTAGATTCTTGGTGCTTTTGCTAGGTCTAAGGGCCTCTTCCCGCCACACCCATCGCTCCTTTCCTAGATAGGAACAGCCTCGGTGGTGCTGTGGAAAGTGAAGGGACCGGTGACCTGCACCACGGCCAACCCTACCCTCCACCGGGCGGAGGGAGAGGCTTCCTGTCGGCGCCATAGTCTCTGAGAGGCCCAGGCAGTGACCTCAGGGGAGTGCACAGTGACCGGGACAGGCAACTGCATGAGAACTCAGGAAGAACGGGCGTCCAGTCCCTCACTTTCCAGCAGAAACTAATGGACCGAGTCCTCACAGCAGGCTACACAGCCCTACCCAAGGATCTCCTGGACTCAGTTCTCCAATAATGTCTCTTGCTCCCTGCCCTCAGTCCTCCTCCCTCGGTGAGCTAGAATCACATGTGAGGAGCAAAATCACTGGTCAACCTGTTTCTCAGAGACTGGCTGATCCGATTGTCTTGGAACGGGATTTTCAAATGATGTGTGTTAATTCGTATGCAGTTGGAATTTCAACCAGTAACATAAGGGGCAAATGGGGACAGATGGTAACCAGACTTACTGTGGTGATCCTTTTATGATATATACAGATATCGAATCATTGTATTGTGCACCTGACACAAATACAATGTTCTATGTCAATTATACCTCAGTAATATAAAGAAGGAGCAAGAAAGTTCAGAATAGTGCAGTGGATTTTTTTTTTTAATTTAATTTTATTTTTTCAGTGTTCCAAGATTCATTGTTCATGCACCACACCCAGTGCTCCATGCAATACATGCCCT
Organism: Nasua narica; assembly: GCA_028533885.1. Taxonomy (NCBI): domain Eukaryota; kingdom Metazoa; phylum Chordata; class Mammalia; order Carnivora; family Procyonidae; genus Nasua; species Nasua narica. Next base: position 10,527,999 of record CM052810.1, on the reverse strand, counting down.
CCTCAATACCCACCACCAGGTTCACCCAACCCCCCACCCCTCCAAAACCCTCAGTTTATTTCTGAGTCCACAGTCTCTCATGGTTCGTCTCCCCCTCCAACTTCTCCCAATTCACTCTTCCTTTCCTTCTTCCAATGTCCTTCATGTTTTTCCTTAGGCTCTACATGTAAGTGAAACCATATGATAATTGACTCTCTCCACTTGACTTATTTCACTCCACATAATCTCTTCCAGTCCCGTCCATGTTGAATCAAAAGTTAGGTATTCATCCTTTCTGATGGAGGCATAATATTCCATTGTATATATACACCATATCTTCTTTATCCACTCATCTGTTGAAGGGCATCTTGGCTCTTTCCACAGTTTGGCAATTGTGGCCATTGCTGCTATGAACATTGGGGTACATGTGGTCCTTCTTTTCACTACATCTGTATCTTTGGGGTAAATACCCAGTAGTGTAATTGCAGGGTCATAGGGTAGCTCTATTTTTAATTTCTTGAGGAATCTCCATACTGTTTTCCAAAGTGGCTGCACTACCTTGCATTCCCATCAACAGCGGAGGAGGGTTCCCCTTTCTCCACATCCTCTCCAACATTTGTTGTTTACTGTCTTGTTGATTTTGGTCATTCTAACTGGTGTAAGGTGGTGTCTCAATGTGGTTTTGATTTGAATCTCCCTGATGGCTATAGATGATGAACATTTTCTCATGTGTCTGTTAGCCATTTGTATGTCTTCTTTGGAGAAGTGTCTGTTCATGTCTTCTGCCCATTTTTTGATGTGATTAAACTCGACACTCAAAAAACAGATTTTTTTTTTTAATGGAGTGGGATAGTGATGAGAAGCCCCTTCGCAAAGCCCTGCCTTCGGAGACATTTCACCAAGGAAACAGGAATGCTGGGCAAGGAAATGGATAGTGGCTTGGGAACTAGGTTTCCCACGAGGCTGGGGTTGCTGACGGTTTGCAGGACGGACCTATTTTGGAGTGGGAATTGGTCACACCTGGTGCTCATGATGAGCTGTCCACGCCTCAGCCCCGTGGGGGCAGCTGCTGCCTTGAGGCTCCCCAGGTGGGAAGAAGCAAAGCCGGTACCAGGAGCAGGCTGCTCACTTTTCCTTTAAAGGATAGGAGCTCCAAGTCCAGGAGAGGTTGACAAGCTGGTAATTCCAGAGCCTCCTATGTGGTGCTTATCCGGTGCGAAAACTTCTAAGATAAAGGCAAGACAAAATTCGTGGGTCAGGAAACACTGAGAGTGTCAAAAGACAGAGAGAAAATACTGGAATGAAGTCCGTTGAAATGTTGGTGGCAGTTATCTGGAATGGTCGGGACAGGGAGGGCAATAGAGATTGTAATTCTCATTTATGTTTCTCAGTATTTTATACATTTCTACCAGGAGCTATTGGATTTGTCTAGAAGATGAGATTAGGAAGAGGCCACAGCAGTAAAGGAATCTGCTCTAAGCTCAATGAATCCAGAAGGTGTAAAATGTTTAGAAATGCAGGGAATTCGAGTTTAAAACCTGGGTGGATTCTGTTCCTGTTTGGAAGCTTCACAGTGAAATTAAACAAGCATTTTAAATATTGTATAATGTCTACTTTAAAAGAGTACAATAAGCGAAACAGTAGCATCTTCTACTTTACAGTTTTCTTCTTCCTATTTTTGAAAGTGTTCCACTTTTTCTCTTGGCTGCCAGGATCCTCAGAACTAAATTTTGGGCTTAGTCCAGATCCCATAGTATAATATGTAACCATTTCCTCTTTCCATTTTTAGCTTCAATTACTTTACACTAGCTTAGATGATTCTATTTTATCTGTCTTTAGAACAAGCCTACTCCAATCCTTTTGGGGAGTGGATGGGGGATAATAATAATGAATGATCTTGGGTGCCTGGGGGTGCTTAGTTGGTTAAGCATCTGCCTTTGGCTCAGGTCATGATCCCAGGGTGCTGAGATCGAGCCCCACATCAGGTTTCCTGCTGGGCGGGAAGCCTGCTTTGCCCTCTGCCCCTCCCCCATGCTTGTGTGTGCATGCTCTCTGTCTGAAATAAATAAATGAAATCTTTTAAAAAATAATGAATGTTCTTATTTGAGAGAAAGCCTCTGTGACATCACGAAGAAAGGGAGTTTTTCTCATTTACAGATGATAGGGCTGATTCTCAGAGACAGTGGTGTAATACCATGCTTGATTCCCTTAAACTAGAGCCTAACTTTTCAGATTCCATATTCAGTGCTTCCTCCACTGCCAAGTTAAGTAGTAGAGCTTGAGGATGACTCTTCGTGACCACTTGTCAGGGATGGTGACAGGAAAAGCCTCCCGCCTCCCACGCCTGCTCACTCCCCATCTGGAAAGGGTGGAAGGCAGGTGGCTGGGGACATGGCCACATCACTGCTGATCCCCTCCTAGGAAGCCTGTCACTAAGAACCAGTCACACAAGACTGCCAAAGCCAATAGGGACAATTAATATTTCTCAATCTTGGTTTCAAAGCAAGGGCTAGTTCCTTCAAAGACGTGCTGTCCTCATTTGTCCTGGTTTGGTTTCTTTCTTTTTTTAAAGATTTTATTTATTTATTTAACAGAGAGAGAACACAAGCAGGCAGAGAGGCGGGCAGAGGCAGAGAGAGGAGCAGGCTCCCTGCTGAGCAAGGAGCCCGATGTGGGACTCGATCCCAGGACGCCGGGATCATCACCTGAGCCGAAGGCAGCTGCTTAACCAACTGAGCCACCCAGGCGTCCCTGTCCTGGTTTGGTGACATTTTTGTTCAAACTGCTGTTTTCCTGAGGGTCCTGCATCTCTCCACATGGCTGGGGAGGGCCTCTGCTCCCTTCCCTCATTACTGGGCAGCTTGCTGGGTTAGTCTCCTTGGACTTGCAGAGGCTGAAGCGACAGAAACTTATTTCCTGGAGGTGGGAAACCGGAGATCAAGATGTCCGTGGGTTCTTCTGAGACCTCCCCTTTGGCTTGTAGATGGCTGTCTTCTTCCCTTGTCTGTGCACTGTCTTCCCACAGTGGATGTCTGGGCCCAAACCTCTTCTTATAAGGACCCCCCCCCCCTTCCTGGGCCAGCAGCTGCCCCTGCTCCCAGGTCAGACCCAACTCAACTAGAATCCCAGTGCCACCACTTACCATGTGACCTTTGACAGTTTTCCTCCATTTCTCTGAGGTTGGGTTTCGTCCTATGAAACCACCACCTACCTAATTGGGTTGTTAGGAAGAATAACAGTGTCTAGAGAGTGTTGCCCCATGGGAGGAGCTGAATAGAGGAGGCTGGGGCTGACAACTGAGCGAATCGCCAGTTTATGAAACGAGATTCAGGCCTGTCCCACCCCTGAGCTGCTGGGTCAGTCTCCCTGAGAACAAAGTCTGCCTATGACCTTCTCTGGGCCTCCTCACTGAGTGATGCATCCTCCCCCACTGAGCGTCTCTCAGAGCTCAGCTCCATGTCTAAGGTCCAAAGAAAGAAAGAAAGAAGCTCTTTCTCAACTTCTCTGGCGCCTGGTGACTTTGATGTCCCAATGGTGGGTTTAGGTCTTGATTTGGGGTGATGTTGTTTTGATTTTTACGGTTTAACAATTGAGCCTCTTTTTTTACTTTTTGCCATGGTTCCCTTTACAAATCATAGGTGTGATGGATGGTTTTTTGTGTTAACTTGACTGGCCCACAGGGTGCCCAGATATCTGGCTAAACATTATCCTGGGTGTGTCTGTGAGGGTGTTTTTTGAATAAGATTAACATTGAAATCAGGGCACCTGGGTGGCTCAGTTGGTTAAGCGTCTGACTCTTGGTTTCAGCTCTCATCACAATCTCAGGGTCATAAGATTGAACCCTATTTTGGGCACCCTGCTCAGTGGGGAGTCTGCTTGGGATTCTCTCTGTCCCTCTCCCTCTCCCCTACCCCTGCTTATGTTCTCTCTCTTAAGTAATAAAATCTTTTTTAAAAAACATTTTTTTGTTTCATCTATTTTTTCTTTTTATAATTTGATTTAATATCCTCCCAAATTCACAAAACTGAGTTTTTAAAATATAAACATAAGAAAAAAGTATTCCACATTTGTTCATTTCTATAATGATATGTAACTTGTTTCATGCATTCAGACCACATTATTTTATTTAAATTCAATTAGCCAACATATAGTACATCATTAGTTTCAGATGTAGTGTTCAATACTTTATCAATAGCATGTAACACCCAGTGCTCATCACATCATGTGCCCTCCTTAATGCCCATCACCCAATTACCCCATCCCTCAACACCCCCCCTTCCTAAAGCATTTAAATCAATAGACTCAGTGAAGCAGGTTGCGTTCCCTAATGTGGGTGGGCCTCATCTAATCAGTTGAAGGCCCACCTAGTACAAAATGCTGACCCTCCCCTGAATAAGAGAGAATTCTTCCTGTCTGACAGCCTTTTTAACTGGGACATCAGGTTTTTTCTGTCTTTGGACTCAAAATGAAACATTGGTTCTTTTTGGGTCTCGAGCCTACTGACCTTTAGAGTAAGACCATCAGCTCTCCCGGATCTCCTGCTTGCCAACTCATTTTGCCGATCTTGGGACATGCCAGCTTCCATAATTGTGCGAGCCAGTTCCTTAAAATAAATCTTGATATATATTTATATGTCTATACCTGTATCTATATGTATGTTTATCTTTATGTACATAATACACACACACATACACACACGCACACACACACACACACACACACACTGTTTCTCCAGAGAACCCTAACACACTAGGTAAATTCCCAGTGATTACCACTAGCATACCTGTAGGTGCCGCCACCATCCCAACCAGTGGGTCCACATTCCAGCAAATTCTAATTGACACCGACTTCAAGGAACTATTGTACCATTGTTCTTACTGCCTCCAAACACGAGGAAGGTGTTTCTTCTCAGCCGGGATGGTCCCCCCTCTAATGTGCATATCACTTCCGCCCGGGGCAGGGGTGATGTGGCTTCACCTCTGGACTGTGCCCCTACAGAGGGAGGTAGAGAGAGTGAAACATGAATTTGTTCAAGTACATGCAGACAAGGCCCAGCCAGCTCCAGACTTTGGTGCCAAGCCTCTTGCTCAATGTCTGTGCCACAAACAAGCCTCAGACCCTTGCTGGACATCAGACCCGTCTGGGGAAGTTGCCTCACCCATCAGGAGCATGGGCTTGGCTGATCTAGGAGGGGCTCCCCCTCTCCAGTCACTGTGTGTCCTGGCCTCCACATCCGGCCAAGGGCAGCAGCGGATGGCGCCCGGGTAAAGGAGGTGACCCCAGGCCTATCAGAGCCACCCCTCTAAACGGACCAGAGAGCCAGTCGGACAGAGGACAGACCTCGTGTGGTCTAAAGGATCAGTCCCCAGAGTGCACTCTGTGGGACACTGGTCCTGGAGGTGCCTCAATTTATTTGGGGAAATGCTCCTCAGTCGAGACCTGTTTTGGAAGAAAGTCCATAAAAGAGGCCCTGAGAAGCACTGTAATAAGAATCTGCTTAACTCTAAGGGGGACATTTACTGAGGGCTTTCCAGGAGCCAGCTGGTAGTGAGTGCTGAACTCACGGATCGTCAGGACCACCCCACGTGTTGGCAACTACTACTGCCCCCATTTTACAGATGAGGAAAATTGAGGCAAACAAAAGTTAAGTCACTTTCTCAAGTCCAAACAGTTGAATTTATACACAATTCACCTCGTGGATCATGGCTTTGCTATCAAGTCTAGGCTCCCCACTGGTGCCCTCGGCCACTCCAAGGGTGGGACTATTGCTAGGCCAGCCCAGAAGAAAGTTCTGGTCTCTTTCAGGCCTTCAATGACACCAACCTGCCAGGGGTGTTGAGCCTGGCTCCCTGTTCAGCCCCCGCTGGTGCAGTGTGGGTGGGGCTGCGGTCTTTCTATGGTGTTGGCTGGTGTAGGGCCCCTATTGCTTGAAAAGTTTGTCCTGGTAGGGGCGCCTGGGTGGCTCAGTCGGTTAAGCTTCTGACTCTTGGTTTTCGCTCCGGTCATGATCTCAGGGTCCTCAGATCAAGCCCTGCATCAGGCTCCATGCTCAGTGCAGAGTCAGCTTGAGACTCTGTCCCTCTTCCTCTGCCCCTCCCCCGACTCCTGCACACACACACGGTCTCTCTAAATAAATCTTTAAAAACATTCGTCTTGGTAGGCTGCCCTTTCCTTCTTCCTTTGGCTAGACAGAGCAGGCTTCTGTTGTTCTTTTTTTTCTTTTTAAATTGTGGTTAATTGTGCATAATACGGAAGTTACCATTTTAACCATTTAAAATCCTACAGCTGGGCACACCTGGGTGGTTCAGTCGGTTGAGTGACTGCCTTCGGCTCAGGTCATGATCCTTGAGTTCCGGGATTGAGTCCCACATCAGGATCCCGGCTCCACAGGGAGTCTGCTTCTTCCTCTAACCTTCTCTCCTCTCATGCTCTCTCTCACTTTCTCTGTCTCTCAAATAAATAAGTAAAATTTTTAAAAATAAAAAAATAAATTCTAAAAAAATAATAATAATAAAATAAAATCCTACAGCTCTTTGGCATAAGTCTGTTCACATTGTCGTGCGGCCATGGCCACTATCCGTCTCCGCGACACCTTCATCTTACCCAACTGAAACTCGGTACCAGCAACACTACTCCCCTTCCTCCTTCTGCCAGCCCCTGGCAACTCCCAGTCTACTTTCCATCTCTATGAACCCGACCCTTCTAGACACCTCATATAAGTGGGATCCTACGGTATCTGTCCTTTTGTGTCTGGCTTATTTCACTGAGCACAGTGTCCTCAAGGTTCGTCCATGCTGTAGCACGTGTTAGAATGTCCTTCCGTTTTAAGGGTGAATCATCCTCTGCTGTATGTGTATATCACCTATTGTTTATTCATCCCCCCCCCTCAGTGGATACTTGAGTTGCTTCCACCTGTTGTGAACACCGGGGCCCTGGCCACGGATGGACAAAGTTCAAGTCCCTACTTTTCGATTCTTTGGGGCATTTTGCAAAATTTGGAATTGTGGGATTTATATGGTAAGTCTGTGTTTAATTTTTGAGGAACCGCTGTACTGTTTTCCACAACAGCTGCACAATTTCACAGTCCCACCAGCAATGCAAACAGGTTCCGATTTCTTCACATCTCCAACAATTTTTTTTTTTTGGTATATTATCTGTAATAATGAGTGCAAGGTGGTGTTGGTCTTTTTCTTTTTTCTTTTTTTTGTTTTTTGTTTCTGCCTGTAGCTGTTTCCATGTTGCTGTTTTCTTTGGCTCCAAGTATGAGATGTAGAAAGCAAAACAAAACTGGGGAACTTAACACTGTATCATTCTTTAGGTCCCAAGGTCCCAAGCTGGTCTGCCGCTTTCTTCACTGTACCTTTCAGAGTCTTATGGTCTTTTTTAAAAAAAATGTATTTAACATCCAAGATTTTAAGTTGTACTTAGAGGAAGGAATAGGAAAAGTCTATGTACTTTAAATAGTACATATACCATATTAAGAGAACCCTGAATCTCTTTAATACACAGGCCTTCTCTTCATCTCTTTTTTTCTTAAAATTTACTGAAGAAACCAATTTGTTTGTCCTAAAAGCTTTCCATGGATTTTATTGATTGCATTTCCTTTGGTATCATTTAATATGTTCCTCTGTGCCCAGTATTTTCTGGGGAGTTGGTGGTTAGACTTAGAGACTTCATCAGATTCAGGGAGAGTTTTGGCAAGACTCCATCACGGGAGGGGTGTGCACTTCTATCACAAGGCATGTGCTACCTTTTGTCTCTTTTTGGTGACATTACCCCTTCAGTAGTTACCAGTTTTCCTTTTTAAAATTTTTCTAGCATCGTCATGAGTTCATGAATTTAATTATATATTTCCAATCCATTGCTATTATTATTCTTGTTGATGTCTACCACAGGTGTAGCTACTAGCTTGAAGGAGCTTCTTTATGTTCTTCTGACAGAGCCCCAGGTGTTTTCGTCAGTCCCTTGCATGTCTGGTATGAAAAGATGCTCCAGATTTATCTTGGACTATTTTTGCCCTAAATCTGGAACCAGCCATTCTTTGGGGAGCTCTGGATCCTTCTGGTAGGAAAGGTATTTAGAGGCCACAATTTGGGGACTGAGGGGTGCTCACCAACTACTGGCTTGGTCACTGTTTTTAGGCCTTTTCTGTAAACCAAGCTAGGAAATAAGTCTATAATAAGCGTGCATTTAAGATAAATATATCATGAATTCAAGTTAGTATTTTCACATTAAATGCAGAATGGAAGAGTTTTAATTTAACCTCTTTGGTCTTAAAGATGGAACTTTGTCCCTCTTATGCCAAAAACTTGGTTCCCTATGATATCAGCATAATTACTCACTTACCTTCTCCAGTAATAAACATACAAGAGTCTCAGAATAACAGTACTATCTCACCAAAACAATATACCACTTCCACAAACAGAACAATTACTGAAAATGATTTTTGTTTATTAGCCAGTCATTCATTTATTTGTTGCCACTATTTTTTTGACTGGTTTATTTTGTTTAATTATTTTTTATTACTATATTCAATTAGCCAACATACAGTCTTATCATTAGTTTTTGATGTAATTGCCACTATTTTTACCCTTTGGGTATTTCCCACCAGGAATGCACAAAGAAATTCCTGTATCTTAAAGTTATTTGAAATAATTCCTTTGTGTTTATGCCACAAATCTGATATACAGTTATGTTCATTCATTTCATTTTGCTTTTAATTTTTAAGAATTAAAAAATTATTTTAATAACTATGTAAATATTCACATGTTTCTAAAGCCCAAACTATAAAGCAAATTATATTTGGATAGGTCTATCTTCTAAACTTATCCCCTTTATATAACTCTCTCTCTTCCCCTACAGGTAATAATTACAAGCTTTTTTTGGGGGGGTTGTCTCTCCATCTAAAAAAAACAGAAACAAAATCTACTTTGCATATATCCTTCCCTTCTTAAATAATGGGTAGCGTATAATTTACTTTTCCCTGTCTTATGGTTTTTACCTGTTTTGAAAATCATTCTATAGCAGCATACAGAGATATTCTTAATTCCTTTTTATAGCTACATAGTACTCTATTGTGTGAATGTACTGTAATTTATGCAAGTGATCACCGGTTGATGGAAATTAAATGCTTTTATCAATGGAGTTTCTATACTGAATAACTCTGTCACATTGTTAAGCAAGTCCCTGCGGAGGGACCTTTCAAGTTATGTCTCCATTCTCAGCAGCCTTCTCCACGCAAGGGGCTGGCTCTATCTGTGTATAGTTCCCAGAGCTGTTAGTTCCCGGCAAGTAAATATTCCTGATAAGATACTAACTAGAGTTTTGTCTTAATTTTATTTATTCATCTGGTGGGGCAGAAGGAGAGGGAGAAGCAGGCTCCCCACTGAGCAGGGAGCCAGATGACAGCAGGGCTCCATCCCAGGACCCAGAGAGCATGACCTGAGCCAAAGGCAGACGCTTAACAGACTGAGCCACCCAGGAGTTCCCAAACTATAGTTTTAATTCCAAAGTTACTTCAAAAAATTTTCCTAAGGAAGAATAAGGAGGTACTGTTTACCAGGGACAGAGTTTCTATTTGGGATGATGAAATTCTGTGGACGGATGGTGGTGATGGCCACATAACATTGTGCTTAATGCCACTGAACTGTATACTTACAAATAATTAAAATGGTAAGTTTTATGTGTATATTTCACTTCGATAAAAAAAAGATCTATGGGAAATACTAAAAAAGTTTACTAAAAATAGCAATAAAGATTTCTGAATGTCAAAAAAATGTCCCCAGTAAACTGCTACTTTCCTGTGTAACTTTATACCAAAATAAAACTTTTATACCTAAACTAAATGAGATTTTTAATCGGTATGAATGGGCTTTGTTGCAAGGTCAGTAGTAGATGTCCGCAGTGGGGAGAGGGCTCCTTTCTCCACTGTTGTAAGACATGAGGGCCAGTCACCTTCCAAGCTGAGTCATTTCTGACATGGCATCTGTACAAATTACTCTCCAACTTGAATGAAGAGATAGCAAGTTAGCACTTTCCAGACTTATATTTATCTTACTATACGGTGATTTGCATTTTATGGTTTCTAAATGAGGCATTTATGAGGCATTATGACCAGGAAATCCAGCTCAGTGACAAAGGAGGCAAACTGTTATATCCATTCCTGCTGATGTTAGAGTCAAGCTTTATTACACTGCGCTGGGGAGGTCAGAGACTCGGGCGAACCTATGCAGAGAATTTTCTTAAGTCCTAAATCGGGATCCACTAATTGGTGGGCTGTCGACTCCGGGGAGTTGCCATCACGCTTCCCTGTCTTCTTCATAACCTTGTTTCCACCTGTACGGCCTTTCCACTGCTGAGAAAGTTTCTAAGACACCAAAAGATCTTTGGCATCTGAGAGTTCAAGATAGGCATCACCTTTTCTTTCTTCAACTTGTTATGTAAGAAGCAGCCTTTAAAACCCTTCAAGTAGGAAAAGCAGCTATTTTATTTCTTGTGGAAAGACTCCTCTTCCTTTCATCAGTACAAGTACACGGGGCTGGGTGACAATGAACTCACCTGCCAGTTGCTGGGCACCCCAGAGGCAGGCCCAGCACCTGCAATGAGAGCTGTCATGTGACTTGGTTTTCTTTGGGACGATGTGGGTTGTGGGGTGTGTGTACGCACACGGCTGCCAACGCATTGCTGGGATCGATGACCACCTTGTCTCCAAGTATTCATCTCAAAAGCAAGCAAGGAAGCTGATAAAGAGGGAACTCTCGATAGAACTGACGAGGAAAAGCCAAAGGCAACAGGGCGTCTGGGCATATTTAGCAACGACTAGAAGAATTCAGAGCCATCCCGTGATGCAACAGTGCATTTAGGAAAATCCTTTGGCAGATCTGATGCCTAGACCTGCCTCTGGAAATCTGCATCATGGAAATACACACACAGGGGCAGACAAAATGGTGTGATCATTCCCCAGGTACCCAACGTCAGGGGCAGCAATTACCAACACTTGTCAATCTTGTTTTGTCTAACCACCCTCTTTCTTTCTTCCCAGGTATTTTAAAGCAAATTTCATAAACCATGTTATTTCACCCCCAAGGACTCCAATATCCTGCCCCTCCTGGGACTGTCAAATAATAAATACCCAATATTCACTACCGGAAAATGAGCAATGTTATTTTTAATACAGATGTGGTACAGAATGTTTAATTACAGCAGGGCAGAGATTCTAGTTAAATAAAATTAAAAACCTTTATTTTTCCAAATATAAAATTACTAAATTAATGTCTCAAAAGAAAATATAACATGGTGAAAGCTTTAAAATTACACCCCTATTCACCACAGGATTTATGATTTACCAATTACACACTCCACCACTTTGGCAAAAGGATGACATTTTTTTAAAACAGTCTATAAACCTAACATAGCAAAGACTGTGTACACCTTCATATTGCACTTTTTTATGTACAAGGATAAAACGGGAAGGTCAAGTGTGTTGCATGTACTAAGAGCGGCACAAGTCTGTCACAACCGAACTGAATGCAGAAACTGATGTGAGGAGGATTAAAAGTGTAGAAATGTCATACATGTATGTACAGAATGTGGAGACTGTATGGACAAACTATGTACATAACTATGTACTGTACTACTTTTAAATTTTTAGCATAGTTTTGTTTCTTAATAGAGGCCTTTGGTTCTAAACTGCTTGACTAGTTTTAAGCTCACACAGTTTCTTAAGCTTCCATATTTTTTTAAATGCAAGTAGATGAGTATAAAAGCACTAACCCTCCTGACTCACTGGTACAAAAGTTACAATGGTCAGTTCCCTTAGATCATCAAAAACTAGTCACAAAAATAGTTCTCGTATTCAACCCGAATGTGCCACAGGGGGGGAAAAAATATTTTCAAGATTTTCCAGCTTTGCCTAGAGGTGGAGGTTACTCCAGCCTCAATTTCAGCGCTACTGTCCCTGCTAAGTACATTCCAGGACACTTGTTTTCTCTAGGCCATTTATTTTAATACTACTCTGTAAGGAAGGATAAAATTTCACTCTAGCTTAAGAGAGTCTACCACACATCTCTGTTAAGACAGAATGAAAACTTTGAATATTGCCAGTAAGATTTAAAAAAATATGTGTACCCCCTTATGACTCCTCTAGAAAATCTGCTACGAAATAACACAGTTCTTCATTTCCTTTCTCTCCCGTTCCCCTTCACGTCTCCTTGTGCTCGGTCTTCCCCGTGTCTTGCACGAGCCCAGTGATTAGCTTTGGAGATCATCCTGAGTTTGCAAATGACAAAGTCCCCACAGGTGGCCCATGAGGCAAAATCACACAACTGAAGACGAGCTGGTCATCCCGTGAACCATGGTGCTTGTTGGAGTCCCACTGATGGCATTGAAGATGTGAAGGGAATTCGGTAAAACGCTCGTCTTCTCCTCCAGCGGGCAAATCTTGAGGCACAGAAACACAACATTACCTAGGTGTCATGCCCCTAATGACATTTCTCAATGACAATGTTGATTCATTCCCTGATGGTCACTATTCCCCTGAATGATGGCAGGTTGCGGAAGCACTGTGTCAGCTCAACTAGCAAATGGCCTTTTCCAGATCAGGATTACATGGAGAAAGTCAAGCACCACAGGTTTTGTTTCCTTTACAAATCAGTGAATGGAGCTTTCTAGACTCACCAGATTATAAGTGATGAAGCATATCTTATACATACTTGGCAGGGACAAGACCTACTCCTGTCCCTTGGAAAAGTCTTTTAAAAAATGAATCCTGAGCCTCTGTTTCTCTACCGGCTCCTTTTCTCAGGGCCTTACGGATTTCCATCCTGGGAAGGAGCGAGTAGCTGCCCATCTGACCCCGAACAAGTCTCTCTTCACGTTTGGTAACGCAGGCGAGAATTCTAAGGTCAAGACTTGACTTACTGCCAGGTGGCAACTGAGAAGAACATACACATTCAGAGGCTCCCCTGGAAAAGCCCAGAGCAAGTTTACTCCAGGTCACAACCCTTTTTTGCTTGAGGGTTCAAAAGAGTTTACTCTTCCCAGTTGTTGAGATAATGCAAAGTTCAAGGTGCAGTTTCTTAGAGCACAGCCCTGTGTTAAATGTCCAAATAACACGGGAGTTTACTTCAACATTATCAGTCCATAAGTTTTTCCTACTTTCATCTCTTCTGGTGCCAAATGCTGACACTAACTGATCAAACTCTCTGTTACGCAGGAATCTGCAAGCTCTGCGGAAAAGACCTCAAGCTTTCTCCAAAAACTTGTTTCCACGAGACCATCCCTTTCTGCTTATTCACAAATTTCTTTCTTTCATCATTTCCATTTTTTTCCCCTACTTTCCTAAAGGTCCGGAAGAGGGTGCCTCCTTTTGCACACCCACTGTCCTTACGCCAACGTCTACAGTTGTTCAAACACAGTCCTAACTTTATGTGAGGCAGTCTATTGAGGTTCAGAAAAATAAAATTGAAAAATGACATTACCATCCCATCTGATTGTGTCAGCATGGAGGAGGGAAAAAAGCACACAAGTGAGAGCTCAGACATTTAAATTAGTTTCCCATGACAGAAATTTCCTAACTAGACCATCACATGATATGTTAACTGACACAAGTGGTCCTGGCTTCCATTTGCAAGACTGAAAGACCATTATGTAGGGAATGGACAAAAGTCATCACATATGATGGAGGTGCTAATGTTGATTATTAAGACTGGCCCTATAACTTAGAGGTCATCGCTGTGGTTGATGGAGAACGGACCCCTGAGAAAGCAATACTATGGCAGCTGCTCTCTGACATTCAGTCGGCTGCCCAGCCAGCTGTCCCCTCTGACTATGGAGCCCACATACATAATCCTACTGGAAGGATCCCCTACAGGAAGGTGTTGGTAGCAATGTGTAACTGGGAAAGACGCTCATCACGACAGAGAGCACCCATAAAGAATCCATGGGGGCACCCAGGTCAGTTGTAAATAGCCAAAAACTGAACAACTCTATTTTTTTAAGTGGCAAAAGTCATTTAACGCAACAGAAAATTCCTTCATTCCTTCCTGGGCTGGTAAATCTTGGTTTTTCAAAGGATTAGGTGAATGAAAAAATTTCTAGGAACACTATGGGTATTTCTTATGCGAGTTTTGTTTTGTTTTAAACTAGATTAGTGTGGGAAGGGACAGAGCTTCGAACCATGGCCACTTCTTAACTCGACAAAAGGGAGGTGGGCACTGCCCTCCTCTGGTCGTATTGGCTGGTATCAGGTGGGCAAGTTGTTGGCCGTTCCCCAAGTAACCTGTGTTCAGAAAGTAGCAGCAGATAGCATGCTAAATTATTCTTCAAAAATCAAAATTCTAGCAGGTTTAGGCTATCACAGGGTGTATCTGAGACCCCGACTAATGTGTGCCTACTCAAAATGAGAACCCCAGCATGACACCTACCTGCTCATGCATGATTTCAGAAAGCTCTTTCGCCATCTCCCTGTAGTTGGCCTTCATTTCTTCCTGGTACTCTAACTGGTCCTCTTTGATCAGACGCTCATTTATTGCTAAGGCTTGACCACAAGCTTCCACAAATTGCCTAAAATGGAATGAGAGAGGGAAATAAAGATATGTTGAGGACACAGAGTGAGTCTAACTGGCAATATCTTCTTCTTGAATGAGCACTTGAAATGACTGATATTTGACGAGAGAAAGACACTTCCAGTGTACTTTACCTGAAAACTTCTTTAAGTAACTTCACTTTGTTGTCTGGGTATCTTTTTGTGTTTGTGTCATCTAAGAAAGCTCGGGCATATGCTAGTGGGCCTGCGTTGACCTAGATAAAGAACAAAGAGTTGAAATTATGTTATAATAAAAATGACCATTATCACTGATTTGGTTTCATTTAGCAGGTTCTAAAAACGCCATTTGAGTTAGTCATGACCCGTGTCCTCCAGGAACGGACAGCCCCCAAGAAGAAACCATGGACAAAGCTTATGTTGTTCTATGTCACTTGATTTTATCAACTCAATCATCAGGGCACTTGAGATGATGGCTCATTTTATGAAGGAAGAAACAAAGTTTGGAAAACAGAACCATCTGTTCAAGGGTGAACATCCAATAAGTAAAATACCTAAGATCAGAGCCCAAGTCTTCCAACTGGTACTTGTGCTACTCTACATTGAACGAAGGTCCATCTGGTGAGCTTAGTGAAAAACGGAAGAATATAGTATATTGGCCAGTTTTTAAAAGCCAACCATTCACCTCCTTGAGCCGTCTAGACAGCCATAAGCAACTGACTTGCTATGTTCAAATGCAGTAACCATGTGAAGTGTGCCGGAACACCGAAGAGTAGGGGCCTTTAGCCACAGGGGGAGTGAACCCGAACCCTGCATCTCTCAATCAGCCCAGAAGAGTTCTCTGAAGTTGGGGAGGTCAGGGCACATGGGAATGTGGAGAGCAGGAAGGTTAGACCCACTGGGTGGGAAGGAGAAAGTCCCAGGCCTCTGAGACAGTGTGAGAAACAACCTAAGCATGCAATTATTGCATCATTTTTCCTGGGAGCTGTGGTGGGCTCAGAAGGTAGGTTAAGTAGGGAGGGCTGCCTGCTCTGTTACTCTTGGTGAAGGAGCTGGGCTGCGGTTCTGATCCACGGTGGACAGGACTGGTGTAGCAACGGCAGGAGAACCAGAGGTGGGGAGACAGAGGGCCACAGTGGTGGGAAGCGGGCCCTCCGAGACAGGAGCAACTAGCTAACCTTTGATGTCAACTGCAGGTGTCATCATAGTGGTGTTGTGTGCAGAACTACATTAATGACCTGGACATGACCCAAAGGACCAATTATCCAAAACAACACAATCTACTCAATTTTAAGGATGTGTAAAGAAGAAAGTTGTTAAGGCTTCATAAGGTCTAACAAAGTGAGATCTTGGGAGTATAGAGTTGCACAAGCCACCCGATGGCTGTCTTATATAAGAGCAGCCCCACTTGGTGGAAGAAATACAGAAATAAAATGGTAAAGTTAATTTCCTCCAGCTGCAACTCTGTTGTTATCTCGGTGGGCACACATGTATAAAAATCTCCTCATCATGGAATGATGATCTTTGATTTTTAAGATGACTGGGTACTTATATATTTAAGAATTGTTCATTTGACAGAGAGCGTGCATATGCACGTGTGCAGGTTGGGAGGACAGAGGAAGGAGAGAGAAACTCAGACAGACTCTCCATGGAGTGCAGAGCCTGATGTGGGGCTCAATCTCAAGACCCTGAGATCAGACCTGAGCTGAAACCAAGAGTCAGACACTCAATCGACTGTGCCACCCAGGCACCCCGAGATTGGATATTTATAAAACTCTGAGGCTACTGTCAAAGGGCAGGGCACATTTTGCCCTTTAGAAAGCTCAACCTGTCCAGCCACACCCTTTACTGGCATCCACACCCTTCCGCTGGTGTTCTCAGAGAGGCTGGATGTGCCTAGTCTATATGTTACTGAGCAGTTTTGTTTTTTAGCTGCAGAAAATTGTGGCCTCTGACCCCAATATGTAATCACTCATATTGCTGGACTATTTATCATATTCACTTGATAACTTATTTTGGTACCTAAGTCTTTCAGGTCGTGGGGGAAGAGGTTCAAACACCTATAATTATTTTTTTTTTTCAAACACCTATAATTATTTCTGTGGTGAAGGACATTTCTTAGAAAACATTAGGCAATAACCCAGTGTGGATTTGATAAAAAGGTGACAAGAACTCATTCCAAAAAATGAAACAACAACAAAAAACGCCCCTAAAACTTAGATATTACAATCCAAATACAACTTTCATAAATGAACCCTTTTTAAAGAGAAAGAATTAGATATAAGGATGTGTGTGTGTGTGTGTGTGTGTGTGTAAAATATATGCTAGAAGTATTTATATAAACTGAAAAATCAATAAAACAAGAAACATACTAATCACTAGGAGACGATTTAACATTTACCAATTTTCTAGGAAATCATATTAAGTAAGATACCCTTTAAAAACCAGTTATTTTGAAGTATGACATACAAACCAAAAGGTACGTATGAGTGTATAGCTTGTTGAATTTTCACAACTGAGCATATATGTATAATCAGTACTTAAGATCAAAAATGATCTTTTCCATAAATGGTATACATTGTTGGATAGCTATATGGAAAAAAATGTATCATGAGCCTTATATGTTCCCACAAAAATCCATTCTAGATGGACTACAGATCTATACAGGAATGCCAGACAAAGGAAGGAAACAGAACATTTTTGAGACAGATTTAGGAACCAAGTTCTTACAGAGGGCACAAAAATGCTACCAATTAAGGAAAAATTAATTGAGTTATATTAAAATAAAGAATTTCTGTAAATCAGAAATTAGAAGAGTGAAACTTAAGATACTTTTTCAGATTATAAATTTCATGGAAACCAGAAAACATCAGTTTTATAAGGAAACCTACAGCTTCTTTATATTTAGAAGAGTCTTAATGCTTCTGGTTAGGCTCCTAGAATTCCCCAAACTGAAAAAACAAGCTCATATGGAGAGCGGTCTCCGGCTCCTTAGCAGACAGCTCTGTGGACACTCTCTCTACAAACGGGGTCGGGTGCGGGGCCCTCAGTCTACCGCCCCCCTCTGGTATCAGGAGAAACTGCACGGATCCTGGAAGGTAAGTGGGATCGCCAGGTAAGCTGAGGAGCTACACTCAACCTGGCTGGACTTGAAATTTACCAAGGTCCAGATGAGCCTTGGCACCTGCTGCCCCAGGTTTGCTGTGTGCAGCGCTCGGCTCACCTGAACGCTCACGCTGCCTTGCAGTTTGAGCTGCAGTTTGATCATGTCCACTTCGGCTGAGGAGCACAGCTGCCGGAACTCAGCCACCTTCTTGCTCATCTCGTCAATGGCCACTTCGATGGGGTTCAGGTCGGTGTGGTGCTGGTACATGACAGGGATCCGCTTCTTCACATAAGGGAAGCAGTGTATTGCTGTGGAGGAACGGGTCCCAGAATCATTCCGCAGCTCGCACAATCTTTACAGTTACCGAGGCAGAAGCACTTAGCAGTCTTGTGTTAGAGATAAAAACCAAAAGCTTGCCCAAGGCACAGGCCAGTATTTTGTGGAACCAGAGTACTGTCTTCCTTTATCACAGCATAAGTTTAATGACAGGCTGTATCATGTGAAGTCAAGAGAGTTGGGTCCTTGTTAACCTTTAATGTGAGAAGTATGTGTTTGAAGAAATCACTTTATCATTCCCTGCTCAATTTTCTTAACCAAAAATGCTTTCCCTTCCTTGGAAGTTGTGAGATCTGAAAGAGCTAGAAGGTAAAAGATGGCTTGGAAGATATAAAGAACAGTACACTGTTCTGGGATGTCATGGAACAGATTTTAAGTCCAGAAAACCGCTTCATAAACATATCCTTGAGAAAATTCATTTCTCTTCAGAACTTTGAATCACATGCTGGAGTTTGCACAAATCAGAGAAATCCACAAAAAATAGCAAGTGAGAATATATTTTCCAGCAAAGAATTTTAGGAACCAGAAATTCACAAACTGTTGATGTCACACTAATAATAAAGATATTCTGAAACAAATGAATAAAAAACAGAGATAAAAATATTTACTTTTTCTTATACTTTCTTTGCTACAAAAAGCTGATCAGTATTGGTTTCATTTATCATAACAAGATATCTGAACATAGCACCACCAAAGAGTTAGTTTAAAAACGAAGAGAAAAACAGCCGGTTCTAATTTGGGTCTGTTTCAATTTCTAACTTGTTGCTTTACATGATGTATAAATATCTACAATATCTTTATTTAATATGTATTTATGAATAGACATGAATATATATGCTTAATAGCTTAGTTTATCTTTTTTAACAAGCAAAAGTAAGATGGGAGTGTTGTTTGGATCATGCTCTTGAATGAGGGGCTGGGGAGGTCTCAATTTGACTTAGGACAAAATGAGAAAACAGGGCCTGCACCATTGAGCACACAGTTCAAGTTCAGAGGGACCATCTGGGGTCTAGAAAAGCGGGGGGTGTTCAGCCTCCCGCAGCCTCCACTGTCACATCCCCACAGGCCTGTTCCAGTCCCGAAAGGTTTGTGTTTTTTTAACCAATCTAAGGCTAAAGGTCTTGTCTCCTATTTCTTTTGCATTCCTTGTAGATACAGTTTTGAGTGGCGGCACCGGGATTGCTAAACCCTCCTTGAACCTGACACTTCTTTGATAGCGTGACAAGAACTGGGCGCTGCTGCTTTC
>CM052810.1:10218675-10508290 GCA_028533885.1 Nasua narica | reverse complement strand
GAAGAAGGAAATGCTAACAGATAAGTAGAAAAATGTCAGGGGTGTTCCAAAGCAAGCATTAGATAAATACCAAACTGAAATGGACGTGTGGGGAAAGTTAACGAAGCTCGAAGGGCCCTTCATTCTAGAAGCTTCTGGATGCCTTGTGAGGAGCTCTTTATCTGGGTGTTCAGGCTAACGTTTGGACGTGACTCTTCAGGGAAACCGTACCTGTCAGTATGGTGCGTCGTTTGCACTGCTCCTCCACCCCGCCCTGCCTCTTCCCGGTCTGCGTGAAGGGCATCTCGAACATGAAGCGGCGAATGTTATGGGACCTCTCAAACTCCGTCTTCCTTTCTTGCAATTCTTTCTCGTCAAAGAATGGAATCACGTGAGTCACCTGGATGTATGCATACTTGGAATCCAGATCCTTAGGGTTGACCTTTAAATGAATAAACAAAACGGGAGATTGGTACTACTTGAAGGACTCTTTCCAAGCATCCCTAAGCTTGTCTTTCCGCTTTTCATTAATAAAAGATTTGGAGGGGCACCTGGGTGGCTCAGTTGCTGAAATGTCCGATTCTTGACTCTGGCTCAGGTCATGATCTCAGGGTTGCAGGACCCAGCCCTCCCACTCCACCCCTCCCCCTTCCCTTGGTTGGGCTCCAATCCACACTACTCAGTAGGGAGCCTGCTTGTCCCTCTCCCTCTGCCCCTTCCTGCACTCACGTGCATGTGCATGCTCGCTCTCAAATAAATACATAAATAAAATCTTTCAAAATAAAGAAATAAAAGATTCGGAAAAATTTAGAAAAGTTGAAATAGTACAATAGACAGCCACATACCCACCACTTAGAATAATTGCTAATGCTTTGTTTCAAATACCTACATGCACACACACATCTATGGATGGATACTCAAACACATACATATAGATATTTTTTTTAGTTGAACCATTTCAAAGTGGTATTCATCAAGCCACTTTAGCCAGCATCTTCTAAACATGAGGACATTCTCCCCCATGACCCTAATATATTATACTTAATAAAATTAACTTAATCCCATAATATCACTCAGTACGCAGTCCATTAAAGTTTCTCAAATGTGGCTATTTGTGTTGGAACCAGAATCTAGTCAATGATTATATTCAACCTAGAATTCTCCACCTTTTTTTCATGACATTAAAATTTTTTTTGAGAAAATCATGATAGTTTTCTTGCTGTATGACTTCCCTGCATGGATTTTTCTCCTGGGTTTCGAACTGTATTTTTACGTATTTGGCTTAGAAGGGAAAGTGTTTATTTTAGTAATAATGTTTAACACCTAGAACCTCAAATTCTAATTAATCTGTAGAGAGCTCAGATGTAAACAGATGTGGATGAATTAATTTAACACAGATACAGCCTAAGACTCATCTAACTGTAAGGTTAGCTCCTGATTGACTCTGCCCATAAAAAAAGCTTTTAGATAGGGTGCCTGGGTGGCTCAGTGGGTTAAAGACTCTGCCTTTGGCTCAGGTCATGATCTCAGGGTCCTGGGATCAAGCTCCGCATCAGGTTCTCTGCTCAGCAGGGAGCCTGCCTCCTCCTCTCTCTCTCTGCCTGCCTCTCTACTTGTGATCTCTCTCTGTCAAATAAATAAATAAAATATTAAAAAAAAAAAGCTTTTAGAACTGCATTACTAATATCTGGGATGCACCAGAACATGAAACACAGTTTCCCATACAAGCACAACAGCTAATTTATTAGAGAGACAAATCAATTTTGCACATATGAATTGTATGGAAGCTTGTAGAGCAATAAAAGGGCGTCTGACAGAAATGACTGCAGAGAATTTGGTGACAATTCTGGAACTGGGGCCAACAAATGAATGAGGCCAAGAAGGTTTTGCTGGTCTCAAGTTACCAGGTACCACTGTCCTCTCAACAGGGATGTGTGTGAAGAAGAATGAGAAATAGATGCGAATGTGCCTAAAACTTTGGAATTTAAGAAAAAACAAAAAGTCATGAGTTATTACTTCTATTTTAGAAAACAGTCACCTGGCCAATCACCTTAACTATGCTCAAACATAGGGAATGTAACTCTCCTTAGGAGAAACAATTTAAAAGCAGTGGAAATGCATGTGCTTGCCTATTTTTCAGGGGCATTTCCCTAGTCTTCATTTCCAAAGTTGTAGGTACATATCAATATCGGCAGGAGGAGCAGAGAATTGGTGTTTGGGCGCAGAAGAACCCATGAGAGCCCTGAGACGAGGTTATAATGTTAAAGCCACAACTTGACCTGGACAAAGGTTTCGGTTTCGGAGAAAAAAAAAAGCAATCTGACGTGAGTCATTTGGTCTAAGGAAAAAGGAGGTCTTCATAAGGTCGTGTTGAGGTTTCTGGTTAAAAACAGACCAACAATGTGTGTCTATCCCTTTTCCTTTGTGCCACTCTGTTAAAATGCAGTACAGAAATAACCCGCGAGGACCAAGGAAAGAGGAGAGAAGACAGCAGTGGATGAGAGTGTTTACTGAATTTCTAGAAGGCGCTTGCATGGAGGTATGCTACCCTCCAACTTGGCAGAGACGCTGTGTTTCCACGCAGGCGGGACAAAGAAGAGTTCTGAGGAAAACAGCACCCAGTAACGATAGAGGCTGCAGTCTAAGTTCCCACAGAGAGGGGTAACCAGGGACCAGGGAGTCAGAGCTCCTTCAGAAGCCTGCTGCTGCGGACTGAACATCTATCCTCCCACCAAATTCTCAGGGTGAGATCTTAACCTCCAAGGTCATGAGGGCAAAACCCCCATAAATGGGATTCATGCCCTAATAATAGGGGCCCCACAGAGCTTCCTCTCCCCTTCCACCATGTGAGGACACAGTGAGAGGACACGGTCGTCTGTGAACCAGGAAGAAGGACCTCACCAGGCAGAGAATTTGCAGGTGCCTTGTCTTGGGACTTCCCAATCACCGCAATTATGAGAAATTTCTGTTGCTCATTACGTGCCCCGTCTCTGGTGTTTGTTACAGCTGCCTGAATGGACTGATGTCCCTAGAGGACCAGCAAAAGGATTACGGTGACTGGGAGAGGTGTAAGGTGGAAACCAGGGCAAGCGGCCAAAGTCCAGGTTCCCTTCCCTCGTGCCTGCCCCACAAGACAGAAGAGGTTGCTCCCTGGAGAAAGTCTGGAAAAAGTCGAAGTGGGTTTACCAGTCTCAGCAGAAAGCAGGGGCAAAGGTACAGAGCAGAACACAGGGCGAGCAGGTCAAAGCTTGAAGACCCAAAGTGGGACCTTCAACCCTTCCTCAGGTCCTGCATCCAGAATCCAGGATTACCTGCTTCGTTGTCCCCTCTCTAACAGTTAGGCAGGGTACTGGAAGACTTTTCCCTGGAAGAAAAAAGGGCCTCAAGGAAACAGATTTCAGAGACTAGGGATTCTAAAGCAGGGCTCAGGATGGAAGATGAACGAGGGATTCTCCAAAAGAATGTAGTTTATCACTGCTGGAAACTGAGCAGGAAGACATTTTTGTTTGCTTAATATTTAATATTTATTTATTTACATTATTTTTGTTTTCTTTCTTTTAAAGATTTATTTTAGAGAGAGTATGTGTGTGCGTGCATGAGCCAGAGTGGGGACAGAGGGAGAAAATCTTTACACTGACTCCCCACTGAGCGCAAAGCCCCACACAGGGTTTGATCTCGGGACCCATGAGATCATGACCTGAACCAAAACCAGGAGTCAGATGTCTAATCAACTGAGCTACCCAGATGCCCCAATTTTTATTGTTTTTAAATTGAAGTATAACTGACACACAATATTAGTTTCAGGTGTACAACATGGCGAATCAGCATCTCTATACGCTAAGCGGTGCGCCCCACAAAGGCAGGGACAATCTGTCACCACGCGACACTAGAGTAGCACCGAGTGTATTCCTTCCGCTGTGCCTCTAACGGGGAGCCTGGGTCTCCTTCTCCTCGTCAGCCATTTTGCCCATCCCTCCGCCCCCTTCCCTCCTGGGAGCCACTGGTTTATTCTCTGTATTTATAGGTCTGATTCTGCTTTTTGTTTGTTTATTCATTTGTTTGGCTTTTTATTTAGCAGGTGGACATTTTTAAGGCAAAAAACAGGAGCTCTATCTTAACCTGAATTTCAGGAAGCAAAGGGATACCCAACTTCCTGGAGGCATCCCCAAGACAGTGGAACAAATAAATACACAGGGGAAACGTATAGTTTCGGAAAAGGTCTTCCTAAGAGCAATACAGCAGAGGACACCCTCTCTAAACAGAAAGTAGGTCTTGTTCCTACAAACGTGGCTAGTTAGTTCCTTCCTTGGTCTGTCCATCAGCCTGCCCATCTGTCCATCACCATACTGAAAGTGGTATATCCTTTCAGATGTTACTTTGTAGAAGGATATTTTTTGTTTTTAAAGATTTTATTTATTTATTTGTCAGAGAGAGAGAGAGAGCGAGCATGTGAACACTAGCAGGGGAGCGGCAGGCAGAGGGAGAAGCAGACTCCCCAGCGGACTTCCCCCTCCCCTCAGCCAAGAGCCTGATTCCAGACTTGATCCCAGCACCCTAGGATCATAATTAGAGCCAAAGGCAGATGCTTAACCGACTGAAACACCCAGGCATCCGGTAAAAAATAATCTTTTTTTTTTTTTTAATTTTATTTATTTATTTATTAGGAAAGAGAGAGAGTGAGAGAGAGCCAGTCAGAGTGAGAAGCAGACTCCCCATGGAGCTGGGAGCCCGATGTGGGACTCGATCCCGGGACTCCGGGACCATGACCTGAGCCGAATGCAGTCGCTCAACCAACTGCGCCACCCAGGGGCCCTAAAAAATAATCTTTAAAAAATGATGAAATCTTTACTTAATGAAGGACGTTGGAAAGCACAGAAAGGTGTCAAGAAGAAAAAAATTACACTTGCTACTCAAGGCTAACCATTCTTAATTTTTCCTGTTTCTTCCCCCAAACACATTTATGAATATATATGACCAGTCACACATAATCAGTCAATACAGTATTATATTGCTAAAAAATATTTCCAAACATGGTCATACCTTGCCAGAATCCTGTATCATTTTGACATTTTCAGAACCAAATTTATCTGAGTAAAGTTTAAGGAGTCTCTGGGAAATTTCTGACAGAGGCGTGAGTTTGGGTTCTTTGTAAATATACTCTTTTCCATCTTCGTCTTCAAAGAATCCCTGAGACATAAAGCACAATTAGAGCTATTCCCAACTAGAAGCCCTGGGTTTGCCACCCAGGAAGGATTCTTGTGTTATGCGGGTTTAAAAAAAAAGGGGGGGTTGTGGGGGGAGAAGGAGGATTCTAAAATAAAATCCTACTTCAACAGGCTTTCTGAAGAGGAAAGGAAAGTGATAATAATGTGAAATTGGGGTGCAAAGATAAAGGAAAACACAAAACCGCAAACTCATTCAAAAATGCTGTCATTAAGTGTTGAGTGAAATGGAGGTTCGGGGACTCAAGACTGTTCTCTTGGGATCTAATGATGGGATTCAAGCCTGTTTCACATTCCCAAGAAGCAGAGCTCACTAAGAAATGATTCAGCATCCTGCTCCGGGCGGGCCTCGGAAATGCACATGATACTCTCCCCTCACTGGCCTCCCCCATTTACATAGGACTTTATGGCATAACCAGAAATGTTCCAGTCTGGAGCAGGTCCCGCAAAAGTTATCTAAAATTTGTGTGAATTCTGTTTTGCTTTATTTATGAGAAAAATATGAAAAGGATGGAGCATAATAATCAGAAAATAGTTTCACTATCACTGGTTAGCATGTGGTTTAGGACCAATCATGTCTGACAACAAAAACGCTTAGAATTGCATGGGAAGTGAAAAAGGTTGAAAATTTTAAAGTCCAGATTGGGGTTAATACTTGAAATAAATGAAAAAAAAAAAAA
Source organism: Nasua narica (assembly GCA_028533885.1). Lineage (NCBI taxonomy): Eukaryota > Metazoa > Chordata > Mammalia > Carnivora > Procyonidae > Nasua > Nasua narica. The sequence goes on along the minus strand of CM052810.1, from coordinate 10,502,409 downwards.
GGTTTTCATCTAAAATAAAAGAAAATGGTGCAAAATACACAGTATATGAAAAAAAATGCAGGCTAACATGAAACAACATCCACATCAAACTAAGAGTTTAGATGCAGTCATTTCACTACATTACTTGCTTTTTAAGCATTTACTATAATTACCTCCACATCTGTTTCACTGTCTGTAAACTGGTATTGCTATAAAGTTATAAAAGACAATAACAGGATAAATTGAAGGTTATATAATGCTCATAGAAAACCACACACCCTAAATAAATGGATTATAATTTAATGCCATTTAATCATGTTAGAGACTTGGAGGTTAAACTTTCAGTTAAATTTAAATGAACCCTTTCCTACAGGGTTTCTGAACTATGACAAGAGTAAATATACTTGTGGAGATATTATACTACAAAAGATAGAGATGCACAGGGAACAAAGGAAACCAGAAAAGTCTTAATCTTGGTTTTAAAACATGCAGTATAGATGTGTAAGGAAACAGGTGATTTATTTCTGTGAATGGAATAAAATGTTAATTTTTTTTTTTTTTGAGTTTGTAATGACTGGACAGATATACACACAGACTGGAAAAGGAAACTTGCAAACCACACTAGGTACCAAAGGTGTTGCTAAAAATGTCTTATGGAGGGAGAACTTACCGCTGCCTTAAGAAAGTAATAAAGAAAAGACAGGAAGAAAGAAAAAAAGCAGAAAGTTTACTGCCAAGGAAGATAAGAATCATACTAAATATGACAAATTCATCAAATTAACATTTCTAGAAAATAGAAAATTTATAAAATACAACTTCATAGAATTGAAAAACAAAAGAAAAACAAGGACCTACGAGGGCTACAGAACAGAAAGGAGGCTCACCTGTCCAAAGAAGGCCACTCGGAAGTATGTCCCCAGGAGCCTGCGGCCCGAGTGCATGACCTCGGTCACTTTGCTGTAGGCCCGGTGCAGTGTGTCATACAGATGGGCCAGCCTCTGAAAAGCAGAACGAAACCCATTTCCTCCCACTTGCAACTAGTAAAAGCAGTTTTAAAACAATTAAATTGAGATCACAGAAGTTAAAAAGTCCTTGGACTTGAGTAAAAGAAACAAAACGCAAAAAAAAAAAAAAAAAAAAAAAAAATCAAGAATGTCTCGACTGCACAATTGGTAATGACCATTTTTCAATTATAATATTTTCTACCCAAAGAGCTATTTTGCAGATTGGGGATCCATCAAATCTGCACATTGCAGGAAGCAACTTCTATTTTCAAGTTAACATGAAATGTCAGAAATGGTAAAGTCCTACGATGATGTTTTTAGGTTTTGCTTTTCCTACTTTCTTTGATAAGCTACAAGAAGCTGGACAACCTCCCCAGCCCAGGAAGGGTGGCTGGGACCACAGCTTCCCATGTGGATGGAGCAAGGAAGAGCTCTGAGGAAGAAGGAACCAGGTGATTGTAAAATGTTCTTGGCAACCTTTCAAAACTGGAGTGCCACAATCGCTAATCCTTGTGTTTTGAGATTTGGGGTCCACATGGAGGTGGGGTCCGTGTGGTGACCTCCAGCATCACATGGAAGGTCAGAGACCGCAGGTCACCTCTGACCAAGGCCTGCTTGCTCTCATTGCATGTAAGAAGATTTGGGTGCATGTGTCACCCCACTGTCCTCTCAAACAGGAGAAAACAAACCACTCTGATACCTCGAAATCTCTCCGTTTCTCGTAAATGGGGATGATGAGTTTATAGATGTCAGCGATGAGCTCATAGCGTTCAGCCTTCCACAGTCCATCTGCACACTGCTCTAGAAGCTCCGTGAGCACATCCTGATCAAAAAAGAAGGCCCCCGGCCAGAGAAGAGTGTTACAGGAAACACGACATTGTATTCTTTGCAGAATGCTTAATTTGGATGGCTAGGAGGAAAATTTCAAGATACCTTATTTCTAAACACTAACTTCCACACTTGAAATAAATAGCTCATCACTATGTTCTTTTTTAATGAGCCACTTTTCAATCATTTATAAGCAGAAATGAAGGGTCACATTATATGCCTGTGTAATAGTTATATGTCATGGGAAAAAACAGACACTGATAGCTTCACATAGGATCTGAATTTGTGTTTGGTTCTCTTTTAATAATTATAATTTAGAAAATTTTTTTTCCCCTGGGGCACCTGGGTGGCTCAGCCAGTTGGGGTCTGACTCTTGATTTTGGCTTGGATCATGATCTCCGGGTTGTGGGGGTGAGCCCTCCACTGGGCTCCACACTCAACAGGGAGCCTGCTTGAGATTCTCTCTCTCTCCCTCTCTCCTCCTCCCTGCTCTCTCTCTCTCTAAATAAATAAATCTCTAAAAAAACAGGAAAAAAATTTTTTTTTTCCTTTCTGAGAAACAATGACAGTGCTGAGACACGAAATTACTAAGTGTGACTTCAACCCAAGGCAAGACTCTCGGACAATTTAGTGATGGCACATGGTGGACATGATGCCAGCCTCACCATCCTCCTTTCCTTGGAAGTTTCTTTCTACTGAAGTTTGAGTAGTCACCCTGCCTCTATTAAAGTCCTTGGACTTTGGGAGGAACTAACACTTCCCATGACTCTGGGGTTAGGGAATTGTGGTGCACAGTTCAGGGGTAAACTAACCAGCATAAATCTACTTCCTGGCCACAGTCATTATTTCATCGTCGGTGAAATGTGACCTAAACGGGCCAATCAGGGCGAATTTTAGGACCCTGTGCTGGAATGGTGGGAAGGAAGTGTTCTCTTCGGCCCAGACATGACAGGCAAGAAGGAGCCTGACTGGGGCTTACAACTATCTCAGAGCCAGTCAGGGGCCCGCTTGCCTTAGTAACAGAGTGGAGAGCTCTCCCTCCTTCCCCAAAGCAACTGTATCATGGATAACTCTGTTAAACACTCACACCGATTGCTGTCTATCTTTCTGGAATTTCCTAAGTGGAAGCCAATTTACTCAACCTTTATTGTTTAAGCCCATTTGAGTGGGATTGAGCAAATTTTTGTCCCACTGACCAAATTTTTGTGTGCTTCTTTGTCATCTCTATAGCTTTGGGCTCACTTTTCTAGTGGGTTGTTTGATGAGTTTTGAGAGTTATTTACATATTTTGAATAAAGGTCTGTTACCGGACACATGACTTGTAATTTTCTCCCAATCTGTGGTTTGTGTCTGGATTTTCTTAACAGTGCCTTTTGAAGAGCAGAAGTTTTTAATTCTGATGAAGTTTAATTTATCAAGTTTTTATTTTCTGGGTTGTGGTTTACCTATTAAAAAAATCTTTAATACAAGTCATAAAGATTTCCTCCTTATGTTTTCTTCCAAGAGTTTGATAGTTTTGCATTTAAGTCTATGATCCATGGAGTAATTTCTAAATATAGTGTAAAGTATGGGTCAATTTTTTTACATGAATATCCAATTGTTCCAATACCATTTGATGAAGACTATCCTTTCTCCACTGAACTGTCTTTGAATCCTTGTCAAAAATCAGCTGAACCTATGATTAATCATAGGAGGGTTCCTAGGGTGAAGGGGGGAGAGGGGATAATGGGGTCATGGACATTAAGGAGGGTACATGATGTAATGAGCACTGGGTATTATATAAGACTGATGAGCACTGAATCACGGAACTCTTCCTCTGAAACTAATAATACACTACGTGTTAATTAATTGAATTTAAATTAAAAAAAAAAAGACAAGGGAAGTGTTAAAAAATGATCTGCTCTAGGTATCAAATATACTATGTGCTCTACTAAAGCAAAGAAAAAAAATTATATTATCTGAATGGGGGGAAAATCGACTGAACTATATGTGTGTGGATCTATTTGTGTGTGGCTTCTCTATTTTGTTCCACTGGGAAGAGATGTCTAACCTTGTGCCAATACCACCCTGCCTGGATTACTACTCCAGCTTTATAGAAGAGTGTCTCCACAGTGACACTAATAATATTTAGAACCACACAACTCTTTGTTCTGGGGTCTGTCTTGTGCACTATAAAATGTTTAGCAGCATCCTTAGCCTCTACGACTAGACGCCAATATCAGTACCTTCTCCTTTCCCCCTTTCCCCCCGTGATATTAAAAACCATTTCCAGACATTACTGAAAATTTCCTGGGAGATGGGGGCAAAAATCGTCCCAATTGAGAACCAAAGCTTTATAATAACCTTTAAAGTCAGATAGTGTGACTCTTCAAACTTTTTCAAAACTGTTTTGGCTGGTCTAGTTCCTTTGCTTTTCCATATAAATTTTAGAATTCATTTTGTCAATTTCTACCAAAACTCCAGATGGGAGTGTGATCAGAACTGTTCTGAATCTGTAAATCAGTTTTAATAATAGAGTGAATTATATTAATTGGTTTTCTAATGTTGAACCAACAGTGCATTCCCAGGGTAAACCTTACTTGGTCATGGTTTATTTTTCTTGTTTATATTTGGCTAGATTAAATCCGCTAATATATCTTTTAAGGCCAGTTGCCTTTAAACATGTTTGTATCCTCTATTATACTGTAAATGAGGGACAGGACCTTTGTTTTTCATTCCTAATCTAATGTTTCATTACAGGCCTAATGCTTACAGCTTATAGATCCAAAGAAAATAAACATATATACCTATATATTTTTAAAGTAGGCTACACACCCAGCATGGAGCCCAGTGTGGGGCTTGAACTCATGACCCTGAGATCAAGACCTGAGGTGAGATCAAGAGTCAGATGCTTAACCGACGGAGCCACCCAGGCGCCCCAAAAGTAAACATTTCTAAAGTAGTTGTTAATCAATTTACCAGAAAATACTGTCTGACTTAAAAAAACGTCATCAGTGTGACTAAACTGAGCCAAAGCTTATAAAGAGGTATACCAGTTGTCTCATACTTTTATTGCAGGTCTTTTAAGTATAAACACTAAACATTACATGGCAACTACCATAACAGCTACAGACAAAGAAGAAATCAGAAAAGGTTCTAATACCATCTCTTCTCCTCGTGCATTTGTATTATAAAGATGGACATCTTTCTTAGTTTTGTCTCCAATCTTTTCCAATGAGAGAATCTGCCTAGGCTAAGCTTGACAAATGTTTATGATGATTCTCCCTCTCCTCTAACTATAAAAAGCTAGAGAAAACCTGTATAATGTCAGTATCAATATACTTACCTTTCCATATCGGTAAAACTGGGGATATAATAAAGGTCTAACCTAATTTGGTGGTCATGAGGATTAAATAAAATTTTACCCATCAAAATGCTTTGAAAACAATAAATGCTGTGTGGTTAAATTCACAGGCCAATTAAGCAAATCTCTCCTATTTCAATCTTCACTTTCTGCTTTGTAGGGATATTTAGAAAATGGTATCTTACTTCCACCGGGCTATGTGATATCCCACAGTGCACACACCTATTTGGTAGTTAGGAATTTCTTGGAGGATTGAACTAGTCTGCATTTTTCTTAGTATGATAACAATATTATTCATAGCTGCCCTTTGCTGATGGGAAGTGAGTCAACAACAGCCTTGCACTGCTTGCACACCTTAGGTCCAAGATTTGCTACTGAGTAGTTTTTGAGCATCTTCCTTCTCAGTGTTGCTCAGGGACTATGAGTAGAGGTGGAAGAATTCTGGAAGGCTCAATTACCCATCAGGGATGAGAATATTGCACACCCAACACATTCTTCTGATAATGGAACTCAAATGGAACTTCACCCATTTAAAAACTATCCTTAGATTTAATTTACAGACTATTCATTTGGCCCCTTTTCTCAATATTGGGGTTTGTTCAAAGAGAAATGTGAACTTTCTGTAAAAAATTATAATTGTTCCACTAGTATAGGATAATCCACATTATAGGTGTGAATACACAATGATGATACTCTGTTTGTGGATGGGCCCAAAGAGACCTATAGATTCTTAATTCCATGTTGTAGCAGTTGCAGCACAATAAGCATCTGGAGTCGTTTTAATGTAATCTCACAGAAAACAGAAAATTCTTCTTAAAGAATTATAAAAGTTAAAACTAGGAGTAGTCACTACCACATTGTTCACCTGATTCTTTCCTTCATTCATTCACATATTTTACCAAGCATCTACTATGTGCAAGGCACTGTGTTTGACATTGGGGTTATAAAACAAATTTATATAAATAAAATTTTCTGTAACTTATAAAAATGGTTCTACAGATTTTTCTATAAATGTGGAAGGCATATTTTAGATGGTTTATTAGGCTATGCCACATAAATGAAATTTATTTTGAGGAGGAGGCCTTCAAAGACACACAGAAGTTATCCTTCAGAGCAGCTAGACCTGATGTACTAGAGACTTATGACCACCAACTGGAAGATGTGAGGTTCATGTCAAGATACCAAGGACAAGGAAAACAATGATTTCAAATACATGCCCAAACTTCAAGTCATAAGGGTAGATGCTCTGAATTGAGAGCAGCAAGGGTTTATTTATTTAGCAGTAGTCAGTGTGTCTCTGGGTGAATCCTGGGGAGGCCAATGATCAGTGAATAAAGCACTTCCTGCTCTCAAACAGACCAGTATGAAGACTGATCCATAAAGAGATTATAAAAAATGCTGGTAAGTGCTGATAAAGAAACATGCCGGCAATCAGGGATGCAGACAGGAATGGCTTCCATCTAGTGATGTGGGAAAGGAGAGACACAGAGTGTTCTAGAAAGTGGTGACTGAATCTTAAAAATGATCAGGAGTTAGTCAGGCAAAGGTGAAAGGTAGTAGTAGGCAGAAAGAGAGAGGAAAAATTCCAGGGAGTGGGAATAACATGGGCAAAAGATACAGGAGGGGAGGGCAGCATGGCGGGTGAGGAATTTACAAACAGACTAGGGGGTTATTCAGAATATAAAATCTGAATCAGGGATGGCAAAAGATGAGACTGCGGGGTGGTGGTGTGGAAAGGATTTAAACAGACTAGCTATATTCAAAGTTTTCTATGTCAAAAATAAATTAATTAAATGTAGTTAATTTTGAGATACGAAAATACATATAGGCATACGTCAAAGACCATAACAATGAAGTATTCTATAAGATGTTACTTGATATTGAAATGATCTTCTATCTATTCACGTAAGGTATCTTTACAGCAGTCTTTCAGGTATATTTTAAGTGGCTCTAGATTTAGGCACTTAATCAATATATATTAAATAGACTTTATGGGCCAAATGCCCCAAATTGGGAGTCTAGGATTTGAATACTATACTTACTCTTGTTCAATCAAACCTGAAAACACATGGAAAGTTTAATAACAATGAAACCTGAATTCAAGTAGCATATCAATACCATAGGTAACTGAATTAATTATGGAAAAATCTGTCATATTTGGTTCAGAAAGATGGACTTTGACCAGGGAAACTCCTCCAGAATGGTTGGAAAATGAGAACATTTGATAAAGCCAATAGAGCTTAGTAAATAATTGAAATAAGTATTGCAATTTGATGACAATCAGGAATTAGGAAATAACATATCGTCAACTTTTATATGCTACTCGACATTATTTTATCTTTTTCTCTGATTCAGGAGGCAGACCTATAGTTCATCACTCTGATATCAGTTATTAATATAAAGAAATGATAATATATACTACAAAAGGCAATGTTTGTATAGATTTTACTCAAAAACATACTAAGGGGTGCCTGGTGGCTCAGTCGGTTAAGTGTCTGACTCTTAGTTTTGGCTCAGGTCATGATCCCATCAATCATGGGATGGAGACCCGTACTGGGCTCTGTGCTCAGCAGGGAGTCTGCTTGAAGATTCTCTCCCTCTCCCCCTCCCCCCTACCTCTGAAATAAATCTCTGGGGAAAAAAAAACCCAAACTAAAAGTAGCTTCTATAAGAAAAGATAAGCCCTTTCATAAAAGTAGAGTATGGATTACTGAACACCAAAGTTTAATTTAATAAGGTAAATTACTCAGGTTAATGTTAACTCTACGTATACCTAGACATTTAGGGCTGGTGCATCAAGTAATAATTCTTTGAACAGAAATAACCAGTAAAAGAAAAAAAGAAAGAAAGAAAGAACCAGTAATCAAAGAGAGTTCAGCTTGAGAGACCATATGTCAACACAAAATTATAGAGTCATAGAAATTATGATGTCATAGTAACTAAACCCTGGAACATATGCAAAGGATATTCTTGGCAGAAATTCCATGTATTAATTTACTTAGAATTTCTAGCAATCAGCGCACCTGAAAATCAGAGCTAATCCAGACAATGGTCAGATGGTGATGACCTTGAATGGTGGTTACATAGAAAACTTGATGATTTTATCACCTTCCTTAAAATTTAAATGCCACAATATATTTTTCTAAATTCCCAATATATGCCAGAACGATAAGTAATTACTCGTTGGGGGAAAAAAAAAACAAACCCTCAATGAACTTCATGCATCTGGAAAGCTCACATTTTATGTTACTAGATTGATCTTAAAAAGATCTCAGTTCACCAAGTTCATGAGCCACTGAGACAACTGTTTAAAATGTCAGCAGCCAGTTCCATTTTTAAGTGTGCCCCAGCCATGTGACTGAGGTCACTGAGTACCTGTTTCTGGAAATAGCACACTTATGTTGTATATGGGGATGTGTGTGCACAAAAATGCTCATAGGAGCCTATGTATGCGCAAGGGATTTAAACATTTTTATTTACATGCCAATTTTTCCATCTAGCTTTGATTAACTTAATCTAACCTTACTTATGAAGCTAGGTGTTCTCCCTATTATCTGCCATTTAGATACAGATACCTGGGTGGCTCAGTTGATTAAATGACTGTCTTCAACTCAGGTCATGATCCCAGGGTCCCAGGAATCAAGTCCCGCATTTGGGTCCTTGCTCAGTAGGGAACCTGCTTCTCCTTCTGCCTGCCATTCCCCTTGCTTGAGCTCACTCTCCCTCTCTCTGACAAATAAATAAAATCTTAAAAAAAAAAATAACATAAATATGTGACCAGGCTTGGGGAATGGTATACTTTATGGCTTAATTCACGTGTCCAGCATATTATTGTTTCTCAAGAGAGAGTCAAGAACCTTTTGCAGCAAAATAATCACTTGAGATGCTTGTTAAAATACAGATTCCCAGGCATCACACTAAACCAATGGAATCTGGGGACTGGCAGAGCGGGAAGACTGAAAATCTCAATCTGTAACAGGAATCTAAGTAATTTCTAAGTAAGCATATGAAGATTTGAGAACTATTGAACCAGGTGACACTTTCTGACACAGGCACATCACTGATATATCCCCAACCTAGCACACGGCACAGAGCTAGTTTAGGGAATGAATCAATATATATAAAGATAGAAATTTCCAGGTCACAAAGTCGGACGACTTCCAATTCAGACTATAAGGGACCATGGTTTGGTGTTTCTCCTCAATGTGAAGAAAGCATCGGATGCAGTATAGTGTGCCAGGGCAGAGACCGTACTGTGCTCACATTTCCATCTCCAGCCCCGAGGTCAGTGCCAAGAAAGCACATTAAATATTTGCAAAATGAAGCAGGTCAATATGTCCTGGTATGAGCCAAGGGTAGACCAGTTAGACCAGTTCCATAGGCCAAGTTCACTAGTCACTATTGTGATGACCTGCCTGACTACAAAAGTGTCTCTCCATGGGTGTTGATTTGGGGGTTTACAAAGAAATTTTAGCAAGTGGGTAAATAGTGAGGATGAACTGTATTTTCTATTTCCCTTTCCAGAGTCCCCCTTGGCCCACCCTTCCTAGCTCTGTGCGCTGGGAGGCTGATACACCAGGGCTGTGGGCCTGCAGGCTGGGCTCCCCGTCCTTGGACCCCTGGCTGAGTTCAGCCAACAAAAGGCCCAGCAGGAGCCTGGAGGGCAGGCAGAGAGAGAGGATGGGGTGACTGTGTATGTGCCCCTTCCTGCCGGGGTACGGGGCTGAGCTCTCCCCTACACCCTGTCAGGTGGCCCCCCTGTGCAGTTTCTCTCTCCCTTCCCCTAGCCCACAGGGTGAGAGGTGGTACCCCAGCTCTTGCTAACCTCAAGTGTACTGCAATATTATTTGTTGGTTTCCCTATACCCTGTCCAAACTTTGCAAAATAGTCCCTTATTAGCTTTTCTTCAATGTCCCCAGTGTGCTGCCTATTTCTACATGGGATCCTGAGGGAGTGATCTCAAAACTTCATGGGCTGTAGGGAGTTTTGACACCACAGGGGACTCAGAATTCTTCAATCTGCACAGGCTCCTACTTGCGTAACAGAACTGTAAACAGGAGTGGGATGTTTCTTTTTATCTAATCACAAGCAGCTGGGAGGGAGTCTGCTCTCCAGATCAGAGTCAGGGAAGATGAACTGCGATCAATAAAAACCCATCTGAGGTCCGCTGCTAGGAGAAGTGTGTGTTCTTATGAGGCTCCCCGAAAATCACGTTAGGAGAGCAGGAGGCATTTAAGTACATCTAATAATGCAGATTAAAAGGGCAATGATTTTTATTAAGCCATGTGTTATACACCTAGTTCCATCAGCTTTCCCCAAAACTCCTTCTGGGAGAGAGATGTTCAACTCTCCTTTTTCTTGAAACACCCTGATAGCCAAAGCAAAAATGTAGGTGGCAATTTCTGTTTTCCTGGCTTTTGGAACATATTCTTCTTTCAACTCCAGCTAGTTTCAATCTTGCCGTGCAGGGGTCGCTTAGGACTTTATAACCCCACTGTGTCACATCCTGATCGTTACAGGTCGTCGCATACTATGGACCTTGTTAAACATTTACCAACTTTATGCTTCAAGGACAGAGTGGAAAATCCATATTCTGGCAATCACTGATAAAGTCACCCTTCTCACATGTTTAGTTATCACTCAGGCTGGGTGCCATTCACAGATTTCCTCAATAAAGCCTGAGCTTGATTTCCTAGGCTGATTCCCTAGGCGGCAATGATTCCTCCAGCCTATTACTTAATCAAATGAGCAAACCTGAGCTTCATTTTATCATGCCCGCAACACAGGTTACTGAGAACTGTTTACTTTCAAATCTTTAGTTGTTCTTGGCACCACTGCTTTCCTTATCAAATTCTAAACAAAATACTGTACTACAGAGATCCGCCTAGGCACTGGGTTGGACAAGACTAGTTTCTGCAAGGAGACAATACATTTGAGCCTCTTCTCAGAGAAAAAGCCAGTCACACTCACCTTGAAGGGGGACTTCAAGGCCAAGAGCGTGCAAGCCTTCCTGTCTCAGTGACAGGTTTCACACGTCAGAGCAAAAAGTAAAAATAACCATCTACTCAGGCGTCTCAAGGTAGAGAGACAGCTGACCTGTTAATGCCACTTAGTAATTAACTGGTCTTTTTTTCCTCCCCCTTTGGGACTCCTAGATATCTTTATCTATCGTGGTTAAAATTATTTTAATATTTAAATGGGAAGTGCACTCAATATGTTATCCCTCTTTCTCATGTTTCCTTTTTAATTTAGGCGGTCATTTGAGATTAGACAATTTATGACAGTGGTTTTTAAACTAAGGCAGTTTAAGACCCCCTTTAAAATGATTGAGAATTCCTTAAAAACTACTGAGAACTTTTATGTATATGGGTATTATCTCTCAATATTTATAATATTCAGAATGACAACTGGAAAATGCTATAAGATTTACTAATTTTTTATTATCATTATTTTTAAAGATTTTATTTATTTACTTGGCAGAGAGCTATCAAGAGAGGGAACAGAAGCAGGGGGAGTGGGAGAGGGAGAAGCAGGCTTCCAAATGGAGCAGGGAACCCAATATAGGGCTCGATCCCAGGACCCTGGGATCATGACCTGAGCCGAAGGCAGCCGCCCAATGACTGAGCCACCCAGGCGTCCAAGATTTACTAATTAAGACAATAATAAGCCTATTATATGTTAATGAAAAAATAACATTTTTTAATGAAAAAAACATATTCAAAAACAATCAGGGAAAAGAGTAGCATTGTTTTATGTTCTTGCAACTCTCTTTAATGTCTGACATCAGAGGAGAAACCTGCATTCTTGTATCTGCTTCTGCATTCAATCTGCTCAACATGCTGTTTTGGATGATGTATACAAAGAAAGTCCAGACATCCAGTTGGAAAAGGAGGGACCTCAAAGACTTCCTGAAAGGGTCTCGGTGACCCCCAGGCTTCCTGGACCACACACTGAACTGATTTAGGAACTGGTTAATGTCATGGAGGATATGCCTTCATGGCCCTACTTACTGGCAAGAACGTGATTAAAAGTCACAATATTAATTGTAGGACAACTAAACAATAAATTGCAGGACAATAAAAACAAGTACAACAGAGGAAAAAGGTATTTATTTCTCTCTCTGTTCTTTTTCTCCACACAAAGAAACGGCCAATTTTATTTTTCTTTATTTATAAGACAAGCAGGGGGCGCCTGGGTGGCTCAGTGGGTTAAGGCCTCTGCCTTCAGCTCAGGTCATGATCTCAGGGTCCTGGGATCGAGCCCTGCATCAGGCTCTCTGCTCAGCGGGGAGCCTGCCTCCCCCTCTCTTTCTGCCTGCCTCTCTACCTACTTGTGATCTCTCTCTGTCAAATAAATAAATCAAATCTTTAAAAAATAAAAAAATAAAAGGCAGGATTGACAAGCTTCCCGATTGTTCCATTCCGCTCTGAGCTGAGGGGAGGCTGTGCACCTGGAAGCCCTTCTGACAGACAGTGACCAAAGAGGAAATGCAGGGAACAGAGCCAGAGAGCTGGCATTTGGTCCAACTCCTAGCTTTATTTTAAAACATTTTGGTTCCAGATAAGTGGCTGCAAGGTGACCGTTTTGGCGAGAAAGTGGCAGGCATTGTCCCAGTGATCTAACGCTGAACCTCCTGATCTCTGCTGGGGGTGGGACAGGGCGCTCCCCTTGGCCTAGGGGGAGAAGAATCTGGGCTAAGGCACGCACCTGGAGGCAGCCACGCGGGCCGCTCTGAGCCCGAGCCCGGTCTGGCCTCTCATGGCCTTGCACGTCTACGAACACGGGAGAGAGGGCAGCGTTGGGGACACCAATTTAAAAGTCTGAGGGGCTGGTTAGTTCAGTTGGTTAGAGTGTGATGCTAAAAGATTAAAATAGCAATAAAACCCATGAGCTGGAGAAATTAATGGCTGGAAAGAATGAGAAACCTTACAGTCAAGATGCTGGACCTTTTCCCACACGTGTTTGAGCTCTTAGCCTCACTTCCTTCCTAACCAGCTCCTCAAACTCTCTTTCCAGGGAAAAGGAGGAATTCCTAGAAAGAGGGATGGCAGAGCTTTCGCGGCTGTTTCGGCCGCCTGGAGCGTGAGTTTAGTCAGAGCGGAGTGGGCAGCGGCAGCTGCTGAGAGAAAACCATCGTGTGATGGGCGGTCAGAGCACAGCCGCCTCCGAGGTACTCACAGACTGAAGACCCCCGGCCCCCAGGCGAGGCGCTCACCTCGTTGAAGTGGACATCCTGCATTCCGACGTCTTCCATCATGGAGGCCTCCTCATCTATGTTTGGGGTAATCACCCTGAACGCTGTGCATCCTTGTCGAAACATGCCTAGAATGGACGCGGCAGGGGAGAGGAACCGTCAGTAACCTGTGAGTGGCGGCCCTCGAGGGTTCTTCCTGCCCGCCATGCTTCTGTGTTTGAGGGAGACAATGGACTCTGAAGTCTCTCCTGTCTCAGGCCTCCGTTCTCACAGGGAGCCACTGTGTGCTTTTCTTCATTTGCTTCCTCATACCTAGCCTTCTCCTCCCTCGATTCTTTCCCCATACTTTTAATTTATCCCCCACCTTTATTAAAATGTATGCAATCTTTAAATAAACTGCAGATAAACTGAAACTGGTACTGGATCCAAATTAGTAGTTTTAAAATAACAGCAATAATTTGAGTGGGTACAGTGACCTGCCCTCAGATACCAAGAAAAATAAAGCCAAAGCCAGTCAAAAAGAAACACATGACTCAGACAGAACTGTTTCCTTCAAGTCGTCACCTCCCCCACTGTGGCTGAGGGGAACCCAGAACTCAGATGAAAACTTGCTCTTCTCCTTCATGAAGCAGTCTACCAAGAGGTAACTCGACGGCCGCAGCCTCGAGCTGAGAGGCTGTTCTAGCTGGCCCTGCTGCCTGAGGGGTAAGGACGGGCCGCCTGTCCTCCCCACAACTGAAGACCAGGAGCACCAGCAGCATGAAGACTGCAGGGGTCTAAGCACTCTCTTTAGGGGAAGCGGTATAAGGCTGGAGCTGGGATAAATAACTGGGATAAGGATAAACCGCTAGGGTGCCTGGGTGGCTCAGTTGGTTAAGTGTCTGCCTTTGGCTTAGGTCATGATCCTGGGCTCCTGGGATCAAGTCTCATGTCGGGCTCCCTGCTCCATGGGGAAGGAGTCTGCTTCTACCTCTGCCTGCCACTCCCCCTGCTTGTGCTCTCTCTGACAAATAAATAAATGGAAAAAAAAAAAAAGGATGAACCCCTTAAGCAATAATGGCCCATTTGGGGCCTTCATTCATCTTGCAGTCACTAGGGGAAAAGTCATATGTCAGTTGGACAATGTCAGCTGGGCAAAAATGATCAAGTATAGAAGGATTTGAAACATCTTGCTACTCTATTCTGAGACCATTGTTTATAATAAAACAAAACAAAAACAAAACAGAACTCAAAACTTGAATTGAGACCTCCCACATTTTGGGAAAAAGAAGAACACAGAGTATTTTGAAATCACGTCTTGAAAGAGTAGATCTGTGAAGGCAGAGATTTATCTAGCTATACAATGGTCAAGGTTTCCAAGCCCTGAAACAAAAGGCTTGTCCATGACAAGTATTAATCTAGGAGCCTGAGGATACGTTAACATACAAAAAAAGCAAAATTAGAGAAGCCAACCACCCAGGTTTGTGGCTAGAAAGAACATTTAAAATATACACCTCGGCTCCAGTGGGGTAACTACAGGGTGGCCCATGCTTCCCCTCCGTGCACAGGGACAGACCGCCATGGAACTGGAGAGGAAAAGAAGGAAGGGAAGGAGAGCCAAGTCTATCCATGCAGAGTTGCAAGGGAAAATCCCCACACCGCTAAGTGTCAGGTCACGGGGCAGCTGGGGCCCTGGGGGCCGGGCCCTCCCTCCGGCTCACCTCCCCGGCGCCTCCTCTGACAGGTGCTGTGGCTGGAGGGGAAGAGGGGCAGCTCCGGACGGAGGGCTATGTCTGCTTCTAGATATGAGGAAATGTATTACCTGATAAAAGGTCTCAACAGGAAATCATGCTAGTAGCAAGAGAATATGGAAACCCTCTTTAATTTCTTTTTCTTTTGGGCTCTGATGTGTGACAAGCCTCGATTCCCTTCAATTCCATCCCAAACAGTCAGCTGTACTGGAAATACAGAAATTCCCTGGCTGTGGCATCTGACTTTATACCATTTCTCACTTTGTAAACGTACTTCTTGTAACCCAGATCTGGTATTGCTGCGCTCCAGCACACGGGCGTCGCGAGCCGCTTTTCTAAAAACCTTGGTGCTCTTGGTTTCAAAATGGAAATGAGCAACCGGTATTTAAACAAAAGAACCCATGAAAGAATTCATGGCCTGCTCAATCGGGAACAAACATATAATGCACAAAAGAGCAGCACTCACTCCCGCCCTCTCCCTCCTTGGGGAGTCAAGGTTTCTGGCCAGCGAGGCTGCCTACCCACATAATAAAGCCAATTGGGCTGTGGTTCCAAAAAAAAATAAAAAAAAAAAAGTTGTCTCCTGTTAAAACTCCTGTTAAAAATCTCCTGTTAAAACTGTCATTTGATTGATAGAACTGTTCCAGGGGAAACTAAGGGAAAATAAATCTTTCGTTTGCTCAACACTGGCCATTCAAGGACCCCCAGATGCAAAGCTCACTAACTAGTTTTTGCACGATAGAGCCATTAGTTGAAGTTATACAATAACATGCCGTCTAGTTTTATTTTTGATATTGGCGCCTCTGCTGTGCCCACCAAGCCGAGCCAACGTCTTACCAGTGAATAAAACAATGAACACAGTGCACGCACACACACACACACACACACACACACACACACACACACACACATCCAACCCCCACCCCCACCTCCAAATCTTTCTGAATGGCTCTCACTCATCTTTGCTGCTTTGCACAGTTTTATACTCATTTCACAAAACACAGGACTCCTTCCTTACCTTTCCGGGTGAGATACTCTGCCACCAGGGCTGTGACGTGGACGTAACACA
Source organism: Nasua narica (assembly GCA_028533885.1). Classification (NCBI taxonomy): domain Eukaryota; kingdom Metazoa; phylum Chordata; class Mammalia; order Carnivora; family Procyonidae; genus Nasua; species Nasua narica. The sequence continues at coordinate 10,486,262 of CM052810.1, read as the reverse complement.
TGGCTGCCTAAAATAAAAGACACACGCTTCAGAATCACCACATAGAGAGAGCGTCGGAGCTCTCCCAGACAGGGCTCCAGGGACAGCGTGGACTTGTATTAGATCTCAAGGAAGCCAGGGTTCCCGATAGCTGCCATCGTACCTTTTGGAAAAACCGGACCAACTCACATCAACGGAAATGTTGAAGTAAATTGTAAATGGAGACAAATGGTAATAAGCTTGCTAAGGCTCACTTCTGTTTAGAATTACTGAATTTTAATATCAGGGATAAAAAAGGCATTTTTTTTTCCTTACTATAGTGAAGATTTCCACATCATTTCTCTTCGGGTACAAAGAGGACCATGAGAGAATTTTCAAATTTCAGCAGCTAATAGTTTTCTCTCAACTTAAAAAAAGATGTAGCAACTGATTCGCAACATAGAACTCTATAAACTAAAATTATAACAACGTTAATTAGATAATATTCTAAGCACTGTAAAATTGGGGTGTCTAGGTGGCTCAGGGGGTTAAGCCTCTGCCTTTGGCTCAGATTATGATCTCAGGGTCCTGGGATCGAGCCCCACATCAGGGTCTCTGCTCAGCAGGGAGCCTGCTTCCTCCTTTCTCTCTGCCTGCCTCTCTGCCTATTTGTGATCTCTCTCTGTCAAATAAATAAAATCTTAAAAAAGAAAACTTTAAAATGAGAGACAAAATAAAAAAAAAATAAAAAAATAAATTTTTAACAAAGTTGCCACAGTGTTGTAAAAAAATAGTTGTTGCATGGAGCACTGGGCGTGGTGCATGAACAATCAACCTTGTAACACTGAAAAATTAAAATAAACATATTTGGGGAGGAAAAAAAATAGTTGTTGGAAATGAACCTGATTCTGATGCCTGAGCCCCTGGTTCTTTGTCAGAATGATAGAAAAATTACTACTAGTAATATGAAATTCACTTTTATGATGCTAATAATGTAGGTCAGATTAAATTTATGATCAAACAGAATAGACTTCTTAAATAATCAATATGTAAAAATGGTTACCTAAAATTTTCAGATGTAGAATATAACTGTACTAATTTAGGCAATTAGAGAAGCTTAAAAGTAAAAAAATCATGCTTCTTTGGTAATACTATTGACCATACCTAAATGCTTTAGGCCCAAACTGTAAACACAATTTTCAGAAGACCACAAAGCCTACCATAGAGCCTACTGCTTTCCTTAATGTCTCCCCTTTTACAGATGATGTCATGAGGCACAGAGCGGTGAAAAATGGGCTCAATGTCACAGACTGACTAAGTGTTGGATTCACCGTGTCCGGGGCGCAAGGACCCAGCTCCCCGCCCCCATCCTGCCTCCCTATGGGAACACACTCTGTACACAGGCAGTGCTCTGAGGCCTACAACATTCACAGATGTCAACAGACTACCTCCAAAAGGAAAAAGCAACGTCCTATCATTACTTTAATAACAGGAACATTAAATTTTATCATCAAAGAGCGAATTTCAAGGGGCGCCCGATGGCTCAGTGGGTTAAAGCCTCGGCCTTCAGCTCAGGTCATGATATCAGGGTCCTGGGATCCAGCCCCGCATCGGGCTCTTTGCTCAGCAGGGAGCCTGCTTCTCACCCCTCCCCCACCCCGCCCGCCTCTCTGCCTATTTGTTATCTATCAAATAAATAAATAGAAAATCTCTAAAATCTTAAAAAAAAAAAGCTGAATTTCAGAACTAGAGAGTTCTGATGCAGAAACAGAGTGCACTTGAATTAGCAGGTGTTGATGTGACCGTGGACGCTTTCTAAGAGCTTTCAGACAATCCTCTCGTGTGACAAGTGTTGTCAACTGTTGAATGCTTAGAAGACGTGAAATAACCCCAAGCCTAACACTGCTGAAGTGTCCCTTCTTTTGATCAGTAGGAAATTCTTCTTAAAACCGGCTTTAGTGAAGGAGACATAATTAGTTTTCCCACCAACCCAGCTGGAGAGGTTTGCTGGGCTACCTCAGACAGATCCCCGTTCTTGACATGGATCCTGGCCATGCTGTCCAGCCACGTCTTCCTGAGCTCGGGAGTGCTGGCGTAGGACTTGGCCAGACTGTACTGGAGGTCCACCAGCATCTCAGGGTCATTCTCGTGCTCCTTCATCTGCGCAGTGGCCATCAGAACCGTGCGTATCCTTTTGGTCAAGTCCTTCACGTCCGAGGAGAAGGTAGTGTGCTAAAACAAGGGTGGAAGAAGGACACATGGCTTTCGGCTGTGCTCTGCCTGCCCACATCCGTACTAGATGACGAGGCAGTCTTGGGGGCCACCCACCTTGATGAGCCTGTCACTGTTGGCACAGTTGTTGATGATGGACAAGGACTGCTGGAATCTGGTCCCCCCGATCCCAACGACATCTGCTATCAGCTGGCTGACGGAAATAATGACCTTAGGGATACACAAATGCAAACAAATCATCTCACCTTCAAAGGACTGCCCAGACTTGGCTCCTGCCTTCAGTTAGGATGTGCATGAGGACAGGGCAAAGATTTGAGCACAGAGCATTCCAGCGCGGGGAGCAATGTCTGAGTCATCTTTTTCCAGTTCCAAGAATCATTTCAGGTGATTTTGCTATCCTTGAGTATTTCGTTTGCATAGCAAAATGCTCATCGGGAGAGTATAGACACATGAGAATCAGACAAAGCGTCTATCACTTGGGTAGTCACTTACTTTCTCTAATAAACAGGGAGACCTTATCACTTACCTCCTTGGTTACTGGTTTGAATGCATATGCACTAAATATTCAATAAGTGGATGGCCCTTTGCATTTTTTATTAAAACATATACATATTAACTGTGCAACGGCACAGGGGGAATCTGTCTTTATTGGGGTTTGGGTCGTGCTCTGCGTTTACCCAATCACTCGAGCTAAAACATGGATTCCATCTTTCTTTCCTCCTTTTCTTTCACCATCCCCAGGTATCATCAATCACTAAGCACTCATTCTCTCTTTCTTCTAACCTCACCATACCTGGTCCAAGACACCATCCTCTCTAGCCTGGATTTGAGCATGGTTCCCCCAAAGTCTCTCCAGCTAAGGCCCTGACTCCCTTGATCCATTCTCAGCACTAGTCCAGGTGATCCCCCCAGATATGCAATGACATCTTCTCGCTTGTTCTGACCCATATTCTTTACTTCACTGTAAGGACCTTCTCCAGTTCCCTGACAGACCCTTCCCCTCGTGCATCCATCGCCTAGAACATGCTCAGCCTCTAGACCTGCTATCCCCTATTCATCTTTCACATCTTCTAGAAGCCTCCCTGCCCCAGCCAGATGGCCCTCCCATCCTCGGTGCACTTGAGTTCCTCTATTACAACACTGGGAACAGTGCATGGAGAAGAGCTTTGGAGTCTGTCTGTCTTCCAGCGGACTACACACTCCGTGAGGGCCACGAGACGGTTGTGCATCACTCATGGTTGTACCCATGAATCCTAGCACATAGATTGTAAACAATAACTCTTTGCTTAAAAGAGAAATACATACAGAGATGGAACGGGCATTCCTACACGAGTTTACAGAAAAAGAGAGCCTACAAAAATACATAAGACTTTTCCATATCTTGCATGATTCTCAGGGCAGAGCATTTGGGACATTTTAACTCTGGAGAGACAGCAGGTGTGTCAGTAGATGGAAGACAGAAAAGAACCACTTTGGGGGGCCTCTGGATGGCTTGGTCGGTTAAACGTCTGCTTTCTGCTCAGGTTGTGATCTCTAGGTCCTGGGATTGGGCCCTGTGTTGAGCTCTTTGCTCTGCAGGGAGTTTGCTTCTCCCTCTCCCTCTCCCTCTCCCTCTGTGCTGTCTCACACTCTATCTCTCTCTCAAATAATAAATAGAATCTTAAAAAAAAAAAAAAAAGAACCACTTTGGACTTTCTGTGCTTTACCTAAGATGTGTGCTATGAGGCACCCTCACTCACACAGATTCTCCTAGATGATGATTCAATGGAATTTCAGTCAGTCCAATACTGAGTCAATATTTAAGTGTCAACTTACCAACAAAAATGCACTTTGGGCCCAAATTCTTACAATGAAATAAATGTGACTTTCTAGTTTTCCATCCCAAGGCCAGATCTTGCCCAACTTAGGCTGAGGTAAATCGGTAAATGCGACGAAGCCTTCCTGCGACCACAGAATCCCACAGAACACACCAGTGCTGGCGAGTGAACCTGCACGCACCTGCAGATGTGTGCGGACGAAGGACTTCTTTCCAGTGTAGTCGAAGTTGTTCCTCATGAGGAAGTACAGCAGCTGGGAGGCCTCAGTTCTGATGGAGCTCAGCTTCGAGTTGCAGCACTTGAGGACCTCGTAGCACAGGGCGGCACACATGTCAGCCCTCCCTTCGTAGAACGTCGAGGGGAACTAGGTGAACACCAGAGAGCACAGGGAGGTGGAGATCAGTGCTCCCCGCAACTCCAGGGGCAAAGCACACAAGAATGGTCATCAGTGAGGGCTTCCCCCCAGGAAGCAGCTTACCTTATAGATGAATGACCTCAAGGCAGTGAAGACATTTTTTAAAGCTGTTTCAGACTGATGTTTTTGAAGAAAACACAGGTAGACGTCGAAAACTTTTTTCATGAGAGGATTATGTCCATGGTCAGCCAGGAGCTGGTTCTGAAAACACACAAGGACAGCTTGGTAGGTGAGACGCTCCAGACACCCCTACTACATTGCATACAACTTTTAGACTCGAAGGTTAAATGTCCCAGGTACTACAACAACTTACGATTTAAACAAACTCTGCCATGAATCTCCAGGAAAGCACAGAATCCTCATGTAGTACAAATAAGCCTATAACTAAATTTCTACTTTGGAGAGTTTGCTTTGTCTTCTTTTTTTTTTTCTAAAGAGTTTATTTTATTTATTTGAGACAGAAAAGCAAGCATGATCTCACGAAGCCCAGATCATGACCTGAGCCAAAATCAAGAGTTGGATGCTTCACTGACTGAGCCACCCCGGTGCCCCTTACTTTTTCCTATTAAGGGAGGGACTAATAAAACTGCCTGGCAAAACTGTAACATGGCTTGAAGGACACGTGTTCCTCAGGACTGACTTGGCTTCTGTTTATTTACTTATTTTTACTGTATACCAGCAACCAGTACAGAGGTAATCTTTGTGATATCTTTTTTTTTTTTAAATCTTTGTGATATCTTAATTCCAACAAAGAAGTTCCCTTACAGGTGTCTGCTGATTAACGAGCTGGAAAAAATACCGAAGTGAGGTATACGGAGTGAGGTCCTCCAAAAGTAAATTTGTGGGGCACCTGGGTGGCTCAGTCGGTTAAGCATCTGCCTTCAGCTCAGGTCATGGTCCCAGGGTCCTGGGATCGAGCCCCGAATCGGGCTCCCTGCTCAGCAGAAGTCTGCTACTCCCTCTACCCCTCCCCTGCTCCTGTTCTTTCTCTATCAAATAAATAAAGGAAATGTTTAAAAAAATTAAAAAATAAAATAAAGTTTGTTTTTTCCAGGCTTCTCAGGTACTCTGTTAAGCAAGGAATAACCAGACAAGCTTGGTAAGGTGGGAAACACAGAGGCACCATTTATCACGTGCACGGATCTGCACAGGTAAACTGAGTCTTATTTTCTTGTCTGTAAAATGGCGACCCTGGACCTGACCTTGCACAGCTACTGCGAAGACGCGAGTCAAGGGCAGAAAGCATCCGATGCATACTTGGGTCTGGCTCAGGAAGTGGTGGCTAGCAGGACTTTCACGTCATGGGTTTTACTCGACAAAGCAAAACAAGAGGGCCGACGGTACTTCTCACTGTTCTGCAAGACTTTCTCACAAACACAGTAAATTCATGCTAACTGAACACCTGGGAACCTGGCTGGCTAACCCTCTCATGGACTGCCTAACACACCAGTGGACAGACGTGTCACCAAGTTAGAGGCCAGCACACAGCCGTTGTGTCTATATGTGCGTCGACACTAAAGGGCAACATCTTCAAGGATGCACAGAGGGGTGTGTTTGGGCGGGCACACGCGTCTGTGTTCTGCACAAGGAGGCAAAGATGATTATAATAAAAAAATGTCAGAAGGCCAGTCTCCCAAACCAATCTTACCATTGTGCCAAATGACTGGAGAGAGCTATGGCCAAGTAATTCTGTGACGTAGCAAAGTACGGAGGTATTCGTTTTAAGATTTACCTCCTCTTACTTTTGGAGAAAAATTTTACTCAAGGAGTAAGTTTTGTTTTCTTAGTTCCAGTGATTCACAGATGTATTCACAGCTGGTAGGACACCTGGAATTCACGGGGATCTTTATAACATGAAATACTGAGGCACGGTATTGAATTCCATCATGTGAAAGAGAGCCATTTAATGAGCAGAAAATGGGACTTAATTAATGGAATATGATATAATTCTCAACTATGAGCAGCTGGAACTGGAAAAAAAAAAAGGTTGTTTCCAGTGTTTTGGGAATTGCTTACATGGTTTGTTGTCTGTGAACGTTTCTTTTCCCGGGGGCCACGGTTCTCCCTAATTATGGCTGGATTAGGGTTTGCACAGATCTGGATGTGAGCTTTCCTTCTCTCATCTGCTGGAGACGTCCAGGGGAGACGGTCTGTACAAAAATCGCCAGCAGCCCTGGGCTTGCTGTTGGAATCGGCCTGTGTCCAAGTTCTTACCCCTGGAGTTCAATTTTCCTTCCTTACTCTCTCTGGTCAAGGTTTTGCTTCCCATTTTCAGGATTTAGTCTTCTTGGATTCTGATCCCAAAACCCGCTTGCAAGAATGCAGTTAAAAGTCACTCACACTAAGATATAAGTAACCTCTCATTTCAAAGGGGTAAAGGACCTCTTATCCCACACCCACCCCTGTGTACCAGCTGCCATCTGTAATCTTCCAATCGATTTTCTTCTCTCCCTCTCTCTGCTCTCTTTTTCACTTGTTAGAAAGTTATATACACTAAATACTAAAAAATTCTGAACATTCAGAAAGGTCCACAGCGGGAGAGGGAGGAAGCAAAAAACAAAACCACCCTTCACTTCTCCACTCAGAAATCACCACAGGGAACACCAGAGTGGATCTCATTTCTACTTTTTTATCCCTGTAGACTTATAGTGAGGATAGGAAAATTTCATTCAGGAAAGTAAATGAGACATTAGAACAATATGAAAGGCATGGCTTCTCTCTAGCAACAAGGTGGAGAACAGGTTATAAATAAATCGCAGGAAGTGCCTGATGTGGATGCAGGTTTGATTGTTGTAACATGTCCTCCTATGGAAAATGAGCCTTTCAGAAAATGAAGATGCAACATCAGTAATTTTTAAAGATCTAGGAATAGGATAAAACGAACTTAAACCCTGGGTGCCAAAATGAGCTGTCTAGAACTGTGCTATTTAATATAGATTTACCTTTCCTGGGCAGATGGCATTTAGTTTTATTCAGACATCGCGTTAAGAATCACCTTGGAGAAGGACTGTTTCAGTTGCAAATGCTGACCAATCACTAAGGTGACCTAATTTCATGTGTCTTTGCTGACCAGTCTCATGGTTGCGTAAACCAGACCACAAACTCCCTAGAAGAACCCAATTATCCAAGTGTTTCTCACTGTCACGTACTGATTCTCATCAAGCAGCTCAAATCAAGAAAAGGCACAAGGTGGAATTGCTAAAAATACATTCTCAGGTTAATTTGTAAACACATTAAAAAAGATTATCAACTATGTAAAGGCCAGAGTTGACTTGGGATTGTGTTAATCACACACAGAGGAGAACTGTAGTTTCCTGCATGTAACTACCTTGATTGACAAAATGTACCCTTTCATGTATTAAAAACAAGCATCCAGCAAGGGACCAGCATCTGGTAGGTGCTTGGTAACATTCTCCTCTTTTTTCCTGTATGGGGCCATTCAACTACCGTGATGTCCCTCAGCTTACCTCTTCTCTCCCTGTCCCTCCCCTGCCATCACCTCTCCACCACACCCGCCGGAGTGGATGGAGAACAAGGGCTTTGGCGGGCCAGGTGTATGATGGTCCTGGGCAAATTTTCTGCCCTGTCTCAGCCTCAGTCTCCTCATCTGTAAAGTGGGGGTACAAGAAGGTCCACTAGGCCAGGCTGTTGTGAAGATTAATGCTTGAGGCATGGAAGACACTCAATAAATAGCAGGGCTGAAATCTTTCCAAACATTTTCTCTCGTTAAGAATGTGTTTTTTGGGCTACCTTTGGCAAGTTACTAGATGTGGTCAATTCAGACGATGGGGATCTGTGGAAGACGATTTTTCTCGAATTACGTCAGCTAACTCAATGTAATAATCTAAGTTTTCTGATATGCTCCAAATGATGCCTCAGCTGAGTTAATCATTTGCAGAGGAAGATCCCCGTGGCTGCTGTCCCGGGGGGCCTCGTGAACCTGTAATCTAGGCCAGGTAAGCCTGCCTCGGGGCATGACATCGTTACTGCTCTAACCTGCCCATCTTCTCACTTTCTCATGGGGGCGCTGGGCTTTACATGCTTTTGCACATAGGCATATAGACTTTGCCAGAGAGCACCTCAGCACTCTAGTCCCACCTTCCCCCTGGACTCAGGAATTAAACCCTTTATTATAGGACCAGGAAGGCATGAACACAGGGTAGATGTCTTCGGGTGCTTCCTATCAGTCCATCATACAGCAGGCATAATCGCCATGTTCTAGAGAAGGGAATCAGGGTTTCCAGATATCATACAGACCCACCCGAAGCTTAGAATCTGGCTCCTGGTGGAGCTGGGATGTAAAGTCTCATCTATATCTGCAAAGTGCTAAAGGTCATCTTTAAACTTCTAATAGCCCTGACCACAAGAGGCAGATCCTATTTCTTCTAATCTTCAAATGAGAAATCTTAGGTCTAGAGACATGAAGGAATCTTCCCAAAGACCTTTGGACAATAAATGTCACAATCAGGGACCATCAGGTGTTGTTTCTCAAGAGTCAGAGCCTATCTGGTGGCCAGACGCTGGGGACCTGGGGACCTCGATGAACAGTCCTCTTTAACGCGCAAGCGTTTCTCAGGGGGCTAAGTGAGAACCACAGGCTGCACAGTAAAGAGACTGTCACCATTCTCACGGAGCTGACAGACTACACCTGTGGTGCATGTGCCCTCACGCCCGGCCAGCGTGCCAGGTTCCGCCCGCCTTGCAGCACCAGGGTCTCCCGGGCACGGGCACAGTGGAGGCAGAGGGTAGAAGACAGTGTCCCAACTACTATTCTGAACTTATGATTCTCAGTTGGCAGTGATAAAGGTATACATGGGAAACAGTTACATCCAAAATGCCATTGCCAATTGCACCACATTTTTTAACTAAAGACACCCAAAAGAAAATGGAAAGAGGTTCTAGACGTGGTTCTGGATCTCTGGTCCGGCGTTCAGGTCTCACCCCCAGACTTTCTGAGTTAGCCAGTCTGGGTCAGGGCCTGAGAATGTGCACTTCTAACGAGCTCCTCGGGTCTGCAGCCACTGCCGGCCAGGGGACCGCGCTCCGAGAGCCACGAGGGCAGAGACTCTCTGGACTGGACACGGCTGCCCCCACACCCATTCGATTAGGGTCTGTATTTCCTCGTCTCTCCACCGGGTTCCCAGTAATGACATTTTGTGGGGACATGAGTGGCGTGAGTGCTGAGAATAAAGGTAGACTATATAGTCAAGTGACATGATATCAGGGTAACTATTTTTATCCTAATAAAGAAATGTGCCTCATGAGAAGCAAAGAAAAGTAAAGCAGAAAATGACTCTGGTTATCTTTTCCAAATATCCTTGGAAACAAACACACTGTTTCAATATTCATAGTGTATCAACACTAATTCAATTTCCTTCTTCTGTGCTGGAAATAGAAGCGATCAATTAGCAAGACTGGGAAGTGTTAGGTTCTTGAAAACAAGCGAATGGCTTATGAGACCATTTCCACCTACTTGAATATTACTTGCTGAACCCTAAAAATAAGACCGAAGCAACCTATTATTTTCTGTCCTTGAAATGCTTCTATCGCTGAAGTTACTAACAGATCTTTTTAAAATTGTAAGAGGGGAATATGTTTGTAATTATTGCTTCTCTCTACATATAAACAGCTAATTTTCACTGCTGCTACATTTGGATATTCTCAAAGACAGTCGGGGCAGAAATGTCTGATGAGGTTCCCATATGTATTGTCCTCGAGGGCCCCGCAAACCGTGTTCCCCAGGTCCCCCATGTTCCCCTTCTTCTGGCCGAGAGGCAGCCACCTCCAGGGACAGGTTCCATCATTTGCAAGCGTACGGCACTCCCTGACCAGCTGAACTGTATTTTATTTCAAGGAATTCAAGTCATTAACCATGCAACGGTTTCATGAAGGGATTGTGAGGATGTGGGGTTTCTTTACGGGGGCAAAAACAGTTGCTGAAATAGAAAATACAGCACAGGAAGTTCTTGCTGGTTCAACTAAACAAGCAGAATGGATTTAAAAGGAAAAGCTCTGACCGGGCGCAGCTGTTCAATACGAACCTTAAATGCCAGTGTAAACAGAGAGAGAGTGTCCAGGGCCGTGAGGCACACCTCGGTAGCGATGTTGGCTTCCAGCAGCGACTGGTGAAGAACGTCTGCGTCCGAGTGGCCGTAGCCTGAGAGGGTGACAACACAAGGTTACTGCCCGGTGACTGCTGACAGAGAGGCTGGCGGCACAGTGGAGTCGCAGTCAACTTTTGATTATTTACGGAAGGCTTCCTCTGGGGCCTTGTTTCCCTTTTTCAATTGGGGGGGGGGCGGGTAGGTAATTGATAATGTGTCTGTTCAATTAGAACTTTTTCAGTTCTGGAAGGGAAATAAGAGCAGCAAACATTTATTGTGTGCTGGCTATGTGCCAGCCCTAATTCTATGAACTTTCAGTGTTCTAGCTCATTTAATCCCACAGCAGCCCTGTGAAGTGTGTACCTTCTTAAACAATCTTTGCAGAGAAGGAAACTGAGGCACAGAAAGGCTAAACAGCTTGTCTTAGGTCCCACAGTTAGCAAACGGCAGAGCCAGGAAGGCACGGGGCAGTAAAGGAGGCGATTTCCGAAGCTTCCTGTAGAGACAGAGGCAGTGGCCCAGCACAGGGGTTAAGAAAATGAGCCGGGCTCTTTCCACAGTTTGGCAATTGTGGCCATTGCTGCTATGAACATTGGGGTACATGTGGCCCTTCTTTGTACTGCATCTGCTTCTTTGGGCTAAATACCCAGTAGTGCAATTGCATAGGGTAGCTCTATTTTTAATTTCTTGAGGAATCTCCACACTGTTTTCCAAAGTGGCTGCACCAACTTGCATTCCCACCAACAGTGGAAGAGGGTTCCCCTTTCTCCACATCCTCTCCAACATTTGTTGTTTACTGTCTTGTTGATTTTGGCCATTCTAACTGGTATAAGGTGGTATCTCAGTGTGGTTTTGCTTTGAGTCTCCCTGATGGCTCATGATGATGACCATTTTTTCATGTGTCTGAGCCAAGATGCCCTTCAACAGACGAATGGATAAAGAAGATATGGTCCATATATACAATGGGACATTACGCCTCCATCAAAAAGGATGAATACCCAATTTTTGTATCAACATGGACGGGACTGGAGGAGATTATGCTGAGTGAAATAAGTCAAGCAGAGACAGTCAATTATCATATGGTTTCACTTATGTGTGAAGCATAAGGAAAAACATGGAGGACATTGGGAGAAGGAAAGGAAGCATGAATTGGGGGAATTTGGAGGGGGAGATGAACCATGAGAGACTGTGGACTCTGAGCAACAAACTGAAGGTTTTGGAGGGGAGGGGGATGAAGGGTTGCGTGAGCCTGGTGGTAGGTATTGAGGAGGGCACAGATTGCATGGAGCACTAGGTATGGTACATGAACAATGAATCTTGGAACACTGAAAAAGTAAAATAAAATTAATTGGAAAAAAAAGAAGAAGAAGAAAATGAGCTGGGGTCAGGCTGCAGGCCCCTGAATCCAACTCAGCCACTCGCTAGTTGTGTGACCTTGGGCAAGTTATTTGACCTCTTTATGCCTCAGTTCCCTGATCTGTAGAATGGGAATAATAATAGTACCCACCTCAAAGGGTTGTGGTGAGCGTTCAATTTGTTAAGATCTGGGAAGTTCTTAGATTAGCGTCTGACACATGGTGGATGGCCGTGTAAGTGGTGAATTGATAACATAAAGATCTATACGATCAGAATGATGAACGATAATCAAGAGTTGACTGCACTGCTAACAGTATTCTACTTGCTTTATCAAAAAGCATGAAAGCCAGTACATGTCTGAAAGAAACGTTTAAGAAAAGGAAAGGATCGAAAAATCATAATTTAAATACAAACATATCTTCTATATGTGGCTGTAAAAATCAATTTAGTACTGACATAAATGTAGCTTGACATACAATTTGAGATATTAAATTATGAAATGATATGCATTAGCAGAAATACATATAGGGATGCAGAGATGTTACAGTATTGATCTAGAGGACAAAGAAAGATGGCAATATAATAAAACATCATATAATGTCCTACTCCAAGGAGCAAAAACAAATCAACACTTACTAGGTAGGTAATTTTCTTTATACTCCAGAGAGCAGGACATTTTCGGTATAGACCAGGAAAATGAAGTAGAGAAAACCTAGAGAATTTTCTTGAGGCCAGTAATGGGGGGATAAAAAAACAAACCCAGAAACTACACTCCAAATTCCTCATCCAGGTATCATACCGTATCATAGTACATATTACTAGGGTAAAATAAAGGAACTAGCATGATGTTATTCCTACTTTGATAAATGTCAGAGGTACAGAGTGATTTTTAAAAGACTACGAAAGAGGTTTTCCAAGCTGCCGAGTTGCTCTTAAAAGAGGCTAAAACACTATCACGTGCTTTCACCCAGCGTTGCTCTGCAAGGGCGGTTCTGAAGCTTTGTGTCTGCGGACTGCGTGATTTTCACCCTGCACCAGAGTCCGTGTGCCTTTAGAGCGGGGCTCCGCAATACCCTGGTGCCATGATGGCTCTTTCTGTGTTTGCTCTTCTGGTAAGAGGTCTCCCCGAGTCAGAAAGATGGATGCACTTTGGTGCTAATTTCACTGCACGGCCGTTAAGCCAGAGCATCGCCTCATTCGGCATGGTTTTTTTGGTCAGATCAGAGGCGGTGAAAGAGGAAAACAGATTGTTAATTACGGCTAAAGTGATCACAAACTGGGGCACGGCTGGGAGTGGGGTGGAATGCAACACCTTTTATTAGACCAACCAAAATTATCGTAGGTCAAAAAGACCCTTTGAGGGCCCCTGGGTGGCGCAGTTGGTTGAGCGACTGCCTTCAGCTCAGGTCATGGTCCCGGAGTCCTGGGATCGAGTCCCACATCGGGCTCCCAGCTCCAAGGGGAGTCCGCTTCTCACTCTGACCTGCTCTCTCTCACTCTCTCTCTTTCCTAATAAATAAATAAAAAAATCTTTAAAAAAAAAAAAAAAGACCCTTTGAGGGCTGCCGAAGTTTCATGGTCTGGGGGAAATCACAGAAGGAACTTGTTTGGGTGACCATTTTAATATGTTTCTTGGCACAAAGAACCGACATTTTCTTTTTCTAGGTAACTTCTTGGCTAAGTGTATATAGGTGTGATTGTTATAGACGCAGCTGCCTACACACTGAAGAATTTCCACACCATTTACTTTTGGCTGAAGGTCTGGTCCCATTCAGGACTGGAATTTGGCAATGTGTTGTTTTTAAAACACACAATCAATGGCCACCCTAACGAAGTTTTTATGTAATTATGTATACATGTATGGAAACATGACAATAACAAACTTTCTCTAAACTCTTACACCACCCATGAGCCTTGACATTGTAGATCTCCTTAAGGATCACAGTCAGATTCATATGGAAATCTGTCTGCCTGTGTCTGAATCATATAAGAATAAAAGAAATGATCCTTTTAAGCCACAACTGGTTATAATTTTGCTTCTTAAATTCCTATCTCAAAAAATCAGCAATATACCCAAGCCGGTGTTATTAAAAAGTCCCTAAAAATAAAGGGCAGCATGGAGAGGTTGTCTCAGTGGTAGAGAAGCATGGATAGTTCATCAAGGGATACTCCCATGGAAGTATGCTTGTCTCATATGGAAACTGCTTGTCTCAATGCCTGGAATAAGTTGTGCAAGAGGGAAGGCTTTAGTCATTGGGCACCATGTTACAGGCCAACCCAGGAAAATGAAACTGACTTGGTCCATCCAAAAAGGGTCTTAAGAGAAAAGGCAATTTCTTAAAGTATCGGTCAGCAACTTTTTGAAGATGATTAAGTGGATTCTTACTGGGGCAAGAAAGGAATGCTGTGTTAACCCTACTGATTTCCCCTATGGAACAGTGGTGCCTTGAGGCACAGGGCACTGACTGACTACCGTCAGCCAGGCTGATAGGGGAGAGGAGAAGGACTTCCTCGATGTGCCATCTTTGGCACACACATCATGGATTGCTTTAGCATCCTTGGGATTCACTGCTCACATCGACATAATTTTCATTCTGTTATCATTCTGATAAATGATTTATTCTAAAATCCCCCAAATCTTTTAAACACACAGAGGCCAAGGATGAGATTTTTCCCCCCTCTAATGTCATCTGCTATGTTAGACTTAATGAACCTTACTCTGTTTAATAAACTCCTGTTACTAGAACAGCTTGACTGAATAACGCTGACCACATCTGTCAACTGCCTCTCCCTCCCCACTGCCATGCCATCAGAGGCCATGTGGTGGGAGGGACAAAAACACTTGCCTTTTCCAAATGTCAGAGGACATTTGGACTCAAAGTCAGATACATACTCTAACAGGAGGCATTTTCTTTTCAACGGGTACCTTTATTTTTATTGTTAATTTTTTTCTGCTGGTCCACATAATATGAATCCAGGAAAATAATACATTTTATCAGAAAAAAGTAAATACTACTGAATGATATGGAATCTTCTTGCTAAAAGAAGTCCCCAAATGTGGAAGACCTGGTCCCCTCAATATATTAACTCACAGTCTGGAGCTTTTACTAACTGCATATACTTTTGCAAACTATCAGACAGACCATATCAATCACTACGCTATCTATTTGTTCATCTCCATCCCACTTTTATTGCTAGAAATATCTTCTTCACAAATGAGCAAAGAGTAGATGGTAGAATAAGGAATAATATTCCAAGACAAAAATTATGTGACCTGCTTTCTGTCCTCTGATGCACACAAAAAAACAAATATGTTCAAAAATGATTTGTGAATGAGGCTATAATCTCAGAGTTTCTACCTGAGGAAATGGTGATGCCATCTGCTTTCTCTTCTCTGAAGGATACCTCAACCTAATCTTCAGCTGTGTCTGAAAATAGTACCTGGTATAGGATATACATCCTATACCAGACTGTGAAAACACTTGGTTTAAACATACATTGTAATTTAAAGTCCTTTTTATGGATATTAAGAATGTAAACATGCCCTGACTTTAAATAGGCATTGTGCCAGACTTTCTCAGTCCTGAAACCCCATCACCTGCAAGAAGTACCAATGACTGACTGCCATATTGGATGCCATATGCAAGACAAACATGTGAGATAGGTCTGTTATAACTCTGAGTTATAGCTTAATATCAGAAATGCTAGAAAACGTGCAAAAATATATTTCTAAATCAAGGAAACCTGCCTCAGAATAAAAAAAAGTGATCTCATAAATAAACATTTCATCTATTGTCCTGAGTATATACTTTTAAAGCAACCAAGTTAATTTTTTACCTATTTAAAAGATATATTGTCATGCTTAAAACCTTCTGCAAAATATTAATCTTACTTCAGAGGATATATGTGTTCTCTGTGTTTTTCCTGTTAATTCAATATTATATACAGTAAGAGAATTTCATAATCACTGATATTCGTTGTCTTGTTTGTACTTCATAGATAATCAAAGAATTTCAGAGTCAGATGTGGTCTTATAAACCATCGCATCTAATTCTTCACCTCTCCACGTCATGTTTGAGAGACTTGAACAATATCCCCAGTGGGTCCTCATCCAATCTGTTTCCACACCTCCAGCTTCAAGTGCCCACACTAGTAAAAGGGCAATTCAGTTAGAAAACGCTTTTCCATAATGACCTGAAATCTCATTTTCTGCAACTTAATCCAGTGACCTTGAACTCTTTTATACTGAATTATATACAGAAAAATTATACAGAATTATACAGAAAAATGAAGGTTTTCTTCAAGTGTTTCTACCTTTTGTCTAGCTTTTCGCCCTACCATACCAGTGGGAAATATGAATTATCATGCAAATGAATTAAATATATTCCTAGAGCAATATATAACAGCAAAGTAAATGCAAAGTGTTATTTTATATGTTTTGCACACGTATCACTTACTTACAAACATGTCTGACTTAGCTTCCCTCCCACAGCATGGTTCATTAAAATATTCTACATGTAGCTATTACTTTCAATTTGCCATTTGACACAAATAGCTTCTGTTGATACACAACAGAATGTACTTTACAATAAAAAGGTCAATGTCTTAATGTTGTAAACATTTACTTTTCATGTACCTGGGTAATGACCCAAATATAATGAACCTCTATCTTCTGAGTGTTTTTGAAATAGTGAAGACTATTTGGCCACAGCGGCATTTATCATTTTCATTATTTCCTATCAAAATCCAAGAGTAAAGATAAGACCCTGCCATGGTTCCATGGAAGGTGCACAGGGTGTCTTTTCCCAGGTCCTACGTGAATGTGCTAATGGGGGCTGGAAACTTGGCCTCCATTAGATTAAATTTCTGGCAGTCCTCTGCTGCCCCCAGTTGGTCAAGCTGAGGCCTGACAAAGCCTTTCCTACTCAAGAAACTTAACACAAAAAATGCAGGTGGTGTATATGGGGAAGGGGCCCTCTTCCTATTTTTATTCTTTTCTAAAATAAATTCAAAATAAATCCTAAAACAAATTTTAGACTCTGGCACCCTGCAAATCTCTCACATACTGGATTTACATCATATTGGTTGGCCCAACAGAAGGTACTATATTCATTGTTAAAGAGGACTTAAAAAAAAAAAAAAGACATATATGACTACAAATTTCCCATCAAATACCTAGGTACAGGTGTAAAGAAATCATGTACGTGTACATACATGTACATGCTCACACACATGTACACATACAGTGTGTCCTGCCTTCTCTGTGGCTTCTGGGCGGACTGACAATTTGGAGCTCAAAAAGGCTGAAACCACCCAGATGCATCATCAGATTTAGAGATGTAAATGGAGACTGAGTTCTAGGAGAAGATGCAAGGACTGTGAGACACCAGAACCAATTCGGGATGAGCAGGAATTGCAGGAACGCAGGAGAAGGCTAAAAGAATCAGCTACACACTGTTTATTGCGAAGGCAGAAGGAGAAACACTGATTGAGGATGGTGTCACTGAAAACTGACTGAAGCAAAAACTGCAGGATGAAAGAGGAGAGAGGCAGGAAGGACGGGCTCTCTGTGGGTAGCAGGAAGAGAGAACGGGAATCAACCATGTTAGCAATATGGTGCTTGGCTGCAAAACACAGCCAGCTGTCTCTCTCCTCCAGTTCAAGCCACCATCGCAAAATCTGTTTGCAGGGGGAGGAGCTGCTGTCTGTCTTAGTGGATTGGGGTTATACATTCATGTGTTGATCATTCGTTTTACTTTTGTTTTCTGTGCTTTCTAAGTGATTATCTTTGGAGTCAGGGACTCGGTCTGCTGACTTTTTTTTTAAGTGCTTTAAAGTTTAAGAAGTATTTATTCCAACTGACGGTGAGGTAGTGCCTGTGTTATAAACTATCTGGGCAGGGGCAGCGTGGCAAGTCCTGCAGAACCGCGAGCATTTCATTTCTGTTTGCTCAATAGGAAATGAAAACTGAAAACAACGAAACTTGTTTTGTTTGTGTCAACCCCTTGCCTGCAGAGCTAGAAAAAGCCCTAACAGACAAGATGTCAAAAAATTAAGTCTTGGAGCCTGAGCTGCGTCATGAACGTACATTCGTATGTGGCTGGCAAATATAATACTGACCTAAGTTAAGCTTAGAATTTTATAAAGAGAGCCTATATACCCATTTCATTGAACTTTGGGGTGGAAGAGTAGGTAGCTGCTGTATCTCGATTCCTCAGCCCTCTTACTCTGAACTACTATCAATTTAAAGCATTGGGAATATTCAACTGAGCCTATATAAAGAAAGAGGTAGGAACATCACAGGGAGTGAAATTCGTTTGATTAGAAATGATGAGAAGATATTAATAACTATACATTAAAGGCATTACTTGGCGTGAGAATAAGTAATTGTCTACATAAAACAGTAACTAGCTATGTTATGCTTGGAGAAAAGATGAAACAATTCAGAGAACACATCACTAACAGAAATGGTATTTATTATAAATGATGGCATTAGTTTTTAACATGTTGCATGGCTGATACCTTTCAGGTTTTCTGCTTTGAGAAACCTTTTGAGGAGATGTAACACTTAAGTTTCTAGAAATAGTACATGATGCTATGTCTCCTCTGGTGATATGAAAAAAGTAAATTAAAAATATGCTCCCACTTTTTGGTAGAATCTCTACAGTGAAGTTAGAAAGCCCCAAAGTTAGGAAGGCAAGATGAACAAAAAGGTCTCGGTTTGCAAGTGAAGCGGCCTCATAAGCAGACTTCAACCTGATTAAATCTTACCATTGTCTACAGAAATTCCAAGCACACTTGATATCTTTCTCACACTGAAAACACAGAAAAAGTCACTTTGTTATTGGCTTTTCCGCACCCTCACAAATTGATTCATGGGCTTTATGTTTTCACGG
This sequence comes from Nasua narica, assembly GCA_028533885.1. Classification (NCBI taxonomy): domain Eukaryota; kingdom Metazoa; phylum Chordata; class Mammalia; order Carnivora; family Procyonidae; genus Nasua; species Nasua narica. The sequence continues at coordinate 10,467,484 of CM052810.1, read as the reverse complement.
CAGTTTAAGGATTAACATACATTCAGAGCTGGAATGTCAGAATGTGGACACTTGATCAACCACACGCGTGGCCTCAGAAGAATGAAAGGAACCTGTCCCTGATGTCCCCAGGCCTTGCGCAGGGAAAATCCAAATAGTCAATTAAAGACATCAGAGAACGTTGGGCTGTCGGACTGTTTACGTTAAACATACTGAAAGGAGGGGGCTGGGACAAAGGGTCCCGCACTTTAGGTCTGGTGCCGTAGTTGACCACGTTCCACATTGTGTCACTCTCCTCCAAAGAAGGGAACTTTTCGCCATGAGCTCGCCATCCCACTCGCTCTGAGCTGGAAGAAAAGTCAGGTTGGTGACGGGGTGCGGTGCGGCCCGGGGCTCTCCCCTCTGAGATGTCACATGAGGTGGCCGGCTGTTACGATGGTACGGCATGGGACTTACTGTGGTTAAAAGTGAGAGAGTTATCCAGGCTGCCCAGCTGCTGCAATCTGGCATGCATCATTCCCATTCTGTTACGGGAAACAGGCAATGTCTGAGACTTTCGATCATGAGCTATGGGTCCCAACCCCTCCTGGTTCCTGCAACATGAGTGAAATGGGGTAGAAGCAAAAGTTAGACTTGTTACACGGCGGCGGGACGCGGAGGGTTAGTGAGGCCAGGACGCAGCACGGGGGCACCGGCCGCACGCCGACCAGAGCAGCGTGGCCTGAGACGCACATGCGCCGGCGGCAGCTCTTCACTGAGTTCATAGCAAAGCACCTGATGATGAAGCAGCAAGAACCAAGCCAAAGCGGGGAAACCTTCAGCTTCAGAGTGTACTTTAGAGATGCTGCTTTTTAAAAGTCAGAGCATCAGTCCAACGTGGTGCTAACGGTTAGTGTTCTGACATTCGCCGAACACCACGAATCTTTTCAGGTTATACGTGTTAAAGAGCAAAAAAAATTTTTTTTTAATGAAAGCAATGCACTGGAAGAAACAGAACAAACATGCAATGAGAGGGATTACATGAGGCGGTTTTAACACCTTTATTCTTACCCAGGCAGGAAGGAGAAGAGCCACGCACTTTGTTAAACTTGTCAGCAGTCAAGTAAAGAAAATAGAAAAGTGATGTGGGTTAGCAATCAAACAGCTAACTTCCTACTGTGCACCGTCACCAGAGCAGATGAAAAATGAGACCCCTGTCCCCCAGCCCGGAGCCCACCGTCCCCCTCATTGTGTTATTGTGTGGAGAACGGGAGTTCTAGAACATGCACGGAGTATCATCGGCCAACATGCTGCTGGGTGATCTCAGAGGGACACAATGAGAAGACGCAGCATCCCTCAGCCTGGACTGCCACGGAGGGCACACACCGACAGCGTTCAGGCTCCTGCTCCGGGTCTTGGTCACGAGGAGCACAAACCACAGGAAGTCTCTCTGAAGCAGGGCACATCTTTCCACAATGCACCTAACAAGCTACGCCACCTTCCACTCCCGCCTTCCTGTGCCCATCTGTTTTTAGGACAGCCCAAGGAAGCACACTTTTACATGCAAATATATACAGGGTGCTTATAAAGTCAGAAGATTTTTTTAAAAAATTAATTGTATAGCCATTAAAAAAAATAAGAAGTTCACAGACGAGACCCAATTCTAAAATATTTTGCTGGGCAGAAACCTTCAGCTTCCCACATGCACCATGGTCAGCTCTGCAGCACATCACCCTAATTTGCACAATGCTCTCCAAATGTCATCTTGTGCTGTGGATGACAGTGACCGTGAGAAGGCCGGGAAGCTTGCCGGGCACAGTTACAAATATACCGTGTGCCCATCCCTACGGGGCAGAGTCAAAGGGAGTGAAGTCAGTCCGCGAGGTGTAACTGTATAAGGTCGCCTTGTATATACTTGCATTTGGTACTCAAAAGTGCAAATGTGTAATTGACTGTTACGATAAAAAATAACAGTTAAAATGAGAGAACTGCAAGTACCACCACATTTCAGTTAAAAATAAATACGAATAGGATGAAAGTGTAAAATACACTCTCTAAATTTACTCTTTAAAAAAAAAAAACCCCACAAACTCTTATTGAACGTGAAACATAATTCTGGAAATGTCTCAAATATCCCAAGAAAAGAACAATGTTAACATAAAAAGTAAAATCTCCACGCTCAAATGATCTTAAAAATTTCTCTCCTGTTTCATTGCTGTAAAACAGACTTATAGAGAAAAAACGCAATCACTACTAAATTTCAAAGTTTGTCCTAAAATATAAATATGCTTACATATAAACAATAACAACGGAAAAATAGGATACTTAGACCAACCCCATAAATGCATTATCACAGGATACACAACACGGACATAAACAAATACAGACGCACTGAGCAGCCGCAGAGCAGGAGTGAGAACGTGGTAAGGACAAGAGGTGCTCTGAGGAACTACCTCCAAGAAGGTGAGGCTTGGGTGCCCCCCGCAAGGAGGTTCCAGCTCCCCTCGAACTCCGCGTCGATCTGAGAGGATGGTGTAGGGCGGGGCCGTGAGGGTTTATGAAACTCAACCAGGAGTTCTGGTCAGACAAAGGCAGGGCAAGGACAGCTTAGTTGGACTGAGGAGAAAAGGCTCCATTGCAGAGACGGTTTTTAAGGAAGTCCGAGCAAATCTGAGATGGACTAAACACATCCTTTCATGAAGAAAAAAGGGGAAATGGTTATGTGAAATGGTTTGCGGTTGGGCAAAGAAGTGGTAACAAGTGACCTTTGAAAGTCAAACGGCGGAAGCGAAACCAGGAGGAGAGAAGAGCGAGAAGCCACACCTGGGGGAGCTGGGTGAAGGGAAAGGGGGCACGGGAGGAACAGAACACAGGGGCGTATTTGGAGGGAAGCACACAAGGGAAGCAGCAGGCCACGAAGGAGAATCCTTCCAAGAGACGTGCACAAGGCAAAACGAGACAGAAGGAGTGTGGGAATGCAGGCGAAAGATGCCGCCGGATTCGACGGTAGCAGTGCAAAGACACTGAGGCTGTTTATGAGAAGTCCAACTGCCAATCACCACAGATGACAATTTCCACACATTCAGATCCAAGTAACACAGAGAAGGATGCACGTCCAAGCTGACCCCCCACAGTACCTGGCTATATATCGCTTCCCCATGTACTGGAACTGGTGTAAGCAGACTCTGCAGACAGGATGAAAGGTTATTAGGGAAACGGGAAAATAAAATGGTTTCCAATACATTGCTTTATTTAAACCCACCAGCAGTAACACATCCAATAAACTCTTACATCCACCACCAGCCTCTTCCTTCTGGTGTTCAGAAGTTCTGGGGAAGGTCTCTCTCATGCGGAGAGAATCACTAACCTACAGAGGAGGCGCCAGGCTGGGCTGTCGGTACTGTGCTGGGCAGTTAAAGCCACTGAGAGGCCTGGGACCGACAGGACCGTCCTTTGACTCGGGGTTTAGACGCTGACTCACGCAATTTGCCTCAGCACAGGTGCTGGGGAAAGTCCAGGGCTGGCGCACTGTTCCCAGTTGCTTATTTGTCCTCATTCAATCCGGGCAAGAAGCTCCCTCGGTTGGCTTTTCTAAATGGACTGGTCCCTTACAGACTTCAAGTGTCGGGTTTGGGGGTTTGTTTTAATATATCCATAATATTGATTTTTTTAAAAAATCATATATTTAATAAGAAGTAGTTACAAGAATGTCCGGTAAGTTCTCCTAGTGCTAAATCTCATCAATCTCTCCCTCTTTAACTTAGCAGAGAGAATGATCGTGCGACTGTGAACCAAGACCATAATGCAAAATGCACAAAGCTCTGAACACCATAGGTTTTCTCTTGAGTTTAGGCAAATATATTTGATAGCAAAATCATGACCCCAATTCGCAGATATAAAGCTATTTGTAGTTATAATTTACCCAATTATTATGAACAATCATAGTACTACAGAAATAATAATGTGTTTGATTGTGCCATGTCTGAGACCTTGCTGGGATATTCCAGAACATACTATAGAAATTTTCTAAAAATCTAAAAAGTTTTGGATTTGGAAAATCATCTGGCCCCGCGATTTTTTTTTTTTTTTTAAGTAGGCTCCCTGCCCAGGGTGGAGCCCAATGCAGGGCTTGAACTTATAACCCTGAGATCAAGACTTAGACACTTAACTGACACTTAACTTAGGTGCCCCTGGCCCCAGCAAATTTTGGATAAGGGATTGCGGAGTCACGCTTTTTTTTTTTTTAAAGCAAAGAGTTTAAAGGAAATCAGAAACTTAGATTGAAGAGACCTTTCAATCTATTTACCTTTCAGGAGGTAAAGAGATAAAATGTAAGATTTCACATGTATTTAAAAATTATAGCTATTTTTGTCTCAGTCTTTACGTCTGCTTGAGCTACATTAGATTCACCTTTGAAATGTAGCATCCACTCAATTCAGCTAAAACACTGTGTCATTTTATTCAAACGGTTTGTACACATAAGCAGTTAGCTCTCATCTATAACAACCACGTATCTAATAATTTAGGGTTGGTCACTGCCCGCCGAGTCACGCGCTCCCGAGAGCAGGTGCTGGGGTCAGGTCCAGGACAAAGAGCTTAGAAAGGGTGGATGTGAATATACTACATTCCTGGTTCAACTACGTAGCACTGTTCACACCTCTTAATTAGCCAGGACAAATCAAGAGGCAAAGAGCAAAGCAAAACTACTCACTCAGATATTGTAAAAAAATCCATAAGTTCAGACGTTGAAGCCTTGTTCCAGTATGTAAACAACGCATCTAGAAAGTAAACATTAATTTGGTCAGAATCATGACGTGTATTATATACATGAGGGGATGGGGAGAAGATTTTGGAGTGTCAACCCTCAAACCCTTTTATAGCTGATCAAAGAACCACAGTGACCAATCTTTACCAGTAACAGACACAATGTCCATATTCAATTTAAAGAAGCTACAACTGAACACCTGAACTTTAATTTCATCATGCATCACCTAGCACTATATAGTACATATTTAACTTTCATACAGTGTGCTCTTAAGTGGATCGGAGATTTCAAAGACTACAAGTAGGCAAATAATCTTAAGTTAGGCTCTCTGCCTCATACAGACTCCCTCTCCAGGAAGGAATCTGTTGAAAATTCTTGCATGTACTTAAGTCCTCTCTTCTTAACACACCCATACAGAAATGGAACCATACATAGTGCGAACACTGTTTTTCCTTTTATTGCAGTAATAGAGCTTGGATCTCTTCCAATCTTTTCCAAGTTCCCTGATACTCCTCTCCATGAATGCAGTATAACTGAGCTAGCCAGTCCCTTACTGATGGACATCTACTTGTTTTCTCCCCTAATGTTTTGCTACATTAAATTATGCTTCGAAGACTATCCTTTTACATGGATGTTTGCACACTTGTCCAACTACATCGATAGGACAAATATTCTCAGAAGTGAAAGAGCCATGTCAAATGTTACAGACAGATGTTGTCGAATAGGCTTCCAAACAGGCAATGGACGCAAGTCCCTGTTTCCCAGCGTGATGATGCGGTATCCTCTCGATGAGGAAGTCACAGTCACAGGCACACCTGCTCTGCATCAAGATGACCCGGCATATTTTCAGTAAAGGCCAATCCTACAAATCCATTTACAGGAAGCATTCTCTGTGTACGACCCTTAACTTTTTAGACTTGCACAAAGAATGTTATCACCGGACAGTTAAACATTTTTGCATCCTTAATATTTTATACTGAGGTCGAGAAACTGGTGAGGAGATTTCTCTCAGGGAGAAAAGCCGCTTAACTGGGGGGCCTGAGGTGAGTGAGAGAGAGCCTGCAGAGATGCCGATGGCTCGGGAAGGCGCTCGGCCGCGGACTTGTCACTCCACACTTGTCGAGAACAGTGAGCGGCGGGGGAAACCGTGAGTTATACATGCGGCATCTGCTGTGCGCGAGCACCGCGCGAGGTGGTCTCATGACTGCACACCTGTCGTATCTGAATCGCCGCCGTAATCAGAGGCCGTGTTCCAATTTGTAGGTAAGCTAATAAAGGCTCAAGGAAATCAGGTGGTTCTCCCTATCACCACCCTAAAGAATCATGGTGGAATGGGGACTTAAATCAAGTACGCCTGATTTTAAAAGCCACGTTTAGTTTATTAGACCAGTAACACGGGTGGGTGAGTGGGCTTCCATCTTTCAGGAATTCTGAGTTTAGATTCCAGAGGAACAGGCTCTGGTTACTTGAGACTGGCCATCCTCATGGGGTGAGCACCCAAGGAGCCGAGTGAATGTGAGAAGACCTCTCCGGGTCAGCTTGCAGACATCTGCGGTCACCCTAGCACGTATCAGACAGAGCTGGCTGGCCAGCCAAGGAGCACCAAGCTGCCTTCCCTGCTCTTGGCTATTGGTTGAGGCTGAAGCTACTGACCGAGGGGCGGGGGAGGACAACTAACCTCTATGAAGGACGGAGGGGCCCAATGTGTAGGAGGTGCTCCCTGAATGTGGGAAAAGGGAAAGAGTAGCTACACAGTTACAGCTGACTTTGGTTTTCTGTCCGGTAAACTACTCGGAAGGCAACTTCTCCCCCACCCCATACCATACACAAGAATCAAGTCCAGGTAGATACTAAGATTTAAATGTGAAAATCTGAATACTACTACTTTTAAAGAGAATAAAGAAGAATATCTTCACGACTCTAGGGGTAGGTGAAGACTTCTTAAACACAACACACACAAAAATTCAAATTATAAAAGGAAGGAAATTGATAACTTGAAGATAATTTTTTAAAAATATTTTATTTATTTATTTGAGAGAGAGAGAGAAAAAAAGTGAGAGCATGAGAGGAAAGAAGGTCAGAGAGAGAAGCAGACTCCCCACGGAGCTGGGAGCCCAATGTGGGACTCGATCCCGGAACTCTAGGATCATGACCTGGGCCGAAGGCAGTTGCTTAACCAACTGAGCCACCCAGGCGCCCTAATTTTTTTTTTAAGAAAAGCTCTAAAACTGTTTTGAAGAGGTTATTGCATTTTTTTTTTTTAGGTTACTGCATTTTTAAAGCATATGCATGGCCTTCCAAAGGGCTGCCTTTAAAGGATAACTTTCATTTGGATGCAAAATTTCTGGAACGTTGGTCTTAAAAAAGTAGTTATGTTCTAGTTATTTTTCATATTTAGTATTTGAAACTGAAAACATTTTAAGGAAAACTTTCAGTAAAGGAAAAACAGAATTACAAAGCTGGCTAAAACTCACCACCATGATGTAAAGTTCAGAACTTCTGACATTAAGGGAAGAATTTCAACTTTATAACCCAAATACCTGAATAAGTACCCAGTGCTTTGCTATTTGGTCATCATTCAAGGAAATCATTTTCTGTTTGTTGTGTTTTTAAAAGCTACTTTAAGGTAACAAATTGACAGGATAAAAAAAAACAAAAAACAAAAAAACCAGTCCTGAAGCATTTTAAGGACAGGTATGTGGTTCCTTCCATCTGAGTACTAAGGTCTGGCTATTAATGCTGCAGAAATGGAAGCTTAATACAAAAGAAACAGTATTCTCAGGCAGAAATGCCTTCCACGGGATGTTTAAGGCCCACCGACTGCCGCAACACATAGACAGCACAAGAAGCCGTCAGCATTTTGTTTTCAAAAGACTTTGCCTTCACTCAATACACTTCATAGGACACTTTCTGATACGTCGCAGTGAAAGTTAGACAAGATTTCTGATCAAGGAAGAAACAAGACATTGCACCATGGTAGGATTTCAAGTGACCACTTATATCACAAAACCTGAGTTGAAATGTCTTATCATGGATGTTTACGCACTTTATTCTATTAAAAAAATGTGGTGGTCAAACCCTTCATGAGAACCCTAATCTACTATGATACCACTAATTCCATCAGAAAACTAAAAAATCACATCTTACTTCCAGTTAAAGCCAGGAATGTCACACATACTCTAAATGGAGGAAATGCTTAGATCCCCCAACAGCACATATTCCAATTCAAGAGCCTGACTAATAAAATTATGCAAGTTGCCAATAAGTTTGTTTGGACAAATGAAATTGGTTTTTTAAAAAAATCAAAGGCTACCTCACTTATCTGCTTCTGTCTTCTTTATTTACCATGGTAGGTCTGAGTTTAATAAAAAAAAAAAAATTCTTTTTAATGGCCCATGCACATTTTAGAACTCATTTTCTAGAACAATTAGTAAAAACCCTTTTCCAAATTAAGACTTTTATTTCTGCTACATTTAGTAAATTAACATGTATTTCAAACGAGGAAGAAAAGCTTTTCAAGTCCTTCTATCCGTGCAAGCAATTACAAGTTTTAAAAAAGAAAACCAAATATTGAAACCAAGTAAAGCCGACATTTTCGCTTTCACCTACCATCAGACATGCTTTTTAAGATGTAGAGGAAACACATCAGCAGGCTCTTAATCTCGGACTGGTCAAGTTTGTCACAACGAACCACAGAATTTCCCAAAGTGCCACTTTGTTGGTGCTAAAAAAAAAAGGAAATACAGGTGATTTTTTTTTAAATCCATCATTCCAGGTAAAACAAAATTAGGTTCACTTTTTTTCCTTGGAAGAGAAAGATTCGTAGAACTGAGTCGAATCACACAAACTGGAAGGTATAACTCATTTGTCGACAAACTACAGGCACACCTTCACCAAATACACACACGGGCGCTAGCCCACAGAAGCTCCGACCGCTTCCTTTGCCTGCTATCCTAAGAGACAAGCCAGCAGGCACAGACTTTTCAAACTGGGTAACCACAGCTGGAGCTGGAGCTCAGTTCTAAAATGCCAAGTACAATCTCATGCAAAAAAGGGACGTGTGCTAGGATCAGACACAGACATGAGGAGTCGGAGGACACCGCAGAGCCGACCACAGCCTCAGGAGAACGCCAGTGGCGGAAAGCGCAAATAAAAGCTACGCTCCTGCTGTGGACCAGCCACAAAAGCCTGGGTCTGAGCCCCTGTCATTCGGCTGACATCGCGGGGCACCGCTGGGGAGAAAACAACAGGCAGGCACCCAATAGGAACAAACAGGGACACCTCAGCAGAGCTTGGCCGAAGACCCTAACCTGATGAGATCATTCCCTCATCAGCTTAGCTCAACATGGCAAACTTCAGAAAGTGCCGGGCACAGGGTGAGAGCAGTTTTGCCACTAGACAGCAAGTTTACATGTTCAAGGGGGTCCCATCAAAAAAAAAAAAAAAAGAACAAGAACAAGAATCTCATCTCCTGATTTAAAAAAACCCACAGATTTTAAAATCTTCAAAGTTATATTGCCAATTGAAAAGCGGGATTTTAAATTTTTTTGGCAAATACCAAAGCAGAAAGACCAATAAAAAAAATCTTTCATTCAAGGTATTGGGGGGGCCATTGAAAAAATATACGATAAATAGGTTTAATTAATAACATACATGAGCTTTTTTATTATAGGAAGAAATACAGGTGCAGTTAGTGGCAAAACCACAGGGTGGACGCATCGTTTCGCCCACCCACTTCGTCAGGGCTGCTGGGAGAACCCAGTGCTTCTTGCAGTGGGAGGGAAGGTGCCGCATGCAAAGTTTCCTCTGGCAGAGGTGGGATCATCAGAAGGGAAAAATCCACAGTGACCCGGTTTTTCCTGGCTGAGCGGCAGCTCTCTTCCTCCTCTCCAGCACTGCGTATGACGCAAGCAGAATGCCTCCTGAGCAGCTTCTCACTCTACATACGAAGGCAAGTCACGGTCAAGGGGAAAGTTCAACGCGACACACACCCACACTGAGACGCTCGTGCCTCTACCAGAACCGCACCGAAGGATAACCGTGTCACGGCCAGCCCCAGAAAGGCAGGTGCGATGACAAACTTGCTGCTGAAGGACATTCTGCACATCCCTAAGTGGTTCACCTGTTGAGCGGTACGTGTGCTCGCCCATAGCTTGAAATAACTCAGGAGAACAGTGGCCAAGGCAACACCCATCTATCATTGTGCCAGCTTTAAATTCAAGCGTTAGCCATTCCCACAAAGTTCCAGAGAGCCTGACCCTTGATTATTTCAAGAAGAAAATGTTAAATATAAGGAGGATGTGTTGTGTTGGGGGTATCGGTGTGAGCTGTTTCAATCAGCTGTGAATCACCTAGATGATGGTTAGTTTTTCTGGAGCTAGCTCTGGACCCAACACCCATTTGCATGGATGGTAAGTGTATAAATGGTATTCTCTGGCCTGCAGACGATGGGGATTCTAAACGAACAGCATTTTGATCTCCCTACCTGTCCCACCCGCTGGAACTATTTGCTCAAGGTCCTCCACTGTAAACACTGCCCTGACATAAAATCTTGGAAACAAGAACTGGGGAGATTTCAGGAAATGGGCCCCGTCCTTAGACAATACTCCGATCATAACTCTGATAATAACTCCAGGTTAACTGAGTTATTAAAAAAAAAAAAAAAAAGCCACCCTTCAAGAACACCAGAACACGAAGCATGGTTTACTTTAGGCTCAGTCCATTAGTTCTAAGAAACGCTTAAGTTATATGAAAAGAAATTACCTTATCCAGGGAATTGCTTTTCTCACTATTCCTTTCTGGAAGGCTATTCCCCGAATCTGTGCTTATGAGGGATCCTCTTGAATCAGCATTTCTCACACTATTGATGTTTGGTGTTGACGTTGTATATGGAGAAGCTAAACAGAAATCAAGCGAAGACCAAATTGAGATACAACAAAATACGATAAGTACTGAACTTTAAGGGAAATTGTTTCTATGGCATTTATTTTTGTTGTTGTTAAGAAGCTGGCTCAAGAGTTTCATTCAACCACCTCACCTTTAAGGAACGGCCAAAATCCGAAACACTCAAGACATAACCATGAATTCACTTATGTGAAGCCACCTTGGATTTCTCAGACTAAAGGAACACACACTGTTTCAGAATGCGATAAAAGATGTTAAAAAATTAAAAAGATAAATCCACCTACAACTATCGAATCAAAAAATGAAACCATGCAATAAGCCACAGTATTCAAACCGTATGCTAAGGTGCCCTACGAAACTTACAGGGGCGTCTCGGGACATTTTACATTTTTAAGAAAAACATGATGGTGCTCAACATTTGCCAAAACTGCAGTTTCAATGTGAGATCATGCTACATTCCTCTCGATGATGTCATATCTTTGTGAAGCTAGGTCTTTGGTGGCTGCTATGATAAAAAGCAGGTACTGGGTGAAAATTAATGTGGGACAGGAAATGAAGATGGTGGTGAGAAATTGGATTCCAAATTTGAGCAGCTGGGCAGTGCCTAACAGGCACACACATCTCATTGGTCACGGGTGTGGTTATTAAAAATATAATTTTTCTTTAAATTTATGTGTATTTTTTTCAAATGCCTACGAAGTTGTTCAGATAGAAGAACTTATTAGGTTATGGGGCTCCAAGTACCTAATAAACAGAACTGTTGGGTGTTTCCTCTTCTTGGGGACTCGGTAAACAAATTATTGTGACCCTAAGTGTGCTGTGAACGGAGAATGCTTGGGAATCTCTGCAACAAACAGTTACGAGCAGAAACAAAAACTTAGAAATAAAATGTGTGACATCCGTGAAAAAATAGCACCGGAAGTCGGAAATCAGCCCCCACCTTGGAACAATGGAATTTTTTTAAAGTAAAAGTAACAGACTGACTTCCCTGCTTCGATGAGATGGAAGCATATCACATAATTGAAAACGACTGTCAAACTTGTACATTCCATGCTGAACCACAGGGCGTGCATCCAGCTGAAAGGCTGGGCTGGCTGTGCACGCTGTCTGAGGAGCTTTTGGCGCGGGCTCCGGCGGGCTGGAAGCACGGCCTCCCACACCCACACGGAAGACGCCGTTCCCCAACACCTCAGAACAGGCCGCCATTTTCAGATGTTAGGACGCAAATTAGCTGCCATGGGCTGAGACATTTCTTTTCTTTTCCTTTTGTAAGATTATTTATCTATCTATCTAGCTAGCGAGCTATTTATTTATTCCTTTATTCATTTAGTGTGTGGGGCGCAGGGGCAGAGGGAGAGAAAGAATCCCAAGCAGACCCCATGCTGAGCACAGAGCCCAATGTGGGGCCTGATCTCGACACCCTGAGGTCACGTCCTGAGCCAAAATCAAGAGTCAGATGCTCCACCCACTGAGCCACCCAGGAGCCCCTGAAACACTTCTAAGTTAATCCCTCCCTCTACTTAACACTCAGGTTTACCCACTACCAACATCCCTGGAACTGAAGCAGCACATTAAAATTAAGAAAAAGAAGAGCAAGGGGAATTTGAAAACATAAGTGGTGGCTGGAACATGTAAACTACTGGCCCCAGGCTGCCTCATCCCAGAACAGAAACTGTGTGACGAACTGTCGTGGGGACAGGTAAAAACCTATGAGAAAACTATGAGCCTCTTTCTATACTTAGAGATAAAAACACACTTTATGACCAAATTATAATTATAGTCCTCCTAATATAACCAGACTTCATATTTAATGTAAAACATAATGATCATGAGAAAGAGGTCCTCAGTAAAGTAAAATTAGACCTTAAATTGACAGGGTTTTAGGCTTGGTTCCAGAAATAGGATCCTAATCTAAGACAAACAGATGGAAATGCAGTAAATCAAAATCAACATTTTAGCAGAACTATTCCCATTGTGTGTGTGTGTGTGTGTGTGTGTGTTTGTACCTAATATCTCAGCCCAGTGCATTTTAAAAATCTTAAACAACACATAAGTAAAATGAAAAGAAGTTCAGTTCACCTGTCTTCTTTGTATAGACAGCCCAATGAAAACACTGAGCAAGTGGAAAAGGGAACCATGAGCCTAGGAATATGTGCCTTTTACTTTCTTTATTTTTAAAAATATTTTATTTATTTATTTGACAGAAAGAGAGAGATCACAGGTAGGCAGAGAGGCAGGCAGAGAGAGAGAGGGAAGCAGGCCCCCTGCCGAGCAGAGAGCCCAATGTGGGCCTCGATCCCAGGACCCTGAGATCATGACCCAAGTCAAAGGCAGAGGCTTAACCCTGAGCCACCCAGGAGCCCCAAGGAATGTGTGCCTTTTAAAACAAATATAATCTTGGAGTAGATTTATCCAGGCAGTGAATCTGTTCTAGAAATCTTCATGTACTATGTTCCAAAGGCATTTAAAAACAAGGCTGAACGTGCATTCTCAATAGGCGAGGAAACAGGATTTCTACTAAAGAGAGATGTAAGGAGAAAGTCTGCTCTTCAAGGATAAGCACCAGGTCTCAAGTTAAATGGAAACTCCTTAGTGAATAAAAGAAGAGTTGCTCGAGCTACCAGAAAACTAGCAAACCCAGCTCAAAGAGGGGGGTGCTTTTCTGGAAGGCATTCCTAAAAAGGAACAAGGATTTAAGTCTTTAAAGATGGGGGTAATAGAGACAAAGCCTGAAGATAATCAAGTCTGTTAAGGTGAATTCCTATGAAAAGTGGATTCAGATCTTGAAATTTAGGAGAGTGAAAAGGGATTAAATCAGCCTCAGATACTTTTCATAACTTCGTCACAAACAAAGAGCAACCAAAGATCATTCATGTCATTTGAGTCTTGGTAATGGTACCCCATGGCTCATCTTCACGTTCTCAAGGCAACCAACACCCTAACAAGGTGATGCAGAATTGGAAAATAAAGTCAGAGTCAAAGCATCACCCCATTCTTAGTTTGATCATTTCCAGAGTCTTGAATCCTACAGAGTACTGGTCAGGGAGTTAAGATTTCAACGCATTCCTGGGCCCCAAGAGTCATGAAGTTGGCTACTGAGAATATATCACGAAGCCTGCATAACACTGAAGAACGGTGCTTGTTTTAATGGCAGTCAGACGCTGTCACCAGGCCCGGCACTGTGCACATTGTACGAGCTGTCCACTCCTTGTCCTGACTCTGATTTGGAGATGTGGATGCTGAGGGTGATGAGGAGAGACATGCTGCTCAGGGCGACCAGTAACGGATGGAGTCTGGACCCCAAACCGCCTCTGTCTGACCTCACAGCTAGTGCTGTGAGCGCTGCAGACAAAAATCTTCCCAGGAAGGTTCCATTCCTGCCCCCAGAGCCGTGGCTTGGTGTGCGGGCAGAGCAGGGCAAAGAGGACAGGATGAGGGCCCCCCTGAGAGAAAGGCAAACACAAACACCACGAGCCAGTCTCTGCTCTGAGCCTTCTGCACGGATTAACTCACTTAATCTTTATGATGCCTAATGAGATTGCTGCAGCTATGAAAAATATACGTAAGCATAAGTAAGATTAAAGACTGGTACTGTAGGATAAATTTGGACATTGCTGTGGGGCTTCTGATTTTACATTCCGCTCACGTTCATCACCTACGTGAAACAGCACCTTGACATCCAGAACAACACAGAAGGTAAGGACATAAATTCAGAATAAACAATATTCTTACAAATTAAAGGGCCAAGGGAACTGCCCTTTATTCTGCCCTGTGAGTTAATTCCACCTACTGAGTGTCCCAAGCACCAGCCATAGCTGGAGGCTTCATTTATTCAAAATGTAGTAAAAGAGAGAAATAAAGACAGAATAAATCTGTGAGTGTGACAATTCTGTGAAGATACATCTACTTTCTTTTTGTACCATTATCTTTAGGAAGCAGTTGGCATAGGTGCTCAATTAGTCAGAATATTAATAAGTACATTTCTCAGGCATTTTCTTACAGAACACTACTCAATCTGAATCTTGATTTTTGCCATCTGTTTTCTTCCCCACGGGGGTTGCTCTTACATTATGTCAGAGAGAAAAATATTCTAGGAAAGAAGATTTTAGAAAACCGATTTTAGAATTGTACTCTTGCCATAGACCACTATCTCGTTGGTAATTATTCTATCACATTTCATCAAAATCACTATCGCCACAAATAAATCCTACCTACGTCCCCCCCACGCACACCTGCAGAGATGTTCCTTTCCTAAAAGCTCCTTTTCTGAAATCCAATTTGGAAGTTTAAAATGATAAATTAATGTAAGCATTAACAAAAAGCAAAGAGCACAAACACGTGATGAGGCGTATGGAATCTTCAACGCATGAGAATTTTGGGGGGGGGGTCTGTAATCCAGGGTTGAGTCAAGGGTTTCCATCATTAAATATCAAAACCAGGAAAAGACCATGCAAGGCAGAAACTCAGACTCCGAGGCCGCCCTGGGGGAGTCGGCATGGCGCCCGGGCTGTGGGAGGAAGGCAGGCACGGAATCAGACAGAGGGAGGCGGACGGAGCGCCGAGCCTTACCGATGCCGGAGATGGCACCAAAGAGGTCTTTGTGCAGGCTGTTGTCCAGCGCGAGGCCGGGTTTCTGTGGCGTCACCAGCGGGTTGGCGGCCGGCAGTGAGTCTTCCTTCACAGTCTGTCCGAGGGGAGAGAGGGAAGAGATAACCGAAGATGACTTTCAAAGAGTCATCAGCTGCTCTTGGCAGGGTGAGGGCACATGCGGACGCAGGACCCAAGAACCTGGCGGGTCAGACACGCTGCGTGAGGGACACGGGCGCTCGGCGAGCAGGACGGAGGGCCTGGGGGGGCGGGAGGGACAGGGTGCAAGTCTGCGGGTCCATAAAGTCACTGTCTGTTGCCCCAGAAGGTCTAGAACGTTCCCATTCCAGAGCTCGGAGGTCCAACATTTCCCTGGACTATTTTTTCCCTCAGACAAAGCGCCACATGCTCTAACTGGAACACTGGTTTCTCTCACATCAGAAATCCTCCCAAATGAGCAACAGTGACTTACAACAGCAGCACGGAAAAGCTCTCCAAGCTTGCAGCTTCGTGTGAGCTCTCAGGCAGCGGAGGAATTATGTTAATTTTGAAGTTCTGTCATAAAAGGGGTTTTTCTTTGGTGCTTTTCTCGGGATTGAAGATGTACAAAGAGGTAGCATTAAACCCTGAATTCTTTATTCAGATCAGAAGAGCAGACAGGTTCAGAGAGTACACGTGTGAAATACAACATTGTATGGGGTGAGACGAGTGCCCTTCAGAACTACAAAACACAGTTTACACACATGGCGCGTCTCAGCGCACCATTATTTAGGACATGTATTCAGAGGGGGTGGAGAGACAGCATTAAAAATGGGACAATGCATCCCTGTGGGGTGAAGGGGACAGAAACACAACATGACAATTCCTCAAGTGTATGCAATAATCACAGTGCGGAAAGACTAACAACTGAGCTCGTTCATGGGTCCAGAACAAAAGGGAAAAGGAAATCACTACGCTGGTAGCATGTGTGCAAATGAAGGGCAGATGGTCTCCACCCCAAACACTTTGAGATCATTTCTGGGATCATTCTTCAGTCAACTTAATTTCCAGTACATCTTCCAATGACTGCATGAAGATGATATAAATTAAAGTGGTCAGTTTTTGGAGGTGGGGTCATAGGTCACTCATGTTGGCCTCCCTGACATCTAGTCCGACTTTTTTTACAGACACAGAGAAACTTTAGCCCAAAGATGTGGCTCTTCCAAGACTGTGTAGCAAGTTACCATGAGAACTAGCTAGCACTGAGATCTCATAGTACCCAGGTTAGAACTATGCTTTTCTTTTTAACTTCCTCTCCCTGTAAATCTTTGTTGAATATAGAGAAGGTCCTTACGTCTTATAAGATATGGTCCCTCAGGAAAGCATGGTTTTAATAATGATTTTCAGCCTAAGAGTTGAAGGCTTTACTGATTGACCCCATCTTAGCCAGAAATGCAATTAATCAAGAGTACTATGGATTATTATGGTTTTAGTGGCAAAACAAACAAAAAGGGTGGGTGTGTCCCAGGTTGAATAGTATCGCCCCTAAATTCATGTCCACTTAGAACCTCAAAATGTGACCTTATTTGGAAATGGGATCTTTGTAGATGTGATTAAGATGGAAGGTGAAATGAAGTCTTCCTGGATGAGGAGCCCTACATCCTATCACTGGTGTTCTTATAAGAAAAAGAGAGGACTTCAGAGATCATACAGACACACACCAGGAAGAAGGCCAAGGGAAGACAGAGGCCAAGTCTGTAATGATGCAGCCACAAGCCAAAGAATGCAAGGATTTGGGGCAAGCACCGGAAGCCAGGAGAGAGGTACGGAACGAACTTTCCACACAGAGCCTCCAGGAGGAACCAACCCTGTGGATACTTTGACTTTGGACTTTTGGCCTCCCGACTCCGAGAGAATGAGTTTCTGTTGGTTTTGGCCACCCCGATTGTGTTGCTCAGTTGCAGCAGCTGCAGGAAATGCATGCAGGCTGCGTGCAGGCGTGTATGCTTACGTACGCTGCCGGGGTTCACGGGGAAGGGCGACACATCCCTCACGTTGATCCGCTGGACGTTCTCAATCAGCAGACCGAACAGAGGCAGGTAGAGAGTGGCTATCCTTGCTTGATGGCTCTGAAACAAAGGCACATGGCACATGTTTATCCCATGCCTCTGAGCCTTTAATGATGGACCGAGCAGGCACTGGGCCAACTTCTGCCCTGCACTTGGATCCTTCCTATAAAGACCGCAATTAAGGGCCGCCTGGGTGGCTGTCAGTTGAGGGTCTGCCTTCGGCTCAGGTCATAATCCCAAGGTCCTGGGATCGAGCCCCGAATCAGGCTCAGTGGGGAGCCTGCTTCTCCCGCTCCCTGTGCTGCTCCCCCTGCTTGTGTTCTCTGACAAATAAATAAAAAAAATCTTTATAAATGAATGAATGAATGAATGAATGAATGAATACCGCTATTGGATCTACGTGTGTAAACAGAGTCTTAGTGCTGTTACCACTAATTTTCTGACGGGTAACTTTCTTTATATTACTTAAAATGAAGGACATTTATCAATCCGTATTTCCTTCACTGGAGTCCACTCACCCTTGAAGCATATCTGTCATCGAAAGAATGCTTTATCAGCAGGTTCTTGAGCACGCTGATGGCAATCAGCCGGACCTCCCTAAACTCCTGCAGGGCGGTCCCCACCTCCCTCAGCAACAGTCCCACCAAGAAGTGGTTTCTGCAGAACTCGTCTGTTAAGGAATAGTCAAGCTGGAGATCTGAAATGAGGACAGACACTGTGTTAGTTCCGGAGGCTATCACGCACTTTGAATAAAATGACAGCCAAGCCACATTCAGACAACCCTGCTTGTCTGTCAACAGATGATTAGACTTAGCGTCAAGTGTGACGGGTCAATTATCTGAAATGCTGCCCCACTTCTTATCACATAAGACTCTTAAATCTACATACAGATAACTGCACTGGATTTTGATCTTAGGAGACACTTTATCTTGCATAAATATTAAGTTAGTGAGTAGTTTTAGTACCAATTTTTAGACTATACAACAACATGCTACATTACAAATGAAATTTTGTTATCGACATGAAGGTAAAAAATAAAGTTACTAAAAGAAAAAATAAAGTTACTGTCTAACTGACATTATGGAGAAGTAATCTGTACAAAACAAACATGTAATTAAAGAATATACGTGGTCTATTAAAATTTTCTGTACCACTTGAGTTCATTAATTCATTTCCTGGTCATGAAAGCCCATGCATTCCCATTAAAAACCAATGTGTTTAAAATGAACAAGTTAGCATATAACCTCTTTATTTTGCTGTCCCTGAATGAAGAACTCATTGAACATAATTTTTAAAAATATACTCAATACTTCTGCACCTCTAAAAGCAAGTCAAAAAAAAAAAAAAAAAAAAACCAAACATAAACTAACACTGAAATACACAAAGCACCAAACTAAACCAGTAAATCATCAGCAAGCTAAACAATCAAATGGAAGGCTCTTCCAAGGAACAGAAGGAAGGAAACGTGAAATCTACTGAAGGAGGGAAAATAAAAGCGGCCACACATCCCTCTACAGCTGAAATACACCTGTCCGTAAGTGGTAGCTAGGATCTGAAGTCATACTGAGTCCATTAAGTAGAGGAAAATCTATGGACGCCTTCTTTGACTTTGATTCCCTATTAGTTACTTCCAAACCTATCCAAAATACTAACTCCAGTCCTATGCTGAAGCAAGGGAAAATACCCATCCTTCCAAAATAATCATGTCCACTGTATGGTTTTTTAAGTTTTGTTCACCCTAATGACAGCGCACCACTTGAATTCACATAAAACCCTTAGGAAAATGCTATGGGTTTAACTGTGCACAAGCGTCCGCGCATGCAGGGGGGACGGTAAGAAGGGAGAGAAGGGGAATGCCCAAAACACGGACTCCGACCAGTGCTGGAAGGTACATTATCTGTAGGTCACCCACCCCACCTGCCAAGGGTGGCCCCCCTTGGCACCAAATACCCTGACAATCTACTAAGAGCTTGTACGAGTCTCCTGGGCACCTGAAGGATCTCACGTCCCTCAGTTCTGCAGGACGAAAACCAGGGCCCCACGGGGTGTAGGGGAAGGCGGCATTAGCACACACTCACTGCCCAGCCGCAGGGTGGGAAGGACCGGCCTTGGTACCTGACAGGAGAAAGGAAGAGAGTCACGGTCTCCAAGTACAGGTGGGATTGGAACGGCCTGCAGGGAGAGGGGAGTGAGACAAGGTGTGGGGTGAGGCTGGGGTCCTGGGAGGGGGCAGAAGGAGATGGGGCGGGCTCCATGCAAGAGGTACGGAGTGACTATCTGGGAGGAAGGGGACGATTCCCCCAGAGAGGTGGCCGAGTGGGGCTGCGGAGTATCGGGGAGGGCACGCCATGTCGGAGGCGCTGGGAGCCAGCAGGGATGTCTGAAGTGTGGGGGACAGCGAGGAGTAAGACCAGACAGGTGGGCCAGGTGGGATTCGGGATGCCAAATACCCAGTTGTTTCCTTGACCCAGGACGCTGCATCCCTGGCTTTCTTCTCATTATCACCCCAAAGTCACCCTGATAGTGAGGCTTTTCCTGGCCACCCTCCCCCACACGCCCCGCTGCTCATCTCATACCCCCGCCCCCCGCCCCGCTTTAGTCTTCTGTCCTCAGTCCTCATCGCTAACACTGCGCAGACTTCGCTTAGGCAAAACAGCCCGGGATTTTCAGCCTTGTCGTCCACGACTGCCTCCCAAAGTCACGTGTGTCCTAGACACGGGTGGTGCCGGGTAAATAGGTGTTGAACGCAGAATGCCAACTCCAGGGCCCCAACCCCCTTCTGGCTCATTAAAAGGCAGTCCAAGTCACTCCTGGAGAAAGACATTTATGTCTCTGAACGAATGCCTCTGTGTGTTTCTCTCTGAATTTCAGAGGCCGTTGATTTAGGGTGTCGTTAATAGTTTGGTGGCCTCCTTCTGCTTTTTCTATCAGCATGAATAATCAGTCCCCAGGTACATACAAGGCACTAAACTCAGTAATATGACTTGACAGACCTGACGGACTAATTTGATTAGTATGACTTAGTGAAGACAAGGAAATCTCTACCCGTTTATTCTCTTCCAACTTTAAGAAGATACAGAACAGTTAAAGACTCAACATGCAAACATAAAATGCACGTGAAAAGCCGTGTTGCTTGTGATTAGGTTATGCCACCGCTATGGACAAGGACTAGGAAAATGGTGGACTAATACCTTTTTGGAGTAAAGCAGGGCATTTTGTTTGTTGTGCCTCTTAAACAGATATCCTAGCGGACCTAGAGACCCCAGGAGCAAAACCCAGCTCCCTCCCAGAGGTGTTTACAGCAGTATCTTAGCTACAGGGAGAATAAATTCACTGGTTTATCGTGAATTTAAAAACTGTTCCGAGTACATGAGAGATGCCTAAATGAAGAGCATATGTAAGCATTTCAGCAATGACTTGCATTCTTTTTCTTTTAAAGGAGGAAAATGCAAGAAAGCAAGCGTCACACCCCACACCTACCTACAGGAGTGTCATTTGACTCCACAGTTGGTGGAAGAAAAGCTAATTCATAAGAAAAAAGGAAAAGTGAAACAAATAAAAATAAACTACAGTAAGTAAAATGGATTTCTATTTAAGCAAAGGAATTGTTCAATGAAAAAGAGTCACACCGACATGACCTGTAGTCTAATAAGTTTGCTGACAAGTTAAGTTCCCCCACAACATTTTATCAATAGTTTTTTAAATGGAAATTTAACAAGAAAAAAATGAATTCATCAACAACAAAAAATCAGAAAATTCTAATGTCATATCTGAATCAATTCTCTTTTCTTATTAAAAAATGAATGGCTTTTTGTGAAAAGACTGGGACTGACGTATGTAAAGATAGATTACCTTGGTATCTCTGAATCCTGCCTTTTCCAAATGGCATCGGTAAATTCAAAGGTATATAATGTTCGTGATTGCACACCACACGGAGAAATTCAAACTTGTATTCAAAGAGGGTCTGCAGGAAACAATGGTTAGTGAAAGTTAAATGCCTCACTGCATACTTTATATAGCATCCTAAAAACCTATTAGAAATCATACAACCAGTCATTAGCTTCCTGACCCTCTTAAAACTACATGCTCTATGCTACGTTATAGATTTTAGAATGGCTGTAGGCACTTGTTTGAAAATTGGAAACACATTTCATTAAACAATGTCCTTCACTGACTCTTAGGACATTTATTATTTATGTTCCTCCTACTTCAAAAAGGATTTCAGGCAGCTTATAATTAGAGACACAGACTTAATACAATAAGAAAAATGAGTAAGGCAGACCTTTAAAATAGACACGCTAGGGAGGAAATAGATAATTCTACTGGAGAACGGCTACATGGTTACTTCTATTACCACGTTAAATAAACTTTGATTTGCAACACATATACTTTTAATTTTGTAGTTGAGAAGTCTTTTCAGTGATTTATGAGAAAATCAGTAAGTATGCTTATTTTACATTCAGAACTATTGTATCCCTAATATCTTACACATTAATGCAAGTACTAGTTAGTATCTCCAAAAGGGGACAAGAATGTCTCTGAGTTAGAAAGAAAACTGTGCTGTGAGCCCGGAGAAACAGCTGGGTTTCTGGATGTCTATTAGCAAGACAAAAAGACAGTGTGTAACACACACATTACCTTCGGGTCTCCAGGAGCAAAGCAGCTGATGTAGTTGTTGATCTGCTTAAAGACAAAGCCTCTGTCCATGAAGGTGAAACATCTCTGCAGAGAAACAAGCCACAAAGGGGAGTATTTAGGCCCCAGCCTTTTTTTTTTTTTTTAAGTTGGGTTGAAATCAGCATTTACTATTAGTTAAGTTTATCTTAATAGCATAAAAGTGCGCCATTGGCATTGACTGAGCACCAACTGTATACTAGTCACTGCTAGAATGAACATTTCGCCACTTGACTTACACTCTCCATGCCCTGAGGTCCCTACCTTGATGAACACAGCAAGGCTGTGATTTGCATTTTTAGACGCCTCCGGATTATCTCGAAATTTCTGAGTGATGTGCGGCATCAGCATATTCACAACAGTTTCCACAGCGTGATGATAGGATGCAGGAAATCTCTGGTTTCTTAATAACTAAAAAGAATTTAGAACAAACATGTATTATTTGTAAAGTTGCAACCCTCTGGGAGTGGAGGGGCATCTCATCCCTGAGTCCATTAAAAAAAAACAAACAACCCAGAGCTCCAATCTTATTTATCTAAAATGAGACAAGAGAAATTACTCTTTCCTCTCTCAAAATACTGTACAGGTATTTGGATACCTCATGTAAGTGGTGTGCGTTAGACTGAGACCCCAAGCTTCAGCCTGAGGAAGATTCTCTGGGAGGTACTTGTAAAAATGTGGAGATATGCCTCTTCTCCAGAGATTCTCATCAGAGCTGCATTTTTCCTGGATACTTCTGGTGGCTTGAATGCCTGTACCTCTCAGAGAACTCTTCAGAAAACAGTGGCTCAGGTTTAAGCTTCAAGTATTCAAACAGAAAATAAATAGATCAGAGACCATAAGTCACCAGCTCAAAATGCTTAGAAACAGTCCTCTTCAGGGGCACCCGGGTGGCTCAATCAGTTAAGCTCAGGTCATGATCCTGGGGTCCGGGATGGAGCCCTGCATTGGGCTCCCTGCTCAGCAAGGAGTCTGCTTGTCCCTCTCCCTCTGCTCCTCCCTCAGCTCTCTCTCTGTGTCTCAAATAAATAAATAAAATATTTAAAAAAGAAAGAGTCCTCGGGGCGCCTGGGTGGCTCAGTCGGTTAAGCCGCTGCCTTCGGCTCAGGTCATGATCCCAGGGTCCTGGGATCGAGCCCCACATCGGGCTTTCTGCTCAGCGGGGAGTCTGCTTCTCCCTCTCCCTCTCCCTCTGCCTGCCGCTCTGCCTACTTGTGCTCACTCTGTCTCTGTCAAATAAACAAAATCCTTAAAAAAAAAAAAAAAAAGAAGAAAGAGTCCTCTTCAAATTAAATTTACATAAGAATTTCTTCCCCACAGGAATGCTTACCTAGGAAATTATATAGATCTCCAAGTTAGCTGTCATGAACTGTATATCTTCCACGCATCAAGCACTGCACTAGTACATATTTTTATGTGCTTTTTCCATTAAATTCTTTAATTCTTATAATTAAATTCTTTATGTGCTTATAACCCTTATAAAGGGTTGGAGAGGTCAGGTAAATGATTCTTCAGTCAAGAACTAACAAGTAACAAAGATTCAAACCCATATCTATCTACCATGAGTCCAAGGCCTATGTTCTTTCTGCTCTTTGACACTTTGCTTCCCCACCCATGTACCCAATAATTGCGAAAAATGACTTGAGAACCTGAAATGTGAAGGGGTCTGAATTATGTGCCCAATGACATTTATCCACTCCTGCATGTGATTCTAACAGCCACACCAGGGGGCTATCTTCACCCCCATTTTACAAATGAGAAAACTGAAGCTAGAGAGATTCAGTAAGTATTAACTGACTTGCCTTCTCCCTTTTAGTGGTGAAACCTGGGGGTGCACACTACTGCCCAGCTAGAGATTACGTTTCCCAGCCTAACTTGAGGCCAGAGAAAGGCCATGTGACTGAGTTCTGGCCAATGGGCTGTAAGAGGAAGACTGTGCTTTTTCCCAGCCATGTCCAAGGGATGCTTGCCTTCCAAGTCTTCTTCACCATTGCCTGGAATGTGGGGTGTTGGGTGAGTCAGTTTTTCAACCATGTGGATGAGGGTGACACCCAGGCTGGATAACTGGAGAGGAGCTTGAGTCCTCGAATGACCCTGGGGAATAAGACCCCAGCTCTCAGAGCTGCCTACTGGCTTGAAATTTTCCAAAAAAGGGAAATGAGTCTTTTGTCGTATTTAAACTATCATTT
This sequence comes from Nasua narica, assembly GCA_028533885.1. Taxonomy (NCBI): domain Eukaryota; kingdom Metazoa; phylum Chordata; class Mammalia; order Carnivora; family Procyonidae; genus Nasua; species Nasua narica. The sequence continues at coordinate 10,443,359 of CM052810.1, read as the reverse complement.
TGGCCTGTTTTGCAATAGCCAAACTCATATCCCAATATCTAAGAAAGAGTATTTTCTAAAACTAGAACTGAAATCTAGTTATATTTACATGCATTATTTCATGCATTAAATACCAGAACCTCCTGTGAATTTTGAAATGCCAGCTTTACAATAATCTCAATTCTCAAACCAATAATAAAACAATCTTTGCAAACTTACAAACTCAAGAATTCAGTGAAGGAAGGATCAAATAATAAGTATTTGAAGTTTACCCACTTTCAAAAACAGAATGGTAAAATTAGAAATTCCAAAGGGATTTTGTTCTGTATATGCACCCCATACCTCTGTATCCTGAGGGGTCAGCCTCTACAGATGATCGGCTTCCTGGACCCCAGGGAAGGCCACCTGAGACCACCAGGCATGGCTGCCTGCTACCCAAGCTGGCTACTCCTGAAAAAAGGTCTCTCCAGAAATATCTGAAGCCTTCGGAATTAGCCGATAGCTGCTTAAACCATGAAAAGTGGATGGATGGGGTGGACACCACTTAACCTATTAGTCACTATTATCAAAACTAAAAGTGGAACAACCAGACAATCTATGACTACCGATGTGATCTAGTAGTACCAGTTATGAAGTATTCTCGCCCCAAAGCAAACCAAACCTAGATCGAGCTGAGCTTCAACATCACTACAAGTTTGCAGGAACCACAGGGGACAAAGGACCATGCCACGTGACACTGTGAGGTTACGATGTGGGAAATTCCATAGGACAAATGCCTCCCCCCGCACTTCAACAAAGACACGGCATTAAAAAACAAATAGAGAAGGAACGATTTGAAAATCTAAGAAACTTCGAGACATGTCAACCACAGGCAATGTGCAGACTGTGTTTAGGTCCTGATTCGGGCCAGCCGACGAGAATAGGGCAATTCTGAGACAGCTGGGGAAAACTGAATACAGACAGCGTGTCCGATGACAACAAAGAAATGTCGCTGACTTTGTTGAGGGTCATAATGGTACCGTGTTTCCATCTCTTTCAAAGGCTTTATCTGTGAGGGAGGACACACTCAAGTTTTAATAGATGAACTGATAAAATATTTGGTGATTGCTTTTAAAATGCCCTAAAAACAGCGTGAAGGTGGATATAGGAAGTCGCAGTGGCAGTATGCCAGCGACTATGGAAGGTGAGTGACAGAGCTTCAAACATGAGGTTTGCTCAACTTTTCTCTTGCCTTTTATGTTTATTTAAAAATTTCTATAAAAAGAAGTTTTTACTAACAAGAAAGAAAACGTGGTGCAGAATGGTGGATAATTAACACACCAACCAAGCCACCAAGCTGCTTTGTGGTTAGGGGTCAAGCAGTGACCCACAGCTGTTGTCAGGAGCCCTAATTTGGCAACAAAACAGTGAGGTGCGACGCCTCTGAAGGTGATAAAGACCAAAGTAATTAGATGTTGTTGGGAAGACTACCATCCACTGTAACAGAAGAAGAAAAGGATCCAGGATAAGGGGCAGCCGTCCAGGTGGTGAGTACAGAAGCTCGGTGAGTACAGAGGACGCTGAGACTATGTGACAGCTCCCTGAGATACAATCAATAGGACTATCAGCTAGTAAACTTCATTTTCCTGGCCTTACCAGACTACGAGCTCTTTCTCCTTGCTCCTATGAGCTCTTTCTTCATGCTCATTGTCTTCTCCCTAAATGTGGGAGCTCCCCCCCAACCTCCATATTGACTTAACCCTTTGGAGCTCACACAGACACCTTCTTCATTGCTCTCTAACTGCGCCCAGCTAAATGCCTTCTTCCTCCAGGGACTCTGTCAGCTTTGAGGCTACTGATGCACCATCTGTGGCATTTGCATCGCTCCTCTGTGCTCTGTGCATCGCCAGTGACTGTACCACACACAGGCTCATGGACGGAATTATGGATACTCACATTCTGCCATCACGCATTTACAGTTTGGGGGAAGCGCAGGCAGTCCATTTAGAACACGAACCGTACCGTCCTTTCACTACTTTTCATTTGAACACTCTTTCCTTGCTCAATTAAGTCAGGAAATGGCTGAAGGCTAAACACCTAGCTAAGGTTATATATTCACCCTTTCCTAGGCCACATTTTCCAACTTGCAGGAAGTACACCTGTGGAATGCTAGCAATTTGGCTTGATTCAAGGTGGGAGAGGAAATCCCAAAAGAGTCTGCAGAAATTATAGCTGCTAAATATAAGTGATAGAAAAGGAACACCTAAAATATGTTGAGCATAGAGGCTAAGTGGGGTTCAGAGCTGGGAACTCCTTAGTAGGGCTGGACAAGGTCGCTTTTATATTTTCCTTGAAAACTGCTTATTGTAAATTCCAAGCACATGTCACCTATGGAGCACTTGTGTCGGGCGTGGTCGTATGTAATCAACCCAAACTCTGCAGGTCCGTCTGCGACAGTAAGGAAATTGCTTATTTTATTTGCTAGTTCAAAGGGAGGCTCTGATTCCCAGCTTTCCTCAGCAAATAGCACAAAGTGTAGTTTGACTGCATGGGGGAGGTGGGCACACGTGGCCACGTTCATCTCCAGCAGGAGCGCAGCATCAGAGGCAGGCCCACCGGCACACACCTTCTGCAGGGGCATCTCCCACACAAATATGCAGCAGACTGAGTGACCCCATTACCAGCAAGAGTGTATACCCAAGGCCTCAGCTCTACATAGACTATGATCTATGATCTATGCTAAATATCCTTGGAAAGGGCACTTTCAGCTGCACTGAAAGCATTATCTGGCTCTTACACAAGTCTGTGGCCCAGGTGCCCCTACTAGACAAATGTGTGCCTGGTTATGGCATTTTAAGAAAGACTCACCAATGAGGAAAAAAATATCAAGGTCAGGATTATAAATCCATTAGATTTACTAATAATCCTCAGTTTAAAAGTATAAAAACTCTGAGGGAATTTGACCATGATTTTGGAAATCACAAATGGCACAAGAATGGTGAATATGAACTTGTTCTCTCATTCAGAACACGGGGATCAGGGACGGGGACATATAATTCTTAAGATATAAATAAAGACGGACCTAAAAATAACGAATTTAAACACGTAAAATTCATTACTCCTAGGATATGAGGCAAAATGAATAAGACCTTCAAACTAGGTGAGAAGATCAATAATGTGTGGCTCAGGGAAGGAGTGGTATGGCGTCGGGTGACACAGAAGAAGTCAGAGGGGGGCCCTCAAAAACTGAAATGTCAAACTCTCCAAAGTGGTAAGTAGGTATTTTGAATCTCTTTTTACAGTAAATTATCTAATGGTTAAGTTTTCTCCTTTTGGATGGCAGAATGTTTCTTTTTATGCTGGATAACAAATTTTAAATAAACCAATTCTAAAAAATCTCTGAATATTCTTTTAGGACCAAGATATAATTAACTTACAGAAAAGGTTGTGCAAGATAGCATTTGAGCAGTCTGTTCTGAAGAGTTCCAAAAACAAACTATCTCCCAGAAGTGCTGGAAAGTTAAGTCGTAAGGCTGGAAAGGGCAGATCATCTGGGAGCAGCCGACTGTGGCTCTAGCATGGCTTGGAGGTTCTGCTCCGCTGTGTGACCTGGGGCAGGGCACCTCACGGGTCCGCACTCCATCTCGACCTCTGTGGCATACGGGAGGAGTTGGACTGGAAGGTAGCTTTCAGGTCCCTACCGTCCCTACATTTCTATGGTTTAATTTAGCATCTTGAGAAAAAAAACACAAGCAGTTAAATTACTCTATTTAAATTTTCTATCGTGGTTCTCGGAAAGAGATGTTATTGATACTTATACTTCCTTTTTTTTTTTTTTTAAAGATTTTATTTATTTTGACGGAGTGTGTGAGAGAGAGAGAGAGAGAGAGCGCAAGTGCACAAGAAGGGGTAGTGGCAGGCAGGGGGAGAAGCAGGCTCCCAGTTGAGCAGGGAGCCCAATGCAGGACTTGATCCCAGGACCCTAAGATCATGACCTGAGCCGAAGGCAAAAGCTTAACCAACTGAGCCACCCCAGAACGTGATACTTATACCTCTGTGGGTGTTTCAAAAGTGTTCATTACCTCTGACCATCGCTCCTGTGGTCTAGTCATGCACTTTTCCACTTAATCTCTATGAGGGCACAAACCACTTAACTTTGTAACCCACGAGTCTGCATATAAATAAAAGGCTCTCAATGAATACTTTCTCAACAGTTACATTTTTAAATATTCTCCAGCCACCAATCTTTCTAGAGTGGTTACATTTATTTAGAGCCAAAAACAACAAAAAACCCATTGGGGCCGTGTTACGGACTGAATTGTATCTCCTTAAAACTCGGATGTTGAAGTCCTAACCCACGGTCTCTCAGAATATGAATGTATTTGGAGAGAGGGTCTTTAAAGAGGTAATTAAGTTAAAATGAGGCCATTAAGGGGAGCCTTAATCCAACAAGACTGATGTCCTTATAAGAGAAGAAGATTTGGACACGGACATGCACGGAGGGAAGACGATGCACAGACCCGGGGAGAAGACAGCCATCTACAAGCTAAGCAGAGAGGCCTCAGAAACCAACCCCACAGACACCTTGATCTCAGACTGTTAGCCTCCACAATTGTGTGCAAATAAATTTTTATCGTTAAGGCCAACCAGGCTGTGGTACTGGCTATGGCAGCCCAAGCAAACTGAGGCAAGCCTATAGCCTATCTCGCATTCGACATTTTTAACATAAAAGTATTATATCCAAGTGACCTGCACGTGTGCACGCATGCGTGTGTGCGTGTGTGTGTGTGTGCACGCACACGTAGCTGCATACTGCCAAGGAGACAATCTGCTGGGTTTCTCACTTGGCAGGCTACTCGGGCATGATTTAGATGGTGTGTTACTCTGCGGAAAGCAGGGCCCACCTCCATCTGGCATCTGCCTGTGCACTAAAACCAGAATTAAAAGAAGCAAAAAAAAAAAAAAAAGAACGAGAAGGAAACCACCTGGTCAGGCACCAGTGCCTGCTCGACTAGAGGAAAGTGTGGCAGCCTTTCCCAAGGCTTTCTCCCAGGGGCCGATTCTGGACCCTCACCCTCCCTCCCCGTGGCTCCCCTGCCCTCCTTTGAGTCACTGCGAAAGACTGCTGGGCACCATGACCCGCCCCCTTCACGCGGGCCTCCTGCTCTCCACGAGATTCAAGACCCTGCACCCCGCAGTGCAGACAGCATTCACGGTCCTGATGGCAACTCCAAGAGTATGCACATCTCAAAAGGGACTTTGTCACTTAACCACTGTGTCCGCCACATGGGAATCTTACAAAAATGTAGCCACACTGAGCCTCAGCCAGCCAGCAATAGCCAGTCACACCGAGACAGGCATGAGTCCAGAGAGGACTGAAGGGAGAGGCCACAGGTATCCCTAGGCTGCCTTCAGCACTGGGACCATGGTGTCATGCCCGCCCAGGCCCCTCGGCAAGCGGTTAGCTCCAAGTCACTTCACTGCTTCCAGAGGGCATGAAGTAACATCAGACACTCTCATCTAAGGCCCTGAGGAAGGTCTACAACGTTCAAGACTGAGTAATTACATTTAAACTAAATGCTTAAACTGATACTCTCATTTCAACACACTTGAAGACTTCCAAGCCATACAAAGGAAAAGACAGAGTTTTCTTTGGACTTAGTAACACATGCTTCGGGAGAGCGGGCCCTGGAGCCAGACTGTTCTCAAAACCTGGCCCCTTCCGTTCACTATCAGCACGGCCTCGGCAAGTAACTCGCTCTGGGCTCAGTTTCTTCATCCATAAAATGCGGCCTGGTACTTTAGAATAGCCCTATGGCTTGAGTACTTGGAACAAAATGCTCTCATACTCGGAAAGCACCTAGAAATGTACTGGAACTGTGAGCTACAAAGCACCAAAAAGACTTTCCCCTATGAGCCACCACCCCAGCCCTGATAGGAAGTGACATACCTTAACTTTGGAGTTCTCTATCAAATGCTGAGCCATGGATTTTATCAAAACGTCAAAGAAAAACCATGAATACTGAAAGAAAAAAAAAAAAAAGGATCCCAGTGAGAAACACAACAATTAGGAGGCGAGATGTTTAATCTCTTAGGCTGTTACAGACATGAAACAGGGGTGACCCCAAAGCAGGCCTGAACCACTTGGCAAAATATCATTGAACCGGAGCTGCGGGGCAGCTGTTCTCCTGCTTTCGCACGTCCCACAAGCGACTGCCTCCCACCTTTCCAGCACGTACGCTCAGCACGGCACAAGCCGACAAGAGGCACCGCTGGATTACATCCGTGATTTTTACTCTTGACTGAGCCTCCCCTGCCGATGCCACCTTTATAATCTCCCAACTTGGTGATCTCCACTCATTCGAATATAATGGCTTCTTAAAACTTAAGAGCCCGTGATATTTTAAATATAGTAATATTTTGCAGGTCTGATAGAAGCACAAGTATAAGCAGCAAAGTGGGTCCCAAAGAACTTTACCCCTTTTTAGGAGGTGGTGGCTGTCTCTAAAAGCGCACAAGAAGGGTGAATGGATCAGGCTACGGCGTTAGGATTTTCTCCCATCGGTTTCAGTACTGTAGAGCCACACTGCCCAGCCCCCCAACGTACCTTAAGTAGTTTGTTGCTGGTGAGGAAGTCAGCAGAAGGCTTGAGAATCGTGGTCATGGCTTTCGTCAGCTCCTCGTGCACTGTCTTGTATTCAGAAGCAATGTATGGCTCAGCCTTGTAAGCATACTTTGAAGAAAAGGGAAAGATATTTTAATGTCCCAATTATCTAGGGTGAGCTGGAAGCAGGAGAGGCTTCAAGGGATGGTGGTGAGGGACTGAGGTCTAAGTGCAGGGTGGGAGAGGAAGGTGTGGAAACAGAAGGAGGGAAGGGAGGCACAAAGAGGGAGCCCAGGATACCTTCAGGGAACCCATCACAATACAGGGACCCCCGGGCTCAGGTCAGTGGTCCCTGCAGCCCACAACTCCACCTCCCAAGGACTTCAAGGAATGTGTCACCCGACATTGGGTGACTTGATTCCATAGCTGTAACTTAGAGAGGTGTCTAAGACTAAACAGAATGTGTGTAATTTTTCAGAATGATAACCACCACCCTGTCTCTTGAGTAGTGTTAAACAAAGAACCTGTTGCTATTCCTCCTAGTGACATCTCCTGCTGTCCCACATAGTTACTAATTTATTGTGGCCAGCGCTAACCTTCTCATCTCAGGAGAAAGAGTTCTACTGCAAATTTTAGTTGGGAAAAAGAAAAATGGAAACAACAGGGGTATACAAAAGGCCAACTTAAGTCTTCTTTAGGGGCATCTGGGTGGCTCAGTGGGTTAAAGCCTCTGCCTTCAGCTCAGGTCATGATCTCAGGGTCCTGGGATTGAACCCCGAGTCATGCTCTCTGCTCAGCAGGAAGCCTGCTTCCCCCCCTCTCTCTGCCTGCCTCTCTGTCTACTTGTGATCTCTCTCTCTGTCAAATAAATTAATAAAAATCTTAAAAAAAAAGTCTTCTTTAAAATTCCATGTCATTATGATTTGCAAAACCCATTATAAGAAATACGTGAGAAAAAATTAAGTAAATAAATGAATGGCTGCCCCTCTTTGGATTTCCTCTCCTTCAGGTACAAGGCACTGGCTACAGGTATGGAAGAGAAAGCAGAGGTAATAAGTTTCATCCCAAAATAACTAGATGTTTTTTAAAAAATGAGTCCTTAAAAGGAAAATTGGAGAGCCACAGATTTACATGACTGGGACCGTTTATTTTACATACCTTAACATATGACCTCAAGTGGCTCTCCAATCCTTCCTCATGGCACTGGGCAACCACATGAATAATGACCCTACACACCACAGAAATGAATAAAGCAATGAATAGTAATGTGGAAATGAAAACATTTCATTATTACACAGTAGCTGCAGAACAATGATGATGCTATTGGCACCACAGGAAACAAGGAAACGAGGCATTAGATGGGGGTCCCTACACATGGGAGCAAAAGAAATTTCTTAAATATAATGGTCAACACATACTAGCACCCCGGATATGTATGACCGTGCTCCAGATGCGGACAAACTGAAAGGGAAGGAGGCATCCACCTACCCGCCTCTCTTACCGTGTCACGTTGACGGCGACTTCCTCCTGGGTGGCTCTGGTGAGGACGCGGAACAGCTGGTTTAGGATGGTGGGCAAGAAGGCGATCATCACGTGACCTTCCATCGCATGCAGGCTCTGCAAACACGCAATGACACTTGTGTGATCTTCTTAAAAGAGACAACCCTGCGCTCGTGCTCTCTCTCTCTCTCTCAAATAAAGGATTTTTTTTTTTTTTTTAAAGAGACTAACCCCAAGCCATTTCCACTCAGTTCCAAACAAGGACGGAAGAAGTCTATCTAAACAATAGAAGGCAGTGGCGGGCAGAATAAGGGACAAAGATGTCCACATCCTAATCCCCAGGACCTGTGAATATCTTACATGGCAAAAGGGAATTAAGCCTGGCCTTAAGGTAAGGGAAGTGTCCTGGATTATTCAGGTGGACCCATCGTCATCACAAGGGTCCTTAAAGTCGGAAGACGGAGGCAGAAGGGGAGAGTCAGGAGAGACATGCCAAAGGAAAGAACGGTCAGAGATGGAACATTGTTGGGTTTGAGATGGAGGAAGAGGTCACAAGCAAAGGAATGAGGGCAGCCTTCAGAAGCTGGGAAAGGTCACGGAAACAGATTCATACCCAGAGTTTCCAGAAAGGAACTCGGCCAAGTTAATAACCCCTTGATTTGAGCCCAGTGAGACCTGTGTCAGACTTTGAACCTACAGAAGTCTAAGAAAACACACTTTTTTTGGAGCCACCAAGTTTGTGGTAATTTGTTATAGTAGCAATAGAAAACTAATTCAAAGAGTCTTCCTAAACTCCTAAGGCTCTCTGTGAGATACCTAAAGGGTACTTGGCCAAGCAATGATTTCAAAATTCTTCATTCCATGTTCCTTGCCAAAGTCAAACAAACTCGTATTCCATTTTTCATATTTCTTTTTTCTTTTTTAAGATTTATTTATTTTGAGCGAGAGAGCAAGCATGCCGGGGGGAGGGGCAGAGGGAGAGGGAGCATCTCCAGCCGACTCCCCACTGAGCATGGAGGCTGATGTAGGGCTCCACCCCAGGACCCCAAGATTGTGACCTGATCTGAAATCAAAAGCTGGCCACTTCACTGACTGAGCCACCCAGGTGCCCCCATATCTCACATTTCTTATGTTTTGTCCTCATGCCTAGGATGTTCTTTTAGCTCCTCTCCTTTTAAAAAAATATTCCCATGGAACCACGTTCTGGATAAAGCTCCCCTAGATAAGCCCCAGCTTGCTCTCACTGTTCCACGATGCTGGGAGCCTCCAACCCCTGCACAACACTGGGGTCGGGCATGTGCATACATTGTGGTTTTTTCGTTGGGTTTTTTTGGCAGGGGGTGGGGGTTCCCCCACCTAGCACACATTCTCCAAGGTTCCTACAGTGAACTAGCAATTACTTAACGGTGGGACTAAAGTCACTGCTGCTTATGTCCCTGTCACTGAGCCCTGCACTGGGGAGCACGAAAACAGAAAGGCCCATGTTACCGAATGATTTCCTATGCAGAGAACGACATGATTTGGGTTGGGCCTAAAAACAGTACATGTGGGATGAGGATGAAGGCAGGAGTTGTCCTATTTCTTTTTTCTTTTTTTTTTTAATTAAGTTTTTTATTTTAATTCCAGTAGAGTTAACATATAGTGTTTTGGGGTTGTCCTATTTCTGGGTCCACTTCTTGCCCCCATCTAAAACCACACAGACGCTATCAACGTGAGAATATCTAGCTAAGAGCATCCTTACAAGGTTCCCAAGTGGTAAGAACGATACTTGCCACCAAAAACAAAACCCAACCAACCCCAAACTCATTAAAAAAGGGTTGCTAAGAAAGCCATCTGATACCTTAAGGTATTTTACAAGTTCGCTCCCTAAGGCTTGGGCTCCAGATTCAGTTTTCTGGCAGTACTGGAAAAAGTTATGTAAATGCTGATCCTGGGGGAAAAAAAAGAAGACAAAGAAAGAAAGCCTGTTAGCAGAATTCTGTGGAACCAGGAGTATCTGCTTCTTGTAGCATGCATACTTTATTTAGTCCATGAAACTGATCATATAGAAGTGAAAACATCAAAGACATAAAAAATAAAATTTTAAAAAAGATTTCAAAGATCCTCCCCAAAAAGAGGAAAACTGTTGAGAAATGTTACTTATACTATTCACTTATATCAGTAGAGAGGAGCACCTTATAATGCACTTTTGTCAGTGAAGGACCTCTAGAGTAAATATATATCCATATGACATATCAAATAGGATGTCGTTGTACCAAAAAATCGTGCAACCTCATTCATTCAGCAACCACTGCCAATGCTAATGGAATAACACATACCTGAGTATACACTGTGGAAACCAGATGAGTTGAAACTTTCAGCAGTGGCTTGCTTCCGTCGACCCATTTAATTTCTGGACCGTAATGCTAAAAAGATAGGGAAGGGGGAAAAAAGCCATCCCAACAGATCAGCGATCTTGGCTTCAAACACCATGTTCATGAAGGGGACTGTGAGAAGGTATCACAGACCCAAACAGCATCAGGGACTCAACAGTGATGGCTGTGCCAACAGCAGGAACACAGCCGATACTAATTTCCGCCCACTTTCTTCCCCCAAGTACAGCATTCTCCGTCCTGGATTTCCTAAGTTATCTTTTGCTTAGTTGCGGCTGTAGAATTACTGTCCATTCGAGAGGAAAAGAATCCTATTTCACCAGTGATTCAGCCAACCCAGAGCTCAGCATCGAGAACGTGATGGCAAAAGAGACCGCATCCAGCAAACAGGATAGATAGTAGAAGTCGTCCTAACACCGGTAAACGGCCAATCATTGTGTGTGCTTATTTTGATTTCTGAAACCTCCATTTTTTTCTTGTTTAGACTAGAAATTTTAACTGAATGTTTATATGATTTCCCCGATTTTGGAATATTTTGATTATTTGTCCAAATTTGGCGCTACTTAAATGCAGAGAAATATTAAAAGCCATTTAAAATGAAATGAAACCTTACCTAAGCTTGTAATAAAACTGAAGTCTATAAAACTTAAGATGGCTAAAAAGAAAAAAAAAAAAAAAAAAGTAAAACCAACTAACCGATTAGAGAAATCTAAGAAAATCCAGGCTTTCCTGAATCAGAAAATGTATCGGAACGGACTACCCTGTGGGTGAGATTTGTTACTTGACTTCCTCTAAGCTGGAAGACAATTCCTAATACTCTGCGTGACTCTTTAAGAACACATCCTTACTCGAGCATGGCTAGTTTGCAGTGAAAAACTTCTACCTCATCCAGTGTCTCCAAGACTCCATTCCCCCACTGAGATGCTGCTAGTTCAGGGCTTCTAAAATGCCCAAATCATAATTCTAAATTGGCCTATGTTTACTTGAAAATGAATAACTAAAACCAAAATGTTAGGACCAGCAAAAATATGGTATGCTTTTTTGTGTTATTCTTGCTTTAGTTGATTCTTCATGTTTCTGAGGGTACTGAGATAAATGAATCTTAAAGTCCCATACCCGGCCCATCCCAAGCTCCTGGTAGCCGAGGTAGCCAGACGGCAGATTGGCTGAGACAGGAACATGCTGTTCACTAGTTACCACTCTTCCATCCTTCAGGAGAGGAAGCCAGGAATACCCAACTGTTGAAACAAAGCATAAAAAAACTTCACTGTAGATAGTCGAAAACGTACGAAAGAAAGTCAGTGCTACTCACCTGCTTGATGTTTAAGGCCCTGGACTAGTCTCCGCAGAAAACTGTCTACAATGTACTTTGGCCTCTTTGGGATTACAATTCTGAAATGATCTTTTAAAAAAATTTACATATGCTACCTTCACAAACTTCATCTAAAAACTCCACAAAGGGGTGCACCTGGGGGGCTCAGCTCATCTGACTTCTGCTCAAGTCAAGATCTACGGGTCCTGGGATGGAGTCCCGCATTGGGCTCCATCCTCAGTGGGGAGCCTGCTTGTCCCTCTCCCTCTGCCCCTCCCCCGACTCATGCTCTCCCCTCTCTCTCTCAAATTAATAAAATCTTAAAAAAAATAAATATAAAAATTCCTCAAGAGGATGAGGGTTCAGAATCAAAATAAAACTTAAGAACCTAGTATGTGTGGAAAGAGTCAAGATGCCCTTCAACAGATGGATATGAAAGATATCCATCTTCTTCAATGGATAAAGAAGATACGGTCCATATACATATAATGGAATATTATGCCTCCATCAGAAAAGATGAATACCCAACTTCTGTATCAACATGGACGGGACTGGAGGAGATTATGCTGATTGAAATAAGTCAAACAGAGAGAGTCAATTAGCATATGGTTTCACTTACATGTGGAACATAAGGAATAACACGGAGGACATTAGGAGAAGGAAAGGAAAAGTGAATTGGGGGAAATGAAGCATGAGAGACGGTGTACTCTGAGAAACAAACTGAGGGTTTTGGAGGGGAGGAGAGTGGGGGGTTAGGTGGCCTGGTGGTGGGTATTAAAGAGGGCATGTATTGGGGCGCCTGGGTGGCTCAGTGGGTTAAAGCCTCTGCCTTCGGCTTAGTCATGATCTCAGAGTCCTGGGATCAAGCCCTGTGTCGGGCTCTCTGCTCAGCAATGAGTCTGCTTCCCCCTCTCTCTCTGCCTGCCTCTCTGCCTACTTGTGATCTCTTTCTCTCTGTCAAATAAATAAATAAAATCTTAAAAAAAAAAAAAAAAAGGAGGGCACGTATTGCATGGAGCACTGGGTATGGTGCATAAACAATGAATCTTGGAACACTGAAAAAATAAAATTATATTAAAAAAAAGAACCTAATACATTTAAGTTATGAACAATCAAGGAAATGATGAAATCCCAAACCTTGTGTTTCAACAACATCCTTCTTCTTTGTGCTCCCTTTACTTGAATTATCACAGCTGACATGGAAGAATGTGAACAACAAGTGGTGCTTTTCGTGCAGCTGGGTGGGCAGTTCTATTTTAATCTGCAAAGAAGACCAAATAACAATCTTTTTAATACCTTAAAACAAAAATTCTCGATGAAAGCAGCCACACGTGTCACCCAACACACAAGCGTGCGTTTGGTTTCCCAACTGATACTAACATTTGCAGTCAAAGAAATCGGAGAATAGAAACTGAGCTAAAGAAGAAATGGGTCCAGAGTACACTGTTAGGGGCTGAAGGTGTGGGTCCCCACCCCACTTCCCAAATTCATATGTTGAAATCCTAACCCGTCCCCCGGGTGATGGTATTTGGAGGTGGGGTCTTTGGGGGTGATTAGGCCATGAATGGAATGAATCCTCTTACAAGAGATCCAACAGAGGACCCCCTCCACAACTGTCCACCAGGTGAGTTGAGAAGTCTGTGACCAGGAGGGAGAGGGCCCTCGCCCGGCCATGCTGGCGCCCGGCCCTACAACCTCAGCCTCCAGGACTGTGAGCAGTACGTATCTGCTGTTTACAATCCACTCAGTCCGTGGTATTTTGTTACAGCAGCCTGAACAGGCCTAGATAGTCACTACCCAGAAACGGGAGAGTTGGTATTTCAACTTCAGAAAGAACTGGAAACCACGACATCAAACACTACATTAACTGGGCGCCTGGGTGGCTCAGTTGGTTGAGCAACTGCCTTCGGCTCAGGTCATGATCCCGGAGTCCCGGGATCGAGTCCCATATCAGACTCCCGGCTCTGCGGGAAGTCTGCTTCTCCCTCTGACCTTCTCCCCACTCATTCTCGGTCTCTCGCTCTCTAATAAATAAATAAATAAAAAATCTTAAAAAAAAAAAAACAACAACACTACATTAACTTAACCCAGCAACAGCACGATGAAAAACCAGGATGCCACATTTAAAAGTGAGATTCACAGAGCAGTTTTAATGAACCACACTATCATTCTACACAAAAAAACCCAACAATGAGAAAGAAAGATTCTCAGGTCCAACAAACATAACGACACTTAGGTATGAATTTGAAAGAAAATATGTCAGAATATTAATTGTGGTAGTAATAGAGCAGAGACTTTGACTTTTTCTTTTCTATTATCTGCATTTCCCAAGTTTTTTGAATGAATGTTACTTTTATAATTAGAAAAGATGATGTAAAATAAATACTCCAATAATTAGTTCTAGCATTGTGATTCCAGTATAGTATGCACTTTCTCTTGTTTTTTATTTTACTAAGCAAAGAACTTGGAGTTTTTCTTATAACTGGTTAACTGGGTTTTCCCTTGAAAACCTCCTCGCTTACCTCATCATAAAATTCGGGGTTTTGGTGATGGTGTAAAACTGCAGCAAAGGCGCTTCTTGTGAACACAGGCCCACCAGGTCTGCCATAAATGCACTAAAGTAAGAGTTAGCAAAGAAAGACACCAGTATTTAATTAACAGCCAGAAATTAAACTCGGATGTGTCATCAAGAGGCATACATACAGCATAAACTTATAACCACCCCTGATGGATTTCTTCTACCTAAAAGACTCCAGAACCTTTAGTCCCCTTACTCCTGGGTCCAACCCACCCTGCAGTCCATCTCCCAGCACCACCTCCCTCCCCCCAGCACACACACCTGTCCTTGTTGTAACTAGACAGTGCCTCCCCCACAGGTCCCTTTCACACCTCCAAGCCTGTGCTCATACAATCCCTCTGTCTGAATGACCTTCCCTTCCATGTCCACCAAACTCCCATGTGTGCACCAAGAAACAATTAACTCCTTCCTCTGTGTCCCCTCAGCATTTTTTGTACTAATTATTCAGTTTTGACAACAAAGCATTTCTAGGTGCCAGGAGCTTTTTCTCCATGACTACCTTTCCCACTAAGCCATGAATTTCTTGAGGGCAAAAACTATTATTATATTCTTCTTTGCATCTTTGTCTCCTTCCCTTCTTGGAAAGTCATTTCCACATAGTTACAGTAAAGAATTCGGAGCCAGACTACCTGGGTTCAAACAGTGGTTCCACTAATGGATCGCCCAAAGCAAGTTATTTAAATTCTGTGCATTAGTCAGTAAACATCACTAATAATAACATTACTGTTATTATTACTATATCATAATAAATAATAAATATCAATCTATTTTTATTATTATTTCTGTTACCAATCTTACTAATACAATTCTTAATGCCCACACAATGCCTGGCTCATAGTAAGACATGCTATGTTTACTGAATTCAAGATACATAAGAAACCTTCATCACTAAAGAGTCTAACAAAACAGAAACAGTCAAAGAGGAACAAGAACTCAATTACTCCATGTTCTGTAAATTTCAGCACATGTGGTTATATATTGTGATGTCACATATTTTTGTGTCTGTTGATTGTAATGTGATAAATTCCTTTAGTTGTGCAATACCATGCAGATCTATTTTTAAAATGGAAAAATGCAAACATATATAAAAAAAACAAACCTTCAGAGGCTGAGAGTCTTCCTCATCTGAATCTTTGAATTCAATGCAAATAGCAATATTTCTGGCCTGCAGCAATAGTTAAAGAAAAAAAGAAAAAGAAAATGAAAAAGCCAGAATATATATTTATAAAAGAACACGAGAAGCGAAAACCTAAGAGAGTCTGATACCAGAACCGAAACCTCGATCTTTGCACTCACCTTGGCAAAAGACTTTTGACTGTCGTATTTCAAGTACTTAGGGTAAACATAAAGGTGATTGTTGTAGATGGTGTAGGGCTGAGTGTGTCTGGGTATGCAGGGCACAAATTCCTCTACTTCAAATGTGACTGGAGTTTTACTACAGGTTTCAAACTGCTTCATGGGAATGTATGATGAATTGACATAATCTGGAAAATTAAAAACAAACAAATTGAAGTAAAAGTCAAACGACATTTTCTCTGGTTATTACAGAGAACTTAGACTTACTAGGAAAGTCTGAGGAAACATTATCAATCGTGATGTCTAGATTGCCCAAAATCACTGGGAGCTTTGCCATCTTCTCAGGTCTAAGAAGAGAAAAATCACACGTTTATTAAGTTAGGTTAGCTCTAAAACCAAAATTCCAAAGGAGCACTTCCCAGAGAAATATAATGTGAGCCACAAAAGTAATTTTAAACCTTATAAAAGCCACACTTGAAGAGGAAAAAAAAAACAAGTAAAATTAGTTTTAAGAATATATTTTATTTAACTCAACATATCCTAAGTGTTAATATTTCAATATGTAAACAGTATAAAAAGTTATACTATTTCTCTGAATCCAGATGTGTTTTACACTTAGAGCTCATCTCAGTTTGCAGTGGCTGTATTTCTCGCGTTCAGTAGTCCCCTGTGGCCAGTGGCCCCCGCGTTAGACTGCACAAATCTAGCTAAGAATCTGGGCAAGATGAGAGAGTTACAGTTTCCATGAACCACTCCATCCTTACCCCCAGTCTTGGCTCGAGTCATGAAAACACAGAGCTAGAAGCCATCTTGGGCTCCCGTGTCTAGTGAAATGCTGGACGCAAAGTAGGTAAGCAGTGAGATGGTTGGTGTTTGTATTTGGTCTAAGTCAGTCCAGTCGCAGAATCTCCTCTGTGACATTCTTGACAAGAACTGCTACCGTATCAACGGTTCCTAGCTGGAAGGAAACTTTAACATAGACATTTTGACACCCAGACTGCTCTTCCTCACTTCGCCTCTCTGGAACTTCCACTCACCAAGGCGCCTGGTTACACTTCGCTGTGTGACCCCTTTCAACCGTCCGCTAACAGCAACCACACCTCGCTGACATCCGCCCTTCTCCAGTTCTTTTGGACCTTCCTCCAATGCCACTTCCCCCTAGAAGAACGTCCCATTTACGTCAAGTCCCCCAAATTGCACACAACAGGCCTAGAAACATGTGACCAGGTGGGTTTCAAACAATATACGCTTCTACTCATGTAGCCAAATACTATTGTTTTGTGGTAGTCGCACTACCCTAGTGACATACATTACATTTAAGTCACCTAAAATCGGGGCGCCTGAGTGGCTCAGTGGGTTAAAGACTCTGCCTTCAGCTCCGGTCATGATCTCAGGGTCCTGGGATCGAGCCCCGCATCAGGATCCCTGCTCAGCAGGGAGCCTGCTTCCTCCGCTCCCCTCCTGCCTCTCTGCCGACTTGTGATCTCTCTCAATCTCTGTCAAATGAGTAAATAAAATCTTCAATGAATCACCTAAAATCCCTCAATACTTTTCTATATACTTTACTACCATGCTATCTTTCTTCATCCTGTATTCATACAATCATGTTTTTTGGAACTCAGAACAGGGTTTAATTTTCGGCCTTGAGAAAATCTCACTCTTTTACATTTGAGCCATTTCTAGTTGATCCAAACCCCCCCAAGTCTGGATTCTAACATCTCACATGTTAGATATTCCTAACAGCTTGATGTCATGAGGGCAGTTCACCAGCATGTTATATCCTCAGAAAAGTCCCTGATGAGGACACTGCACAGAATACAGCCAAGAACAGGATCCTTCTCCAGCCTCCAGAAGCCCATCGCTCGCCCATTCGTCACCCGTCCTGGTATCTGGTTACTCCGGCAGCCGAACAACTGTCCATCACGCATACTACGCTTCTCTGACCTCTTCACAGCACATCAGAATTCTATCTACTTGTCAGAGGCTTTGCAGTCTTCTGTGGTACCAGTTTGGCAACCCAATTAGGAAGAGAGAAGCAGAAACGTGGTGAGGATGACTAGTTCGACATGACATGGCTTATTCCTGGAAACCAGAATGCTGCCTTGTGGTTCTGCACAAGCCACCTGGTTAATAATGTCTTTTAAAATGCTGCCCACAAACATCAAAGCTCATTGGCCTACAGATTCTGCATTTGGTTTTATTCCTATTTTTGAAAAGTTCCTATCCTAGCTCCTGTTACCGGTTAAGCAGCCTCACAGGTCACATGTTGGTCGATCCTGGGCTCTTGTTTACCCGCATCAGAACTTCCTAAGAGTCCCAAATTCTTTTTTTTTTTTTTAAATGTTTTGTTTATTTTAGAGAGGAGAGAGCATGCGCAGTAGAGGGACGGAGAGTCAGGGAGACAGACTCTCAAGCAGACCCCCTGCTGAATGCAGAGCCTGATGCAGGGGCTCAACTCACAACGCCAAGATCATGACCTGACCCAAAACCAAGAGCTGAATGCTTAACCCACTGCACCACCCAGGCGCCCCAACAGTCTTAAATTCTTGTCCTTACGACAACAGACCCTGCTGAGCACATTCATCTTTGCCCACTGCCAGCTCCAACTTCCAGAATCACTTTCCCCTAGTGTTTCTCTCCTTTCCACTTACTTTTGTTTACATCGGAGTTTAAATGAGCAATTCCTTGAAATCCTGAGAGAGATCACATCTTATCAGGAAGGCAAGTCAACAATCTTCCACACGTTCTGCCTTCAGCTAAAAAGATTTCTGGCCAAAAGATGTCCGGGGATAGCCCGGCATCAACCCTACATCTTGTCCCTGTGCCCACTGTGTGGTTTGTTCAAAAATACAGTATTTCTTGCGACTAGCAGGAAGATTGTGCCTTTGACAGTCACTTCCTGGGAGCGGCCGCTGGCCTCCCACGCACTGCACGCTCCGCAGATGATACACGGTCGGAGCCCATCTCAGCATCACACAAAGCTCTTCAGGGACATCCACCCTTAGATCCATGGGTTTCTGGGCAGCGTTAAATTTTCCTGACACAGACTGCCTTGCTCCACCTATTGATCCAAACAACTCAGCACTGCCCACAGGCCACAAAACACTGTGTCCCACAAATCTCAGAGACACATGCGAAGTTCTATCTGCCTCCTCGAGTCAGAAGGATTCTGTTTATTACAAAGACTGCTTCCAAATAGGAGTATTCGGGGGTGTTGTAGTCCACCCCTTTCCAGTTACTTCCACCCATAAATGAGTACGTACCTTCTTCACCACTTTTTCTATTCCTCTGACATCATCCTCGTATGAACTCTCGATAACTGGATTTCTAAGCAACAAATTTTAATTCAACAATCTTCACTGGAACTCTCTGTATAATGTGTTATTTATTTCTCTAACTATACTCACTTCTCATTTGGTTTCTTCCCTCTGCTGAGAGCTTCTGCTTCTGGCTGCTATTTCTACAGAGGCATTATGTCCATGCATTTCCAAGAAAGCACAGATCTGAGCTTCGTTCCATACCACACAGCACATGGGCTGTGTAGACGCTTAGTTTTTTAAATATAATCTTAAACTTACTTCAAGAGTTTAGGGGTTTTATTGGACTTGGCTTATCAAGTCCCCATCAAAACCTCACAAACGACAAAAACTCTAGTGCCTTTTTAATATGCATTTGCAAAGTGGTGGTGCGTGTGCGCACGTGTGTGTATGTGTGTGTTACACAAAGCCAATTCTCTTATGACTGGGATCAGGGTTTTTTTTTCTTTCATCTGAAAAGTATATATATTCCATGCAAAACTTAAAATACTTGAGCATGAAAACCCATTCTAAAACTTCATTAAAAAAATGTATAAAGTAGACACATGTAGGGTATCTGGAATTTGGGAACTGCTTTTGTGTACATATAAACTTAGGAATGAGGCTCATTCTTGCTCTTAGGAAAAGAAAAGGTTTCCTCTTCTCATTGCCCACCCAACTGCTCGACAGTCCCCAGAGGCAGAGAGAGTATTACAAACCAGCAGTCATCCCAGGCCAACAGACCGGGTGTCCTCACCTCTGTGTTTCCACAGCCTGGTACCCCCTTCTCTACTGTTTGTTTAATGAAGTTAAAGGGATTAACTGGAAATACAGGTGTGCTTGGGTCTCCTAACCGCATTCTTAAAAGGAAACAGTCCCTAAAAGCTTTGGAGTCACTTAAAAAATGTGTATGTAATTGAAAGATAGTTGAGATGTTTTTGTTTAAAGAAAATCACTGAATTAACGTCTATGAGAAATTTCAATAACCATTTACCAAGTGCTTAGGGTGATACAACACGCACTCAACTGAGCATCACAGCCAGAACGCAAACCCGACATGATGGTTCTCGACCTCAACAAGACATAAGAACCACTTGCATCCAGCGTGTGCAAACCCCCACGGGAAGGCCAGTGTCTAGTGCCCTGAGAAGGAAGGGGTCGAGAGGAGTCTTCTCGGTGAGAGAAATCACCCTGCCATGTGTCTTCCTTTCCTCCCCACCACAGCTGTAGGATTACAAGGGCTATTAGTGTTCTCCCTTAAGAAGAAGAGGAGATTCAAGCAGAGAAGCCACATGATCTGCCCCAAGTCCCCCAACGTGGACATGAGTTTACAGACTGGACTCTGAAAGAGGAGTAGGGGTCCCTCGGAGAGCCAAAGTGGAAGAGAACACAATTGAGGCAGGGGGCCAAGCGTGGTGGGGTGAAAGTACCCAGTAGCTTAAGAGAAAGGCAAGCAGACCCACCTGGCTTGAGTGCGGTGTAACCAGAGGGAAACGGAGGTAAGAATGTCAAATTCGAGCACAACGCACACAAAAGTACAGATAAATACATATATGTGAGTCTCATAAACAAACCCTAATAATATGATTAACTAAAATTCCCAATATGGTAGTATTAACAAAGGTCTATACTTAGGCAGCTCCTCTTGCCCACAGCCCTGTCTTTGTGCTTAAATAAAAACACCTTTTTGCACCGGAAAAGAGAAAAAACAAAAAAAGGTTTACATTGAAAAGGGAATGTCTTATTTTTATACTTTACCTTCATGCCTTCAGATTTCCTGCAGAAGTTAGAAAAGGCACCACCATGAGCAAGTCAATTATAAAATACCAAGTGTTTCTTCTTAGACAAATATTTCTGGAAACATATGTGTCAGCAATACCATCTATCTGACAGAACTGTTTTCTTACTAAATCTTGGAACACAGCCCTTGGTGATTACTGGGAGAGAAAGGGAGAAGTGGCTTATGAGATTTGGCAGCTGTTTTCTAAAGACTGGGGCCGCTTGAGAAAATTTTTCCCATCCATTATTAAATGACACTTTGAGACAATCATGGGAACAAAAACAATAGCTTTGCACCCAAGCTAGTGACCAGGCCAGTGACACAGGATCATTCTTTGTAAAAATAAATAAATAAATAGATAGATAGATAGATAGATAGATAGATAGATAGATAGGAAAGAAAAAGAGCAATGCTAAGGTTAAAAAGACAAAAGGGAAAAAAAAGGAAAAAGAGAAAGGAAACCTCCAGTTCCCTAATTTCACTGTAGAAAGCGAGGGGAGCGGACACGGACATTTCTCCAGATTCTTGCTGAGAAGGAACGACAAAGACTCCCCGATGACAGCTGCACCTTCTGATGCTGATCGCATCACATCCCTATTTGCAGGTTTTCGAGTCTCTCACTGGCCATGCTCCCCCCACAAGATCCTTCCTCCTGAGCACGAAGGCCTGGAGTGTCGGGGAGAACACCCCCGGGCTCTGAACCAGGGAAGGCCTGGGCTTTTTGCTGCCTGGCCATGGCCTCTTGGCTCAGATCATTTTTTCATTAAAGACCTCATAGAGTCCTACCCTTCAGCGTCCACTGAGGACCAGAACTGTGAGCCGACGCTACCACCAAAGCACCACCACTGGCAGGGGCAGTCTCAAGCTAGTCAGTGTGGGACGTAACTTCTGATAGGGCTTCTAATCTCCACCACACATAAAGAACTTCACTGTTTCTTTGTCAGAATATAAAAGTAAATGTTAAAAAAAAAAAAAAAGTCCATGTAAAATCACGGAAAACCATAAGGTAGAAGTGAAAAGCCACCTATACCCCCATCCCTCGGAGCCAACAATGACCGCCATTTTGGTGTATATCCCATATGACTATTTGATGCCTATCTTTCCATCTGGCTAGCTATTTGCCAATCCATTTCTTCATTTATACACAAAAAGAAATAGATAAAATATTTTCTTCTAAAAAATGAGGTCAAATAGATCACATAGATACACTTTCTCCTCCTTACAAATATAGTGCATATATCTCCCGGTGATTACATTTGGACCCACATCATGATTATTAAGAACTGCATGATAGTCCAGTGCAAGAAAACTATAATCTATTTAACTAAAAGTGACTGGAGCTTTCAAAAAAACGAAATAAGGTAAAACTACTTTTTATTCTATAAGCGAGAGAAACATAACAATAATTACTGTATGAAGACGTGTTATATATGATAATACTATTAGTAAGTAAATGTTTTTAAGAGATGCTAACTATGGCTCAATTTAGAATTCTGAAAAATCAGAAGGAAGAGAAGTAAGAACAAGGTAAAAATGAACTTCTAACAGCCAGTCCTGAGTTCTAAGCAAAGTGACATTGTTACTTTGACATGTAGGGTTTTTTTTCCCCCAAATAAAAAACTAAGACCGTAAGGCTCCTATGGTACAGAATGAACTAGAGGCTGGCTCTTGGCCACTCTTTTCATTTCATTATTTATTAATACCCTCAGTTCTTTCTCATTCCCAGAATTTTCCCAGAAAACTTCTAAAACCATGTCCCTAGCAAAGGAAATAAGTTCTGTAAGTTTCAAAGTGAACCCGTTATGAGGGAACACTGAACAGCACAGTGACAGGAGAAGATTCTCAGCCGGGCTGCCCCAGCTACTGCCTGGCCTCTCTTTACCACCTTGCTGTGGGCTGAACGGCATTCCCAAACACATCTGCTGAAGTCCTAACCCATGGTACCTAAGAATGTCTCCTTATTTGGAAATAGGGTCTTTACAGATGTAATCAAGAGAAGATGAAGTCACTGGGGGTTGGCCCTAATCCAGTATGACACGTTTCTTTATAAGAAGGACAATGCACCAGAAATGCACAGGAAGGCAGCCATGTGAAGCCAGAGGTGGTCACTGGAACGATGCCATCACAAGCCGAGGAACGTCTGGGGTCATCAGAGCTGAAAGAAGCAAGGAAGGATCCTCCCCCACAGATTTTGGCGCAAGTATGCCCCTGCCAATGTTTTGGTTTTGGAGTTCTAGCCTCTAGAATTTCGAGGAGATACAATTCCATGGGTTTAAGCCACCCAGTGTGTGGCACTTTGTTTTGGCAGCTCTAGGAAACTCATACACTCATGGATATAGGTAAAGCATTTGAAACAACCCTTGTAAACAGCAAGCACTATAGAAGTTATTGTCCTTCCCTTTCATCTCCCACTCGGTTAATGGTATCTGAGTCACTCCGTTGTACAAGTCAGAAACCTGGGGGTTATTTATCTGAGACTGTGACCCACCCACTGCTCTCTCCTTCCACCCTTCCCCCAATTGGGAACCCCAGACAGAGGAATGGTGTGTCCCCTGATGTGACCCCAATTAGTCCCCTTCTCCCACTGCCACTTGCACTGGCTTTGCCAAGTCCTTTCCCATCTTGTGCCAACGGTCCCTCAACTGTCTCCTTCCTCCCAAGGCTCATCTCTACCCTCACCCCACCCTCCACAGCACCACCAAAAACATCATTTAAAAAATTCAAATTAACCAGGATACTCTTCAATTTTAAATCTCTTCTTCCTTCCCAAGGAGAGGAGGTAAGTTTCCACACTCACCCAACAGGCCCTATGAGGTTCAAGTGGAGCCCATGGCCCCCTTCCCCACCAAACGCCTTTGGTTTCTCAGGTGTGCAAATAGTAAGTAAGGCTTTGAGACTCACTTTCGGAAGTCTGCCAGTAACTTGAGCATGTCATCGTTGGAGAGCTTATTGCTATCTTGCCTGTAGAGAGCAGAGAATCTGGCATTTTTGTCAAGGTTTCCAGATGTATCCTTAAACAATGTCCTGAAATAGCCAAACAACATTTTTAAACCGAGTTTCCAAAAGACCAAAATAAACCCACAACTTATCTTTGGTTTCCATGTGAAGACTAATTATCATTCCATTGGCTGGATATAGCTAACAGAAATTTCATTATCTAAAAACATGGAAGACATTTATGAGGAAGAACACAACTAACTCAATTTACATAGAAAACATTTCCAGCAAATGGCTCGTGCTTAGGAAACAACATACAGAGTGAAATGCTTCAGAAGCAGAGCTCACAATTAAGGATGATCTGCAGGCACCCCTCCCCACAGCAGCCCACTCCCTCCCTCCAGGGCTGCTGCCCAAGCCGAGCTCAGGACGTGTGGAGGGAGCCCGGGGCGCCAGACCCACACAGCTCTCCTCTAGCCAGCACCTTCCTGCTCTGTGACTCCACTAAGTGATTATTCAGATAGGGGGCTTTCGTATTTTTCAGTTCTACACATTTAAGTCCTCTTCATCTCTGGGCAATAAACAGAATAGATCTATCTGTCTACCTCTCTCCATATATCCGTATCTATATCAAACGTATAGAAGATGTTGTCCTTACCTTGCTGCCCACGCAAATGGCATTCTGTACTGCCCCAGTCTTTGGCACGCCTGCTTGGCATTCTTCAGCACTTTCTGAGCAACCTTGAAGACATCAGAATCAAGCCATGAGATGCTGCATCCCACTGCTCATTAAAGCATCCCATGCTCATTAAACAAGTTCTTATCAGAGTACCAGATGCACGGAAAAGCACAGGTTACTATAATGCATATGGCTGGATTTACACAAGGTACACAGCATTCTGTTTAACGCAATCGTTACCAGGGATTTTCAAAGAATATAGAATGAGGACTGTTTCTCAAATGTTATGTCTTTTCTAAAATTTTTTATGGGCCACAAGCATACCATTTCATAGGCTTTCATAGTTCTCTACAAAGAACTTATGGCTATTTAGAAGTCCACAGGGTTATTAACAATTGTGAATACTTGGTATTCACACCAAAATATATCACATTCATTAAAGTTTAAATGAGAACTCTAACGATAATCCTAAGCTTGCACAGCTCCCAATGTGCACCAGCTTGTGCAAATTCCCACAATCGGGGGGACAGATATTCATTATATACGACATTATAGGTGCTGACTTAAGTGAGGCCAGAGTTTTTAATTGCTATAATCTCAGTTTCTAAGTATAAATTACTGCTATTTTCACTTCTTAAGGATCAATTTTCATTTGTTGTGGGTTGGTTTATGAACCCTATAGTGCACAGTGAAGCAGATTCACTTTGGCCTAAGATATATGCACAGCAGGCCTATGAATCAACTCCGCCCCTACTGCTCAAGCAGATGGTCTTCCCCCAAGTCTGCTGGTACTGGGACACTCACTGCACTGCTACCAACGCAGAGTCCGACCCCTCACAGGGGCACGTTCGAGGGCCCTTTACGGTCCTTAGGCAACCGCAAGCAAACCAATTCTGGGAGTCGAGATCGAGAGCCTGTGAACCACGGTGTGCACGGCAGAGAGGCAGCCTCGGCATCACCGGGCAGCTTGCCAGGAAGGAAAGCCCCACCACAGACCTCCCAGGTCGGAACCTGCGTTCTGAGCAGACCCCCAGGGGTCTGTGGGCACCAGCTCTGAGAAGTGCTCGTCTAGAAGCCTCAAAACGAGAAAAGAGCCGTTCGTCTCGAAGTCAGACTGAAACCAGCTGTGTGACTCCAGGCCATTAAACCTCTCTGGGCTCCACTTTCCCCACCTTAAAACCAAAGGGCATGAGCCACAGAACTTTTCATCACCCTTCCCAGTTACCAGACATTATGACTCCGCCACCACTGTGTGGTGGGAGTGCCGCCCTCACGAGTGCATTAGAAACGGGTCTTGATTGAACCGTGTCTGCAGCTCATCCGGCTGCTCCCTTTCTTCCTCCAGTTGGGCATGTTCGCGCGGGGATTTGGGGTACATGGTCATAGGCTAAAGTGGCCTAGCTTCCTGGAGGGGTAATTTTACTCAAACATTTTCAGACAGAAACGATCATTTTTAGGTTCTAACAATACGGACTATGTTGTGAAGTAAAATGTAGTATTTGCATGAAATTTAAAGCTAAAACATAGGCTTCAAGTCAGTTTCACTGTTCCCTGCAGCAAACAGGGTCTGAGCTCACAGACTTACCGAGGGTGCAAATGGGACATAAGGTACGCAAGAGACTGAAAAACTCATTTTTGCCCTCTAGGTTTTTTTCCCTCCCTCTCTCCTTTTTCTTCCCTCCGTCCCTCTCTTCCTTCCTTCCTTTCTTTTTCTTTCTTCTTCTGTTTTAATCTATTCATGGCGGACACCTACAGAGACTTTCCATAAAAGTTTCCTCCTCCAAGACAAAATTTAATCTAAATGACATTCTAGACCATCTTGGAAAATGGGAAAAAGTAATTTTGATATACAATAGAAAATCATCGCTCAGTAATATCTCTGCCAACACTTCTATTCTGATAGAAAATGGTTGATATAAAATAGATATAAAATGGTTGATATAAAATGGATCTAAAATCTATTCTGATAGAAAATGTTAATGTCTGTCTTAATACTTCGGAGGTGTGAATGCATGGAATAATGTACGCCTGGCTGAGCTTTCCATTCCATAAGTAAAGAAGGAAGAGCAGACTTGCACAGATGCTCAACGGACTCTGGGAAGTGTGGAGCAGAGCATAAAGTTTAGCCCAACGGGAAATGGGATTTTGCACCAACATGAGCTGCCAAATTTCAAACCGTGCACGTGGCAGGCAGAAGAGCAAAGATGGTGCATGGAGGCCCTGGAGATGAGTTACATGCACAGGGGAGTAGACCTTACTTGGGCCTTCATTGATTATTAATCAAAACACAGCATGGAGGACATTAGGAAAAGGAAGGGAAAAATGAAAGGGGGGAAATCAGAGGGGAGACGAATCATGAGAGACTATGGACTCCAGGAAACGAACTGAGGGTTTTGGAGGGGAGCGGGACGAGGGGATGGGGGGAGCCCAGTGACGGTATCAAGGAGGGCACGTACTGCACGAAGCACCAGGTGTTAAATACAAACAATGAATCATGGAACATGACATCAAAAACTGACGACGTACAGTATGGTGACTAACATAACATAATAAAAAAACTTTTCAAAAAAACACTAAGGAGCTAAAAGAGCTTCTCATGCAAGGTTTTACAAACTTGATTTAAAAAATAAAATAGCGGAGCGCCTGGGTAGCTCAGTGGGTTAAAGCCTCTGCCTTCAGCTCAGGTGACCTCAGGGTCCTGGGATCGAGCCCCACATCAGGCTTTCTGCTCACTCAGCAGGGAGCCTGCTTCCTCCTCTCTCTCTGCCTGCCTCTCTGCCTACTTGTGATCTCTATCAAGTAAATAAATAAAATCTTAAAAAATAAATAAATAAATAAAATAAAATAAAATAGCTTCGGGACACCTGGGTGGCTCAGTGGGTTAAGCCTCTGCCCATGACCTCAGGGTCCTGGGATCGAGCCCCGCATCGGGCTCTCTGCTCAGAAGGGAACCTGCTTCCCCCTCTCTCTCTGCCTGCCTCTCTGCCTACTTGTGATCTCTCTCTCTCTCTATCAAGTAAATAAATAAAACCTTAACATAACATAACATAACATAACATAACATAACATAACATAACATAAAATAAAATAAAATAAAATAAAATAAAATAAAATAAAATAAAATAAAATAAAATAAAATAGCTTCAGGACACCTGGGTGGCTCAGTGGGTTTAGCCTCTGCCCATGATCTCAGGGTCCTGGGACTGAGCCCCACATCGGGCTCTCTGCTCGGCGGGGGGCCTGCTTCCCCCTCTCTCTGCCTGCCTCTCTGACTACTTGTGATCTCTTTCTCTCTGTCAAATAAATAAATAAAATCTTTTAAAAAATAAAATAAAATAAAATAGCTTCTTTCCGGGGACCAAATTTTACTCAGCTTTCATCAGCCAGAAAGGCATACTGTTGGAAGCACTGTGCCCAGGGAGCTCGGCTTTCCATGGCTGAGGGTGACAAGTGATAAGGACGTCCTGCACGTGTCACTGATCTGCAGCCTCCCTGGCAATGTCTCGTACATCATCTGCACAGTCCCAGAACCATTCCTGAGAGGAAGCCCGGGTGGGTAGCATCATTACCCTTCAAGTGCAGATGGGTCACTAGAGCCCAGAGAGGGGACACGACTTCTCCAAAGTAGCTGGGCTCGTTAGCTCTCGGCACCCAGGTCTCTGACGCCTTGAACTTGTTCTTTAACAACCGCCCTCCATCCTGGGGATGCACCTGTGGTGTACGGGGGGAGGGTCACAGACAGGCAGAGGGGAAGCTCTGAATCAGCTCGGGGAGGGTCCCTCAGAGCCGGGGAAGCGTCCCCTCCTGCTGCTGACCAGTCCTCGTCAACGGAGCAGGGTCATCTCTCTGTCAGACTGCTTGTAAAAAACACTGTCAAACCAGCCCAGACAACGCTCATGAGCTCACTCTACCAGGTAGCTCCATGTGCTGGAAGGTGACAGGCAAGTGCCTTCGGTCACAAGAGCTGTGGGACACTGAGCACATAACCAAACCTTAGTAAACCCCAGTTTTCTGATGCCTGAAAGGAGATCTGGGACTAGATAACCTCTAATATTCAAGTCTGCGTGTGTCCACCACGAAGCGGCCCCCAACTAATGAGCACACATCAAAGTAAGGAAAATACATCAAAAACACATCTCGCATGTTTCCCTTCCCTCTTCTACCGGAGTCACACTACCTCTGCCACCATAACCTGCCCCGTGTGACGGAAGCGCTGACCCCACCGGCCAGGTCACCTGTGCCAGGCCATCCCCCAGTCTCCAGCCTCCAGTGCACATCCCAGCGTAAACGGACACAAAGGAAATTCCAGAAGCAGAGAGACAGCTTTGCCAATTATCTTAGGATGTCTGGACAAGTGAAGCATTTTATATACATACGGGACAACTTTTCACTGAAAACTGGACGCATCAGGTTAAGCGGAACAGTAAATCTACGTAAAGCAGTGCACATCTTTCAGAACATAAATGCGGCCTAACTCTGATTTCTTTAAGCATTTCTATTTTGACAGCCAGCCCTTTTTTCTAATTGCTGTTTACTGCTGTAAAGCGTAAAAGTCACCCATACCTTAGAAGAGTCTGAACTTTTCATGTACGGCTCGGCGCCATGTGTGATGCTGCCCTGAAGCACTTTTTCAATTCTAGCCACGAGGAATATATCAGGATGAGGACACGTGACTGAGAATATCCCCTAGGGAACAAACGATTTTCTTTAGTGAGTCAAAGTCACAGCCACGTTAAACAAAGCCCCGGAACGTTAAACCTGCTAAAGCAGCAAAGAGTGCGGACACAGTATAGTCCTTCAGGGGCACCCCGTGCTTCGTCACTAGGTCATCGTCCGACCAAAGAGGCGATTTGGTGGGGACGCCTGGGGGGCTCAGTTGGTGAAGCATCTGCCTTGGGCTCAGGTCATGATTCCGGGGTTCTGGGATTGAGCCTCACACTGGGTTCCCTGCTCAGAGGGGGGCCTGCTTCTCCCTCTCCCTCTGCCTGCTGCTCCCCTTGCTTGTGCTCTCTCTATGTCAAATTAATAAAAAAAATATTTTTTTTAAAAAGGCAATTTGGCGGCGGGGGGGGGGGGCAACTAGCAGAAAGTTTAGAAAAAAAGAAATGGGAAGTCAAATGCCATTTCTCCTTCTCTCTGCTAATTATATATGCAGTCAATATACTCAACAGTCTCATTAACCCAGCTGTACATTACAAAGTCTCATTACGCATTCACGTAGCACATGCAAGCTAAGTCACGGCAGTTATGACTGCTGGGCTCGTGTCCCCCACCTGCTTCGGATACTGCATGGCGGCTTCATGAAGGATGTCCTGAAGGGTAGGCGAGCTCTGTCTGCCACCGTTCATCACGGTCGGACATGTTGGGGCCAGCATCTGCCTCACGGAGAAATGGTTCAGGTCCACGTGGAAATCAGCAGAAATCTTCCGGTTGTATTTTATGTCAAACAGGGATAGAGTAACAAAGAAGGGCTCTACCTGAATGAAACAAAACCATCCAGACCATCACTATGGCTCGAATTGTCGGGGGGAAAAGAACGTTGCTATCAAAGAAGAAATTACTCGACCTATTTGTAACTGTTGCTATAAATCACTGTCAAAGAGAAAGTCTACATCCCTATCCTTTGGCACAAGCATCCTGTCCCCGAGGCTGAACAACCTCCGGCATCCTGACCTACACACAGCATTTCTCCATCAAGAACTAGAATGTTCGGTCCAGACCGCCCTGCAATCGGCATATCGGCAACCTGTGAATAGTTTTGTAAATTATTTTTTAAAAGGGAAAATTACATTTGTGGTGGGTCCTTCTTCATTTTCGGCAACACAGCATTGTAAGTTGAAAGATAAATCATTGCACTTGACAAGAATTCTCTTCCCAAACTTCTCTTCAAATGGCTTCACTTCGGGTTCAGCTGATGTGAAGTCGAGCTTCTTTAAAAGAAAATGTAAATACATAAATACATTACGCTCAATTAAAAAAGCATCTCATAATAAACACATCCTAAGGAAATGCTGTAAAATATGGAAAAGCTATATATACTCATTTAATCACAATACTGTTACTGTTTTATAAGTTTATGTAGCTTATAATAACGGTCAAATAAATGATGGTTTGTCTACTCAACGGATTATTATATAGAGCGTAGAAAGTATGGTTATGAACAACTTATGTGTCCATCGACAAATAAACAAAATCTGGTATAGCCATACTGTGGAATATTATTCAGCCATAAAAAGGAAGGAAATTCTGACACACACTACAACATGGATGGACCTTGAAAAACATCACGCTCAATAAGCCAGACATAATAATCACAAATGAAAAGGGGAAAAATACAGCAGAACCGTCACCCCCGTGAGCAGCTCTGGACGTCCTTACCACACCGGGTTTGGACTTTTTGGGGCACAGATGTGGTTCATATGTGCTGTGAATGAGTCAGGAAACACCACTGCCTGCTGGGCATCTGCAATGATGCTTATTATTTCCTTACGGTCATTTTATGGGGTAAATTATATGTTCTTTGTGAACTCGAGGACATCTCCGGATAAATCTCTGTTTTCAACAATCTATTGAATATGAAACACTCACAGTCATCATGGTGTGGTGATGAGATTATGGTTGTTTTTTATTTCTCCTTTTTCCCTGAATTTTCTATATTGTTGTTATGTGGCTTATAAATCCAAAGTAAGCAAACAAGCAAACACATAAACAAAACATCATCTGTCAAACCATTTTCTTTCCCTGGCTTAGTTTCCAAATATAAACAATAAATAGTTTGTACCTGGGCATCTGGATCCAAGTAAAAAAGTTTAACTCTGCTTTCACTTTTCAGTTTGATTTCTGCTTCTCTGGTACTCTGACAACAAGAGAAACAAAAAATAAAAATCCCATTTAAAAAAACCCTCTTCTTACAGAGGTGCTCAAACATGTTTGTCCCAGCCTGAAGGGCCAGGCCGCCACACAACCCTGCTCTCATCCTGGAGAGTCAACTGCACGTCGACGAACAAGGACAGACTATCGAGTGGGCAGTACTGGAGAACACCTGATCCCAAAGGGTCAAAAACAATCAAAGAAAGCGAAAGAGAATAATTGAGCATTACTATCAAGAAAGGCTTCATAAAGTAATGGAAGAGGGGATAGGCTGTGAATGAAGGGGAGGATTTGAAGCACAAAAAGTAGGAAAACATGAGCATTTGGGGCTGAATGAAAAGGCTGCACAGCACAGAGAGACAAAGAGTGGAGATGAGCCCAGACGGCAGGAAGAATTCTGGCTCCATTGAAGACTGAGGTATAAGCCCAGGAAGGGAAGGGAATATGTTTTGAATGGAGGGATAGAGAAACCATGGCAGATCTTGAACCACTGCCGTTGGTGTCTACAGCCGGCAGGAGGGCCCACTGCTGTCCATTCAATAAATACTTACTGAGCACCTCTTACGTGTCCGGCACTAGGGACACAAACACAACTGCAACAGCACCTACCCCCGAGGAACACCAGCGAAGAAGACAGAATATAAACAGGTGGTAAGAATGGCAAGCATAAGGCACAGTGATGCTAACCTGGCCCAGGGGATGGGAGTGAGGGAAGAGTTTCCAGAAGAAGGCCCACCTTAAAGTCCAAGAACATCTGGTAGCAAAGAAGGGAGTAGTGGGAGGAGGTCCTACAGGTACAAAGCTACAGTCCCACCTGAGCAATGGTTAAGTTGTTTATTACGATGGAATGCTTGGGCACGAAGGGGAAAGTAAAGAGAAATGAACCTGGGATTTGTAGGTTAGGGACTATGTATTTTCTTCAGAGGCCAAAAAAATCCAAATGCACTATTTTAAGCAAGGGAATAAAATAACCAGGTTCTGCATTTTAAAAGAACCCCTTGAGCAGGGCTGAGGCAGTGGGTTAAAAGGGTTAAGACCAAGAGACCCACACGGGCTCTTTATCACCGCTCCCCCTACCATCCCGCAGCAGAGCCCATCTGTAACAAAGCCTGGTCCTCACGTGGGTAGCCATTAATGAGATGGGTAAGTCAGGAGGAAGGGGAGGTCTGTGGAGGTGATGGAGCGTGGAAATGCCTGTGGACAGAGAGACGGCACGTGAGCACAAGGCAGGGAGGAAGGCTGAAATTAGACTCAGAACATGAGTCTAGAGGTGGGGACAGAGAAGCTTCGAGAGTGGGTGAGATTCCCTGGGGGAGAATGCGAAGGAGTTTGCAGACAGAATCCCTGGGGCCCCCGACACTAAAGGGATGGCAAGAAGAGAAGCCATGGAGGGAGAGACACAAAAGGAGGCAGAGATGGTGGGGGGGGGGGGCCCTGGAGAAGTGGAATTTGGGAACAGAAAGAAGTTTCCAAGATATTCACAAGATGGAAGTCACTGCCAACCACATTGTTTTTCACGCTCGGTGCCTCTAAATCTGTATCCTGTTCCTATTATTCTCAGTCTCCGTGGTTAAGTCCACAGAATTGGAATCGGATGTCCTCACTTATCTGTTCTTTCCCCACAGACCAACTCACATCTCAGCATGTGATGGGGCAGTGACAGCCACAGTGGGGAGAGGTCCTGTCCTCTCTGCTGGTGGCTGAGCACCATCTATTAATTATATTGCTAGATCACAGCTAATGAGAAACCGAGCGGCTTCCTAATATTCTCAGCCATGTAGCTGTCCCAAGAGGTTGGTTCTCAGCAGTGACCCAAACTCTATCATGACTAGATCTGAGAACCAAGTGTCTATGTCTGGCAAAATGAAAGGACCACCAGAATACCAACTAAGAAACAGTGTCCTAATTCTCACTCACTTGTCAACTAGCTATGTGAACATGAGCAAGCCACTTAGCCCCTCTGGACTCCACTTTAATTTCTAAGTAAAAATGTTGAACAAGATGATGGCTAGAGTCTCTTTGCACAGCCAAGTTTATCTTGACCTTCTCAGGAGGAGCTCTGAGGCTCCTAGAGGTGAGCATTTGCACATTCCTACAAATCGTTCGATTTCAGCTGACGCAGGCTCTCTCCGTATGTGGGACAGAACAACTTTTCAACTCCATCTTGCCTATCATCGTTCCTAACTTTTCACATCAGAAGAGCCAGAACGTGTGCGTGCAGAATATACTTAACTAAACCCAAAGGACTTGCTTTCCTTTGTAGACACCCATGATGTTTCCTAACAAAAACGTCAGTACAAGGTGCTGCAAGCTTCTACCAACAGCCATGCATTCTACTTCTGAACTTCTGCTTGAGTCCTCAACAAAGGCAGACCCTATGATCTCAGACACTGCAACAGAGCAATGGATTCTTAATGTAGATACAATTCCTGGAGGGTTTCTCAAAGACGCTTGTTGTCTCCAGCTGACGGTATCCAAGATCAGAAATGAATGCAGCGGAGACGACTGCTATGAGGTCTGTACAATTAGAGGACAACCACGGATGCAGACATATTAAAAGAAAAAAAAAAAAAACTAGGCAAAATAGACTCAAAGCATCCTGATGTTGCCACTAATATCCAAGGGATATATTCTTCACTAGAGAAACCATTTAATGGAAAAGAAGGGACAACTTTAGAAATAAAAATAACCCGAAAGCCTATCATCTACCTTAGATACACTGACAGCTCAACTATGTCACTGATTAAATGCAAACTCAGAGCTCCTTAAAAGTTCCTCCCATACCTCCCAAGGCTTACAAGGAATGCATTAAACAGAGGGGACGCCTGATAAATAGTGTTTGAAGGAATCACCAAGTACAACCTAGGCAGAAAGAAAATGTGGCTCAGGAAGGGCAGGGCTTTGCCCCAGAGCCAGGGAATAACAAAGTGTCACAATGATAAAAGCAAATATGTATTGACAATAGCCAATATCTCTATGCTAAATAATATCCTAAGTGCACATTTATAACTTACACAACCTTGGGAGGCAGGTCCTAGGATGATCCTTGTTTAAAAAAGGAGACAGTGAGCCACAAGGGATAAATACTTTGCTCAAGAGCTCAACATATTAAATGGAAGCCTGACTTCTAACTGAGGCTGTGTGGCTCCAGAACCCAGACTCTTCAACTATTAGACAAGGGAAAAAAATAAATAAAGAAAGAACACGAACAAGCCAGTCAGAGAGGAAGAAACCCAAACATATGAAAGTCGGAAAATCTCACTACTAAGCAACAAAACACAAATGAAAGTGGTGAAATACCATTTTCACTTCCCTGGTGAGGACATAGAAAAATGGGAATGTGAACTGTTACAACCTTTTGGGAAGCAACCCGGCAATATTTAAAGCATCAAAAACACAATAACCTCCGACCCAGAGGTCCCACTTTGAGGAACATCCTTACTGAAATAAAAAAACAAGTTAGGCTTATAAATATGTCATGTTGTGGGGCGCCTGGGTGGCTCAGTTGCTTAAGTGTCTGACTTCAGCTCAGGTCATGATCTCAGGGTCCTGGGATGGGGTCTGCCGTCAGGCTCCCTGCCCAGCGGGGAATCTCCTGGTCCCTCTTTCCTAACCCCTCCCCCTGGTCATGCTCTCTCTCTCAAATAAATAAATCAAATCTTAAAAATGCATATATGTCATGTTACTTATGATGCACTGTTTATTGAGGCTAAAAATAGGAAAATAACCCAAAACGTTCATGAATATGAAGGTGGTAAATAAAGTGTACAATATCCACATTTAGAATATTACACAGCTATGAAAAATAAGTAAACTAGACCTTTCTGGCCCCAGAGGGACATCTTGACAAGATATTTTTAAGCGATAGAACAAGTTTCAGAGTAATGTATACGCCATGAGCATATTTTTTAAAAAACTAAAACCACTATACATGTGTGTGTGTGTTTCCATGAGCCATCCGTGTGATGCAACGGGAATTACTACAGGTTAATAATATGCTCTCAGGGATCTGGGGGTGGAGCATGAAGGGAAAAGAGTACCTCTCCACAACTTGGGATATTTTTACTTATCATAGCAAACACCTTTATTTTTACTTAGATTTTAGTAAAGACAATAAAATAAACTCCTATAATGAGTACCTTCACAATCTAAAGGCCCACAAAACATAGCCTTAAAAAAACATTATCCCACAGTCTACGCTGTCCAGCACTTCTTGAAGGGACAGAAATCAGCTCTGCTCTTAAAATAATCCATGGCCAGTCTGATGTCGTGGAGGTAGGAAGGCCTGGACTGGTTTTTCCCCAGCCCCTGTCACTGCTGACCTGCTCACAACCCGTCTAATGACCTTGAGTTCAGGAGAAAGGGAAACATGAAGAAACCGGATAAGGACAGAGCTGTTTTCTGTGAAAACTGGTACCCGCTCGCAAGTCGAATAGAGAATGACTCATCTAAAACAAAGGCTATTCCCCTCACTCCTGTGAGCCCTAAGTTGAACCACTAACAACCCACCCTGACAATGTTTTCTTCCCTGTCAAAGAAGCAGTTATGGGGGCTCCTGGGTGGCTTAGTTGGTTAAGTGTCCCACTCTTGATTTCAGCTCAGGTCATGATCTCAGGATCATGAGATCGAGCCCCTTGTTGGACCCCATACTCAACATGGAGTCGCTTGTCCCTCTGCCTCTGCTCCCTGCCCCCACTCACTCTCTCTCACTCTCTCTCTCAAATAAATAAATAAATAAAATCTTAAAAAAAAAAAAAAAAAAAAAGCAGCAGCAACAGCATTATGGACCATACATTCAAGGGGCTTCCAGAAGGGCTGCCTTGGGGTAGCATACTGTATCTTAATTTTATCTCTGAGCAAGCAAAACAATTAAAATACGATGACCATGGCCAGCAGCATCTTATTTTGAGGATGAGCTATCAGAAAAACACTGTTAACTGTTGGTTCATTTAAACAGAATGGGTTGGAACAAGAAGACTCGGCAAATTCCTTGGAGGCCAGAATCTATACTTAAAGAGCTGTCATGCTCTGTTCCTACTCCTGCCGGGATATCTAACTCCCCAGGGCCATTACCTCTTCCTCGGCCTCACAAAGCAATAACAAAGCGTACAGGAGGCCCAAGGGTGGCTCAGTCAGTTAGCAGCCGACCTTGGTTTCGGCTCAGGTCACCGTCTCAGGGCTGTGAGATGGAGCCCCATGACTGGGCTGCACGCTCGGCGCAGAGTCGCCTTGAAGATTCACTCCCCCTCCCCTCCCCCATCGCACTTGCTTTCTCTCTCTCTCTCTGAATAAATACATAATCTTTTTAAAAAAATTATAAAGGAAAAAAACAAGAATAAGGAGGCCCAAGAGACGGAATGCCTGCTGACCTCACAAGCACAACCCCAGCCAACTGCTTTGTGTCATAATACAATGACATAGTTTCCTGGGTTAGGACACAGGGAAGGAAGCATCTATTACAGACGTGGCTTAAAAAAGTGCGAAACTGGCTGGCTGCCTGACCCTCACGCAATCTCACCGAGGCTGTGAAGTCGGAGACCTACTGCTCCATCCTGTGTTCCCCGTGGAAGACCGACCTCGGCAGAGCAGCTCACTCGCTAAAAAGAAGTTATCCGCTAACTGAACATGAGCAATTTCGCATTAACATTAACAGAGCTGCCTGGGGAGGCCAAGGTAAGGTGAGTCGCTGTTCTTTGAGCACCAAAACAGCACAAAAAGAGAAAAGCTGTGAAGGAAAATGTACAGTGGGAGCAGGAGGGTTTTCTTCATACCTTCCTTAAGGAGGTGATATATACGTGCTGATGACACGTAAGATAAACATAACCACAGAAAGAAATCACTAAATAAATTGCCACTGGGTTTACAACCTGATTATATTACCCTTGACTTTATAGGGAAGAAACCAATTAATTAACTTTACAGTTTGTGTATTTAATAAAAGTGTTGATAGGGGTGAGGGGTGTCTGGGTGGCCCCAGTCAAGATCCCAGGGTCCCGGGATCGAGCCCCACATCGGGCTCCTTGCTCAGCAGGAGCCTGCTTCTCTCTCTCTTGCTGCCTGCCGCTCCCACTGCTTGTGCTCGCCAAATGAATAAATAAAATCTTAAAAAAAAAAAAAAAGAATATGTGCTCCGATACTACAAATGCTGTCACATTTACAACAAACATACATTTGGTTTCATATTAGACAACAGGAGGAAAAGAACAGGCTTCAGGGTAGATACAGTGTATCTTCAATAAGAAAACAATAAAGATGTTCAGTACTAAATGCACAAGCAACATAAGGGCCAAGAATATACAACATATTCTGAAAACCTAAGCCCGTATCGCCATTCCCATAGGTCAAGGGCCCCTCCATTATATTCCAAAATGAGACCTCCGTTATTTTTGTACTAAAACAACTTCCTGTCACTCATATCCTGTTTGTTCTGTCTCAGTCACAGTGGAAGATGAAAGCCGGGGCAACAGGATGAATGAAGTACAAAGAAGAGCTGAGCAGACAGGAGCCTGCCATTAATCCACACTGCCAATGAGCCCTTTCCGCCTCCACTGCTCGAGTCCTTTCTCTGCAACTTATTTCAACTGTGGCCTCATTTCCCGCTGGACCCTTCCCTACCCCTCCATTCCCGGGGCTGACCTCTCTGCCTCTTCATCCCGATTAAACGCCCCTCTCTCGCACAGGTGTGCACACAGGCTCTCTGTCCCCTCCCTTCCCCCTTGATGTCAACTTCAGATTCTGCAACTACGGAACCATTCCTCCTAAGGTCAAGAGGACCGGTTGTTAGTCAACTCCCTGCTTCCTTAACAGGCACGAACGGTCCCCACCCCCGAGACACGGGAGAGGGTTGTAAGCTAAGCTACAGTCACCCTTGTGCTGGGGACCCTGGGACGTGAAGGACTGAGAGCCCAGCACAGTCAGGCCGGGGCTCCCCCAGCTGCCCCCAGCACCACTGAGCAGGCCCACACGAGCATCATGAGCAGGACAACAGCAGTCCTCGGTGTCTTTATTCTTTGGCTTGCTCCCTTTGAAAAATTACTGGCTGCCCTTTATTTATCCTCTTAAATAAAAGTATTTTTTAAGGCACTTAAGAGCTAAGGGGGAAAATAACAACAGTGAAGCCCCTTATAATACTTCTTTTTTTATAGAAAGAAGGAAGTGGCTTTGACCACGACCACAGTAAGAAATACGTTTATATCACAACCCAATACAGACACACGTACCACATACATACATTTTTTAAAACATTTTCAATCGTTGAGCTCAACTGGTGGGGCATGTGACTCTTGATCTTGGGGTTAGGAATCTGAGCCCCCAGTGGGCACAGAGATTACTTTATTAAAAAAATTTTTTTTAAATAGTATCTGTCATTATTGGGGTGCTTGGGTGGCTCAGTGGGTTAAAGCCTCTACCTTCGGCTCAGGTCATGATCTCAGGGTCCTGGGACCGAGCCCCACATCAGGCTCTCTGCTCAGCAAGAAGCCTGCTTCCCCCTCTCTCTCTGCCTGCCTCTCTGCCTACTTGTGATCTCTCTCTCTCTCTCTGTCAAATAAATAAAATCTTAAAAAAAAAAATAGTATCTGTCATTATTAAGGGCAGCATAGATAATCTTTTAAATTCAGTTCTATTCCATTTGTATTTTTAAAATATCCGGCGCACATAATGTTGAGCTAAAGAAGCCTGACACGTACTATACAATTCCACTAATAAGAAGGCCTAGAACAGTCACAACTAATCTACAGTGACAGAGGTAAAAGCAAGGGGGTAGCAGCTGGGAGCGGAGTGCAAGCCCCGTCGGCTGAGGTGCCAGGAATGTGCTATGTGTTGGTCTGGGTGGTGGTTATGCAGGTGCACAAATGTGAAATCCACAGAGCAATACAACTAGTGCGCCATGTAAGTTCAATAAAAAAGAATAAAAACGAAAACAAAATAAAAAGAAATGGGGGCTGAAACCAATTAAGCTGGTTTAACCAACCGATTCCACTTTGTGGTTATACACAGTTTGAAAATAGCTCTAAATACATATATATATGTTATCTCTCTATATATTATCTCATATATACTTTAAAAACTTTCCTAGGTCCTAGGACGGAGAAATACTGAATTATTATGCTGACCAGGCCCAGGTAGGCTGTGAGAGAAGAAAAGAGGGCACGACTCCTGAATGTTTTCAAGGGGGAAAAAAAAGTATAGATTTTTAATTAGCATTAGAATTAAATAATTCGTGTCTTCTTCTAGGTATCTGCTATGTTCAACCAGTAAATGTAGGAAGTTACTTCTCAAATTCTGGATTGCGTCGCATACGTTGGCTGCTTCATAAACAAAACAAGTTCGAACACTTTGAAACATTAGGAGCTCCCAAACATCCAGAAACAAAAAAGCAAATCTCAATGCAAAATATGACATACAGAAGTTCACAGCACAAAAACACATACACACAAGCCAAAAAACCCTTCCCAGCTTAGTAGGAGGTTACAATGGTGGCACTAAAATTAGCTTTAATAGGCAGGTGCTAAAAAGATACTGTGGTAACATTCAAGTCTTGAAGAAAAACAATACTCTCAAGTCCTGGCCAGGGAGGGAGATTTTATATTTCAGAATAGCCATGTTGTCTTAAAGTAAAGGTCAGTGCTGAATGCGAGTCTATTTATAATCGTATATAGATAAACCATGTTTTCTATTACAGTGTTTAAGATGTGGGTGTGTAAGGTCTCTGTTGCACTGTATTCGCAAAGAAAAAGAATAGAATGGCAATAACAGAGCAAGAATATAAATGGCCAGAGAAAACAAAGATACTTCTCTCATTTAAAAGAGAATCATTCATAGATGCATACAAGGAGATAAATACAAGGATATTCATTGTAGCATTGTAATAGAAAAATTGGAAGGAACAGAATAGCTAAAATGCTTACAGGGCACAATTAAAGGGATGAACTAGATCTATATACCAGTTTGGACGGATCTCAAGCACAAGGCTGAATTAAAAAACAAGTGCAGAAAAAAAAAAAGCAAGTGCAGAATAATATGTTAGCATTTATATAACATTTTTAAACATACGAGACACAACCATATAGATCATTATGATAGATACGTTAGTAAAGACCTAGCGATAAGACGGAAGTAATCCCAGAAAACTCGTTAACAGTGGCTGTCAACAGCTGAGGTTGTGGGGGAGGAAGGAGGCGGAGGAAGGATGGTGTTTAAGAACTTCAACCACAACTGAGGTTTTACTTCTTTAAAAAATATGGAAGCTAAAAGGACAATAGAGTAACAGCCTTGAATCTGGGTTGTGGGAATACGGACGGTCTTCTTTTGTGCTTTTTGATCTTCTTTGTGCTTTTTGGTGACTTTTACGTTTCTCAAAATTATTAAAAACAGAACTTTTTTTTTTTTTCTCATTCAGTGACCCTGGAGCGGTTTATAAAACTCAAACTCAGGCAACCCCTCTTTGGTTTATTGGCAAGACTGCCACAGAGCATCAAAAAAGGGGAGCGCATGTGTGAACACAGTAAGTACCATGATAACATGGGAACCCTTGGGGCACCTGAGTGACTCAGTCAGTTAAGCACCTGACTCCTAAGTTTCAGCTCAGACCATGATCTCAGGGTCGTGGGATCAAGCCCGGCATCAGGCTCCTTGCTTAGTGCAGAGTCTACTTGAGATTCATGGACTCCCTCTCACCCTCTGCTCCCCCCACCCCCCTACTTTCTCTCTTTCTCTAAAATAAATAAATAGGGGCACCTGGGTGGCTTAGTTGGTTAAGTATCTGACTCTTGATTTGGCTCGGGTCATGAGATGGAGATTGAGCCCGACATCAGGTTCCTTGCTCAGCACAGAGTATGCTTGAGATCCTCTCCCTCTGCCCCTCCCCAACCCTCTTAAATAAAGAATAAAGAAATATATAAATAAATAAAATCTTTAGAAAACAAAACATGGGAATTTTTATCTGTGCATTTTTTTAAAAGACTTTATTTATTTATTTGACAGAGAGGAGAGAGATCACAAGTAGGCAGAGAGGCAGGTAGAGAGAGAAGGGGAAGCAGGCTTCTTGCTGAGCAGAGAGCCTGATGTGGGGCTTGGACCCAGGACCCTGAGATCATGACCTGAGCCGAAGGCAGAGGCTTTAACCCACTGAGCCACCCAGGCACCCCTATCTGTGCATTTTTGTTATTTCTTCAATACCTGTGGTTTGGTATTAAATATTATGGAGGGGAAGGAACAAGGAATAATAAAAAGAGAATAATTTACAAAGCACTTTCTGGAAAACAGACTAAAATTTGACTCAGGTGAGTATTTAACCTCATCTCATATTCACGTCAGAAAATAGAAAGCACGACATCCTTTTAACAATTTACTACAATGTAACTCTTAATCACTGCAATAGATTCTATTCTAGACATACCCAGTAAATGAGAAATATTTCAATACCATTCTACAAAGAGCCAAAGAAGCAGATCATATTACCTTGGCAAGTTCAGGCAGGTAGCTATCTAAACCAGAACCAGAACCTTCCAATTTGCTTTGTTCATCATCTGAAATCACAAAACAAATTACCTGAGTCACTTGTAATCGAATGTATTTTATGTAAAGCAGGGAGTCAAAGGCCACTTCTCTTTTGTACCCTTGAACACAGCAGTTTTCAACTCTGGATGCCCATTAAAAATACCTCAGAGCTTTTTAAAAAAATACTGATGCCCGGGCGCCTGGGTGGCGCAGCTGGCTAAGCAACTGACTTCGGCTCAGGTCATGATCCCGGAGTCCCGGGATCGAGTCCCACATCGGGCTCCCAGCTCCATGGGGAGTCCGCTTCTCACTCTGACCTTCTCCCTTCTCATGCTCTCTCTCACTCTCTCTCTTTCCTAATAAATAAATAAATAAAATCTTTAAAAAAAAAAATACTGATGCCCGGGGTTGAGACAAACATTTAATAACTGAAACAGTATGGATACTGTCTAAAAAGAACTGATATTAGTTACGAGCACCAGCCCACATGGCCACATCCATCAGACCCACTAAAAGTCAGGCCCCCCCAGGTCCCACCCCAGGCCAACTGAATCAGAGTCCCTGGTGGGACAAAGGAAACAGAATTTTTTTAAAAGTTCCCAGGAACTTCTAAAGTACAGCCAGGGTTGAGAATCACATGTCTAAGGGCTTGAAATAA
Organism: Nasua narica; assembly: GCA_028533885.1. Lineage (NCBI taxonomy): Eukaryota > Metazoa > Chordata > Mammalia > Carnivora > Procyonidae > Nasua > Nasua narica. The sequence goes on along the minus strand of CM052810.1, from coordinate 10,401,019 downwards.
AACATGAATTGTCAAGAACATAGCCAGATTTTTCCCACCAAATTGCCCATTTTAACTCTGTCTTAAAAATTCTAAAGGATTAAGATTAATGATAATAGTACTAGCTATAGTTAGTATTTTAAGTGCTGACTCTATGCCAGGTACTCAAGATACATGATCTTATTAAACCCTCCCATCAACCAGCAAGTTCCATTTTATTCCCATTTCACGGATAGGTAAACCAAGGCTCAGAATACAGAAGTAGCTTGCCCAAGGTCTCAGAGCTGAAAATGGTATTGCTGAGATTTGAACTCTGGTCTTCCTTTCCAAACCCAAAGCTGTGGTTCTTCCTATTGCATGATTTCCTGATAAAAATGTTGTCAGGGCAGTAAATCCCAATGTGATAAAACCTTTGCTGACGAGCTCTCTGTAGAGGGCACACATCTGTCCATTGCTCATGTATCTGTGCACTAGGTCCACTTTCTATGCCCTCTGACAAAATTAAAGACACCAACAAAGTAGGCAAGTACCTGGAGAACGCTGGATCTACTCACCTTCATGAGAGTCTCCATTTCGCTTTTCTTGCATTGCAGCTTCAAAGTTGAGCTGGAGAATCTTGTTCAGAATTGTAATCCATTCTTCCATTTCTGCTTCACTGTCTGCTGCCAAAAGATAACTGCTTTTGTCTTGCATCTTGAGCTCAAAAGCAAACCGCCTGACTTTGTTGTTCTGAAATTAAAAAGGAGTAAAAGAGACACATTTTAAGAGAACTGGAATGGCCTTAAATTTTTTTCCTCTTTACTATGTGCTGGTGTGTGCTGCCTCGTTGGCATTTGGGGCAAGGTATTTAAGAATGCAAGCCCCTTCCCCACAACCCCCATCACCATCCATACCTTCCCTGCTTTTATTGTCCCCATAATTTTATTTTCCCATTTGACACATTATGCATGTTACATATTTTTTTATTTGTTGTCTGTCTCCTCAAATGGAACGAAAGCTCTTTTGGGCAGAGATTTCTTTGGTTCAAGGCTACATCTGTATTTCTGGAACACTGTGTGGGACACAGTAAGCTCTTGAAAAAATATTTATTGAATGAGTGAAATTGCACTGAAAATTTTCAACTCCTCCAGATCCTTTTTTTTGTTGTTGTTGTTGTTAATGAAATAGTGTGTGGTATTATATTTTAGAAAGTAAACCATAAAACAAAATTATCTGTCGATATACTTGACTTCCTTTTCTGGAACTTTCCCATCATTTTTGAGTCCCCAGTGGTATTTGGATACCATGTCTACAGCCTTCCCTCATGCCTCCAGGTTTTATATGTATGGAAGAATGTCCAGCTCCGAGTACAAAAACAGTAGCCACCACATGCATTAAATGATGGGAGGATGAATGTGCCCTAGATCAGGGTTTCTCAACCTTGGCACTACTGACGTTTGGGGCCAGAAATTCTTTGCTGTGGGAGCTGCCCTATGCACTGCAGGATGTTTAGCAGCATCCCTGGCCTTATGCACTTCATGCCAGGAGCATAACCCCAGTTGTGAAGATCAAAACATGTCTCCAGATAGAGACAAACCTCCCCTGATGAGCAAAATCCCCTCCCCACCCCCACCCCCACCCCCACCTAGGGACAGCACTAGAAAGCAGCTCAGCTCTAAGGACTGTAGCATTAGGTCCTTGCACGCACAGACGGAGCACAACCTGTAGGGGGCAGAGCAGCCCTGGCCCCCTAGAGGCTAGCTGGCTGGCGGCAATGCCGTAGGGCTCCTCAGCATAGGTGGCAGGGATGGGCTGACCCGCCCCACGGCATCTGTGTTCTTTGGAAGCGTGCTCCTCAGATACACACAGGATGATGCCACGCCAGGCAGGGCACACAAACTCCCTCGCACAGACTGCCTGCTGCGGGCGCCTCCTTCACGTCAGGGCAAGAATCAAACCGGAGTCAAAAGCCTGGCTGTGAAATGTGTTTTCTATCCCACTCGCAGCCGTGAAAATACCAAGTTAAAAGTGGGGGAGACAGTAGGCCTTGGTTCTGCATTGCTTCTCTTTCTCAGCCTCAGCATCCTGATCTGAAAGTAAGTCTAATCAACTTCAAGGTTCGAAAATGCTTTTGAGGCCTTAAGATTCTACGCTGGGATTTCTTTCAAGTCTATTTAAGAATTCCAGTTTATGCATTTCTTTGAACCCATAGCATTCATCAACTACTTTTTTTTTTTAATTACAACGTCCAGAAACAATTTAAAATAGACACACACACGCACACAATGTTGGCACTTAGCTTACAAACAAATCTGGATAAAAACAAATTACTTAGCATTTTTGAAGCCTTGGTCACAATTCATTAAATGCTAAATACCATCGGTCACGTCGACAAAAAGGGTATGACAGAAGAAATGTCCCCTGAAGTCAGAAGCGAAGGTTACGAAGGCCACGGCAGAGATGGAGTGATAGCCCAGGGATGCTGGACGCATACATCCCCTAAACACTGAGGCAGGTGACCAAACCTTAACAGATTTAGTTTTGCTTTAAACTTCTTTTAAAAGTCAACGCCAGAAGATTCAACCGAAAAGTAACTTAGAAGGTCTCTCGACTCAAGAATACAAATGAAACTCCTACTTGGAAATCCCACGCAAGAAGTTAATTCACGGTCATTGACAATTCACTCTGGTCCCGCCTACTTTACCCTGTGAATACACTATTTTGATACAATCTGGTTTCCACCACCGCTGCTTTCAGCTGAGGGGGGGGAGGGGGGGTTCCTGGCCGAGTCACCCACGTGCCAGGGAGCGGTTGATGCAAAGATAATTTTCAGTGAGCGTTATCTGGTGCTATCGTCTTGATCTAAGGCCCAAATACACGTTCATGGATTCCATCATTTTGAAGGGGGAATCTCCTGCATAGTGTTTTGGGTTTTTTGTTTTTAAATTGGTTTCCAATAATTAAAAATACCAAGATTTAAGTAAAAACTTGTATTTCTGAATTTCTTGGGGCCAAAAACCCCAGATCATCTGGCGGCCTTGAGCGGGCAGTTCTGTCCAGCGGCATCAGCCACAGCTGAGAGGCGCTGGCCCCTGAGACAGGACCATTTGCAGTCCCGTTTGTCGTGGTTCTCGGCATTCCCTCTCACTCTACACTCAGCCCTCTACTTTTCCTTAATTCTCCTGCTTGGCTCCTGCAGACATCTGAGTCTGGATCCCTAACTTCTATTGCTGGCCTGATGATTCAACAGGGTCTGGATTTATTCTCCCATTGTGAATAGAAAACAGAACAAAATCGATGAAACCACGGTCTACAGATATCTGACAACAGGTAGGACAGGCCCGGGATCCCTGATGGATGGGAAGTAAGCAAGGTGAGCCCGAGCAGCACCTCAGCGTGCCATGGGAGGCGGTATCCGCGTTGTGGCCCAGAAAGGGGAACCCGGACAGAGGCCTGCAGTCTCCCCGAGTTGAGACTGACCAGAGTTCAAGAAGACCAAGGTGGCTACAAAACACAGGACACAGCTTCTAGAATGAGAGCTCTCCCACAGTTTGCAGGACATAAGACAAAAGAGATCCCAATTTAGTAGCAAACGGTCACGCATTCATTATGTGTACGTTTTCTATTTGTACATTATGCCTTAACAAAAAGAAGTTTACCAAAAAAATCAAAATACAACAAACTAACCTAAATTTCAGGTCACTGGAGGTAAAGAGGAGATGGAGAAGTACAGGCAATAAGAATAGCAGCAGACCCCCAAAAGAACATGAGCACCCAGAAGTAACGGAGTGTCTTCAAATTCTAAGGTAAATTTCACCTTGGATTTCTACATACAGCTAAACTATCAATCAAATATGAATGCAAAACCAAAAATATTTGCAGGTAAGTTAACGCTCAGGAAATTAGCAACTCAGACATGATTTCTCAGGAAGCTACTTGGAGGATGTGCTCCTCCAAAACAAGAAAGTAAAACAAGATCGAAGAAGACACAGGATCTTGAAAACAGGGAATCCAACGCAGGGACGAAGGCAGAGAGTGTTCAGAATGCTGGCTCTCCAGCGGCCGGGAAAGCAGTTCGTCTAGATTAGAGCAGGAGGGAGGGCTGCAGGAGCTAAAATGCCACCTTCCATCATAAAATGTCCACAACTGACGAATAAAAACCAGCGGACATGCCTTATCCTGCATTAAGAAGGCACGTCCCCAGAAAGAAGAGTGAAAAGGTTGAAAGGGGTCATTTCAGGGGAGTGAGAAGCGGGCGGGGTGAGGGTGCTATCGGCAGGAACGTGAGCGCCGGGTCTCCTTTCCGTCCTGCCTGTTTCACCCAGAGGAGTGCGTTACTGGGATAAAAATGCAATTTAATCTTCCACAGGTGAGTACATCCACAAGTACACACTCCTGAAAGTCAAACCAGACGGTGGTGTCTCCAACCTCAACCACACTGGCCCCACAAAACCACCTTTCTTACAGAACCAAGCTTCAGGCCAATGTCATCGGCCGACACTGAGTCATTTTTAGCAAGAATTCTCTGACAATGGTGACTGCGTCTATTGTGAGGAGTTGTCAAGGAGATTGTTCATTAATCGCACAGGGCCCTCTGTCTGAGGGCCCCCATGAGAAATGCCTGAGTGATCTTCATTCTGAGATGGCCCGGGCAGCTTCTGACTAACGGGACTGTTGGCATCCGTGTGCGCTGTGCTGAACGGGCCTCCCAGCGAGAAAGCACAGAGGCCGGCTCGCCACCCACCCACCCATGGCAGCTGTCCGGTCTCTTGAACACCTTTGCCTCTTTCGTCGCTAATTCCACTCACGTCCTCCCTCCCCAGACTCCTTGATCACCTTCCTGGTTTCAAACTCCCTTTAAATTCACAGGACCCTGTATTTCATGGATCCTCGTACATTACTGCCTTAGATCTTCCTGCAAAGTGGCAGGGGAGTGAGTGGAGGGATGGTCAGATTGGGAAAGGGGCAGCTTGCTTTTTCAAAGACAATTCTGTTAGATACGAAGGACCTACATCACAAACTGGTGACAGCAACTCTCCGAGAAACGGAGAGATAGGGATCTAGAGGGACCTCCAGTTTATCTGCACAGTCTGAATTTTTTTATGAGTACATTATAATAGGAGTGCATTATGCATGATCACAAATAATTTTTAAGAATGACTCTATAGCTGGGGTACTTGAGTGGCTCAGTTGGTTAAGCGCCTGCTTTCGGCTCAGGTCATGATCTCAGGGTCCTGGGATCCAGCCCCACGTCGGGCTCCCTATTCAGTGGGGAGCCTGCTTCCCTCTCTCCCTCTGCCTTTCCCCCCCACCCCCGGCTCATGCTCACTCTCTCTCTCTCATAAATAAATAAAATCTTTTAAAAAATAGAATACCTCTGCAACTGGGATAGCACTGTGATAACAAAAATATCCAATATTGGCTGAATTCTTACCACATGCCAGCATGGTTCTAAGCTCTTTACATACATTAATTAATCCTTTCAGTAACCATATTTGACAATTATCCCTGTTTAACAAATGAGGAGGGCGCCTAGGTGGGTATTTACCCCAAAGATGCAGAGGCAGTACAAAGAAGGGCCATCTGCACCCCAATGTTCATAGCAGCAATGGCCACAATCGCCAAACTGTAGAAGGAGCGAGATGCCCTTCAACAGACGAATGGATAAAGAAGATATGGTCCATATATACAGTGGAATATTATGCCTCCATCAGAAAGGATGAATACCCAACTTTTGTATCAACATGGACGGGACTGGAAGAGATGATGCGGAGTGAAATAAGTCAAGCAGAGAGAGTCAATTATCTTATGGTCTCAGTTACGTGTGGAGCATAAAGAAAAACATGGAGGACATTGGGAGAAGGAAAGGAAGGGTGAATGGGGGGAATCAGAGGGGGAGATGAACCATGAGAGACTGTGGACTCTGAGCAATAAACTAAAGTTTTTGAAGGAGAGGGGGTGCAGGGTTGGGTGAGCCTGGTGGTGGGTATTGAGGAGGGCACGTGTTGCATGGAGCACTGGGTGTGGTGCATGAACAATGAATCTTTTAACAGTGAAAAAATAAAATAAACATATCTGGGGGGGGAAAAGCCTTTGCCTTCGGCTCAGGTCATGATCTCAGGGTCCTAGGATAGAACCCCACATCAGGCTCTCTGCTCAGCAGGGAGCCTACTTCCTCCCCTCTCTCTGCCTATCTTTCTGCCTACTTGTGATCTCTGTCAAATAAATAAAATCTTTAAAAAACAAAAACAAATGAGGAAACTGAGGCACAGAGAGGGTCAATGATGTCTCCAAGGTTACACAGCTGGTAAGTGGTAGAGCAGGGATCTGAACTCAAGTCTGGATCTGAAACCCAGTCTTCTCTGACTACCCTGCTACTACTGGTACTATGATCGTAGTGGGGAAAGTCCCCCCTGACAGGGAAAGTCCCCCCAGAGGCTAAGAACTGCTCTGGATATTTCCAAATGAATTCATCCAGACCTCTCAATGTACCCTATTCAGAAAACATGATCATCATGCACATTTTACATACGAAGAAACCTTCGGTGGCAGCCTGTCCCAGGTCACACGGCTGCAAAGTGGCTGAGCCACGTCTGAGACACAGGAACTCGCACACCAGGGCGCTAGGCCCGCTACAACAGACCTCTGCTGGCTTTCTGAGCCAGCTTCCATCATGTTCCATCATGATGAGAAAGAAGGCTTTACTTACCTGACAGCCAGCCGTTCCATTTCCACCCCAAATATTGCCACTCTTGGAAGCGTTTGCTTAAATCTGCGCACTCACAGACGGCACTCTCGACAGGTAAGAAAACCCCAGGACGGAGCCCTCTTCACAGTTACCTGAACCACGCCCATACAGGAATCCAGAAATATCGATCCTTTGGGTTCTTTGGAGATCTTTTCATCTTTATAAAAATTCAAATTGTAGGATCCGTCGCCAAGTTGAAGCAGGTGGAAAAACCGTCTTTTAAAAGACTGAGAGAAGAACACACACACAGCTATTGTTTCAAAATGCAAAGAGTCCCAACGTCCATCGATAGCTCACGGCCGTGTACATATGTAAAAGCCGCTCTGGTTCTCTCCGAAACAAACCCAATTCCGGCCCCTGCCCCAGGTAACGGTGAGTTAAGACTCTCCATCACATTTAATAATGTCAGTACATTTACATTCTGAGGCAGTGGTTCACTTAACATGCATGGGTCATTTTTCTCACCCACAGAATTTGATATTTTTACAGAACTACCCAAAAGCAGTGCAGTGAGTTCCAATTTGGGATGCAGCACAGAAGGATGGAAACTTTCTCAACTCCCCAGGGTTTCTTGCTCACACAGAATGGGAACTTTCTCTGCCTCGTGACACTGAATGCTTTTCCAGCCTCAGGATTATGATGCTCAGCATTTCCTGTGAACTCTTTTTTATCGCCCTGTCCATCCTACCCTCCCTTCCATTAGTTCTCTCCTCTTTATTATTCATCCTGGTCTTTCTCTGGTCCTACTTCCCTCCTGAGTGGCTTTTTATACCAGTTTGCACTTCTCTTTGCAACCCTGTTCCAATCTAACGATTTTCCCTTGGGTCCTCAAGTTCTGCCTTTCTTGACTTTGCCACAGTAGACCTCCCCAAAGGGCTCAGACTTAGCCCCTGGGTGATGGGCTTGGAGGAGCCATGCGACACCCTCGCCGTGGACCCAGGGAAGAAAGCCCATGTCGGTGACTGCACCCTCACCCCAGCCCATCGGTGGGCTCATCATGCGGGTGGTCGGAGGGAGCAGCAGGGGAAGTGGGGGGAAGTAGGTCGAGCACCAGGGAGGCATCCTACTAACCAGCCAGTGTCACTCTTGTCAGGAAAAACAGAATGCCCATTCCTTCTGAGCTTTATTCCCAAGACCTATAGCAGAAAGGGCTTAATGAAAGGGGAGTGCAGAGTAACGGGCTACCTTACCCTCATGGTCACGCTTATCGCACTGTTCATGTTGCCTTTGTACAACCACCCGTGCTTGGTGATCCCGCCCTTCTGAGAGCCGAGGGAGGCAGCGTCCTAGGAGAGAAGGCAAACCACAATCAAGCTCCTATTACTACTAATCTCACTTGCTGCGAGTTCAGCCAATGGGAAAATCATTCCATTGGTACCAGGCTGCCCCATCCTGCCCCTTCCCTGGAGTCACCACCTGCCACAAGTCACTTTAGAGTCCGCTTGGCAGTCAGAGAAGGGAGAAGCCTAAATTCCTGAAAAGGCTCTAGCTCATTAAAAGGCAAAGCTAGTTCCAGTCCAAATTTTTAAGTATTTAATGAGACACAGAAAGTACATACCATACTTGACCGCTCAGGTTGTAAGGTCTCGCCTGGTTTCATGAAAAATGTTTTCAAATTATACTCCCCTATAATTGGAGGACGAAAGCAAATTCCTGGAAAACTTCCCAGAGGCTCAGTTCAGGGGAAGGTGAATGAAGAAAGGAAGGAAACAGGAGGCAACAGAGAGAAAGGAGGGATGAAAGAAAGGGATGGGGCAACAGCACGAAAGGAAAGAGACAAGAAGGCACAGAGACAACAGAGGGGGGGTGGTCAGAAAAGGGACACAGCTAGAAAAACAAAGAGACTCCCTGCGGCAGGTTCTGACTCCAGCTGTGGGCGCCAGTGCAGGGAGGTGAGCAGGGGGCCGCCGGCAGCGGCTGCTGAAAATACATCAGGCGTTCACGCATACATCAGACAGACAGATGACATGTGCACACGCACACACACACACACACACACATGCACATGCACACAGTGTGGCCAATCTGCCACACGTCGACCCAGGCCCTCCATGCTCTCCCCCGTGTGGCTCCCTTGTGGCCTCCTTGCCCCTTGAAGGCAGCGGCCACTGGACACTTCGGTGCAGTCAGTGGGAAGAGAGGGCCACGCGGAGTCACGTGTCCCGGCTCACACCTCTGAGGACTAGTCTCTAAGAATGATCTTTATTGCTGTAATCAAGTAGACAATTGCAGAAAGACCCATCTTACGTTCTGTTTTAGACCATCTCAATATTAATGTTGGTGGTTTAATGTTATTATTAGCAATAAGAGAAATAACTTACCTGTCTAGGATTTTACTGTTTGTTGTGCGCCCCTACATGCCTTATGTCAATTGGTTCCCTTCTTACTACTAATCAGCACCAAGTTTTTTTTTAATATCTTTTCATTTTGGATGACCACTTACTCTTCCCAGAATTTTTTTAAAAGGTATTTCCAAAATAATTTGCTACCACGGATATTTTAACATTCCTGAATGGCTGGTGTTATGGTTTAGCGGACAATCAATCAATCGATAAGGACACTCCCCACCCCAACTCACAACCAGGCATCTAATGGGGAGAATGAGCAATGGAGAAACAGGTTGCACCGACTTTTCGGAAGGTTTCCCCTCCTCAGTCATCTTAATGCCCAGTTCTCTTTATACACTTCTCCAAGAAGAGGGGGAGTGGGCTTGTTTAAAGAAAAGACAGAAAAAGAAAAGCTTCTTGGTACCATATACTTTAGTCAAAGCCATTACTAAAGAAAGAGCCATTTAAAGTCTACTGGTGGCCAGTTTGTTTCAAGATATCCTGTTGAAAAACAACCTAAATTTAAGGTCTAAGTAATCTTGATATTTTTTAACAATGTAGCCAAATCTTATCCAGGCCTTTGAAAATGATCTCAGAACAAATAAACTAGACAGGAAGAACTTGTACCGCTAAGCAGACAAGTTGAAAGGAAGACTTTATTTCAATCAATCCAACAATACATTTAAAAAAAATTCCTCCCCTGTTTGAAGAAACATTCCAATTCCTCTTTTGGCTAAATGCTGATAATTTTCCAACCAATCTTGCAAATCTGTAAACGAAATCAAGTTTTAAATCTCACCTACCTCATCTTTGTCAACCTCCTCATCAACTTCATAGACGTGAACTGGAAGTTTATCCAACTTGGCTACTTTGCTTTTAAAGAGAAGAAAAAAAAATTGTTTTATAACCCATCCATTTCTTCGCCCATCAGAGGAACCAACATTTAACAAATCCAAAGCTGGCCCACTCAGCAGAAGAATAGAAACGATCGGCACTACTGCTTTGCAAAGTGGGTGATTCCAGAGTCAGAGAGCCCCCAAAAGCTATGTAGAAAAGCTGGTATAGATACATTAAAAATGGGAAAGCGGGAGGTGTCTGGGTGGTTCCATTGGTTGAGTGTCTGACTCTCGATCATAGCTCAGTTCTTAATCTCAGGGTCATGATCAAGCCCCATGTTGGGCTTCTGCAACCCACTTAAAAAAAATGGTAAAGTGTATTAATAAATAAATACTTGGTTTTATTTATTTGAGAGAGAGCACGTGGGGGGGGGAGGGGCAGAGGGAGAATCTCAAGCACACTCCATGCTGCCCTCAGGGCCCAACTTGGGGCTTGATCTCACAACCTTGAGACCATGGCCCGAGCCAAAATCAAGAGTCAAACACTTAACTGATTGAGCCAGCCAGGCGCCCCAGTGGAAAAACTTTTAAAATGAAGTTTATAAGGGAAAATGGAAAATGGGGCCATGGCCTTCAGAGTGGGAGGCACTGTCTTGACGAAGACAGTGTTAACAAAAGCATAGTAACGGCGGCCAGCATTTATTAAACAGTATGACCTAAGCACTGGGCTTCACATGTTCTGTCTCCTTCAGTCCTTTACATGGTGGGGGCTGGTGTCACGACCATTTAATAGATGAGAAGAACAAGGCTCACAGAAGATGTAGACAGAGTACAGAATCTACGTTCTTAATCACTGTTAGAATCCTCCCTCTCTTTCTTACCACACAACTGGAAAATTATTAATGCCAAAGGTGAAATCGATCAGTGGTAAAAGTATCCCATCCAGGAAGTTCACTACATCTCATAGTCTGCTCTATGATAGCAAGGAGAATAGAATAATCCAGACGAGCAGTGAAGATAGGTTAATCCAATCAGAGGGAAAGAACTTAAAAAGCCCCAAATAAGTATTGGGTAAATACAGAACTAAGGAGCATACCCATCTGGAGAAAATAATGCTGGAAGGGAGTGTTTTAAGCTGAGGTTCAAAAAGAGTCGATCGGGAAGTTGGCTGAACATTCTCAAGGAGTGGCTGAACCACACAAAGAGGAAAAACAAACAGCTAGGTCCACTGAGAATAGTTTCAACAGTTCAAACTCATAGATGCCACAAAACATAGAGGAAAAATATATTAATAAGGTCTCCAATAGAGGTAAAATTTTCATTCACGATGGTTACTATTGAAATACGACCCATCATTATTCAATTTTGATTTCGATTTTCATGATCAGCTCTACCTAAATTTACCAACTGCACTTCAGGATGTACCATTTGGTAACATAACCTCTCAAGGCAAGACCCATCTACCCATGATTCACGTTAATGCCCACAATCAATACAGACACACTTGTTTTTGGTGTATTCCAGAATGCATTAATACTTTAAAGAATGCAAAGAAAATAGTCTGGGGAAATGTTTGCTCTTTGATTTACTTTTTTTGTAACATAAAATTTATTCACTATAAAACGCTTTTTATGTCTCTTCAAAATATTCTTTCAAAGATAAAACACGTAGCATTTACGTTTTCTTTGTCTTCTATTTTTCACCAACAGTACTTTACCTGCTGTGCTTTATCAGTGGTATCCTGAAAAGAATCACTGGCCACAACTAAACCACCCATGTGTTTTTTACCATCTATCAATCTCACAGTGCTAGGTTTGAGTCCTACTATCAAATACCCTGGGAATAACAGCTATTCCTTATACATATAAACCATCTAGAAATATCTTCTCCAATTACTCTGGCGTATGAAGTTACATACTCCATACCGCTCTAAGCATTTCAAGTGCAAAATATTGTTGCCCAGGTGTATAACCCCGCCTTGTGTGGTCTGACCATTTACTCACTTTGGAAGCTGTCGAAACTCTCCCGAGTAATCTTCAAATTTATAGTTCACAAGATGCCAGTCAGAGTTATAGGTTTTGATGCACTATGGGGGGGGGGGATTAAAAAAAAAACATATGTGATCACTTTTGGAGGACAGTTTGGGAAGGTTTATGAATGCACACCCACACGAACGTCAAAAAGAATTCTTTCACCTCAACCCTCTCGTGCCTGAAATTCCTCTGTCAGAGGTTCCTGTAAAGCTTAAAAATCACTAAAACATTACCCTTGGGAACAGGGCCACTTTAAGTTACCATCATTCATGATCAGAGAGCGCATTTTACAAGGGGACAAACTTCACCAGTTGCTGCATTTACATAACAAACAACGTAGGGCTTCGGACTTCAAAGCCCTTGGTTCTTCAGAAGTCATGTGCCCTCTGTGAGAACGAGAACGTGAAAGTGGACGGAAAGTGTGACCCTAAACACCCTTCTAGGGTGTTTACTAATATTACAACTAGCTCTGTTATTAGGTGTAATATAAATCTGCCCTCGGTTCTTCCTTCTATTTACAAGGGCCAGAGTGAGGTTATTAGGAGAAAAGATTTAGGTTCCAGTTCACGGTGGCGCCGTGACATCACCGTGTGTGCGCACATGCGCGAACCAAAGTAGGGACCTTTACCTTCTACCAGGACACTAGCCTACACACTGGTGTGGCGGCCAGAGCGGGCTGCCCCCAAATGTACAACAGCATCCTGCTTATTTTGAACTGAAGCTCCTTGGGAGTCAACCCACTCAAAGGACACTGAGACTCTCCTCTGTCCCCGTGAACGCCGGAAACAAATCTCCCCTATGAAAATTACTCTCCTGTACTAAGTAGTAAAAAAAAAAAAAAGTCCTTATTACCAGAGGTAGAGACTTGAAAGTTGAGAAAGCTACAAAACTAAACCTCATCATTTTTTTCTCATCTACTTCCTCAGCCTAAATTCTGCTTAGAATTCCTTACTAATTAAAGCTCCCAAATACCTGTCTTCTTTATCGTGTCAATTCTCACAAATTTATTCTTTTTGTCTAAAATATGTAAAAACTGCCTGCCTTGGTCGTTTCTCGGGGTTTCAGTTTCATCATTGGACCTCCATGTGCACATAATAAAATTTTGGTTTTTTTCCCCTCCTGTTAATGTTTCTCATATCAATTTAATTCCTATGCCAGCTAGAAGAAACTCTGGAGGGGAGAAAAGTAAGTTTCTATATCGCCTGCATTGTATTAAACTACCTCACTTCCCAACAGACTCAATGGACCAGCATGGTGTCTTTCAGTCATCCACCCAGCATGACCCACTGAATGGCGTGTAGACTCTAAAGATTATGAATTGTGCCAGACTCTTGGCTAAGCCCTCTACAGGCAAGGTCGTGTGAAGGGCAGGCAGTGTAAGATTTTTATGTTAACCTTCTGAAAGCAGAGAAGGGTTAGGAACAGAGGCGGATGGGGGAGCTGAATAACTTTTCAATCTCTTTGCCAGGTAGTGACGAATGATACTATTTTATTCTTGTAAATGCTTCTCAAAAATACTTTCAAAACATTTTCACATTGAGAACATCTGACATCCACATTCAAAGTTACGTTCCAAGCCAAGTGAGATTTCAGAATTACCTATAGGTTTGGGTTTTCCCACTATTCTCTCTAGGTCCATTAGCACAGCCAAGTCAGGTCTGACCAGCTGTGACACAGGCTTGTGCACGGCCTCCTATCCTCTGTTCAGCTTTCTGAACAAGCACGGCAACTAAAAGCATACCACCGAAGTCTCCGGCAGGACATTAAACCTACTCTGAAGTATAACATGTATCTGTCAGGCTAAAAAATAAATGAATAAGCACACACTTGTATACAATCAGTGCATTTATGAATGCAACACCTGAGGGCCCCGACTTTTAATATTTTAGGTAAAACAGGTAAGAAAGATAATTACTGTTTAAATATTTTGCATTATACGAAACTATAAAAAACACGGCTAAGCAGTTAAGTAGCCAGAGAGTCATTCGTTTAGTAAGCCCTTATCGACAGTGCACACAGCAGACACCAGCTAAGTTCTAAGGCTGAAAGCGCAGAATAAGGCAAGCAACCCCAGCCCTCCGGGGATGCAGCAAGCCGAGGAGATGAGGGGTTGCATCAGAAATCAGCATCCAGAGAACTGTAACTCCAGAAAGACAGGGATCTGACTGGCTGATCCCATGACTGCCCTTTCGAACTCGTGAAATTCAATAATATTTTGGAGTTAATACTGAAAGGTTTTTGAAGCTGTTTTAAAAAGAAAGCCGTGAGGTCATTCTCAGTTGGAGCGGAGGACGGAGAGGAAGTGCTGTTTCACTCCACCCTGGTGGCAGGGTCCCAAGAGGCCTCGGTTCTGTTGGCTCCGGCAGGAGAGCTCGGAGCTGCTATTGCTCAACCTGCGGAGACTGGAGACTGAATGGAGAGTCCTCCCTCCAAAATCCTACTTTTTAAGCAACTGGGAGAACTGAATTAGTAATCAACAAGTTGCTCCATGTCTTAAGATAGGGGGTCAACAAAACTCTTCCTGCAACAGGCCAGAGAGGATTTTCAGCTTTGAGGGTCACACGGTCGCTGCTGTAAATGCTCAACTCTTAATGGAGGGATGTGGCTGTGTTACAATAAAACTTTATTTACAAAAACAGGCTGCAGGCCAGACATTGCCTACGGATCCATCGCAGTTTGTCTGCATCCTGCTTTAAAATAAACATTTAAGACTATATAAACATATCCGGCTCTGTTTGGAATTAACCTTACTGATACAGTAGCAAAGGAAGTAAGACAAGAAGTTCTTTTCAGAAGGATGAGAGATTCTTCCTTTTACAATTTTAAAAACACATTTAATTTTTCGAAAATCTCAATAGAAACTATCGTGACTATGATCTTGTTATTTTAATCGCTCTTCACTTTTAAAGGTCTAACTTCCTTGTGGTGGGCAAAATTATTGATGGGCACACATGTATCTTCTAAAATTCAATTAGAAAAATAGGGATAAAAATTGATTATTTTTAAATGAACGAGCACTTCAAGAAACAAAACTAAAAGAATTAGTTCACGTTACCTAAAAGCACCTGGAAAAAGAAACAAACACCCCAAGGGGGGGAAAAAAAGGACAATTTTAAATGCAGTAATTTCTCTTTCCTCTTTAACAAGATAATCATGATTTGTATATTTCACACAAGAGTGGCAATAATCATACACTGACCAGAGATAGTCAGACTCTGCTATCTGACACTTCATGAATATGGAACCAGTCCTGAAAATAAGTGACAAGTGTAAACATATAAATGAAGTAAACGGATACATAAATGTGTGTGTTGAGTGTCCCTGAAAATAATCTCAGTAACAAAGCCTCTGCCACAGATTTCCAGTGAGTTCCTAAGAGTCACCCCTTACTCTACACCGGTAAGTTCTGTAGAATTCATGTTTCGAACAGCCGTCAGAAATGACCCCTGTTGACATTTCTGTCCAAGCTTCGGGCTCTGAAAACCTCATGCGAGTCTCCTATTTTAAGTTCCACCATACAAATGTCGTTACGTCTCTGACACTTTCTTGAAAATATCATTGAAATTTGAAGAAGGGGGAGTGTTAGCAAAAAGTGGCTTTACAGGGACGTGTGCTGCACTTTACCTCCGTAACAAACAGGCTCTGAGCTTCCTCTTGCGCGTCCGCAGGAACCGTGGAGCACATGTACCGCCCCTGTCGTCGCAGGGTGGCCGTCTGCGGAGGAAAGCGCAGGTTTGGTTACTCCAAGATGGAAAGGTGCCAGCTGGCCTCAGGGTGCAGCAGGGCCCCACAGGGACACAGTCCCTCCGGTCCCTGCCAGCCCTGAGCTTCCTCCTCCTTGGTTCCGTACACATCCCTTTGGGCACCAGAAAGTGCAGGGCAATGGCTCCCACTTCTTTCTGGGTTGGGGGACCTGTGACCCCTCCAGGGAGCTCTTCTGCTCCTCCCACCCACCCCCAGGAAGGGTAAGGGTCCCTTTCAGAATCCCTAACACTCTGCAACCCCAAGTGCTTGATCTAGTCCTACTATGTTGCCTTTTACTTGTCTTAATGGTGTTTTTCTAGTATAAAACAGACATACCATAACATTTACAATTTCAACCTTTTTTTTTAAGATTTTTTTTTTTTTTTTAAAGTAAACTCTACACCCAATATGGGCTCGAACTCATGAACCTGAGCTCAAGAGCCTCGAGCTCCACCGACTAAGCCAGCCAGGCTCCCCGTTTTAACCACGTTCAAGTGCAGAGTTCAGGGGCATTAAGTACATTCACACTGCTGTGCAACCCTTATCACATCTACATCTTCTTTTCCAGTTTTATTAAGAAATAATAGACATACGTCACTGTGTAAGTTTAAGGCACACAGCATGATGGTTTGCTTTATAACTCTTGTGAAATGAGGACCACGATGGGTTTCAGCTAACATCCATTTTTCTCACATGAATACAACAAAAAGAAAAGAGAACGGGAAACGAACTTTCTCCTGGTGATCCTTGAAACCTCCTAAGATTTACTCTCTTAAGAACGTTCCCATCTATCATTCAGCCCTATTCGCGGTGGTCGCCATGTCATACATCACACCCCTAGTTGTTATTTATCTTACAACTGAAAGTTTGGACCTTTTGACCCCCTTTCTCCAATTCTTAACCCCCCCAACCCCGCTGCCCGACCTTCCAGCTCTGGTAACACAAGTCTGATCTCTTTTTCTGACTTAGGTCTTGTTTTGTTTTATTCCACATATAAGTGAGATCACACAGTATTTGTCTCTGTCCAACCTATTAAGCAAAATGCCGGCAAATCCACCATTTTGTTGCAAATGGTAGGATTTTCTCATTTCTTATGGCTTACTATTATTCCGTTGTAACTATATACTGCAACTTCTTTATCCATTCATTTATCAATGGACACTTAAGTTGTTTCCATGTCTTGGCTACTGTAAATAATACTGCTATAAACATTGGGGAGTGGGTATGTTTTTGAGTTGATGTTTTCATTTCCTTTGGATATATTCCCAGAAGTGGGATTTGGGGGGGCCATATGGTAGTTCTACTTTTAATCTTTTGAGGATCCTCTATACTGTCTTCCACAGGGACTGCACTAAATTACAATTCTACCAACAATGCACAAGGGTTCCCTTTTCTCCACATCCATACCAGCATCTGTTCTCTTTTTTGTTTCTTTCTTAACATGTTACAGAAATAGCTTTATTTATTTATTTCTGTTATTTCTTATCTTTTGGATGACAGCCATTCTAGCAGACACAAGGGATATCTTATTGTGATTCTAATTTGCATTTCCCTAACGATTAGTGATGTTGAACATATTTTCATGTACTTGATGGCTGGCTTTTTGTACACCTTCTTTGGGAAATGTCTACTCAGGTCCTCTGTCCTTCTCAATGTGGGTTATTTGCTTTTTTTTTGTTATTGAGTTGCATGAGTTCTTCATATATTTTGAGTATTGGCCCCTGGATATATGGTTTGCAAATATTTTTTCCCATTCAATAGGTTGTCTCCTCGTTTTATTGATGGTTTGTTTTGCTATGTAGAAGTTTTGAGTTTCGTATGGTCACACTTGTTTACTTTTTATTTTGTTGCTTTTTAAGATATCATAAACCCCCCCAAAAATTACTCCCAAGACCGATGTTAAGGAGCTTTATTTCAATGTTTCCTTCTAGGAGTTCCATGATTTCAGGTCTTACGTATAAATCTTTAATCCACTTTGAGTTCATTTTTGTGAGTAGTGTAAGACACGGGTCCATTTTCATTCTTTCACATGGAACAGCCAATCATCCCGGCACCATTTATTGTCTCTTCTCCATTCAGTATTCTTGGCTCCCTTGTCAAATATTAGTTGACTGTATATGCTTGGGTTTATTTGGGGCTCTCGGTTCTGTTCCTTTGGCCTACGTGTCTGTTTTTATCTGGTACCACACTACTTTGACGACTACAGCTTTATAAGCAGAGCGTGAAACAGGGTGTGTGATACCTTCTGCTTTGTTCTTCTTTCTCGGGATTTCTTCAGCTACTTGGGGTCTTTTGTGATTCCCTGTAAGTTTTAGGAGTGCTTTTTTTCCTTCACATTTATCTCTTAGTTACCTTTCGTGTCCGTTCTTATTCCCTGCCACGTTCCCAGGGCCTAACCGCACGGTAACCAGACAAGCAGAAGGTGCTCAATCGAGAGTCGTTGAACAGATCTACGCATTGTGGATGCTATCACCGCGCCTGAACATTAGAACTGTTCTCATGTTTCAAGAGGATTAATGCTTACGTTAAATAATAAAATGGCTCGTGACTTTAGGCAGTAGCACAACCACTCTAATTAAGATTATTTGGAAGGTACTATTTTGTCAACATGAGGAAACGGGACCTCAGGCTTCAGAAAGAAATGTTTTAGACTTTTTCCTCCCAAGGACTGGAATCTTTGGACACTATTAACAGATCATAGTTATAAAAACAGCATACATGAAAGCATTTTGCTAAGAGAATCTAGCCTGTGGTAGCTCTTCGTGGCTATTTACTTAAGCTGGGATCTCCCAGTATTTGTTCCAAATGCTTTTCTTCTTTCTTTGGTTGGAGGAAACTTTGGATCAAATCTGTGATCCTTCCCCTCCAGCACAAATAGAAAACTTCACAGCATGTATTTTATATATAATTTAATTTAATTTAATTTCCTGCCACTGATTTCTCAATGTTGTGCCTCTTTCACCTATCTTACTCATTTTTGCACGGTGTCAATCTTTGGAAGTAATCGTAAACCCTATTTTTAGAATAAGTCCCCCTTATTCTGAAGGAAGGAAGAAAAGGAACTCCATTCTCCACTGAAGTCCTTCATGGGTGAATTATTAATTCCTTCAGCCTCCAAAAGGTCTTTGTAGGCCCTTGCTCTTGGTTTCTTTACAAATATCACAAATGGTGACCCTTATTTTCCCCCCGTTCCCATGAAATACCACAGAGATATGTCACAACAAGCACCGAAGAGGCAAATCTATTCAAAAAGTATCCAAGTATCAAGTGATCCTAAGAGGCTGTCAAAACTATTAAAAATCAGGAATAATATAAGAAAAGGGGATTTGTTCAAGAAACTGTGTATGCTTCAAAGAAGGATTCACTCTACAGCCCTACTTATCTTGATGTATTTGGGTCTATCAAGATTTTTGAAACTAATTATTATACTTTCAAAATGTTCAGGAGGGGCACCTGGGTGGCTCAGTGGGTTAAGGCCTCTGCCTTCGGCTCAGGTCATGACCTTAGGGTCCTGGGATCGAGCCCCACATCGGGCTCTCTGCTCGGCGGGGAGCCTGCTTCCCCCTCTCCCTGCCTGCCTCTCTGCCTGCTTGTGATCTCTTTCTCTCTGTCCAATAAATAAATAAAATCTTAAAAAAAAAATGTTCAGGAAATGCTCAGGTCAAGAAATGGGACTATTAGAGGCATTTCCAGCCCATTTCCCATCATAGCGCTAGTCAAAAGAGAAAATTTATTACAATATTTTCAGAATTACCACCTCAAGAAACTTCAGTTGTGTGACACTTTTCCAAAACGCCTCTAAGGGGAGAGAAATAGGATATGGATCTTTTTGATTCTTGTAGATCAGCGTGAGTGCCATTATGCTCTCACTTTAAAAAGAAAGCAACTTTAATCATTAAAGAGAGACCTGACCTTTAATAGATAAGAGAGCACTGGCATAATTAAGCCAATCATCTGTGTGGTTATTTACCACCCACCAGTACCAGAGTACTAGGTTTGAGTCCATTACCGATCAAGTTCTAGCTCCGGCCTTGACAAAGCTTAGTTTTCTGATAAGTGCCCTTCGCTTCCCCAGAGACAACATCCAAATAAACTTAATGCATTTCTTAAAAACCATTCCCTTAAGTAAGACATACTTCTGTAGTACACATCTAGCTGAAAGGTTATTTTTATGTCTATTTCTTGTTGTATCTAAAATTGGATGTTGTAGACGATCTCTTTTAGCTAGATGGCGGCTATCCTTCCCTACGGATGCACGCTGCCCTCACCCCAAAAGATGGAGAAGATTTCCCTCTCCTTGCATCGAGGCTTGCTTCGACCGATCCAAGGAGGTGGAAGTGGCATTCTGCCAGTTTCAGACTTAGCGAACTAGCAGCCCTGTTCTTCCTTCTCGGAAGACAACGACCACATAAAACGTTCTACTGCCGGAGACCACTATGCTGTAAGTCCAAACCCGCCATCTGGGGTTTGACTGCAGATATAGAAAGATGCTGCACCAGCCCACAGCTGGTTCTGGCCAACCTGGGAGAGGTGCCACAGTGGAAGCGTGGAAGCATTCCAGCCCCTGCACACAGCAAGTCAGGTGGAGCTACCTAGCTGAGCCTTGATCAGATTTCAGAACTGGGAGAAATGATAAATTACTGCCCTAAATTACTAGGCTTTGGAGTGGTTTGTTCCTCAGCAATAAGGAATTGTAACAAGACTGTAAGAGATTAGGAACTTGTCCTAATTAATGTACTGAAGAATACTGCTGTTTTCATGAAAATGTTTTCAAATACTAATCACGATGTAGAGTTAGGACAGAAGCATCAAGAGGGCACACTAAGCTGCCATCTGGTTTCCACATTTACCTTTCCTAGGACATTTGTCAGTGTGCTAAAAGTGGACATGATAGAGAAAAATGTCTGTTGGACTTTAGGAATAGATACCAGTAGCTTCTCTTCCCCAAAATTATTGTACTGATCATTTCAGGACTCAGCATAAATATCATTTCACACATCTATCCATCCATCCCTTCACTGAGTCACTACTTTCTACCACCAGACACAGAACTGGCAGCCGGAGACACCAAGTTTAATAACGTGTATTTGCTGTTCCTATAAAGCTTATAGTCTGATGACAGAGGAAGAGGAGGAAATAAATTATCAGAGTGCTACAGGTACTACAGAAGAGTATGAGACAAAGGGGCACAGAAGCACAGGCTGATATGAGAGGAAAGAAGAGAGAAATCTAAATCCAACAGGGAAGAGAAAAGGACATCAAGAAGACGTGCACCAAGGCAAAGACACTTAAGCTAAATTGTACTGTACTGTACAAAGGGAGCAGAAACTTAAGAATTAAAAGAGCAAAATCAAAATATAATGAATTACATTAGCTCTTTGCACACACACAAGAGACCCATTATATCCTAGAACTACAAATATAACTAATAGAATATAACTAATAGAACTACACCAGAGGAAAAACTGCCCAGAACTTTAATTAAACTTGAATTAAAAACACAGAAGAATGAAAAACCCCACCAACCTATGGCCTTATCAATGGTTTTAGCTCATCTGGAGAAAGAATGAGCCAACAGAAAGAACAGGTCTTGCATAAGCAGTGTGATTTTGTCAGTGTCTTTATCGCCATTTAAGAGGAAAGCCTAGAATCTACTGGCTAGGCCACCGGGGCACCATTAACATTGGACTTAGCACCAGTGAGGAGTCGTCACTTGTCCTCAGTTCCCAAGGTCTTGCCACTCACTGCTGAGTCCCGCCTCACCAATTCACTCGTTTATAATGTGATTCCCATTTAGACTTTCCTAATGAAAGAGAGCTGACATAGCCAATAAATGTATTCTGATCTGCTTATCAATTCTAGTTCTCAATGCCCATTATTAAATGGCATTTGGTTTGTTCTCTTGTGGGGTTGTGTACAACATCTCAGTTCTCTGAGCCCAAACCACTGTAGTCACACTGAACAAACTCAGTTTCTGGACTTGCAAAGCTAAGCTATGATCCCAGACTTTGGTGACTTATAAACCACAGCCCATGAGGCCCCGTCTGACAGCAGCTAGTCCGTCTCTGACTCCATTATCCAAAACTTCTCCTATCAGACTGTGCATTCCTCTGAGAGGAGACATATCCCCCATCTGTATTTCTGTGCTAAGTACTCAATAAATGTTTCAAAAATGAATGAATGAAATAGTCAACGGAGACAGAAATAGGCCTCCACCAATAATCATCCATTGCTTGTATATAATTTTTTTTTCTGTTATTACAAATAGTTCTCTGGTCCTTTATGAAAACTGAAGTCTTCCCTTGAAGACTACAGCATGAGTGAATGCCCTATTTTAATTTCTCCATAGATTTTGTTTATTAAAAGTCATATTTGGGTAATAGTCTACTGTATGCCAAATCGATTCACATTAAATTTCTGCAGTTTTATTTACCTGGCTTGTAACAGAGTCTCAATCAATAACTGGGGATTTATACTCAATGAACACTAAAGCTCTCCTCAAAAGTGAAGTTAATTTTATTTTTCATGGTTGTGGTATTCTCTTCTACTTTTCTATCAGTTAAAATCACATTCCTGCTAAAAATTGGGTCTATATTCACTTTATATAAATCAGTATCAAGGTGGACATTCAAAGAATATCTGTCCCATTCCTACGTTGGAAATAAACCATTTCCACGTTGGAAATAAACCATTTCCATTCTACTAAGAAAGCATAGCAGCAGCATTCTCTAAGTAGCTTTCTGCGTTTGCAAGGGGGAGGGAAGAAACATTTCACACTGTGAAGTGTGATAAGATCTGCAAATTAAATGTAAATGCAGCTAGCATCTCCCGGACAACCACTTTGGGTAGAAATCTCATAGCACAAAGCACAGTTTAAAAATAAAAGCCTTAGGAGCCCATGGGTAGTTCAGTGGGTTGAGTCTTAATTTTGGCTCAGGTCATGATCTCGGGGTTGAGCCCGATGTCGGACTCGGCACTCAGTGCCCAGTCTGCTTGTCCTCTCCCTCTGTTCCTCTCCCCACCCTCTCTCTCTCTCTCTCTCTCTCTCTCTCTCTCTCTCTGTCTCTCTCACTCTCAAATAAATAAATAAAATCTTTAAAAAAAATAGTAAAAGCCCTCTTCTAGCTACTACAACAGTCTAAATTCTTTTCAGTCAGTTACTGTTACTTAGGTTAAATGCTGGTAGTCTTTGACACAAAGAGATCCTTAATTACCTTGGCCAAGTAACAGGAGTCTTACAACGAATTCCAAAAAATGTCAGGAGTTACTGAAAAGAAGAATTTAGAACTGCTGCAGGAAGAGAAAGGGGTGAAGTCGTCACCCAAAGGGCTCAGAAGATGATCCAAGGACATGTGAGAGCCCAGGTCAATCTTCAGGAGACTTTTTTTTTTAATGGAATGAGTTGAAGGAGTTCAGAGTTGCCTCAGACCTGAATAGAAACAGCAGAACTTAAAACTTTCTCCAAGTCTAATTTGGACAGGCAAATTTCAAAATAGATGCTCTCTTATTTTAAAACCTATTTTCTCTCTTAATTGAAATGATTCCCCCCCAAAGACAGGGGTCACTTCAGCACCTATGAGCCACAGCCCAGGGTGCTTGGTCCAGGGAGGCAGGACTGTGGGTCACCTGAAAGGACAGACAGACATACCATACAGCAGGCTCCCCATATGGGCTGGCCCTGGGGCTTCCCGCCGTTCCCAGACCCTTTTCTTTATCAGTCACAGCTGTTCCTCTGATGGTCTTCATCTTCAACTTGGAGTCTCTCTCTACGAATGGAATTCCTGACCCCAGCCTGGCTCTGCCTTTTCTCCATTAGTGCCGCCAACCCGCCACCCTGACCCCACTGAGGCTGGGAGACCAAGAAGCTCATGTTTCAAACCGCAAGAAATGTGAGGTGAATAATTTAGTCCAACCTCCTATGGAAGAATCTGAGAAGCGATATTGGAAAGGGGTTTGAACGGAGAGCCAGGAAACCTGAGTTCTCTATCTGAGCGTGGCCTCTAATTAGCTGTGTGATCTTGAAGGAAAGTTTAACTTTCCACATCTACAAAACAGAGAGTTTTCTAGGGATCTCCAGGCTTCCTGTGTAATTTAAAAATTACACTGTTCTGTGAACATGGAATTCTAAGTCCCTCTCTCTCAAATGGCTTATTATCTGAGTGCTATGAGGTGCTCTGAGAGAAACTAAAAGACTTCCAAAAAAAAGAAGACGAATACTAGGTCTGCTTTGATTGATTACCCCATTTGCTTTTTTAGGAAAGGAATCCTTGCATTCGAGGGAGGGAACAGTCACTTTGTAGACTTAAATAAATTTAGAGTGAGTGGTGGCAGAGATACGCTTTCATGTCATTGTTTCTTTACTGTTCTAACCCTCTCAATCCATATGGTATGGGACTTTTTATTAATCACTTTACAATGGGCATTAAAACTGTAACAAAACAACCCTCTTAATTCCTGGTGGGAAGCGTGCATAGCCACGGCTGTTTAAAATACCCTATTTTCTAAGATTTTAATTAAAAGACTGAGACAAAAGGCCCACCCTTCCCCCAGGGCCATATGAGCAATGAGCAAGAGACAGGATCCCAGAGAGGTGGGTGGGCTGGGAAGGAGCCGGCTGAAGGCATCCGCCGCAGACGTCTCCCCATCTCTCGGGTTCCAAGGAGCACAGGGCTGGGAGTGTCCTCCCTCAGACGGAAAAACAAACATCACAGGCAGCCCAGAAGGGAGGGCAGGCCTCGAAACAGGAAAAGTCGGCTCCGCTGGCGTTCTAAGCCGAGCAGCTCTGAAGAGAGGGGAGGCCACTGCGCAGCAGCGGAGACACCGAGTTCCAACAGGTGAGGAAGGTCTTTGGGAGGCCATAACCGCTCGGGCAGGCACGTGGCTGCAGAATGTGGAAGAGTGAGGGACCTGACCTCTAAGCTGGGCTCTGAGGCCTGCGGATGGCCTGAGGTCGGAGAAGGGGGCCCAAGACATCCCTCTGACAGATGACGTGCTGGACAGGGACGCTCACCAGGTCTCAGGGTGGGGGTCAGCTCCCACTAGCCCTGCGCAAAATGTGGACACCCTCTGCTTAGCAGTCAACCCCTACCCCTCTCTGTAATTCCATACAGAGCATCCTGTACTTGGGTTCATTTCTGTGTTTGTTTTAATTCACGTAGTAGAGCTGCCTACAGACCTTTGAGGGCTTGGTGCATCTGCAGAGAAAGAGTACTTTGATCTTCCAGGAGAAGGGCAACATTGGGGTGTGGTAGGAGGGGCCAGCACTCAGGGAGGAGAGGGAAGTGGATGCCGCCGGAAGTCAAAGCCCAGGCGGTCGAGGGAAGACAGCTCTTGGGGCTGGCGCCTGGCCCCCCTCCCTTACTAAGCAAGTAAGCCCTGGGCTGAAGTTATGTTGTGCTCCACCAGGCCAGATGGACAGTGTCCACTCCAATGTTCTAACGCTATCTCGGATTCTCAACTACTCCCTGTTAGACAGGCAGCTCTCAACACCTCCTTCCTTTCGTCTCTAGGCCTGAGCCAAACTGCAGGGAACCTCACACATCTGTGGAGTTCGGTCCCCTTAGAGCATGTGTTGGACCTCGGCCTTGGGTGCCTTTGTCTGTGCCTGAAACATTACCACCAGAAACTCTGGGGACTCGACTGTGACTTCTCGAGCACAGCGTAGTGGAACCTTTCCAAATGTCTGGCAGATGACTTGCTTTGGGAGGATTCAGTCCCAAGCCAGGCTGGAAACCAGCCATTTCCCACATCTCCTTGCGGAGCTCCTGTCTTGGCAGCTGACCCACAGGGTTCTATTAACATCAGAAGATCCCATTGTCAGTGTCCTGAGAACTCTCTGTGTCAAGTTCACTAATAATTACAAAAATGGACAAGGCATGGGACAGGGTAAGGGTCTAGAGAAGGAATCCCATTTAGGTGTTTAGAGGGATTTTACGAAAAGCAACTCTCAAGGAACCCGTTAAAACCACGCTGGCAGGGTCCTCCTCCGTTCACTCAACGGCGCCGCCCTGTGTGATGTCCGTGAATCTCTCTAAAAGTTTCATCTGCCAGCATCCGGCCTCAGCTTAAACCCTTTCCGTGACGCCTCGCTGCCGGCAGAACCGAGGCCACGCTG
Organism: Nasua narica; assembly: GCA_028533885.1. NCBI lineage: Eukaryota > Metazoa > Chordata > Mammalia > Carnivora > Procyonidae > Nasua > Nasua narica. Next base: position 10,375,259 of record CM052810.1, on the reverse strand, counting down.
CTCAGCTAAACCAAAGACCTTGGCGGAGCAGCTCTAACGACTCTTCTGGGCTCACCTGGCCTTCTTCAGCCCTCCCGCACACGGGGACTTGTGACGCCCTCACGCACCAGGCCATCCGCCTGACTGCCGGGCTACCCCCACCACCCACGTCCCCAACCAGCCTCTAGTGCGCGGACGATCCCTGCTCGTCTTTGTTTTCCAACACCCAGCAGAACATCTGGCACAACATAAATGTTTGTTGAGTGAAGGGGCGGTTGACATTTTAAAATGGGGATTCTTTTATTCAACTGTAAGATCGCTCGGGGTTCCGAATGAGACAGTATCTCAGAACCGGTGAGCCATCAGGTAGCTTCTGTCACCACATAATGTCCTGTTTCCTGACATGTCACATGCACTTGTAAGTGTCAGTAGACCTTTGAGAGTCATAAAAATTTCATTCTGCTAACCCCCCCAAATCATACATACATAACCTTCCAAATGCCGTAAACTATAACTAAATAACCATATATAATAACTATCACTAAATAAGTTAAATGTCCTAATAAGTTCATGTCAAATGTTAAATTTGGCATTAATTAAAATAAGTTAATGTCAAAGAAGTTAAACGTCATGACCAGACTCATCGATTCAATTCAGTTAATTTCGAGATTTTGTTGGGTTTATGTTTGGTTTGGTGTTACAAAGAAGCTTGGTTTTAGTCACTCTTAAATACCACTTCACAAGAGAGGATGGGGTCGGGGGGACCCAGAAAACGAGGATGGCCTTTGGTCACTTGGGGAACAAATGGCAGGTCCGGGTTCCCCATGAGTTGCTCCATGTCGCATGACTTTACAAATCCTCAAAAATGAACTGATGTTACCTGCAGAGGAAGGAGGCTGCCTCCCAGGCCCTCAGCTCCCTCCCTGTCAACTGAGGGACATCAGCCAGGGGTGCAAAGAGCTCTCCCATGGGGGAGCGTCGCTTTGGATTCTTGCACATCTATAAGAACCCAAATTTCAGGGCAAATGTTATGTCTGAACTATAGAGTAAGAAAAGTGAGCTTTAAGAAGGCTTCTCACTTACCCCAACACCCAGATTACTAACAGAGAGACCTGGGGCTAAACTTCCGGTCACATGAGTAAATCTTGGGCCTGGAGCACCTGTCATCCCTCTGATGGATTTATGTTCCATTTGGTAACACAACCTTGAGGAAGGCATAAGCAGGCACGGTTTCTTTTGTTTTCTACTTATCTGCATATGGCTCCGTACGTCTTTCTCTAGAACAGGATTTTAGTTGCCGAAAAGATACCTTTGTGTGAACACCTAGCATAGTGTTAAAACATGGCCATTATTCACATATTCCAAGATCCTGCTGAGCCTTCCTCTCAGGAAGGCTGACTCCCTCGGGTTCTCCTCATCGCTCAGGAGCACCATTTCACTGATGCACCAGGGGCGATTGCCCTCAAATCCCTCCATGCGTTTGCCGGCATCACCAGCGCCACACGGTTCTTCTCAGGCCATCGGGCCTCAGCACATCAGCTCCTGGGAGGCCATCCAAAGTCTTATTTTAAACATGGTGGAGCTGAGATTATGCCCCACAGACAACACACTAAGCAGATGGGGAAGTCCAGACTTGAGGACCTCTGGCATCAGGGGACTTCACTGAACTTCCTTCCTCTGTCCTCTCTGGATCCCATGCACACGCTCGGCACGCACACTCAGGCTGTGGCTGGACACTCCGAGCAGGACACACTTGGCAGTGTCCAGGCTCTGGCAGCCAACGCTGGCAGGAAGAGGCAGAGCAATGGACACATCAGGACCCTTTCAGGTTGTAGTAACCACGGAGATGTTCAACTTACTAATACGTTCGATGACATCTGGTAATTCTGAGGCCAAAACCTAGATTTTCTATTTAAGGACTCTGTGTTCTTGTTTTTGCATGCAATCCTACTGTGTCTCCTTTCTTCTACTCCCCTGATCTGCCACCTTAAGATAGTTTTATAGTTATGAATAATTATAAAAATCAACAGTCAATGAATGTAGAGCTACAGTATAAATAAATCTCCATGTGCTTACGTGGTCTTAGGGTATATTACCGTCACTTAGAACTTCATTCTATGCGTGTCTGTTATTCGTGTTCAATAACCCTAGACAAATCATTAATCACATACAAAAAACTGTCCTCCAGCCCCTCGGTGCTTACAAGGATGGTCTGTGCTTACACCTTTCTACCAATTGTGGGACATTTACCATTCTCTGATCTATTTAAAATGTGAGCTAGACATTATTTTTTTCTAAAAAAGCAAAGAAGATCTGAGGAAGGGAGGGAGGGAGGGAGTGTGACCCGACGCAGGGAACACATGCATACAGTGCGGGACTATGAGATTCATCCAGTATCTTTTAGTCTCCATAAGAGAATCAAATCTTAGATCCACCGATGCAGGTAATGGTATAGGTGTGCGCACACATGTGTGTGTGCGTGTCCTATTTCATCTAGTTACTTATGTAGTTAATCTCAACTCCCTATTTGATCATAAGTTTTCCTCAACAGTGTGCAATCTTTTTTTTTTCCTAAGATTTTATTTATTTATTTGAGAGCAAGAGGAAACCCAAGGTCGGGGGGGGGGGGAGGGCAGGAGCAGAGGGAGAAGAAGAAGCAGACTCTCCACTGAGCAGAGAGCCCAACATGGGGCTTGATCCCAGGACCCCAAGATCATGACCTGAACCGAAGGCAGACACTTAACCGACTGAGCCACCCACGTGCCCCACTGTGCAGTATTTCTAATAAAAATCATATAATAATACAGATAAGCCTCAGTGAAAAAAGGCTACTTCCTTTCCCTTCCCTTCCTTTCCCTTCCCCATAACCAATGCTGCCTAACAAACGTCCCCCTGTGTGATCGCAAACACCAAAGCACCCCTTCTCCAAGGGCTATTTTGTATCCCTCCAACGACTCCACACCAAGCATCTCTGCTGGTTCACCCACCAGGTCCTCTACTCCCTTCCTTTCTCAGTCCAACATCCACCTCTAAGGACTCTGTGCCTGGCCAGAGTCCATGGGAGGCCATTCTAGGACCTCAAGCGCCTCAGTCTTGGGCCCTGCCGCCATTCCCCAGGCCCCCCCACACCATCTTGTCACTACAACCCCCATCCTCTGTTTCCTCTTCCCAGTTCTCAAGTACTGACATTCCCAAAAAGGCTGTTTTCACCAAATGTTAGGTGGAAGGGGCGCACTCCTGGTTGGTGATTCATATATTCTCCTTCTCGCTCCCTCTTACTCATTCATCCCACTCAACAAGTATTACTGAATTCCTGCCCTGTGCCATGTGTTTCTAGGTGCTTGGAAACATCAGTGCACAGGACTAAGACCCCTGCCCCCACAGAGCTCACGTGATTAAACACGGAAGTATGCTGGAAGTGGATAAGCAATGTGGTGAGAAAAAAAATGAAACACAAATGGGACCAGGAAGGCCAGAGGGGGGTCACCCACGGCAGTCAGTGAGGATCTCACAAGAAGGTGAGATCTGGCAAGAGGCTTGCAGGAGGTGGGAGACAGCTGGGTAAAGAATTCACTGGCACAGGGGAAAGCCCAAGAAAGGGCCCTAAGGCCAGAGATGACCCAGAGTAAAGGAGGAGTCCCACGGAGGCCGGTATGGCTGCGGCAGAGAGAGTAGGAAGACAGTCAGGGAGCTCGTGGGTAGAGAAGACCACAGCAGCCCCCCAGGACCTGAGAAGGTCTTCACTGAAGGACTCTGAACACAGGAGTGATATTATCCAACCTACCTTTTAAACTTATTTTTAAACGATTACTCCAGCTACTCTGTTAGAATAAACTGGCAGGGGTCAAGAATAGGATCCAGAAGACTTGAGAGGAGGCCCCTGCATTAACCACAGCATGACAAGAAAGGATGATGGCTAGACCCACGGTTACGGCAGTGGAGGAATCAATCAATCAATGACTTACTGTCACCCCCTCTTCATCCTGTCCTCTAGGTTCCCCAGCCCTTCTTACAGCCCCTCTCCTGCCCTGAGCTGTGCCTCCCCTGGGCCAGCCAGTCACCGGCCCCTCAGCCCAATCCACTCTAAATTTCTCAACAGCCAATCCTCTCGCTGTTCAGAGATGGAACTCCCTCTCTTTCTTCCCCCAAAGACCCTCAATTCCATCTCCAAGATCCCCAAAGAGCCTCTTTCTTTTTTTTTTTAAATTTTATTTATGGGGCACCAAGGTGGCTCAGTCGGTTAAGCGTCCGCCCTCGGCTCCAGTTCTGGGATTGAGCACCGCGTCGGGCCCCGCTCGGCAGGGAGCCTGCTTCTCCCTCTCCCTCTGCTGCTCCCCCAGCTTGTGCGCTCTTGCTCTGTCAAATAAACGTATACATTCTTTAAAAAAAAAAAATTTTATTTATTTATGAGAGAGAGCACAGGGAGGGGGATGCAGAGGAGGAGGGAGAGGGAAAGAGGGAGCCCAGCAGCCTCCCCATGGAGCGTGGACCCTGATGCAGCGCTCCATCTTATGACCCTGAGATCATGACCTGAGCTGAAAACAAGAGTCAGACGCTTAACTGAGCCACCCAGGCGCCCTCGAGAAGAGCCCTGTTTCAAATCACATCCCTGTAACACTGGCATCTTCCAAGTCTTCCCCAGTCCTGGCTCATTCTCTCATTTTCCCAATCCTGTCCAAACCTCTTGTTCTTGGGGCACCTGGGTGGCTCAGTGGGTTAAAGCCTCTGCCTTCGGCTCAGGTCATGATCTCAGGGTCCTGGGATCAAGCCCCGCATCGGGCTCTCTGCTCAGTAGGGAGCCTGCTTCCCCCTCTCACTCTGCCTGCCTCTCTGCCTACTTGTGATCTCTCTCTGTCAAATAAATAAATGAAATCTTTAAAAAACAAAACAAAACCTCATTCTTACCCTGAGCCGTGATGGTTCCTTCTCTCTGCTACCAGGTAACACTAACCGCTGCACCACCTGCTCACTTTAGCCCTGGCCAGAAACCACCTTCACAGGTCAAGACATCCTAGGTATTGATTCCCTCATCCCATCAGGAGGAGCACGAGACTGTCTGCCCTTTCTGCCTACCTTCTTCAAAGTCCTCTCACTGTCTTCCGGGAGCCTGCAGTTTCCTGGTTCTTTCCCTACTTTCTGCCTTTGCTTCCCATCTCCCTCCTACCTCAGTGAAGGCACGCCCAAGATCCAGTCCCCATGGAGGTACCCCATGCTCTTGGCCTCTGGACCACTGACTCACATGGCTATGGGTGAGCCCAGATCAATAACCCCTGCCACTCTCTCAGACTGAACTTCTGCATTTCCAACCACTTAAAGGATTCTCAGCACCCGGATGCCCCCCATCTCCAACTTAATAGAATAAACGCCCATAGGACTCAATCTCTCTCATGATACTCGTCACAACCTCCTGCTTATTAGAAACCTTAGGTCATTATATCTTCTAAGTTTTGAGCAATTTGAAAGCAAGAGCCAGGTCTCATGCTCTAAGCATCTCACGAGGCTGAGCCCTTTGCACAATGAGTAGAACTATCATTTATAAGCTAAGCAAATACACTCTTCAACTCGACTGATCAGTTCCGTCCAAAATATAAGCTTTTCAGACATACCTGATCATAAAAGTATGATTTGTCCTTGTTTTCTGTAAAAGTCATTACTTAAACTAGAATTAAAATTCTCATCTCCTGAAGGTCTGGCCAATGTCAATTTCAAAATATTATTTATCCAGATTTTACTCAGGTAGGTTCAATCCTGGACATGAACTAATATCCCAGAAACTACAACATTCACAGGAAGTTATGCTGTTGGCCACTGAATTCCCTCCGATAAAAATTTCGAGGAATTTATCAAAAGAACATTTTTCAATAAAAAGCTCAAAACAAAGTACTGAGGTTATTTTTTTGGCAGCATGCAATAAAAAGTGAGGACAAAACAGTGTGGAAAAAATTTTTTCTTTTCAAAAGGACAGATGGGAAATGAGATCAGGGACTTCCAGGGCCTTTGTAAGCAGCAGGGCCTGGCTTCCTTTTCAGGTCACTGGTTTGTAGATCACTATCAGTCTCATGTTAAGTAGAAGAGGAAAAGAAACAGGGGAAAAATAAAAATCAGGATGTTATTTAAAGGGAAATGGATTAACCACATTTTTCTATACAATGCTGAGAACACTCTAGGATTCTCCTGTATCTAAACACTGCCAAAAATGAAAATTTCTAGGATTGCCCATTCCCAATAATCTTTCCTTGGTACTCCTGTCTTTCCTTTCAAATTCTCTTGCTAGGGAATATGATGTGGATACTAAATCATGAAATATGCAGGAAGAACACTGGAGCAATTACTGCTCACCCTGACTTTGAACAACTTTAAGGATATAACAATTTCACATCCATGGAGCACAGAAATCCTGCAACCTCATGCTCTTTCTTTCCCCCTCAATTGTGGTAAAATATCCATAGCATAAAGTTTACCATTTAAGCCATTTCTAAGTGTATTTTTAAGTTCAGGAGCATTACGAACACTCTCACTGCTGTGCAGCCATCATGACCACCCGCTCACAGAACTCTTCTCATCTGGCAAAACCAAAACTCTGGACCTATTACACAATAACTCCCCATTCCCCCAGCCCCTGACCACCACCATTCTACTTCCTGTCTCTACAAATGTGACTATTCTAAGTAATTCTTGTAAGTGGAATCACACAAAGTTTGTCCTTTCTGATTGTCGCATTTCAATTAGCATAATATGCTCATGTTGTGGCCCATGGCAGAATTTCCTTCCTTCTGAAGGCTGAATAACATCCCATTATATGGAGAGACCACATTTTGTTTACCCACTCATCCACTGATGGATACTTGGGTTGTTTCCACCTTTTGGCTATTGTGACTAATGCTGCCATGAACACAGGGGCGCAAGTGTCTCTAAGTCTCTGCTTTCGATTCCTTTAGGGACATCTCAGGAAGTGAAACACAGTACGCTCTTTTCAGTTCTTCCATACAAATTCTATCCTTGTTAGTTTATATCACACACCAAACACTAGTTTTTGTGATACATACATGGTATCCAAAAACTGCCATCAGCATCCTTTTTGACTAATTACCACCTTTCCCATATTCTACCACTTTACATAACTGCACACACTTTAGCAAGCGATGTAACAAGCCAAGGTACAAGGAGCTCTAAAGCAAGCTACAGATTCAGTGGAGCGATGGCAACAGTTAAGACTGTCAAACCACCAGGTGCCTGGGTGGCCCAGTGGGGGTTAAGCATCTGACTTCAGCTCAGGTCATGATCCCGGAATCCTGGGATCGAGCCCCATCTCAGGGAGCCCAATCCTCCCCATACTCCTCTCTGTAACTCTTCTCCCTACTCCTCTCTCTCTCCCTCTCTCTCAAATAAACAAGTAAAAATAAATCTTAAAAAAAAAAAAAAAAAAAAAAAAGAATGTCAAATCACCAGCATCACCCGGGAGAGGACTTTGACCTAAAGAAGAACCGTGACTGGAAGTCAATGGCCAGCCCCACATCAGGCTCTCATGTCTGATGAGAAGGGGAGCAATCCTGGGCGTTATTTTCCGTTGTGCATAGATGTGTCATTTCTTCAGCAAAAGTCAACTTACATTCCTTGATCTAAAACATTCTAACAATAAAGAGATTAGATGGGTGGGAGGTGTGTGAGAGGACAGAGATTCACACACACACCAGGCCTGAGCCTTCATCTGGGCCACAGTGCAGGGGGTGATTCTGGACCACAAAAGGCAGAAGAAGCCGTTAGGGAAAAGCCCAAGACAATGTACTTCGGTATAAATACATACAGTGTGAACAGCAAGTACAGGGGTGGGGGGTGGGGAATCACTGTGGACATGAACATCTTCAGAGGACATGGGATGGGAAGTGGCTTCAGAAGGGTGAGAAGATTCTAGAAGGATGGAAGAGAAAAGAAGGTATCGCCGACAAGGAGAACCATGAAGCCAACACAGAGACCGAAGAGAACAAAGAGAACAGACCCCAAAGCATGGGGCTGATTCTGAAAAAAGAAGTGCAGTCAGCTAGTGAGGGATGCATCAGCCACACACCCCTGCCCCCGCGCAGGGCAGATAAAACTTGACTTCATAAGTAGTCTGAGGGCTGAGAACTATCCTTTTGCTTTTTTAAAATCCACAGTGACTCTCTGCCTCTCAGGCTATTTTGTCTGTTTCATTCATTCATTCATTCATTCATTCATTCATTTATTTTAGATTTTGTTTATTTCTGTGACAGAGAGAGAGAGAGAAAGCTCAAGTACAAGCAGGGGGAGTGGCAGGCAGAGGGAGAAGCAGGCTCCCTGCTGAGCAAGGAGCCCGATGCTACAAAACCAATCCCAGGACCGTGGGATCATGACCTGAGCTGAAAGTAGACACTTAACCAACTGAGCCACCCAGGAGCCCCTCTGTTTCTTTTAAACACTCTTCTCCCATCCTTCGGCAAATACGTTTGACCAAAAAAATCTTCTGTACATAAGACACACGTTCAGAGAACACAGGTGTCCTTGAAAGCTGATCAATATCAGGGTGCCTGAATGGCGCAGTCGGTTAAGCATCCTTGGTTTAGGCTCTTGGTTTGGGCTCAGGTTGTGATCTCAGGGTTGTGAGATCGAGCTAGGTGTCAGGCTCCGCACTTAGCAAAAGTCTGCTTCAGACTCTTGTCCCCCTAAAATAAATGAATAAATCTTAAAAAAAAAAAACTGACCAAGATTAGCATATGTTCTGCTCTAAAACTGTATAATTGTCACTATCCATACTTACATTTTAGTCAATTATCACTGTGAATGCATTTGACAGAACTTCGCACAAAGTTCTATTATTTTAATAGTTAACAAATACTGTTTAACTAGTAAGTATGATGCTGCAAATTAACCCCCAGCATGCATTTTGCTCACAATTTGATCCCTTCCTAACCATCTTAATATTTTTTCCATATGAAATACTTTCCCCTGATCTAATTCTTCCCTCTGCCTCCAATAATACAAGGAATTCTATTCTGCCTAATAATAGAGGGACAGACAGAGGGAATCTGCGACACTTCTAAGACATTTTGCTCATTCAACTAAGTAGACAGTTATTAAAATCACCAGGACAATCTAACAAGAAAGCACAGTGTTAATGGCCTTACCTAGAATATCGGAATCTCTAGGAAAACAAATAATAGCCTCCAAATTTAAATGGAGCCCATCATAATTGCTGTGCTGGGGCTCAAAACTGAAATTCAATCCTTAATCTTTGGGAAAAACTTCCCCAAAACAGAAAATAACATGCTTATTCAATCTTGCACAGCAAAATATCAGTGAGTTCTTTGTCTTGCCTAGAAAATTTGTGCCTGGTATCTCCAGGGAAATAGTTACAAGCAAAAGGGACAAAGGAGTTTTTCTCAGAGTTTCAATCATCTGGTTCTACAACTGCTTACACATCCAGGTTCCTTGTCCCTGGGGTAAGAGATGATACTAAATTAACTGTATCTTGTTCCTTTGGTTTGTTTGCATCTTGAGTAATTTTATCTCAGGTTGCAAATACAACTTTGCATTCCAGGTTGCAAACACCGGGACAACTTTATTACTCATACCAAGAAAACACCTCTACCTCATGCTCAGAGAAACTTAAATAACCTTTAGCTTCCTTGGGGCGCACTACAGGAAGCATGTGTCAACATGAAATCTAACTTGTAATCATCTGATTTAACTTCTCATGCTAATAAACTTATTGCCAAAATCACAGGCAAAAGGAATCATTCTGAGACTTCCATTTATGTTTGAGCTGAGTAGTCTATCCACGCAATGACGTTTTCAAAGCATCGTATTTTGAGGCACGATCTGAAACCATTTATCAGTGGAAGGTACTTGGGCAGTAGAATCACACCCATGGCCAATGCCACTTCCACGGCATTCCTTATTTCTCAGGAAGGAATTAAAGAACAATCACTTTCTTCACATGGACCTCTAACAAGTTAAAAAAAAAAAGTGAACATTTGTGAGAATTCCCACCATTGTTGTAAACTGGTAGAAATTTGGTGGGGGGACAAAAACTCCAAGGAATATAATTTAACAATTGTTATTAACATGGAAGTTTCCGAAGATTATGCAGTAGGCACAGAACTGGATGTGGTAGGTCCTGTTTGGGGCAGTGGGATTAAAAGAAAGTGGTGGGGGAGGCTTTTAACATGAAGTATTTCAATAGGGCCTAGTCTGTTTTATTTTATAAGTAGGTAGTGCTGTTTATTTTACTTTTTAATTTATTTTTCTTTTTATTTTTTTTTTTAAGATTTTATTTATTTATTTATTAGGAAAGAGAGAGAGCGAGAGAGAGTATGAGAAGGGAGAAGGTCTGAGTGAGACGCAGACTCCCCATGGAGCTGGGAGCCCGATGTGGGACTCGATCTCGGGACTCCGGGATCATGACCTGAGCCGAAGGCAGTCGCTCAACCAACTGCGCCACCCAGGCGCCCCTATTTTTATTTTTAAGTAGGTTCCACATCCAGCACAGAGCCCAACCCGGTGCTTGAACTCACGACCCCGAGATCAAGACCTGAGCTTGACCAACAGTCGGAGGTTCAACCGACCATGCCACCCTGGTGCTCCCGTAGTACTTTTCAAATTAAACCACAAAGAATGAAGCTTTAAAAAAAAATAGGGCAGCTCAATTCACAGAAAACAGGGCACTGGATGATAATAGCACCAGGTAAGGAAGCTTCAAGGCAGAAAAGTAGGAAGCACGTGATGAGGTAGATCCCAGAGAGCAATGGCAGTAACCAGAACCTCCACACGGACCACAGTGACCCCAGGCTGCCAGGCCTCCAGCACCACTGGGGTCCTACTCTCACTCCTCTCTAGCCTCAAAGCTCTTGAGGGTGGTTCAGCCGCAGGGCTCTCGCGACCCTTAAGACCTGAAGCAACAATCTAGTGAGCAGCTCCCAGCAGGAGCCAGGCCGCGTGGTCCGCCGGCAGCCCCTGAGATCCAAGGATCGGCACCCGTCACCGCGCCAGAGAGGCAGACGTCAGAACATTGCTGGTCACCCCAGGCCCTTCTCTGTGAGCCCACACACGGTTCAGGGGTTCTCTCGTGGTGGCTTCCCAAAGTGCGACCCTGAAAGGACACACGACAAATTCCTCCCGTGCTTCCAGCAAATCCTCTCCTCAGCACCACAGCATGGGGCAAAAACCTTAAATCCCTCTTCAAACAAAGCTGCTAAGACATAGGAGGCACTTAAGTCCATTAAATCCGCCCAGAGCGTAGCACTTCTATTAAAAGTATAACACACACGAAAAATACTTATGTCCTACGTGTAATACATATACATGTGTATGGAGGTGTAGGCAATCACTGGCCTATATGCATACGTAAACATACGTAACACATATTCATATCTGTATTTATATGCAAAAATGATACCATTTTAAAAAAATCAACCCATAAAGGAATGCATGGAAAAACACAATGATATAACTTCTCTTCTTAAACAACATTTTCACCTTTTTAAAAATCCTAAAATTAAATAACCAAATAATAAATTAGCAGATTAAAAAGAATTATTTGTAAAGATCAACCAGAAGGCTCTATTTAAAACTAGCTACCTGAAAGTCATCATAAGGGAAGAGCAGCATCTCCCTTAAACAATCGTTCAGGATCTGTGTCTTCTTCTGGACGATGACATTTTCATAGTCGAGTGGTTCAATCAGCTTGGGCTTTGCCTGAAAGGTAAAAAAATGAGCAACTGAAACCTTCTTATAGATAAATGATTAAAGAACTTTATACTGTTTTTCAATTTTCCAACTTTTCTTCAATGACAGTATGCCAATTTTGCTACAAGGCAAAATCAGAAACAAGACAGAAAAGTTATTTTCAAAGGGACACAAAACGCTTCCTGGTACTCTGTCTACAATTCTGTTTATTTAGTTATGAAAGCACAAGGAAGGCTATGAAGTCTGGTGGAACGTCCAGTTGTGTCCTGGGTCACCCCTGGCCAGGTCAGTCCCCATCCAAGCCTTAGGCTCTTACAGAACTGCCCCGCGTAGGGGTCCAGCCATGGTCTGGTAGTGAGGGCTGGATGCCAACAGTGGCACCCTTCTTGGCTCAGGCTTCAAACATCCACAGGGCTCACTATTTCATATAAAACTCCACAGAACTCTTTTCAGAGTATCAAAATATCCCTGTCTCCTAAAATGTCTACATACTTATATAATACTGAAACATATAAAAATGCGCGCTGTGAGGGGTGAAAGGATGGTATCACTTAAATCGGGGCTTGTGGGTAAACCTCAGTAGGTAGGGATAACCATCCCTACCATGCACTAAGCAGAAGAAAGAGGTAACAAGCCAAGTGAGAAAAGAAATGAGAGAATACGCTTTTTTTTTTTTTTTTTTTTACTCTTTCCAAAGTTAGCCTTCTCAGTAAAAATCTCTTCTATCTATTGCCAGGCATTGCCATGGTGTTTGCTGATCACTTTCAACATGGAAGGCACCAAGTGGGCTAAGTCGGGGAGAAAGACACCTATTCAGCTATACCGCAGTATGCCAAGTGATAAAACAGGCATGCATGCACACGAATGTGTGTGTGTGCACACATACACACACACACACAATGTTCTCAGAATAGTCCATTATATCAAAAGTTCCTACAAGATTATTTTTTGAAACTATTTATAAAAATCACCTAATTACATAATCTCAACATGTTATATCTATTAAAATGACAATAAATACATATGAAATACATTAAAGACATCTGGTACGTGGCGTCGCATTGGGAATTGTGGCTGAGACTGCTACATGATCCCCAAATCTCTGCTCTCCTTCTAGGCACAGCGGGACTACATTTCCCAGCCTCCCCAGGGTTAGGCGTGGCCCTGTGTCTTGTGGCCAATGACAGGGTAGGGGAAGGAGGGTGGCCACTGCCAAGCCTGACCGTAAAAGCGCTCTGCTAGAGACTGAATGTTGTACTCCTTCCAAAATTTGCATGTTGAAACCTAATCCCCAGTGTGATGGTTTTAGGAAGTGGGGCCTTTGGGAGGCAATTAAGTCATGAAGGTAGAAGCTTTATGAATTGATTAGTAATCTTACAAAAGAGACCCCTGAGAACTCCCTTCTGCCGTGTGAGGACACAGTGAGGAGAAAGCCATCTATGAACCAGGAAGTGGGCTCTCTCCAGACACCAAGTTGGCTACTGCCTTGATCTTAGACTTCCCAGCCTCTAGAACTGAGAGAAATAAGTATGTTGTTTAAGCCCCCCTGCCCACTCCCTTATATTCTGTTCCAGCTGCCCTAAGTGACTGAGATAGCCTCCCTCCCTTCTCCCCTCTGCCAGCAGCATGTACAGGACTTAGGAGGCCTGAGGAGAGGAGTAAACAAGTGCTGAAATATCCATGAGCAGGAGCGAAAGCACCTGCTCTGTTAACCACGGAGATTCTGGAGTTGTTTAAAGGGGTCATCAGCTTACTCTACCTAACATACATACGAATGCTTATTTTAACTTCAATTACCTGATTTAAAAGTAGACTCTACAAAGATGTTAGGATGTGCTAAGAAAAAAAATGCAATAACCAAACAAGGGCACCGTTATTATAATTAAGCAAAATATACATTTACAGAGATAAAAATATACACAAAAAATTAAAGCTATCATAACGGGAGTGTAATTTCTTCCTAAAAGATATTCATGTTGAACTGTTTCTACACTCAAAAAATGGTTCAAAAAAAAATGGTTCAAGAAAGAGTGAAATTGATAAAGTATTTTTTTTTCTCATTTGTGCTGTTTACTTACAGCACAAATGAGAAAAAAAAAGTAAGTATTTTTATATTATATTTTTACAAAGTAAAATATTTTTACAAAGTATTTTTAAAGAAAGAATTGCCACAGAAACCAACAGAAATACTTTCTAAAATATTTTGGGTTTTTTTTAAGATTTTATTTATCTATTTGACAGAGAGAGAGAGAGAGAGATCACAAGCAGGCAGAGGGAGAGGGGGAAGTAGGCTCCCTGCTGAGCAGAGAGCCCGATGCGGGGCTCGATCCCAAGACCCTGAGATCATGACTTGAGCCAAGGCAGAGGCTTTAACCCACTGAGCCACCCAGGCGCCCCTCCAAAATATTTTAATTCAACTTAAATAATGTGCTCCTTCACTTTAGTTTGTTACATTGTACATAGTAATCAATTAAGTGTTTGTGGGCAGAATGGATAGATGTCACGATTAGCAACGTTGTCTTTGGGAACCAGGACTATATTCCTAATGAAACCCAAAGATGCTCATAGCTTCACACAACGACAGAGTTCTGGATACCGACAGCCTCACTTACACTAGAAGGAGGTCAGACAGAGAGATCCTGCAGGATCCTGCATTCTCCCATTCCGTACGCTGTCCAGCACAGGACGCGACCAGGTAAGCTCCGAGGGGAGGTGACCTGATCCTCCACACCAGCCCTGGGCACCTCCCAAGGTACCACTGAGTGTGTTCCCTTCCTACGCCTTCCAACAAGGGCCAGCAGTGCTGTCCTTCAGGCCACAAGGCAAGGTCAGTCTGCCGGTCAGAGAAGAGTGCTATGTCAGCCCGTGTCAGAGAGGATGCTGGAGGGACCTGCTGAGAAAGGGTCTTTTCTTGGCCGATGGTGTTTTGGAGTTTTTGCCGTGCTCCTCCGGCACAGCTCTCTAGGTGGACTATTCTTGTGTTCCTAGAGCAGGGGGTTGGCAAACTTCTTCTGCAGGGGGTTGCAAACTTTTAGAGCAGGGGGTTGGCAAACTTTTTCTGCAAAGAGCCAGAGACTAAATATTTTAGGCTTTGCCAGCTTTACTGTTTACTAAGCTCTGAGCACAAAAGCAGCCACAAACAATAAATAAACGAGTGGGCAGAGCGGCGTTAAAACTTTACAGAAACAGGCAATAGCCAGATGTGGCCCAAGGGTCATCGTTTGCTGGTTTACGCTGTAGAGTTACCTTCACCCCTTAGTAATTAATCCCCTTTTACCAATTTAATAATTCTTTATATTAACTTTCTATTTCCAATTAACTGATACGTTTCCTGTCTCTGGGCAGATACACACAATACGTGTACATGTCCTTAAATGTACTTAATGATTCTCTCTCACCAATTTGACTAAACCTAGATTGTTTAAAAGGTTTAATAAATGAAAACTCTAAAAATATTCACAGGTCAGTTTTGCCTGTTTATGAAACGCTTTCGTTAACTGCGTGGATCCCTGTTTCCCCTGACCGGACCTTGGCAGTAGTTAATGCCTCAATGGAAGGTTGTGGCTGTCAGGATTACCTTGCTTTGGGGTGCCTCTGTGTAACCCGGAAGGCCTCACACAGATGACACACTTCATCCACTGGGAAATTAACTAAACAAGGAGGCCGTGTCACTGAGGGCGCTCGACTGCCCGGGTGGCCTCTGTAAGCCAACCAACATCTAACCAGGGAATGCCTCAAGGCTACAAAATCAAAAAAACCGCTAAAGACAACAGAGCAAACAGCCAACTAGGCTTTAGGCTACTGCCAATTTCCTGCCTTTGCTTCCTCTCTTCCTCTCTGTCAGTCTCTCCAAGCTCCTAACTGCTCCCTGCAACTTCCGGTTTGGTGCCGCCTGATTGGAAATGATTTTTGTCCAAACTCTACTGATGTTTAACATGCCTCAGTTTATCTTTTAATGTCCCTTAGAGCCAGTATAAAAGGCAGAGGCATGGAAACGTCAACCCACGTTACTGAGGTAGCCAACAAGCTGAGCGAGTTGCCGGAAGTGTCCCAGGTAACCTGCAGACTGAGACTAGATCAGAACACGGTCTCCGTCACGCCGAACTCTTTCTTCTCCAGCTGCCTTTCACCAGCCTGTGCGCCCCAGTGCTCAACCAGAGTAAACATGGGCAGGGTCTCTAAGCCGAACTTCTGTTAAAGAATGATGATGCATGTAAACAGGAAAGCCCACAGGGTTGATTTCAACAACAGGGAAATCTTTATGGAAGAAGGTCACGTCTTGTCTGGTCTCAAGGACTGTGAAGATCGGGCACATGGATGGACCCGTACGTCCCTCACTGAGGTGACTCCTCGAGACCCGGCTGGGCGGCCGTCTTCAGCAGCTGCAGGGAGCGCTTTCCGGGACAGAACCACTGACCCTAAGGAAGAGGGATCAACTGGGAGTGACTCACTTGCTACCTAAGAACAAGGCAAAAGCTCTTGCTTCAAATACAAATAACAAGTCACTGGCACCATGCCTCATGTGGCCTCAGGAGGAGAAAGGGTGACGGTGGAGATTGGTGAGGGAAAAGAAAGAGACAAGGGGGAGGAAGAGGCAAAAGGGACTGACACCCGGGGGGAGTCGACACCCGGCAGGAGCCGCAGAAGTGGAGGAAACACAGGGGGAAGATAAAGACAGAAGCAGCAGCTACAAAAAAGGACAGTGGGCCTGTGGGAAGTCACACCTCTGGGTCTACTCAACTGGGGGCTAAGGGCATAATTGCCTATTTTCTACTCTTTTTTGAAAGGATGATTCACTGGTTACAGCTGTTCCCTGTTCTTCAGCTTCATGGAGCTTTTCCAAGTGGTCCCATGAGTGGGGAGCAGCCCAGGAGGGTAGGGAACTGACCGGCCTACAGCATCACTGGTGACAGGAACGTCACACGCACAGCGAAATGAAATTAGCTGATTACCAGATGGCCAGGACCCCACTTCCGGTTTAGTAGACAGAGGCTTAGGGTCGATCTGGCTCACGGCCTTGGTTTTTAAAGCCATCGACACACTTAAGTTTAATCCTTCCTGGGGTGATAGAAGTACAAGAGCCAAGTTCTTGATTTTCTATGGTCAAAAGCAAGCTTCGGTGCCCAGAATTACCCAAAGCAACCCATGGTCATGGATGGAGCTACTCCTAGGCCATCAGAACCACCATGTTTTAAAAACCTCAGAATTCACTGGTTTGGATCTTAAATAGTCAAGGATGCTGTGTTTCCCTAAGCCCGACGGGGGCTTGGTCAGCTCCTGAACCTGTGACGTTCAGAACTTGTGGAGGGTGTGATTATGTTGCTTTTATAGTAAGTGAAAAATGTAACTCAACCTATATATACACAACTTCTTTAGCCTTTATCCCCATTTAGAGGTTAAATGTCCTTATTTATGAACATTTGCTTCTCAGGTTATTGTGAAATTAGACAGGGAGAGGACCATGGTACTTTCAGTTTACAAAAGTCTACAAGAGTGGTTCTCAAAGTGGGGTCCTGGTAACAAGCAGCATCACCTGAGAAGCTGATACAAAAGCAAACCCAATCAGAAACTCTGCGGGTAGGACCAGGTATCTGCGCCTGCACAAGCTCCCCCCGGGGATTTTGATGTCCCAGGAACTGGGCTGGAATTTGTAAATTCAGAGAGGGGCAAGGAACAGGCCCAGGGCTGAGCTTCTTAACCTCTTTAGGGTTATAGACCCCTCTGAGGACCTGGGCCCACTCTCTCCAAAATGTGTGTACATATTATTTTCCAAAATTTTATACACAGTCCTTGGGGAGGGCTGTCATTCCTTGGACAGTAGCCATGGCACTGAGCTGAGGACATTCTGGACGGTGGGAGAGGGTGGCCTGTAAACATTTAATTCAAGATAGCAGGAGGCGCTGGCGGAAGTTAAATGCAGAGCTAAGGGAGGAGGCTGAGCCAACTGCCACCCACGGGCGGGAACACTGCCTCACTTCACCGCCGAAGTGACGCCTCAAGGTGCTGAAGGAAGAGCGGGAATTCTTCAGGTGGGCAAAGTTCTGAACTCCTTACGCAATGTGCGGCCCTCCTGTGGAGGCAGCTGTGCGGGTCCTGGCTGGGTCTCCAACCCCCAGGCCCAGGAGAGAAGCAAGGGGGCTCCGCTCAGGACCCGAGCCTGCCCTGTCACTTGCTTACACCTCTGCACCTGTCATTGGCCTGCAGCCCGTGGGCTGCCATCAACACAGGTCCTATTCTAGCAGAATCCTTCCTCTAAAAACCAAATCTCCCACAGGCAAATACGCCAAAGGAGTGAAAGCAGGGTTGCCCTAGCCCCGGAGCACACGAAAGCGCTTGGCCCTGTACCTGGGGCGCACCCCCCGACAGGGACACCCCCTGTTAGCAGCAGTCCTAGCTCAGTTCATCCTGCCTTGGGTTGAAATGACCGGTAAACAGCTTACCTCCTTGACTTTCCGTGGCCTGGGGCGGGGCTGAGTCTCCTTCTCTCTGCCCCCCCCACACCCCAGCATCTAGCCCAGGACCCAGGGACACAGTGACTGCGCACAAAGCCTGGTGTCCCTCACTGGCATCGACCCCTGTCCAGGCCCCGAGTCTGGGTAGAGTTCAGTTGCCGCTCGGCATCTTGGCTCCCACAGCCACGGTGTCGGTCCACCCAAGGTCATGACTCAAGTCACATGAGGGGCGGCATGAGGGGCTATGATGCAATATCTTCAGGGGTCTGGCCCCAGGACTGCTTGGGGGATATCTGAGGTTAGTCACTGCACAATCTGAGAATGCCCCCAAATTATGCATTACGGAAGAAACCTAATAGAGATTTTTTTCAATCCTAAAAATTTATGTGACGTTACTGTACGTTAGTGCTTAGGAAAACACAGCATCCTTGACTATTTAAAATCCAACTAACTAGAGGGAACTTTCCTAAACTACGATTAATAGAATACAAATGTTGAGTGAGGTACAGGAAAGATTTTTCTACAGGAAAGATTAAATGATCTATCCTTGCAATACAGAGCGATCAAACCATGAGCATATGAAGAGGTGATAATAGTATAAAACCAAAAAATGTGGGGAAGAGAGTGTTGCTGAAGGTGCTCCAAGAGATCGGTCCATAAAAATGTGCTGTTCTCTTGTATTTCTGGTGTTTATGTTTTGAGGAAGCTTTCTAAAGCCTGTCATTTGTTGTGATTTCCTCTCAAACTCTAAATAAATATTAACTGCCATGCCTCATTTTGTATTTAGAATTTTGAATTATCTTTTTGGACAAGGCCCCCCACATTCTAAGCTGCATCACTGACAAAACCTGGATCTGCTCAGAGGTACCCCACAGATGTGGATCCAATCGAAGGCAGCACAGCACAGGGTGAAGAACGCTGAGCTGCACAGGTGTGCGGGGCTGGTACCCAGCTCCGCTGGGTGCAGGTGAAATGCTTGACACAGCCTGGCTAACTGTAAGCACATGATAAATGGAGCTGTTGTTCGTACGATTACAAGCAGGATTATTATTAAATGTGTTTGCATGGCGGTGATTGGTTTTGGTGGGGGAGGGGAGTGGTGAATGTTGCACATACATTCAGTTTTACCCATCTGTTCCCAAAAGCTTTCCTGTACGCTCCAAGAACAAGTAAAATGCCACCGACAACAATGGCAGGGGCATGCACAGAGAAGGAAACACAAAAGGCCAAACAGAGGAAACTGTATACTAACAGAGATGACACTGGAATGCAGGGGCTGAGCCCAAAATAAATATAAATAGAAGCTTGCATTAAAAACTGACGGAGTATTGATGAAGCTTGTGTCAGGCAGGACCGCGAACAACAACAGTCGGGGGTCGGGGTGTATACAGAAGCACTTCAGACCCCTCCGCGAGGCAGGGCCACGAGAGCAGCAGGACTGGAGATTCTAGAGGCTGCGAGAGGGGCAGGCGGTGAGCCCCCGCAGCGCTGCTCAGAGCCGGTTAGGTGGCCCTTCAGTGGAGAGAGTGGAGGCAGACTCTACCGGAGAGTGTGGGAGGCCCGGCGCCCACAGATATTTTCATAACAGTGAATCAAACCCTTGGCTTCCTTGAAAAGATCTACAGGCAAGGCCTGAAGCCAGGGCCATGGGATCAGGCCAGTGGGAAGAAGAAGCTGCATCTCTGGGAACAACACGGGTACAGGTTATTAGCCCCTGACACCCCGGCCCCACGAGTCCCCATCCACTGGTCGAAGCAGGGCAGCATGGTGAACCCCAGTGAGCCTGTGGCTGCCACAGGTGCCAAGAGGCATGCTCCAGAGTCCTCCCCACTAACCCCCTTTGAGGCTCTCCGACCTCACTCCTTCCTCCAGCATTTGCTGCTGTGGGCCTGGCTGCCAAACATGCATGCAAACTGAAATTCCAGATCCACAGGCAAACAGAAGCTGGGGAACCCTCTGGGTGCCAGGAAAATGAGATTCCTCTGGAATCCAGCATAGCTGGAGAGCATAGGCGCACATATGAGCTCAACTTTGGCCAATCCTGTATGAAGCCTTGAAAACCACGGGAAGAGCTCCGCAGAAAAGCTTACTGATTTCATTGCTTCTCTCTCTGACAGGATAGCTTCCTGTGAACTTTCTAGTCATTTCTGGACTTTGTGTCTCTGGTAATTAAATGTTAACACAAGCTCAAATCCTGAATACCACTTCTTGAAATAGCAAACGGAGGAAACAGCAACTCTTGGAGCTTTCTATTTTAAGAAACGAGAAATTTATTGTTTCTGCTTATAAAGAATTTAAAACTTCCTTGATTTATCTGCCATGACTATAAAAGCTACTTGATTGGCTGAGATAAAAATTACAGTGTGGAGAGTCCACAAGAAATTAAAAATAGAGCTACCCTATGACCCTGCAATTGCACTACTCGGTATTTACCCCAAAGCAGCAGATACAGTACAAAGAAGGGCCACATGTACTCCAATGTTCATAGCAGCAATGGCCACAATCGCCAAACTGTGGAAAGAACCAAAATGCCCTTCAACAGATGAGTGGATAAGGAAGATATGGTACCTCTATACAATGGAATATTATGTCTCCATCAGAAAGGATGAATATCCAACTTTTGTTATCAACATGGATGGGACTAGAAGAGATTATGCGGAGTGAAATAAGTCAAGCAGAGAGAGTCAATGATCTTATGGTCTCACGTGTGAAGCATAAGGAAAAACATGGAGGGCATTGTGAGAAGGAAGGGAAGGGTGAATGGGTGGAAATCGGAGGGGGCGATGAACCAGGAGAGACTGTGGACTCTGAGCAACAAACTGAGGGTTTTGGAGGGGATAGGTGGGGAGTTGGGCGAGCCTGGTGGTGGGTATTGAGGAGGGCACGTACTGCATGGAGCACTGGGTGCGGTGCATGAACAATCAATCTTGTAACACTGAAAAAATAAAATAAATATATTTGGGGGGAAAAAATCCCTCATGGAACTTAGTCCATTTTCAACATGATGCACTTGTTGACGTTGCCAACAAGACCTCCACACTGTCACTGGTGAGGAGACAATACAGCCTGCAACAAGAAGGAAGGGTCTTCCAAAGCCAGAAGTTAAACAGGGTTGCGCAGTGAGCCTTCCTGCTGCTCCTTTCTTACACACGACTCTCACTGCGCGTTCCCACCAGGAACTTCATGAAGTGGTTAGATCTGAAGGGAGAATCCTCATTTTCCCATAATTAGGGTGGGCACAGGAAACCAGTAGCTGCATCCCTTCCTCGCACACAAATGTTATGAGCAGCTATGTGTTCCTTCTCCCCGCAGACTTTTACTGAGCCTGTCCATATCCATACGCATTGTGCCAGGTCTCCAGGACGCCAAGATAATGACACAGACCCCACTGTAGAGAGCTCTGAGTCCAGAGGGGAGGCAGACAGATGTGTGAACGATGACAGCAGAATGACTGACAGCAGTGGGAACCTGGGAGTTGTATCGGACCCTGCCTAGAGTGAACCTGCTTCCTCTTCCCCCCAAAGTTAGACTACAAGCTCCACAGAGGCAAAGATTTCCATTTTATTTACTGTTCCCTCACCACCTAGAACAAGGCTTAGCAGAGTGTAGGCACCCGATGAATACGTGTTGGAGGAGGGACGGAACATGACAACGTGGGGTGCTACAGAGCCGAGTCCGAGAGAGGAACGGGTCAGCCAGGATTCGGAGTGGACTGGGGGTTCCTTGCAGAGAAGATGGAGAAGCCACGGAGCACGTTCCCGGGTAGAACCAGATTTTGTGGGGCCTGAAATTTGCATATTTGGAAGGGGAAGGGGTTAAAAAAAAATACGAAATTTTAAATATAACGTTGCTGGAGGCCCTCCCAGGGCTCTGGAAGGAATCCTGAAACTGAAGAATCCTTAGCTTCCAGATAAATCCTCCTCTCAGCACCGTGAGTTCCGGAAGCAGCGAAAAGTTTAGGAGCGCTGGGGCAGAGCTGAATAAAGGGGACAAGGTGCCAACAGGCCAAGGGCTTGGGAAACTAGTCTCGAGGGGTGCTACAGCATCTCTGGAAATCCAGCGTGAGAGAGAAAACACTTACGAGCACTCCTTTCTGAAAGGGTGCTCTGTGTGGCTGCCAAGAACACGTGAAGAGGCGACCTGAGGTGAGCACTGGGGCTCTGCGATGCACGTGCGGGGGAAACAGAGTGCTTAACTGTCGGAGGACCCTGCTTTCTCCGACAGGTCCGACAGAGGACCGGAGGACAGGTGGGCAACGCTGGCGTTGGAGAGGACTAGCTGTGCCCCAGGCAGCCCTCAGTCTCTCATCTAAAATAGTAAACAACTGGGGTGCCTGGGTGGCTCAGCTGGTTGAGTGTCTGACTCTTGAAGTCAGCTCAGGTCTTGGTCTTGGGGTTGTGAGTTCAAGCCCCGAGCTGGGCTCCGTGCTGGGCACAGAGCCTACCGACAAACCAACGATACATAAAGAAACAGTAAGCAATTCGAGTGGCATCTGTTTGAGGAGGTAACGACGATTGGCCGGCCTGGGGTGCCCATGCGTCTCTGAGCCACCCCTGGACTAGAGCCTACACTGGAAGAGGAGGCCAGAGTGGCAAGTGTGCCAGACTGTGTGCGCCAGTGGCAGGTGTGCCTGAGGAAGGAAAGTGCTGCAGGAGGAAGGGGGCTGAGCGGCACAGAACAGGTCCCGAGCCACGCTCACCCAGGAAAGACCCTCCTGGTCACAGCCATGCTCTTCCTTCCCTTGAGCCGGGACGTAAAAACTTAAGAGATCGTGATAATCAAAATAAGATTACCTCCCCTCCAGTAACACATGTTCTTCTCCAGTCTGTTCATCAGTGTGTGCGGGAACAACGGCCTCAACAGCGGCTGAGAAGCATGCTTGTTTAAAAGGAGGTCCGGTAACACTAACACTACGGTGTGCAACCTGAGATTATCTGGTCTAGCCCTCCCCTTTTACAGATAGGAAAACCCGGGAGCGTGGGAGTTACGTGACTGTCCCCAGGCCCAGGGGGAGTTGCCGGCAAGCCTGGGCCTGAATCCCAGGTCTCCTGACCCCGCTCCACACTCTTCCCCTCGGCCTCTGTGTTTTGATTTTTGCACTTTCAATAACAGTGTGCACCAGCACGTGATACAAAGAACTGGAGGAAAAAGAGGACCTTATCTAAGCTTGGACTGCAAAGCAAGCTCAAACCTGAGCGTTCCCAAATGGTTAACTGGCGAATGTTTAGAAGAATGCACAGTGGACACCAAAGTCTCAGCCATCTAAATGGATTTCTCACATGGAAGTGTGGTGCTATCCTCACAGCAGGCTAAAAGAATGACACACTTATGGACACAGTTCTTTATATTATAAACACTGATAAGACGTTGAATCCCCTTTTTATACAGCACTAAAAAAAAAAAAAGCACTCAAATGAGAGGAGGACTTGTCACTAAATGAAGATTTTATTTAATTGGGCACACCAGCATTAGCAAAACTTGGACACTCAAAGTCCGTTTGATGAAAGAAAAAGAGTCTGGGTTTTGTATGTGTCAGTTTTATAAATAACTGTGGTTTTCCAAAAATTATTATCCTATTACTGAAATAAACAGAACTAAAGGCTCTGTGAAAACCGCCCAATCAATGGCATCTAGAAAATGGTCTAAGGGACGCGTAACAATGCAAACTGAGGTAATAAAAAAGGTGACACCAATTAATGAAAACCCACAGAGCTGCTTGCAGTTAGTCAGCTGTGCTCAACGGGGATGTGCAGAGAATGGCAATGAGAGAATCCCAGACGGGGAGGTAGGGGACGCCTCCACGCCCGGTGCCCAGCAGGCTCAGGAGAAGAGAGCTGAGTGGGATCCTGAAGGTCTTCTCCGCTAAGAGATGCAAAGGAGGGGGTACAGAGGAGGGAGGGAAGGAGGGAGAGGGAGAGGGAAGGAGAGAGAGAGAGAGAGCAGAGAGCCTGAGGGGCGGGCTCAGCATGTGCCTCTCACTTAACTCGTCCATCCCAGCTTCCAATTCTGCCTGCCGTGTTTGCATAAGCATAAAGGAATAATGAAAGCAAAAAAGAAAAAGATGCACCAAGGTAATCGTATAAATAGTTCTATCTTAAATCTGTATGACAGATCCTTTTCCAGCCAACAATTTTTCTTTCTAGCATTTTGCTTCAAATTCTTAATCCCTCCTATGTCAATAAAAACTATTGTTGGAAATCTGAACTGAAGAGGTCAAGTAATTAAGCTAAAAGGCTCTAAAAGGCCCAATACAGTCAGATTTCAAAACAGGTCTAAGCTACTCATTTGAAGATGGAAGCTGGGCATGGGAGCAGGGGAGGGAATATTCATAACACATATCTGGTTCTCAGAAGAGTTTCTGCATGTCTCATCTCCAGAAAGGCTGCTCGGGGACCAGCTAAAGGCAGGTGTGAGGAGTTGGGATTAAAATCCTGGTCCCCAAAACGTTTACCATTGTTGGAGGCGGTGACAGGCAGATAGGAGTTCATTACACCGGTCCAAGTGTTCTCAAGGTGCAATCCCAGACCAGCAGGTTCAGTATCATCTGGAACTTGTGAGAAACACAAATTCATCCCAAAGGTACTGAATCGGGTATTTTGGGGGCAGAGACTAGCCATCTGGGTTTTTAATAAAGCCAGGTGATTCTGATGTTCAACCAAGTTTGAGAAACCCTCTATGAGTTTACTTTTGTGTATGTTTGAGAATTTCATATTTAAAAAGTATTTTTAGGAAATCCTATCTCCAACTGCTTATTGGCTATGTGGCCTTGAGGCAAGTTACTAAATCTCCATATCTATGTCAGAAAATGGGAAAAGTAGGGGCGCCTGGGTAGCTCAGTGGGTTAAAGCCTCTGCCTTCGGCTAGGGTAATGATCTCAGGGTCCTGGGATCGAGCCCCGCATCCGCATCCACCTCTCTGTTCAGCAGGGAGCCTGCTTCCCCCTCTCTCTCTCTGCCTGCCTCTCTACCTACTCATGATCTGTCTCTCTCTCTGTCAAATGAGTGACTAAATCTTAAAAAAAAAAAAAGAAAGAAAGAAAAGAAAGAAAATGGGGAAAGTAACAAGTTCTCTGTCATCATCCCATGGTTACTGAAAAGTTTCAATATACAGCGCCTGTTCAGAGCAGGAATGAAATGGTAGTCATGAGGATCATACCAAGTTGTGTCACCTGGACATAAGAAAACTTTGGTGCCTACAATACACACATGCTTTTGCTGAATCACACACACGTTATCTCACAAAACCTCCCCCCAACTCTGTATGTATCATCAGCATTTAACAGACGAGGAAATTGAAGCTCAGAGGGGTTACATAAATGAGTGAAGGTCACACAGATGGTGACCGTTGGATCTCCTGGCTCCAAGCCCAGGACCCTTCCCATAACCCACCTGCAGTAAGCACGATGGAACGCCAAAGTTCTATAATAGGAAATGCTTCCCCAACGTCTCCACTTCCCTCTGTTTGAAAACTGCATAGCACCACGCCACACTGTGATGCTTCAGCCACCACCTCTCCAGGGAGGACGAAGTCTGAGGCTTTCTGACCAATCCTGGGCACTGAACTGACCCCCTGCCCCATGATCTCACCAAGGGAGAGAGAAAAGGCAGAGTCCTTCCATGAAAAAAGACTCGTTTTCAGTCTCAAGAATATTAAAAATCATCATTTTTGATTAAAAATCAAAAAACCCCGAGGGCGCCTGGGTGGCTCAGTGGGTTAAAGCCCCTGCCTTCAGCTCAGGTCATGATCTCAGGGTCCTGGGATCGAGCCCCGCATTGGGCTCTCTGCTCAGCAGGGAGCCTGCTTCCCCCTCTCTCTCTGCCTATCTCTGCCTACTTGTGATCTCTCTCTGTCAAATAAAATAAAATCTTTAAAAAAAAAAATCAAAAAACCCCGAGATACTAAGTCTTCCTGAAGAACGAGGTTTGAATGTTGGGACATATATTAATGTCATCAGGGAGTATTTAATATACTTTACCAATAAATAGTTTAAGGGTCATCTTTATGAGGAAAGCCTAACTTCACGCTTAAATTGTGTACTTTTTTCTCCACAGGGTCACAAATATAGTACCCCATCCAACGATTCACCCCCCCTCAAACAACAACTTTCTGCTTTGAGGTACATTAGCTATGGAACACATAAGCCTACAGGCCTGAACTGTTCAATACAGTAGCCACCAGCCATATGTGGCTATTCTGAATTCAGAAATGCTATAGGCATAAAATTTCAAAGATTTAGCAGTAATAAAACAACATACAATGCCTTGATATTTCTATAAGGATTAATGCTGAAATATTTTGGCAATAATGGGTTAAAATTACATTATTAAAATTAATTACACTTATTTCTTTTTAATTCGGCTACCAAAATTTTTTTAATTACATATGTAGCACCCATGCTGTATTTCTATTCAACAGTACTATTATAGACTGTAGGAAACTTTTTTTTTTAAGATTGTATTTATTATATCTTTGACACAGAGAGAGAGAGAGAGAGAGAGAGAGCAAGCATGAGCAGGGGGAGCCGCAGGCAGAGGGAGAGGGAAGAGCAGGCTCCCCGCTGAGCAGAGAGCCCGATGCGGGGCTCGATCCCAGGACCCTGAGCTTCTGACCTGAGCCGAGGGCAGAGGCTTTAACCCACGGAGCCACCCAGGCACCCCTAGACTGTAGGAAACTTGAAGATACAGGTAATTTTTTAAACTTCGAGGCAAAACAAAGGACAAACTACTTCCTGAAACTGTTACTTGTGGGGACAAGACAGATTTTAGAAAAATATCATCCCACATTAGAGACAAAACAGGTCTCGTCTTGGTTAAGCAAAGGAGACAAGCTGCATTGTTCAGTGTTGCTAAGGGGCCCCACCTTGTCTACCTTTCCTATCTTTTTCCCCCAGGAAGAGGTATCTTCCTTGCCCCACACCTTACGGGTCTCCATTACCTTTTCCACATATAGTCATGGGATGCTGGTATTAAGGTCACGCAATGATTTTTTCCAGATATACTATAACCATAGAAGGTGAATGGCTGACAAGCAGCAGGACAGATAACAAAAGGGTACTGGCTAAAAAGACAGAAAAGGGTTTTGACTTTGTTCACATACATGTGCACTTCTGTACTCAAGTAAGTACTTACATAAAATGCTGGCTGGGATTTTAGATCAAAAATAACAGAAGCACAGGAGAGTTTCAGGGCAGAATACCCACAGCCTACTCAGTCAAGTAGCTTCCTCTAGATGCACCCCTTCTTACTTTTGGCAATTCAACTCATTTGGTTATTGGTGGCTAAACCTTTAGGGTTTAATAGGGGAAGGCTGAAGAAGATCCAGTGTCTCCTGGAGGGTCCTTTCCACAACCCATTCTTTGCCAACACATTCCTCAAAGAGTGACCAGGACCAGGCCAAAAAGAACAAAAGGGGTGGAGGAGGGAGCACTGATATTACGTCAGAGATGGAACACAAAGAAAACAAAACCACTCATGGTTCCCACCGGGGCCTACGCCACCCCCCGTCAGTGGGGGAGGCCAGAGTATAAGCCCTAGCCCCAGTACAGCAGAGCTGTGTAGTAACTGAGCGTGCTCGATTAGCGATGCCACAGTGGGTCACAGGAGTGCATGGCCTGTGGGAAAATGTGGGGCAAGGGTTTCAAAAGGCTTCCCAGAGGAGCTGGCGTGTGAGCGGGGACTCGAAGGGCAGACAGGCGCGGTCTGGTGGTGAAGCGTGCCAGGCACAGGAAGAGCTGGGCGGCCTGGTCAGGATGCACTTTGGAAGGTGGGGGAGATGAGGCCAGCGAGCCAGTTCAGGGTTGGCCTCCAAGGATCAAATAAGCCATGCTTTGCCTTCTTTGCAAAGAGAAGTTAGAGAAGGTATCTGTGCCTCAGAAAAAGCAGTCTGGCAGCACGCTGGAGCACAGCTCAGAGCAAGGAAAGATTCACTGCGGTAAGTTGACCGGGGCCGTCTAGATAACCTTTGGAGGTGAGCTCGCTGGACGGCAGTCACTACTATCTCCATCTGATAGAAACCCAATCTTAGCTTGGAAATGTCAAGTAGGTTTGAAAGACACAGGACTCAGGTCTCATGACTGAGCACAGGGCTCCTTCTATCAGTCACTTCTGCTTCGCCCTTCGTAGTGACAACTCTCCATAGCCAGGAGATCTCAAAACAGAACTTCGGCCTGGCTCGTCCCCGAGAACCTGGCTACACCCTCAGGGATCCATTCGTAGGTGGTACTTACTCTTGTCTGGAAAGTGAGCACTCAAACTTGTAAAGCCTCAGAATGTTACTCTAAAAGAAACTTAGGACTAGCTGTATCACATTACAGGGATATTTCAAACTTCTGGAAGGTGGAGGATAAACTATAATTTCCAAGCCTTCTTGGTTCTAAAATTATACTCACAGTGATATGTCATCTGCAGGCTTGTCAGGCCTTCGTGAGTCTCCGGCATGGTTCTCCCTGCTAACTCCAAACTCTGCTGCCACTTCTATTCATTTCCAGGCTGGCCAACCCATTTCACTCGCCTTACCCACTACATTGGGTGGCAATCCAATATCCTCTATTTTGTAGCTCCTACAACTCAACTTTAGTTTATTTTGAATAAACTAAAACTCTAGGCTTTTGACCGGACTCCATCACAGGTTATTCTGGGACCAGAGCTAATAACCCTGCACCATGGAGCTTTAGCCTGAGAAGAGAACTCCGAGATTATTTACTACATGCTTCTCGTTTTACTGATGAGAAAACTACTGAAGCCGGGGCTGGGGAGAGGAAGGAAGAGGGATGATCGGCAGGGACTGCAAGGCAGATGTGGGACCAAAATTATGTCTCCAGTCTCCAAATGGCTTTCTGTTAGAGCCCCCCCCCCCCACCTGCTACCTGTGACATCGCTCAGCCGCCTTGTACTCAGCCACGAGTGGTCAAAGAGCATGCGGAGCAACAGCAGCCTCCTCTAAACACAACAGAGACCAGCGTGCCCATGTTACTGGTTAAGGAATAAGCATTTCAGGGTTATCCTGGAGCATGCTGTAAATTCATTAAAAAATACATCTAGGGAAGGGAGTAAGATGTCTCCAGCCTCTTAGATACTCCGTTGATCCCTATGCCTATATAACCTCTGGGGAATATGGTAAAATCTGACACCCAAAACAAGAAAGACTCTCAGTACCAATGAATTCTCTTTGGTTCACATTTCCAACCCCTTCAATCTCTCTCCTTCTCTCCGCTACTCAGTCACTGGTGTTCTGTCACGTGTAAGTTGGTCTTTCTCTCAAAATTTTTTAAGGGCAAGGAGTTTTTCAACCTTTCTTTTTCATCTTTATAATACCAATGCTAAGCCCAAGCAAATATGTTCATATTTGTTCATGAATTAAGTGTCCACGTGTCATAAGTTAAGCGTCCAGGTGTGGATTTTGGAAAATCGTCTCACTGGAAGCCAAAAATCCCCGGCTCTGGCTCCTACAAAGAGGTAACTTTTACCAAGTTACCTAACCTCTCTGTGCTGTGTTCTCATTTGTAAAAAGACAAACAATAATAGCACTTGCCTCCTGGAACTGTGAGAATTGAAATAATCTTTTTAATAGGCCTAAAACAGTGTTTGGCACAGAGCAAGGCACTATATATTTATGTTAGTACTCCAAAACACAAAAGAAAGCAATTGGCATTACCTTGTCATAATAAAAATCCCAATCAGCCCTCCTGCCTCCCTGCTGATGGACGACAGGAGAAAGCAGCACGCCCGAGCTGGGCGACTTTTCCTGTTCTAGGTGAGCGAGAATCCCAGAAAGTAGAGAGTCACTTTGGATTGTAATGGGTAGTGACACAGTTGTGGAAGTCCCTTCCCTGGGACAGTTTTCCATGCCTGCAAGCATAGTCAATTCACCCCGACCCATCGAAGCATGCACTCCCCAAAGTATCCTTCGAGGGACAGCACCACAAAATACGTGTGCACCTTCGGGGGCCTCATTCATGCAAACTGTTCATACAGACGGTCAGGGGCCCTTGTGCCTTCTGTAAAGCAGGACCGGGCCTGCTTCGGACGCTAAAAATTCGAGAACATGTCCTTGCTGGAACTGATGATGATTTAAGTGTTGTCTGCCTAAGTGGAAAAGGATGGGTAAGATTAGCACTCCTTGTGCCTAATAAATACCATGTGAGAGCCCTTCATTGCCAGACCTGGCTGCTTGTGGAAAGGAAGGGTGTTGGTAAGTGTAAGTCTGGCAAATCTCCGTGCTTATAAATGTGGGTTGAATGAGAAAACAAACAAATCAAGGGGAAAACCAACAAGCACAGTGAAGGCTTATGGCCCTGAATAAGTAAACTTTCCTGGTTTTATCACCTGGAAATATGTCTCTACAGAAAGCTTACAGGAAATTTCCTACACCGCTCAATATCTTAAAAACACAAAAGAACTACTTATTAAATATCACCAACGTCATTAATATCATTAATTATTTCTAAAGATGTCTATTGAGATGCCAGAAAATCTGCAGGGCCAAAGGGTTAGGGTTGGGGTTAGGGTTAGGTTTAATTAACTCAATCACAGTCACCTCAAGTTTCATAGGACATACACAACAACATGATCATTGCCCATAACCTTATACTTCGGGGTTTGTGTCTTAATTCACTTCTCTATCTATTTCCAGAGTAAGCAGAACTTCAGAGAGAGAAAAGGTTTTCCCAAGCAACACACTTACCTGGCCAGCCAGAAGGCGGTCTCTTACCTGCTACTCCTACCTGTTACTACATCGCCACAGGTACTGCCTCCCATGCAGCCAATTAGCTTATCATGTGTTCATTCGAAATATCAAACTAAGAACTCAGACTCCGTTCTTACCACTTAAAGATCCCAGAAAAATAGCAAAGAGAAAAGGTATCTCAAAAAAGAAACTTGTCGGAGTGCCTGGGTGGCTCTGGGGGTTAAGTGTCCAACTCTTCATGATTTCAGCCTCAGGTCCTGATCTCAGGGTTGTGGGATCGAGCCCCTGCATCTAGGTCCGAGCTCAGCAGGGAGTCTGCTTGAGAGTCTCTCTCCCTCTCCCCTGCCCCTGCTCACACACAGTCACGTGTGCACTCGCTCGCTCTCAAATACAAATAAATCTTTAAAAAGAAACTTTCCAAAAAACACCTAATGAGTATATCTAACTCATGAAAATTCAGCTCTTCTTAATCTTCTCATCTTTCAATCTTCCAAATTCCCCAAATAAGACCTGTGCTACAGTTCACGGATGCCTCTTGAAAATAACCCAATGAAAGGGCAACACCAACCGCATATTCCCCAGCCATTCCTGACTCTTTGAGGACACACCCTGTTCCTCTAAACTGCTGAGAAATAACAATTCGAATAAATTGTTTCCAGGAATTTAGAGTTGGGGGGGGGGGGCAAAAACAGGTATTCAAATGTAAACAGGGTAACTAACCTGCAGACGTCAACAATATCCTGATTGTTCCCCTGTTAGTCATTCACAGCCCACAAAGTCATTTTTCAATGGGGTTGGCAGTGAGCCTGGATGGGCATGGAGAAGTTTCGCCACGCACGGCGTCCCCTGCTTACTGTCGAAATGAGGGGACAAGACCCACCTATGGAGGTGTCTGTAAGCTGAATCCAGCAGCCTCTGAAACTTCAAAACGTCCACACACAGACTTCTCTAAGAGACACTGGTTTTACCTAGCACAAAACAAGCAGCGGCTCCTCAGGGAGACCTTAAACGGTGTCCCGGCAGAGGAGAAAGAAACATGAATGCTGAAGAAAAGCAGCGAGAGGAGACTTCTGATCGAAGTTTTACAGAACAAATACTAAGTTGCATTAAGGGCTTTAAGATATATTTAGAGTTACTAGTGAGTGCACTGTTAGTCATCCACAGCCCACAAAGGCATTTCTCAATGACCATACACTGTACTAATTGCAAAGAATTGGGAACCAATTAAATAACCATCAAATTATGATACTGCCATAAAACTGAATACCATACAGCCATTAAGAATAATGACATAAATCTATGGTGATAGAGAAAGATGTTTTTGATAGGTTCTGGGAGAAAATTAATGCAGAAATCTATAGTATAGTACATTTTCCAAACACACGCACCCACAGTAAGTTATATTTTTATATGCATAGGAGAAAGTCTGAAAGTGTATACTATACACCAGGGGCGCCTGGCTGGCTCCGTCGTCGGAAGAGCACGCAACACTTGATCTCAGGGTCGTGAGAGCAAGCCCCACGTTAGATGTAGAGTGTATTTAAAAAAAAAATAAAAACAAAACAAAAAAGTAAGTGTATACATCAAATAACTAATTGTGGGCACTTGGAGTAAATATAAGGGCACTTTATATTTTTCCCTATTTCTATACTATATTTATTACACGCACTCATTACTTTTAGGCTTTCTAAACTGTGTAACATTTCCCCCAAGGACTGATTGTATACATAACTAAAATCAGCAAAACTTGATTTTAAAATGTTACCTTTTGAATAAAGTAAGTTACTTACATTTAAATGTTACACAGGTACTCTCACCAAGTACCTGGGCTACTGACCATAATATAAGGAACAGCACTAACAAATAGAGCTCATGACTGTGCTGGCATACTTTTTAAAAATCATCTTGGAAAAAAAGCTGTCTTCCAAGCAGTTTATTGGATTCACATTTGCTGTAAAGGACCAACAATCACAAGTAAGAGGATCTGCCCTGGACAGAGGCCCCTGAAATCTCCTTGCTTCTCTTATCCGTTATTAGCTCTTTTTTATCTTGCTTCCCCCAGGGGAAGAAGAGAAACACTGTCAGATAAGAAAAAGCTTCTCAGGTATGTTCCTGCTGCCTTCGCCATTCTCTCACACCCGTCCCTGCAGATGTTCAGAGCCTGAGCCCCCGATGCTGCCAGCACCTTCTGGACCCACCGGGGACAGCTGCCACCGGCACAGCCTCATCCAGGACAGTGGAAAAAAGAACTCCCCGTGGACCTGCCCAGGGTGAGACTGACCGAAACGAGTAACTGGGGCGCGAGCAGCTGATGTTTTGAGCACTAGAAAGAGAAGGAAGTTTATATTTTAAGTAATCTCTACGCCCAACGTGGGGCTCGAATTCATGACCCCGAGAACAAGAGTCACATGCTCTACTCTACCAACGGAGCAACCAGGTGCCCTGAGAAGGAAATATTTTAAAAGTCACTTGTGTGATTAAAAAAAAAAAATCACACAGCATCTTTCTATAGTGTATTTAAGCCTCTGGATAAATATTTCTACACATCTGGAGAAACACTGACAAAAGACTTTTAAGAATATTCACAAGGGAACGCAAACCACACAACTTCCTCCAAAAAATCCTAAGTTACATCAGCTAGGAGCTTTGACCAGCTAAATCTACACAGCATAGAAGGGGCTCAAGCTACTCAATGAATAAATGAACTATTGTGCTAGCAGAAAGGAATCCAAGATAATGAATAACATCTCTACACAATATACCAGAGGGGAAGAAAACTAAATCCCTTGGATGAAAATCTGCAGTGAAAAAGCCAATCATATTTACAGACTTTCTCAGTTCACAGTTAGCAATATCATTTTGAAGGCAAAAAAATGTAAGGCAGCCTCACGTGTCACCAACCAAAACAATTTAATTCAAATCCAATCCATTATAGGAAACTTTAAGTTCAGATTATTAAAGACATTAATTGAAAATAAAGTTAGTTAACCACTTTATAATAGCAACTGAACCTCTATGTTTAAAAAAAATCACTATATATATAGTGATATAGATATAAATATCTATCTATATATAGATAGATATAGATATAGATATAAAAAAATCACTATATATATATATATATATATATATATATAAAAATCACTAAATACTAGTTTAACAGTCCCTCTAACAGATCATTTGAAAGGCTCAATTGTCCCCTCTGTAGTGCATGTTGGTGTTTTTTCTGCGTTTGCTTAAAAAATTATGTGCCTTTATTGTACTAAAGAAATTCCGGGAGAGAAGCACAACCTACTCATTGATGATAACACAACCATTTTTCACATTCCTCCCTTACAAAGTCTATCAAAGCCCTTTGCATTTATCCCAACTGCTATGAGCTTAGCTAAGGACAAGAAGGAAAACATTTCTATCAGTTGGTTCAAAGTTTAGGTTATTTCTTAAATAAAACCTTAAAAAAAAGGGAGGGTGCGCCCGGGTGGCTCAGTTGGTTAAGTAGCTGCCTTTGGCTCTGATCATGGTTCCAGGGTCCTGGGATCGAGCCCCGCATCGGACTCTCTGCTCAGCAGGGAGCCTGCTTCTCTTTCTCCCTCTGCCTGCCTCTCTACTTACTTGTGCTGTGTGTGTGTGTGTGTGTGTGTGTGTCAAATAAATAAATAAAATCTTAAAAAAAAAAAAAAGTTTAGGTTATTTCTTACTTTGTTCCAGGCTAACCTACTAAAATGAGTGAAAACACATGGAACTTCAACAGTCATGTTCCTTAAACCCCCCCAATGTCATCCTAACTTTCACAATAACATAAATACGTCATGTAAATATGTTTTCATCTTGCAAAGGACTTCTTTACCAACCCCACAGGAGGCGACTGCAACGTGCCTCCCTGGGTTTATGTCTGGCAACACTGCAGCTAGGTGGGACAGAATTTTGAATGAACAATAATACAAAGTTGTTTCTAGATAAAGCAGCCTCCTGGAAACCACGGTCATCCATAAAATGTCAACATATCTTTCCTCCCAAAGAAAAATCAAAGTGGAACCAAAGTGAATCTACAGGAGAAGAAAGGAGAGTTCACCAGAGACAGGCAGAGCAAGTTTTAAAGTCCGAATGCCAGAAGGCGGTCAGCATGCACACACAATAAAAGCACTTGGTGGAGAAGACCACAGAAACGCTGTGGGCGATCGCTCTCACCAGCACTGGCCCGGCGCCCTCTGCCTCCACTTCGCCCTGGGCTGCATCCTTGCGTTGCAGGGGGGATTCAATCACCAGCTCCTTCTTGACATTCCTACTACTTGTCCTGCATTTATCAGCCTGCATTCTCGGCCGAAAACACAAGTCAGAAAGTCTGCAACTGGGACAGCTGCGAGTCCCCAGCCGTGCAAGGCACAAGCATCCCCTGGCCCGAGCACGGAGAAGAAGCTGGCTTCCTGAGAGCACAAGTGATCAGCCTGCTGGCCAGGTCCACGGAGCCGGTGGGGTGGGAGGGCACAGCGGCCAGGGCCGGCCCCCAGGGGTGTTACTACTGCTCGGAGAATGGGAGGCTCCCACACGCTGGCCAAAGGCAAACAAACCCGGACTGTACAATACACAGTGTGCTGTCTCTCTGATAAAGACCGGCCTCATTGTGTCTGTTCCATACGGCGTGGGCCAAATGGAGCCGAATCCAAACAGCGCAGTGTTTAAAAGAAAATCAGTCACAGTTAGACTCTTTCATGATTATTTCAAGTCTGAACCTCCTGGAGTTGAAGGGACAGCGAGGTTGTCTGGGTGTTCCAAAATTCCTGTAGTTTCTGGGTGCTTTCCTTATGTTACGGCTGAACCCCAAATGCTTGGCTGATGGGCCAAACAGGGAAGGGCAAAGAGTGAGGGGTCCCACAGCCTGCACCTCACAGGTGCGGGTGTAACGAAAGCATCCCTCCCTACATGACAGACCTCAGCACACGGAACTTGATTTAGCGACTATTTTATGCCAGAAAGACAAGGTCATCAAACAGTCTCATGGGATGCTACCTATCATAGTAAATGCTTTTATTAAACAGAATATTACTTTAAGTCCATCAATAGGTGTGTCGGTAATGAGCCCAGGACGAGATACTGAGAGGGTCGCAGTAAACACATAGGCAGTGTCTCTCCTTTCTGTCACTCAAACACCAGGAATCCTGGGTGTGAATATTAATTGTGCAATAAGTCACAAGGGTTCAACTAGGCCATTACAAAAATTAATAGTTTCTACAAAAATTTTTTTTTAAACTAGCCCATTTCTGAACCTTGGGTAATCTTTCAGAGTAAATACAAACTTACTTGCCAAATCTAGGTTCTAAAACAGTACAATATCTTCATAAAGTTATAAGAGGAACAACAACAACAACAAAAAACAGCCTTGGTGACATAAATATAGAATTGAAGTAGCAGTTACATCAAAACTTAATAATTATCCTATTAAATCAGAGGAGGCAAGACGGTCTGAAGCCACACACTACACAGACTGAGCCTCAGTAAAGTACAGCTTAACCAACAATTTGAACAACTCCCTGAAATGGCTTGAGAAGTTCCAAATAGCCCAATTCTTCCTCAATTCCCGCTTTCATTAAGTCACCAGCAGGTCAGGACTTTGACAGAAATGCTATCATGTTTATTTGGTCAAAATTACTTATATTCTGTATGTAAATAACTTAAGGCGTTCTTTGTTGTATGAAGACAAGCGCCCAGCGTGGACAATTCACACAATCTTTGTAACAGCCAAGCAGGTAACGTGGTTCTCCCCATTTCACAGATGCAGAAGCTGATGCACGGAAGGGTTACACATGCGCAGAAGGTAACACAGTGAGCAGTGGCAATATGGGTCCAGTGTACATACTCTTTTTTTTTTAATAGCAAATACTTATTTTTTATAAAGATTTTATTTATTTGACAGAGAGAGAGAGAGAGACCACAAGTAGGCAGAGAGGCAGAGAGAGAGGGGGAAGCAGGCTCCCCGCCGAGCTGAGAGCCCGATGTGGGGCTCGATCCCAAGACCGTGAAATCATGACCTGAGCCGAAGGCAGAGGCTTAACCCCCTGAGACACCCAGGTGCCCTGGTACTCTTAACCATGATACTATGAACCAGTTGTCTACTCCAATTATGCCAACTGCTAAAAACAAAATCTGTAAAACCTACTGATCAGCAGCTAAAGGTGAAGGCTATATCTGCATTTAATCAAGGTAATTTAGTGAAGAGGTAAAAAGGTAAAAATGGCATAGCACAGTGCCACGTACATAGTAGGTATTCATTTAAAGGGTAACTGGTATAAAAGCAAGAAAAACACATTTTTTTAATTTCTCACACAGAGATTTGCATAAAAAGGGACTGATTCATGTACTGGTTCTCAACGTGTTTACAGGAAATGCAGCAGCAAAGTTCACACTGCTTTCTCACCATCCTCTGAGAGCATTATACTTAAATCCTGGGTATAGGAAAGCAATTCCGAGAGCAAGATGGTCATGTAATCTACCACCTTTGAAAGGTCCGACTTATGAGAGAAGGAAATTCTCAGGACAGAGAGGAATGGAGATACTATTGCCAGCTACATAACTTCTCAGGCAATGTCAAGTGCTCTTTTTCTCTGCTTACTTAGGACGACCAACACTTCAGAAGTCTGCCAGTCTATGGGAGTCTCGTGTACAGTATTTAACTCCAGAACCTAAACCTCCAAGGAGGATGTGGTTTCTCTAAAGGGTTTGTGAGACCGATGTCTGAGAACATGAGAGGGACATCTGGTCAGAACAGTCACAAGAGGAAATGCCATCTTAGAAGGACAGGAAGTAGGTGGCCAAGGGTTCCTTTGCACCATTACAAAGAACAAGGTATTTCCTGGACGTATGGATTCAAGTCCACCAACATTTGCGGAGCTGCTACTATCCAGCAACCCCAAGTTCTTTCACACGTTAACTTGTACAACTCTTACAATAACAAAAACACCTATTCATATGTATTAAAGGTATGTAGCATTTTACTGTTTAAACAGAATGGAGTAAACCCTGTGGGGAAGAAGGATGAAATGAATGCTTCTGTATATGAACTTCAATTCTCAAGTTTTAATAGTCACACAAATTATTTATATAGGTTGGGTACACAAAACCTGAAATCTGTATAAAAAATATGGAATTTTCCGAAAGCAAATTTTTACTGTAAGGAAGGCTAACTTTAGACTGTATAGCCCCCATCTTCCCTCTCCCACTATAAGATGAAGTTCTGTCACATTCTGAAAAACAAGGAGCTTAAGACCCTCTGACCCAGGACTCCTACACATGCCTTAAGACCCAGTTTAAATGCTATCTTGATCCTCCTAGCCAGGATTGATTAGCTCCTCTACTGTTAATCCTCTGGGCATTCCTTTTATTTACCTCTATTTTGGAGCTTTTCACAGTCCACCTTCAATTAAGTTTGTATGTGTCACACTCTTTGATGAGACTATAAATTCATGAGGGCAGAAACTATATCTTAACCACCTTTGCATCTCCAGTGTCTTAAGTACTGCAAGCACTCAAAACACATTTGCTGAATTTAAGGTTTATGTCAGTTTTGTGTCACTGGTTATCTGTATCTCTAAAATAAAATTTAGTAGTTGTAGAAATATGCCAACGTTTTCATTTGCTAATGGCCCATGTCAAGGCAGAAGTATTCAACTGTTCATAAACCGAAACCCAATGGACCATTTACTAATAATTAAAATATTCCTTTCTCCCAGCTAAGAAAATGTTATCCCACAAAACTTGCGAGACATTTTTCAGACAAAGGTACACTTGAAAACAGTACAAGTGAACCTTGAAGAAGTATAAATAAAATTGGTTTTAGTAATGAATTATATAAAATTTAA
This sequence comes from Nasua narica, assembly GCA_028533885.1. Classification (NCBI taxonomy): domain Eukaryota; kingdom Metazoa; phylum Chordata; class Mammalia; order Carnivora; family Procyonidae; genus Nasua; species Nasua narica. The sequence goes on along the minus strand of CM052810.1, from coordinate 10,336,591 downwards.
AACTGCATTTTGCTGCAGCTAAAACCCATACAAGGAATAAATAATTACCTCAACAAAATTTTTCACTCTCCTATTAGGGACTCCTGCCGTATCAGAACGATATTTAAACATAACAATTAACTCTAAAGTTAACTTTATATATATATATATATAATCAATATATATATATAGTCATAGACTTCAAATTTTATATATATTATATATATATAATACTTTATATATATATACACACATATGATTTTAAAGTATATGTAAAGGGGACACCTGGGTGGCTCAGTGGGTTAAAGCTTCTGCCTTTGGCTCAGGTCATAATCTCAGGGTCCTGGGATCGAGCCCCACATTGGGTTCTCTGCTCAGCGGGGAGATCCCCCCTCTCTCTCTGCCTGCTTCTTTGCCTATTTGTGATCTCTCTCCTCTCTGTCAAATAAATAAATAAAATCTTTAAAAAAAAAAAAAGAACATGTAAAGTATATTTAAATAAAGTATCTACATATAGAGACATACACCCAATTTGAGGTAGAGACTTTAATATATATTAAATATATGTATCTAAATATTTAAATATATGTATCTAAATATTAAATAACTGTATATACATATGTACATACACACACACAAACATACACACACATATCTACTCCAAAGTAATCATCTCTTTTTTCTTGTCTGGGAAAATGTGAAATGGTTAAGTACAAAGTATTAAGACAAATTGCAAAAAGGAGCAAATGACTAAAGATTTTCCACAGTGTATTATTACTAGTCAGCTTGCTAGCCAAAGAAAAGAAAAGGTGTCAGGAAAATGATCTGGCCTTCTGAGAAAAACAAAAATAGAGAAACAAAAGGCACAAGAAGCAGGCACAGAACAGAGAATTAGAGGCCACAGATGCAGAGGGCAAGGTGAGAAACAGTTACGGCAGAGGAGAGATATTGTGACAAAAAGAGAAATAGATGTTGGGGCTGGCAGAGGTGAGAGAAGAAAGGGTTTTCTGCATCAGACCCTTGAGGCCTCTTAGAAGAGTTAATATAAAAAAAAACAACCCTGATGTAAAGTCTGACGCTCACTTCGATTTCTCTTGTCATCAGAGATTTAATCAAATGATCACAGAAATGAAATATGCATTATCATCTAGTCTAGTGGTTTAGAGCCTGGAATCCAAGGCTAAACTCGGGAGGAAAGTGGTCTGTGAACCCTCCGAAGTTACATTTAAAATTTTGTATGTGTTTGTGATTTTTTTCTGAGAAGAGGCCCCTAGAGTTTAGCACTCAGAGGAGCCAACGGAGGACCACCTACTCACAGAATAAGGAAACAGGTCCAGAGAAATGAGCTATATAGCCAAGCAAAGGTTGGGGATATAGAGCTCTTCACTTTAGCAGGTTCAAATTATATTTAAGTAGAAACAATAACAGCAATTTAAACATCAGGCACCAGTTAAATAAACAAGCCATCCTATGGTGATCAGCAGCGCCAAACCTGCCGCCCACTCCTTTGTTGAGTGATGGCCGCGTCAGCGTATACTATACAGGTCAGTATACGAGACGTAATGCCAGCTGTACAACCCAAGGCCAAGAAAAGACACCTCCAACACAGGGCAAATAAGATAACCAATGCAAATTATGTTTTTTGAGAACTTTTAATGACATTAAGAAAATGCCCACAATAACGTGCACATATAAGACTGAAAAAAATATGACTGCTGATTAACTCTGGTATGTGAGACTATTAGGAATTTTTTTCTCTAGAATCTTCCTAAATTTTCTTCCAAAGCACTTATTATCTCTATATTCAGAAAGAAAATGCTGTATTGCAAAACAATAGTACAGAAAGAGCTCGCATCAATGTTTTGGCAGCTGTGCGCTAACACTTGAGCTCTCTGGGTCCCATGAACTTCACCTATAAAACGAAGAAAGTACACTAAAAAATCTTTCCAGCTCTACATGTCTATATGAACTATTCAAACTTCCCTTACTGATGAGATTTGGGGGAAAACAAACCAGCCCAATGGAATGACAAACATTTTAAAATCACATTTCCCCATTACACACAAAACAAAAACACAAAGACCAAACAGTGGCTCTATTTCTAAATGTATCAGATCCTCAATGAAAGATGTCCTAAATGTGGAGGGCCCTCCTCTGGGGGAGCAGGGGCCAAGCTGAGAGGCTGACAGATGACAAGGACTATGGGGTGTTCTATGGGTGAGGAGGGGGAGCAAGGGGAGGCCAGCTGCCCCCTCTGCACAGCTCTGGGGTAAATAAGCTCACAGTGCTGGGACAGCAGGGCCCAGGCCCTAAAGAAGGCTCTGTTTCCAGATAAGGCAATTAAACGGGAGAGTCCTTCCATTTCTAGAGACTGCTCTCTGGCCCTGGCTTTGTGAATTCAGCACAGCAACTTCACCACCCAGGGGTCCCTCCTCTGGAAAACAGGGAACAGCATGCCTACCATTACCATTCTAACTAGATTCTGTGCATTCCCAAGACCCAAGTGGATCATGGATATGTCCCACCGTGTGCAGGGACACAGACTGCCTGCAGCCACAAATGTTCCAGAAGCTTCTTCGTGAAGACAGCCCCACCCCCACCTGTGACATTCCCTCTCCCTGCTTCCATTTCTCCACACCCTCCATCACCATCTGGCATTCTGTATTCTACTTTCCTAATTTGCTAATCCCAATTAAGAGAGAGAGAGAAAGAGAGAGGAGACGCTCTGTAAGGGCAGAGATTTTTGTCTATTTTGTTCACTGCTCTATTCCTAGGTCCTAAAACTGGGTAATCGCTCAAAAAATATTTCTTGGACAAATTTACTGAAGAGTTAGGATCCCCGCAGTCTGGATAGAGAGCTTTTACTCTCTGCACACCAATAGTTTTTCTGTAAACTGTCAATTTATTTTAGACACAATAATGATAATTCAGCCAACAATGTCAGTGATTTGTATTAGAGGTGGAAACTTAAAAAGCAAAGGAAAACATCATGTGCCTGATTTTTCTCAGAAAACGAAACTCCCAGCCTGAGTTACCAACGCCCCGCCCGCTACACAGCCTCAACCCTGAGCACAGGGTCCACCCTGACGGGGCCATCCCAGCGCATTTGATCTCCCTGCCCCCCCACCACACACCCCTATCAGCTTTAAGCACTGTGGCAAGGGCAGAGGATATGTGGTGCATACAGAGAGAGCAGTCCATAAATGTTTGCTTAGAAATAAACGATAAATTGCTTCACTTTGGTTTGATTCGTCACAGACCCATGCCTCATAGGAGTTGAAATAAACGATTTTCTAACTTTCCTCACTCCATGAAAGGGTTGAGGTTAAAGGCGAGGAAATGTATGCATGGTGAGAAAAACAACCAAAAGATTTTTTTTTAAGCACTAAAGTTTTTCTTTCTAAATAAAAGGCCTCATTCCATCATAAGCGGACGACAAATGTCCATTCCTTCACTTCTCCCCATATCTACACCCTCCAAAGCCACTTAATGAAAACCACAGGGCCCCTGGGTGGCGCAGTTGGTTGAGCGACTGCCTTCGGCTCAGGTCATGATCCCGGAGTCCCGGGATCGAGTCCCACGTCGGGCTCCCAGCTCCATGGGGAGTCTGCTTCTCACTCTGACCTGCTCTCTCTGACTCTCTCTCTTTCCTAATGAATAAATAAATAAAATCTTTAAAAAAAAAAAAAAAAAGAAAACCACAAATAACCACCCTCCAAGTTTATCAGTTCTGTAAAATCTTTGTATATGTTAACATTACTTAATGCATGTTCCATCAGTGCTGATAAGGTACAAAACTGGCGGACCCCCTTGGATTACAGATGATGGAGATGGGGCAAGCTGGCAGGGGGCACAGGGCTGATGCTCCCAGGTGTCACAGTTCAGGGCCATCAGCTACCTACCCTGGGGGCGGGAGAGAGGATGGGCCTCCAGGCAAAATCTGGCCGCTTACTTCAGCAAAAAGAAAAACATCCCCAGGCTGCAAGGGGAAAGTCCACCAGGGGGAAACTTGGCAGTGAGTTGTGGAGTACCCCCCTAGGACTTCTGGCTTAATTAAACTAGCATTTAAAAGACAATGACCATTTACCATCATCCTGGTTCCCTAACAATAATTGGAAAGTCCCCGCTTTTAAAAAGCAGTAGATGATGTCCCCTCCATAAGATAAACTCATCAGCAGAAAAGGTGATGTGTCCCTTCTCATCCTGCCTCCTAAAGATGGTCTTCCACTTCTTCCAAGCTCATTGTGATGGATTTCCTATGTAAAACTAAGAGACTGCCAAGGAATACGAAACAAAGCCAGTTTTAGGGGGCTCCAACGTTATTCCTGGACAACACATCCTGACAAGTCACTTTCCCCCATGAGTATCTGTAAAAATATGGAACTCATCTTAATGAATTTCTTTGTAGATACACTACAAATAAGAGGACCAGAGCAGGAGATACAACCACAGTGTGTGGGGAGGGCCAATGACAAAGCCCCCACCTCTGCACTGGCAAATCGAAACACACACAATCACCTAACTTAGAGACCAATGGTGGTGGTGGGGTGACGGTGATGGTCATACAGCTGTGGCCACCTCTGGTCCTTTACTAAGGTTGTTGAATAGTCCTGTTACTTCCGTTACATTTCTGAAGTTTTATGTATGCAACACATGGGCTTCCAACTGTCCCCTCTCAAATAGAGGGAAAAATGGCTTCCTGGAGAAGGTATGGTTAAAAGGGAGAGGGTGATGTTTCATCAAGCTCTGAAAACTTGAACACCAGTGGTTGTGAATATTCCACTGCCCTTCCACAAAGAGGGACCAAGTCTTAAAGTCCTTCTGTTCATTCAAAACTAGAAGGTAAAATAAACACAAAACAAATAAAGTTTCCAATAAACACTTAGGAGCCCTCCAGGCACATACTTCCATTTATGCTTTGCCAAGACCTAAATCTATAAGTCAATACTTATTAGTTTGTAACTGTCACACAAGAATTTCAACACAGAAGACAGGAGGACAGGGAAGACCATGAGTGGCTTGGGGGATGGCAGAGGTGGGCAAGGAAAACATTGCCTGAGTCCCTACTGTGTGCTCGGCCCTTGACATATATCCTCATTTAATTCGGATCAATTTAACTGCTCCAATAGCAACACTATATTAGGCGCTTTGATTGTAGAAACTGATGTTCTTCTAAAGTAAATAATTTACCTTTAGTCTGCATTGTTACTATGCTTCAAAATTAATCTTAAATCTGTAACTAAATAGATAACTTCATCTCCCTTTTGAACATACATCTCCTTAGGAGCCACTGAAATTTAATGTTAATAGCAGTTGTGTCTGAAATATGGAACAAAGGCTTTTATTTACCCTTCTTTCTACTTACCTATATTTTTTAAACTTTCCTTATAATAAGCATGAGTTACTTTAAACTAAATACATTTTAAAACATTTTTAAATTTTAAATTTAAATTTTAAGACTTTTTTTATTAGTCTTTGGGAAATTTTTAAAAATCATGTAATACAAACAACTGCTCCTCTAGGGGCAGGACTAGGGGGAGGTTAGTGAGGCATACGATTCCAGAGCAGAATCTAAGAGAGCACTAAAAACTCAGCAATCAAGAGTGATGAAATTCAATGAAATTCTCAGATAAAAATCAAAATTAATGCCAAAAAAAGCCACGATAAACAAAACTTGAAAGGCAGATGGAATGGGATAGCAGAGGTGGGCAAGGAAAACATTGCCTCAGGCTCCAAGACGGCCCCACGTAGCAAAAGCTTACTCTGTGCCAGGCACTGTGATACACAGTATATTTATTCCTCAGTCAACCCTGAGACAGTTAATCTTATTTTATATATGAGGAAACTTAGGCACCAAAGTTAAGGAATTAGTCCAAGGTCACAGAGCTGGTATGTGGCAAAACAACGGGCGCCTGGGTGGCTCAGTTGGTTAAGCATCTGACTTCAGCTCAGGTCATGATCCCACGGTTCTGGGATCGAGCCCCATTCCCTCTGCCTCTCCCCCTGCTTGTGCTCTCTCGCTCCCTCTCTATCAAATAAAAAAAAAATTTAAAATCTTTTAAACGAGTCTACAAGTGACCAGTTTGTCAGATAGAGATTTAAACTCATGCTCAACATACATTCTTCTTCCTAAGATGATTAAGTAATACTGAGGCGATTTGGGCAAAGAACCAAAACCCCACGCTACTGAAACCTCTTTTATTTTATTTAATTGTTCATACAGAAGAGAAACCTCCTAATGGTTCAAAGTACGGAACAGAGCGAGGGCAAAGGCTTTCCTCTCATTTTAGTTCCCCACAGGAAGGAAGTCAGAAACAAACAGTGTGAACTGGAGATCTGGCTCCCAAAGCAAAGCAGTTTCTCCGGTGCTAAACTGGGATGACTCCCCAGCGACACCCCTTCCCCATGTGGCCTCCATGGTCTCCCCCGCCCCCGAACCTTAGACACAAAGACCACTGAGTGTCCGTATTGCCTCCTCACACCTCCAGAAATGCTGCCTGTTGATCTGGAATGTTCCCTTACCACCTCCTAATCTTAACCTGTCAAAAGTTCGCTGGCTTTTGTATTAGACAGATTCCAGAAACCACCTAAAACTTCTGCATTTGGAATCTTGAGCTATATTTTTCACAGTACCCAGATGATACCTATGCTAGAGGCTTTCATCCATCTATGGCTGAGAATCGCTGATCCTAATATATTAACTGTAAAGAGATAAGAACACCCATAATTTTTAAACACAGATGCAATACGAAGAGACCTGACTATTGTCAAGCTAAGGTTGCTTTTGCCTCTAGCGAAGCACTAACATTAAGACAGTTGGGAGTTTCCTGGAGGAATGTTATACTCTGCCTGCCTCGAGTATTTGTCAATGGGCTGCAGGTTATAAGGAAATTTCATTTTATCGACATTTCCTTCTGCTTTTGTTCCCCACATCACCTATGCCAAAGGCTTTCTCATCCATCTATGTCTGAGAATCATGACCCTAATTTATTAACTTAAGAGAGACAAGAACACCCACGATATTTCAATGCAGATCCAATAGAAGGAAACATGGATGGGTTCCCGGACGGGTCTCTGCACACGTACGACACCGACAACTGTCCTTGGCTGCAAGTAAGGGGTGGTGTGAGGATGAAGCCGAAAAGCTCACATATTCTCTACAGGATGGAACACACACTCTAAGCTCACACATTCTCTACAGGATGGAACGCACACTCTAAGCTTATCAAAACACTGCAGCATGTTTTGACTCATTAATGACTGATCATTTCTACTTAGCTGGACTTGGGGGAAAATCATAACTTTGTGGGTAGATCCTTCCACCAGAATTAACCTTCATTCACCTTCCTCTCTCCTTCCCCCCATCCCATCCCTGCCAAAATGAAGTGCCTTTCAATTTCGAGCCAATAAGAAAGTCCCCACAGAGCAGTACAAGCTTCGCACACCTCTCAAATACTTTCAGTGGTGTGACCGTATACTGAAACCTTTGTTTAGCACGATACCTCCCTAAAGACAATACGGAACAAAACCCACCCCAGGGCTTCGTGGCCTAGAACACTTTCACAAACACCTTGTTTGCCAGCTCAGTGACAAGCTCTCATTCAAGTCCAAATTTGTGATCTTTATGTTTGAGACTTAAAAGCAATAAAGCAATCTATTTAGAGAAAGGCAACATGCATTTGTAAGGATTTCCTTCCCCCCCCCATAAGAAGAATAAGATGCCAAAGTTACATCCTCCATATGTATCCTCCACGACTCACTGCAATTAGGCCAGTAATGAAAACAAATACCCCTCACCCAATATCACAGCTTAATGTACAATTATTTTCCTTTTAAACCGAATCTCTTACTCAGATATGTACATCAGATGGATGACAACTCTCACGAGCCTTCCTAGTCCCTGATTTAAGACTTGAAGGCTGTAAAATAAACAAAAAAACCTCAAGTTTTGTTTTGTAGCCGTTTTAAATTGAGACTGTGTTAACACTTTGCTCATTTTGAAATAACTACAGCATATAAATTTAGGGAAAACACAGGACTTCTCGATTTAACTGCAATTTTCTAAATCAACCAAAAGGGTCAGCAGATCCAGCTCCCCAGATCTTACATATTCTCTTCCGGATGGAGCGCACACTCTAAGCTTATCAAATGTGCCACCTCCAAGTCTCCGCTTGTTTCGGGGACAGGTGCTCATCAAATGAGGACACCAAACTATCGATGCTCCAGTTCTTTTCGGCTCCAACTTTCTGTAATTTAGTGACACATGTTACTACTGCGGCTAAGTGGGTTCACTTTGTCCTTCTGTGTGACCCAGCAGTCACCACACAAGAGAGCTTCCGAGGAACATTCACTAAAGTAGTTAATGGAATGCTCTCCATATTTACTCATTAATCCATTGGTGAACGAGCTGATCCGTGCATTAACTCTCCTGCCTGCCCCATCAATGCTCAGCAGGCATTTCAAAACCACGGGGCTCAGTGCAGGACTGAGAGGTGAGGAACACACAATCCAGTGGGGGACCAAGATGAAGGGTTGTAAATAAGTAACTGCGATACCATGAGTGGCAGAAGAAACGGGCTACCCTTCTGTTGTCCAACAGTCTAGCCGCTAGTCTCACGGGGCTACTGAGCAACTCACATGTGACTGGTCAAACTGAGATAAACTCTATGTATAAAATAAACACTGCATTTCAGAGGCTTTGTATAAAAAAAAAGAATGTAAAATATCCTATTCGTCTTCATTCATTACATGTTGAATAATACTTTGAATATACTGGGTTAAATAAAACATCATTAAAATTCATTTCACCTGTTTCTTTTTACTATTTTTTAATGTAAAATTGCATATGTGACTGGCATAATATTTTTATTGGACACTGCTGGGCTAGATGTGCCCCAGTCCTGGGTTCTCTTGCTGGGCAGACACAAAGACCACAGTTCCCAATCTCCTTAGCAGTTAGGGTGAAACAATGTACCGGGTTCTGGCCAAAAGAATATAAGAAATATGAGGGAGCAGAGTGAAACAAGGGGCACCACCGTCTCAGCTCGCTCTCCTTGTGGGCTCACTGAAGGCAGATTCCGCGGGAGGCCCTGTGCCACGGAGAAGCCACGGATGCGGAGCCACAGATTCCTGAATCGTCACACAGAAGACCACCCAACGTACACCCAATGGTATCTTGTCACAAAGGAGAAATAAATACTTAGAGCATTGGGCTACAGCCATTCGGTTACAGGAGAAGTTGAGGGAAGACTGTGCTCAAGAATTCTCAGGATAAGCTTCGGAAGCAGCGCAGAAACGTGTGGTTCTCCAACTCCATGGGGTCAGAACCACTCAGAGGGCTGATTACAATATAGTTGGCTGGGCCCTCTTTAATCTTCTCTAGGACCACAGAGTTAAGGAAGGAGAGCTGGGTCAGTGTCAGCCCTCCCAGCCCCAAGGCCCCCTCCCTGCAGCAGGTCTGAGCAGGCTGAGCCCCTGCAGCTCCGGCGCTCCAGGCGCTGCTGATGCTGCTTGTCTGGGGACACACCCTGAAACTGAGGGTCCTAAAGGATAAGCAAGACTGTCAAGTAGTGTAGAGAACAAGAGCATTCAAGGGAAAGGAACCACATATGCAGAAAGGTCTGGAGGGTTGGAGGAGCATGGTGTATTGGGGAATAGTAAGCCTTCAGCAAAGAAGCATCACAGTGCCTGGGCAACAAGTGAGGCATGGGGGCAGAAAAAAACCCAGGAAAGTAGGGACTTATATTCAGCAGTCAGGAGTTAGAATACTGCCTCCTCAATAACTTTAAAGCAGGACTTTCCTTTCCACAGCATATGCAGTAATAAAAATAAAGTAAATATGAATATCTGCTAATATTTCAACTTCCTACAAAATTCCCGGGGAAATGACAGGGCCACAGTATAGTAAGCTGACCGCTATGGGCCAAGTGTGAGACTCCAAAATCCTAATTCTTGGGTCAACCACGTACTTATTATAAACTTGCTATGTGACCTGAGAAATGAGATAACCACGGTACAGCTGCCGTGGTTGTGCTATTAGCAGAGGAACATTTGCCTTCGACCCGCTTCACAGAAACCTTTGGGAGATTAGATGTGGAAATTAAAAAAAAAAAAACAAAAAACCACATATTCTAGGAAAAGGTATATAATTTACATGCAAAGAGTGCCTATTATTTTAACCAGGCACTACCCAACCTGGTAAGACGCAAATGACTGTCTTGGAGAGAAGCAACCGGAACCAACCAACAGCATGGAGGAAGGTAGGGACCATGAGGAACAACCTAACTTCACTGGGAATCCTTTCCAGTAATATAATTCTTTTTTTTTTTAAGATTTTTTTTTTTAATATATTCATTTGAGAGAGAGAGAGCACAAACAGGGGGAGCGCAAGAGGGGGAGGGAGCAGGGATTCCTGCTGGTGATCCCTGGTGAGCAGGGATTCTGATGCGGGGCTCAATCCCGGGACCCTGAGATTATGACTTAAGCCAAAGGCAGGCCCTTAACCATCTGAGCCACCCAGCGCCCTCCAGCAGTACAATTCTGAGTGCCCTCCTCTCCATATTCAAGACAGAAAAAACCAAAACAAAACAAAACAGTTCCTAACTCACTCAACTGGATTAAATGCCAGAGGTTGGCACCCTCTGAGTAGCTATAAAATATGGCGGTGGAAGAGACAAATCTTAAATCACTGTTTGTACTGCATCCAAATGAATGCTGGGGAACAGATTTTAGTAAGTGTTTTTCTTTCTAACAGTACAAGGAAGAAGAGTTCTGTTTGAGCTAAATATACTCTTTACTCAATACAGAAATCTAATGGTCCCTTTGTGATCATTCAGAGGGGGAAAGCGATTAAAACAGTTTGTTAAAAAAACAGTCTATTAAACGTTTTCTCTCACTGTAGTTAGAATTAGATGAATAATACATGAAATTTGCTTATGTCAAACTGCAAGGGAGTCAACTGCTTTTAGCTCAAAGAGAAAAAAGGTCTGGTATTACTTTCAGCAATATTCCTTAATATCATCAAGCTGCAATCTGAGAAGATACCTTTTTTGCCACCCTTAACTCATAACTTTGCCAAAGAAGTTCACATACACCATGAATTTATTTTTATCAGGGCACTGTCATAGGTTTTCAATATCTGTTGTGCCAAGTAACAAATATGAAAATACAAGACCCAAATAACATTGATCACTACCAATGTTTCCTAAAGAAGAGTTATTTAAAATACACACCCAAACATACTTGAAACTAGAAATGGCAATCTTAGAATTTTTTTTTAAGATTTTATCTATTTATTTGAGAAAGAGAGAGACAGAGATAGTGACAGAGAGAGCGAGAGAGAGCACAAGCCAGGAGGAGAGGGAGAAGTAGGCTTCCCACTGAGCAGGGAGCCCGATGCGGGGCTCGATCCCAGGACCCTGGGATCATGACCTGAGCCAAAGGCAGCCACTTAACCGACTGAGCCTCCCAGGTCTCCCACAATCTTAGAATTTTTTTTAAAGCTTTTAAATCTTGGGGTACCTAGGTGACTCGGCTGGTTGAGCATCCAACTCTTGGTTTTGGCTGAGGTCATGGTCTCAGGGTCATGAACCCTGCATCCATCCCTCCACACTCAGTGGGGAGTCTGACTGAGATATTATTCTCTCTCCCTCTCTCTGCCTCTCCCTTTCCCCCTCCCCCCACTCATGCACATTATCTCTCTCTCTCAAATAAATACATATTTTTTTAAAAAAATTTTAAATCTTTAGGAGCTCACTACATTTTCCTTATTTTCCTCTCTTCTGCACAGATCAGAAACAGCTCTGTCATGATCTGAGAACCAGCACTTGGGAACCTAGGAGGGAAGCAAACAAATGCTCATAGAAGTTCATAGGTGATCGCCTATGACAAAAACAAAACAAAACAAAACTTCCAAATGAGCATTTGCATTGGCTCTAAAAGTAAAATTAAGGAAGCTTTCAGGTTGGTGAACATGTGGAGAGGTGTAGAGAATGGCAGGCTGGAAAACAGCATGGAAGCTCCATGCCCCTTTCCCCGTAGCTTGCCCTTCCCCATAACCTCGCCCTGCACATCGTTTCCATCTGGCCGTTCTTGAGTTCAGATGCTGGAAAGGGTGAAGCCATATTTTGCTGACACCACTCCTGCTTTTGGAACCTAACAAGAATAGAGGCCTGCAAACCTAGGTGGCCTCATCCTGGCAAACATTTCATATGACACGTTGGTGGACTAGATAGTTACTGATGACTGAATGAGATTCTAGTAATGTGCCAGGATCCTTTGACCTTTAGGAATGTTTTCTTATAAGGGCTCCTTGTTTGAAGCCCAGGGAGTGGAGTGTGATACTGTTATTTATAAGAAGAAATATTTATTTGGTCTTTGTCCCCTTTCCAGCACAGAGCTCCTACAAACATAAAATCTTAAAAAATAATTAAAATTTGGATTGGTGCTTTGTCCCCTTTCCAGCACAGAGCTCCTACAAACATAAAAATTTAAAAAAATAATTAAAAATTGGATTGGTGCTGGGGTGCCTGACTGGCTCAACTGGTTAAGCGTCCAACTCTTGGTTTCAGTTCAGGTCATGATCTCAGGGTCCTGGGAGTGAGCCTACATCCAGCTCCAAGCTCAACATGGAGTCTGCTTGAGATCCTCTCTCTCTCCCTCTGCCTCTGCCCCTCCCCACCTGCTCTCACTCTCTCTCTCCTCTCTAAAAAAAATTAAAATTAAAAAAAAAATTGGATTGGTGCTTCAAAATTAAATTTTAAAAAAATCAGCGAACCAGACTTCTCATTTACTTCAGAAACATCCAAAATGAAATCCCCAAGGCAGGTGAAGGGCTGTTGGCATGAGTCTCAATAGAAGCTGACGTGTGCACACCATCTCCTAGATGGAAACTCTGATAGAGATAGGCACCTGCTTCCGCCAATCCTTCGAACTACAGACCGAACCCAAAGCATCAGATATTCTAATCTAGTGGTTCTCAAATGGGGGCAATTTTGCTCTCCTCTGGCGGACATTCGTCACTATCCAGAGACATTTTTGGTTCTCATGCCTTATGGAAGAGGGTGTTGATACTGGCATCCAGTCGCTACAGGGCAGGGATTCTGCTAAATATCCTACAATGCCCAAGTCAGCCCCTATAGCAATGAATTATCCGGCCCCACATGTTGGAAGTGCTGAGACTAAGAAACCTGGACCAATTCTCTAAGAGGAATTACTTCTCAAATGTACAGACCTCCTTCTGCAACAAGGAAACCTGTGTCCCAAGAGTTTAGTATATTCATATAATCATAATTAGGTTACTTATAATCATATGTGCATGTGTGTATTTTATATATATATAATATACACACATATAAACACTGACAACTCTGTCCCTGATCAAGGTCAATTAAGTATCTTTTTCCTTCCTCCCAACTGTGTGCCTAATACCATAATTGTCTTTTCTTTCTATATATCAAGTGGTAGTTCCTATTCCCTGTTCTCTTCATACCTTCTTTTGCATGACTTCTGGAAAAAAATAGGAACATGCTTAGCAAAAATCCAGACTTTATACATAGTAACTGAGTCTTCTTAAGTGTCAAAAATATATAATCATTACATTTTAGAATAGTATATTCTAGAAGCCCAACAATATTAAACATTGTTTCTTGTTTCTGTTTGCTTTAAATCATAAGCAAGTATAAAACCATAAGAAGTTAGTGAGGTATGGTTGCTACCACTATACAAAGAGGAAACTGTGTAAATGACCTTAGATGTTCTAAAGAAATGGATGCATAGGAAAAAAAAGTCACTAGATTCACTAGAATCTGAATCATGCTGTTAGAAGTCTATCTGCTAGATGGGCAATGGTCATCTACCATGGGAGGTCAATGTGCAGCTCATCAGGGACACCAAGTCCAACCATGACAAAACATCTTTTCCCAGGGGGACCTTTATCTGTCAACTCTATATTAACATCATTCATTTATATAAAGCTAATGCCAGAGTACTGTTTCAAGTGAGAACATTACAGGGGTTCATCGTATATGCCATCAAGTAGGCTAAGAGAAAGGAGGTCAGGGGAACCTGTTGACTGCCCAGGGTTTCTATAAGCATACCCAGAGCTCACAATGGAATCAATCCAGAAAGCAACTGGCAACAAAATTACACTAGAGGGAAAGGAGCAGATGCTTAACCAATCTGGGATTAATAAAACCTTCTCTAAGGAAGATACTCTTAAGCTGTTGCTAGAAGGAAGACTGAATTTGAACAAAGAATGGCTGAATTAGTATGAATTGGGGGTGAGAGTATATGCAAAGGCCCTGGGGCATAAAAGAGCTTGCCCCTTTTGGGGAGCTGAAAAACCACTCAGTTTTAGTGCAGAGGTCCAAGGGAGAACAGCACATGCTGAACCTGGTAGGGTAAGCAGAGTGCAGATACACTGATAGATTAAGGATTTAGTATTTTAGCCTGAGCTAAATGGGAAACCACTAAAGGGTTTTAAGCCGAAAATGTCACATGGCCATAGGAGCATGGAGATGAAAACTGAGCTTCAGATGCATAGATGATAGGAGACCATGAATCGGCAGATGGTATTTATAACAATCAAAGTGAATGACGCCACCCAAGAAGATGCTCGCCTAGGACAGAGCCCCGAGATACACAGGTGATAGTAATAACCACCACACCCCCTTCTCACCCACACTGTATCCATGGTGCAAACCAACACTACGCAGTAGTCACACATCTCTTTCCGGATCCTGAGTACTGACTGCACTTCGCCAATAGCTGACTTCGACCTTCTAAAGTCATCCTGAGCGAAGATCAAGACTAATATTACCTAGTTACTTAACTTTACATCTAGTTCTACCCAATACTCCAACTGGACTACGCTTTATAGCTCCTTAATGATCTATATATATTCCAACAATCTATTTCAAAACCAAAGAATTTCTGACTTGGAAAAGATCATCCAATGCAAATCTTCCTTCCCACAAGAGGAAAGGGGAGCTTCATTCACCTGGTCAAGGTCTGTCCACTCTGATCACAGACTGTTTTGTGACAGATGGATGACTATGACCACAATGCCTAATTTCCAATGTAAATTTTTTCATGTTTTATCATAATAATAACTTGGAAATAAATCGTGCTGCCAATGGTAAAGCACGTGTTCCACAAAAAAAAAAAAAAAATGTTTGAGTGTTCTGAAACCCAAAGAAAGTCCATCTGTGCTAAGCCCAATCTGTACCCATTGCTCAGATGGCTTAACAGAAAGAAAATAAGAAAAGACACGTGCTCCCGCATGCTCCCCGGCACTTACTCTAGAATAGCCCTGCTTACGGCGGGGGAGGGGATTGTGCCCATGCTGCCTGAGATGCCACACATCCCGTAACCTACGGAACAGACAGCAACACTTAGCTGAGGGCCCCCAGAGATGATCCCACGCTCCCGACTGGTCTCACAGGCAGCCTCCTCTCCTCCGACATCCTCCGTCACCCTCTCAGCGTGATGATCACCCGCCACCCACCTCTCTGCCCTTAGACTATTTTCCACCCTCAGCCACGCTCAGCCCCCAGGGTTTCTTCCTGGGAATGCGCTTTCCTTGTCTCTGCGCTTTGTTGACCTACAGCTCAGCAGGATGGAATGTAAAGTCCTGAGCGGTCACGAATGCTTTTCGTGCACCTTTGGCACATCACAGAAAACACGTCCATGTGAGAAGCGCGCTACTTTCCAACCTTACAGTTAGACTGGGCTTCGCCCCGCCTAGGTGTGGTGGCCGCCCGGCCTGCCCTCTGCCAACACCACAAAGCCCCGCTCAATCCCCACAATCCTCTTTGCAGAAAGCCCTGAGGAGTTTCGCAGGCTGCGAGGCAGAGGCCAGTCTGCTCGTCCCAGGTGTCCTGCACGCCAGAAACACGCGGGACGCGCCCACCCTGACGAAGGCTGCTTTTCCTTCGCATGCGGTTGGCCCTCCGTGAGTGAGTCACAGATGAGAACAGCTAACACGGGACCCGGGTGGATGGGGGAGCCACGGGGCAGGGGTGAGGGGACGTGTCACAGAGAAAAGCCACCCAGGGTGTGACGAGGCCGGGCACACACACACCTCGGTACACAAGTCTCATCTCACTAAGGGAAGCAGAAGCCCGTGAAGGCAGGAACTGCCCCACCTTCATGGTTCCAGTGTGCTCCCCCTTAGGGTATCAACTAAGGGCCGATCATTTGTCCTGGCAGACAGACAAATGGAAAAAGCCTGTCACCAATTATGTGATGAGAGCTTGAAGGCCCTTTCTAACCTCGAATGCACTTACAGCACTCCTGGCCTCGGTTTCCATCTGAATCACGCAGGCAGAGTCCCAAGCCCAGCTGCCAAAATATTTCAGAGTTTCCAACCCAAGAGGCTTGGTAAAATCCATAAGGGAGGAAATGTGTGATTCGGGGAGCACCGTCTTGGTCAGCATTGCCTCCTTCTAGACTGACCTCCCTAACCCCCTTGCAAGTGGGCTCTTCCCAGTCTCTCTCTTACCCAATACAGTAACGACACCCTCAAAAGGGAGGTTCCAGAGCTGCTAATAATCTAGCTGAAACTTGGGGCACACAACCCCTCTAGATTGTTCAGACTACTCTCTCTTACTTACAAAATAGTAATGGGGAGAGGTGATAGGGCCAATCGTTTATCATGTTGGACAATCCAAAGCCATCTGTATTTGCTCATGGATCTAAGCAACTAGATTAATCTTCAGGGCTCTTATTAAAATTAGTTTACAATCTCAAACACACAGTGAGTGGGTGGTGGAGAAAGACAGCCACAATGTCCCTGGAGGGTGAAGAGGGAGAAGGAAAAGGGGAAGCAGCCTTGGAATCACAGTTTTGTGATATACATCATCTAACCACAGATAACAGAGTAGATAGGAAGTCAAAGAAAGACATGCATCAACTCCCCCTCTTACTTTTGTGATAAAAAGACCTACCTCGAACTCAGAGTTTGGCATTAGAAGCTCACACGTTGTATGTTTTGGAAATAAATGGCCTAAGTAGTGTCTGAAAACCTAATGTGGCCATTCCCTGAGTTCCTCCACAATCTCTCCAACTCATTAGTCTTGTTGCTCAGAGACTCAGAGAGTAGGTATGTGGCCTGGAACCAGGTTTGTAGGAGCAGCTTACGAACACACACACATAAACACACACATATGCTTGGAGGTGGCCAGAGAGAGGATGACAAAACAACCTTTTTTAATAAGAAAAGCAAAAATAGCTTCCAGGGTTTTTAACAATTCATTTCCCAATAGGAGGAATTCTTACATGATGAACGCTCTTGCCTGTTCCAAGACTGTGTGGCTTTCCTAATTGCCTGGGCCCGGCCAAGCCCCACGAGTCTGGGGCGGCAGTCCAGACAACATAAGCAGTCTTAAAGCTTATCCTCAACGCTTTTCTTTACGTTTCCTTTTTTTTTTTTTAACATTCCTTTTTTAACAGCGGGTGATTAGAAATTATGAAAAATGAAAAAGGCTTCAATGTTCTGATGCAGCTAGAGGTCGTTTTCAAAATTAAGAGCACTACTGCCTGCTCGGCCTCTGGATGGTGCCCAGCATGTTTGATAAACACGCATCTGCAGAAACTATCAGAGTTTCCGCTTGTTCTATAACACCGGTCACAAGAGTAGGATTTGGGCAGCAGCCCGCGTCCTTCTGTTCCACAACAGCCATTCTAAGGGTGAAAAGTGAAAACAGAAATTCAGCATTAACTGCCTTGCATCAAAGTTCCCAGACGCACCTGCGTTTATCAATTTGGCAAAGAAGCGCTGGTGAAATCCTGCTCTGGCTGGTGGAAAAGAGAAGCCAAAAATCAGACAATGATGACCACTCTCCAGATCTGGATAAAATGTCCAGGGCTCTGCCTGTCTTTGATCTTCACCCCACCAACCTCCCCCACCCCCTTTTCAGATTTATAAAAAGCAGGATGACCGGTCTGACTTAAGGCTCTGGGAGGGAACACATATAGAAGAAGTTACCTACCAACTTTGTTATAAATATGCACTGGTCCTTTTAATAGCCCCTCTCTGGATTTTCTCCTACCCTGATAAGTCCTCCTTACGATGTAGCGCTCAGTTCTAAACACAGACCCAGAGCAGGAGCAGGCCATGGACTTGAATGAGAAAGTAACATCTTCGTGCTCTTTCTCTATGAGGCCCGGGGATGAAATCTGCAGATATTCTCAGTGCACAAGAGCAAGAGCCAATCTTTCCAAAGTGAGATGCTCGGGGCCCAAGCTGATCTTTCTGGGAGCTTGGGAGAGGAACTGGAGGGCTTGCAAGTGACAAGACACAGCAAAATAGGCTCCCACTAAAAATCTCATGCCCTCCCCAATTAAACATTTGAAATTGCTCTAGATTACCATACACAGAAAACTCGCTTACTTGGATAAGAAAGAAAAATGAGGTAAAAGTACTCTCCTTCTATAATCAAAACAAAAGCCCAAACTCAGAGACTCACTGGTATCCAAAGCCCATTCAGTCCACAGTTTGGAAATAAATGCCAACCTGCTCCCAAATCTTCTATCATCACCTCCAGTGCCACTCTTAGGTAGCAAACTCCCCTCTGAAATGCAAATACCCTCCGGCAGATATAATTGTTTGCTATTTATACCATGTGTGAATGTTTTAATCAGATAAGAGCCCAACGTCTAGCTGAGATCATTCACACGCAGAGACTGACAGAAAAAGGAAGTGGGGGTGGATTGTGGAACACTGAATTAGGGTGGGCAGGTGGCCACCCGAGGATGAGGGCTGTCCTGGGGGCTTCACAGGCCATGTGCAGCAGGACGAGGGCGGGCAACATTTTGCCCAAATATAACCCTGTCCTTGGCAGTGTCGGCAACCACCTCCCTGCAAGGAAAAGCTTTTTTCAGCTGAGTGATCAAAGACACAGACGAAACAATGATTCCAGGGTTCTGCTCCCCACGCCCATCTTACCGCTACAAAACTCATTTTTGTAAGTATTATTGGGAGAATTATCTCAATGCGCTGCCTTATGCCTTACATTTACCAGCTATTACGAAACCACTTTCAATCCCTATCAGGAAACCACATAAACTTGTTTAAAAGGGTTTATTCTAAGGAAGAAGCTACAGGTACAACAGCTCCTCCAAAACTCTTCACAGGAAAAGCTGGAAGCTTTAACAGGCCATTGTCTACACGGCCTCCTGTTGATAATCCAAGTAGAATATATTTTCACACTGTTAGCCTCATTTGGGCATGGATAGGGATAATAAACCCAACCCCTAATCTAATAAAAGCACTCTGTGGTTTTTTCTTTCCGTTTCTTTTGTGCGAGAGGAAGACAGTGGAAGCAGGTATGTTTTCCGCAGAAAAGCTAGAAGGCACAGCACGGGTCTTCCTATTTTAGTATATGTGCTGCCAAAGCAAGCACACAGCACGGGTCTTCCTAAACACCACATTAAAGTGACTCCTGGGTTAACCTTAATGGGACAACCAGCCTTGGCCTCTGAGAGAACCTGGGGACTTCTGACATACAGGAGGACAGGGACAGGGAAGGAGACCTCAGGGAGCCCCAGACATCTGCCATGAAGCAGGAGCAGGCTCGGCAGAGTCGACAAGGCTTAAGCTTCAGGACCCTCCCTGACAGGCGGGGTCCCGCCCAAGTCCTGGACCTAACTAGTTATTTGTAATTTTCTATTCATTTTCTTAGAGAGGGGCTCTACAAAGTTGTAGGGCTCTACAAAGTTGGATCTGTCCCTGACCTGAAGGTTCCACAGGCACTGGAAGTTCAGCAAGACCCAAAGTGAACTCCTGATCTCTTCTTTCTCTGCTCTCACACCAGCTGCGCAGAAACCTGTCCCCGCCCATGCGGGGCCTGCATTTGATTAATGGCATCACCACCTCCCAAGTCAGAAGACCGGGTGTTGTTATTCCTGGTCCCTCATGCACTTCCAGCGGGCACCAGCCGAGCGAATTCTAGCTCCATATAAAATCGCTCCGGTCTCACCCTTTCCTCCATCCCCTCAATCCCGGGGTTTGCCTGGGGGCTCAGAGCTTCCGCCCCTGGCCCGCCACCTCCCTTGTCTTCCTCTCGGACTCTGACCCCACTCTGACACGAGGATGGTCTGAAATACCCAGCAACGGCTCCACAGGCTCCCAGACTGAGAGCGGGGGCGCTGGGCACACAAGGCTGCTCTTCGGGAACTGGCCACCTCCTCTCACATCCGGCTCCGAGCTTCTCTCCCGTCCCTGCGCACCTCTGAACTCGCCTTCCCTTTGGATTGGTGCAGATCCACCCCTGCCCCGCCTAGACCCTGACCCCCCCGGGGTTTGTGTTCATCCTTCACACTCGGCCCAGAAGTCACCTTCTCTTCAACCCTTCCTGACCGACCCTGCTTACGGGTTCACATCACCCTTTGACTCTCGGGGAATCTAGCCCTTTTTTCTACTAATGTTTACTTTTGTCTCCCAAGCTAGACTGGGCTCCCTGTCCATCTTTGTCTCGTCCTCTTCTCACTCCTCTACTGCTGAGCGGTTCATTCATTTGAATGCTTTTCCACATCCCATCATGACATCGCTTAAAAGTTGCATTTGTTATACAGAAAGGCAGGGCTCTGTGGTACCCCAGTGAGGAACGCAGAGCTCTGGGACTAAACAACTGCTCTGAATCCCTGCTGTGCTACTCACCATGTGACTTCTGACAATATTTACCTTTCTCTTGGTTCCATTTCCCCATCTATAAAATAAAGGCAACAAGACTATCCACCTCTTGCGTTGTCCTAGGGGTTAAGCAAGTCAATAGACATAAAGAGTTTAGAGGAGTGCCTGATTACCAGGGAACACTCAGTAAGTGTCAGCTATTCTGAGGGGTGGGTAGTGAAGGGGGGCTTTATTCAGCGACCCCCTGTTTCCCCACTGCACTGTACAAGCCCCTTCCAAAGAGCAGAGGGGATACATAACTTGAAAGCCTGTTGCGCTGAGAAGGACACTGTGCGCATATCTCCTGAATGTTTCTGTGAATAATAAAGATGATGCTGTAGGAGCACCAGGCTATCGTCCACCCCCCCCCACCACCCCGACCCCTCAGCCCAGGACAGCTGTTCTAGCTCCTTCTCCTTTGCATTTCCCAGGGCACTCTCACCAGGGGACCTCATCCACTCCCATGCCATCCCTCCCTTGCTGGAACCCACGATTCAGCCTCAACAGTCACGGCCCACTGATCTACAGATGTCTCCATTCTGAACGTGTCTAACCTCACACCAGGGATGCCCCAAACCGAAATCCTCCTCTCCATCCCAACTCCCTCAGACTCGTTCCCTCAAAATGGTTCTCCCCTCAGTAGATGCCCCAGAGGTGCCCAAGGCAAACATGCGAACACTCTTGACTCTTCCCCCTGACGTCTCCTCTCTTGTAGACTTAACTATCTCTTAAATCCAGATACTTTTCTCCATCTCTACTACCATCTGCCTTAATGAGGCCAACATCACTTGTCACTCTGCTGCAAGGAACCCCCTCATTAGTGTTCCCATCTTCAGACCTTGCCCCTTTCTCCAATCCATCAGACACTCTGCAGTCTGAGTGATCTTGCTAAATATCAATCCATTTTTTTAAAAGATTTTATTTATTTATTTGACACAGAGAGAGATCACAAGTAGGCAGAGAGGCAGGCAGAGAGAGAGGGGGAAGCAGGCTCCCCGCTGAGCAGAGAGCCCGATGCGGGGCTCGATCCCAGGACCCTGAGATCATGACCTGAGCCGAAGGCAGAGGCTTTAACCGTGCCTTTCCTTGTCTAAAACTTTCAGTAAATGGCTCCTGTCCGATTTGGAATAAAGTTCCAAAAGACCTACCAGGATCTGATCCCTGCCTACCTCTCTAGCCCACTGGTCACCAACGTACCCCCACAGTTGTCCTCCAGCTCCATGAGCCCCATCCAGCCTTGTGGAATTACTAGCGGCTCTAGGGAGGTCTCAGCTCTCCCTCCCCGGGACTCGGCTTCCTTGGTAGGTATGTCCCTCTCATACCCCTCCACCTAGTACGTACTTCTCTTCCTTCAAGATTCAGGTTAGACGTCACCGCCACCAGAAGCATTCCCGGACTCTGTCCCACGCGTGCCTCAGAGACTTTCGCATGGTAGGGATGCTCATGCCCATCACAGCCTGCATCCCACTTAGGAGCTCCTACTGGCTCCCTCAGAGCGCGGGCTATACTCACGGGCATCCAGTGAATATTTGAAAATTATAGAAAAGAAGAGGAGGCGTGACCTAATAAGAAATACATATTTGGTCTCTGCCCCTGCTCCTGGTACAAAGCTTCTAAAACTCTTAGCATTCCATGAGTGACAAAGCAGTATTTTTTGTTATTCATAATAGGCCCCATTCAACCTAATGAGTTTATGCTAATGAGGTGACTCCAGGAGGCTGGCTGCCAGAGGAACTAACCAAGGGATCCCTGACCCAGAGGGAGAGAAGGGCGGGAGATGGAGTTCAATAACCAATGACCAATTATGTAATCCATCATGCCCACGTAATGGAGCCTCCATCAATCCCCCAAATGGAGAGGTTCTGAGAGTTTCTGGGTCAGTGAACACATGGCAGGTCAGGAGCGTGATGGGCCAAGAGAGGGGATGGAAGCCCGATGTCCGTTTCCCCATACATTGCCCTACACATCACCTCCACCTGACTGTTCCTGAATTACATCCTTTTTAATTAACCAGTGATGACCAGTATTTCCCTGAGTTCTGTGCGCATGTCTAGCAAATTATCTAACCTAAGGAAGAAGTCGTGAGAAGCCCAGATTTACAGCTGGTCAGCTGGATGCAGAGGTGACAAACTGGGACATCAGACCAGCAACCGAGATGGCGGCAGTCTTCCGGGACTGAGCCCTCAACCTCTGGAGTCTGTACTCACTCTAGGTAGTTAGTGACCAAACTGTCTAATGTGGGGGCTGGGGAAGACCCACACATTTGTTGTCAGAAGTGTTGTGAGTAGAGGAAACAGTTCTTTCTAGTGGAAGGAAAAAACAAGGAAAGGGTTTCCGGGTTCTTTTTGACGGCTCTTCAACCATCAGGGAAGCAGAGAGAAGTAAGGGAATGTGTAACACTGATTCTTCGATAATACTATTGCCTGCTTCATCAGTCTAGAAAACACACAAGGAAGACCAGAAGTGCATCAGGCAAAACTATGGAGCATACAGGACTGCGACCAAGTCTACAGCTTCGCATTCCATACGCAAACTCTCATCACAGAGACACTGCAGAGACCAAACCTCCTCCAGAGAGAAGAGAAAACCTATCAGCCGGCTACCAGCTCCATATCCTCCCTCTGCTTCGGTTCACAGGTCATGATCTACCTCGGTCCCCAGGATACGCGTGTGTCCTTGGCAGAGAAACAAAGGTTTATTGACATGCATCCTCAGATAAAGCCTTTGATTGTTCATTGACATTTGAAAAAAAGTAAAATACTCCTTTACCCAATATCTCAGGACGGAGGTAACAAAAAATACACATAGGCATATACACATACACAGGCACACATACATCACACGCAGACATAGACATACACAAACCTTCATACACACGTAACATGGCGGTAAGGAGGAGAATTATCTTCAGAATTCACGGAACGTGTAACAGGAAAACTAGAGTCTATTCTCCATCTATTAAGATACAGATGTATTTCCTGTAGACACTTGCTTTGGAAACTCCAGTAGCACCTCTGCTTATATTTTGCTGGGACTTCTTTTGTTAGCCAAGTCCAGAAATAGAAAATATGTAGATTCAAATCAAGGTTACTTGAGGATGCAGCTGCTACAGTGGAATCTTTCTTTCATCAAAATGCACCAGAGAGTCCCTACAAAGACGAGCCTGATCTGCTTTATGAACAAGCTAGTTCACAAGGAAACAGATTTACAAATATACTTAACTCTACATTCAAACCTTAACCCTTCGCTCCTGAAGCTTTACTAATATAAGCTTTATAAGACTACTTAATTCAGCAACTTAGAGAGGACAGTTTATTTATTCTACCTTAAAAATGGAGAATTTATGTTTCTCCCTCCAAATCTCGTTTCTATTTTTACTAAATTGCAATTGAACTGGCAGCTGGATAAGAACTTTCCCTCTGTAATGGACACAGGGTGGTACCAAAATAAAGGCAAGAATATAAAAGAACATAAAATATAATAAAGGCAGTGTCACAAATCAGTGAGTAAGGAATGAATGAACTCAACGAACAGGGATGGGAAAAATGAGAGTTGGAGATAAGGAGGGAATCAAATTAGGGCCTCAATTAAACTATGTATCCAGGAGTCAGCAAACTGTAAAGGGTCAGCTAATAAATACTGTAAGCCAGCTACTGAATATTACGGATATCTGTCACAACTGCTCAACCATAACACTAGGAAAGCAGTCATCGACAACAATGAAGATGTATGTGTGGCTATGCCAATAAGACTTTATTTACGAAAACAGGCGACAGGATCCTTGGACAAAAAAAGCCAAATAGTATGCCAAAAACAAACAAATAATTTCAAGAGGAAATACCAGTGAATATCTGCTTTGAGATAATCAAGAATTTCTGAGCATAAAAGCAATGGGAGAGGGCGCCTGGGTGGCTCAGTTGGTTGGGCGACTGCCTTCAGCTCAGGTCATGATCCCGGAGTCCCAGGATCGAGTCCCACATCAGGCTCCCGGCTCCACGGGGAGTGTGCTTCTCCCTCTGACCTTCTCCCCTCTCATGCTCTCTCTCTCTCAAATAAATAAATAAAATCTTAAAAAAAAAAAAGCAATGGGAGAAATCACTGAGTATAAGATGATTATGCTTATCATATACATTTAAATTTGTGTTAGTAAAACAAGTACTATAAAGAAAGTAATCAAAGGCAAATGACAAAATGGAGAAATATTTGAAATAAATATGACAAAGGATTTAGTGCTTGAAAGTTGTATCTTTGTCTCTCAAACTGGCAAAAAAATGACACTGGCAATCATTTATAAAACAAGACTAGTGTGGCTAGTTGGTTAAGCAAAACAAGACTGGGTGGCTCAGTTGGTTAAGCATCCAACTCTTGATTTCCACTGGGTCGTGATCTCAGGGCTGTGAGATCAAACCCTGAGTCAAGCTCCACATTCAGCGTGGAGTCTGCTTGTCCTTCTCCCTCTGCTCGTCTCCGCTGCTAGCATGCTCTCTCCCTCTCTTTCAAATGAATAAAATCTTTTAAAAAACAAACCAACCAACAAACAAAAAAGACAAATATTCACTACTGCTGGAATGTAAATGGGATCAATCATCAAGCAATAAAAACATATGCCTTTAAGGGACTTCTAAAAATTCATTCTTGCCTTAGTAAGTTCATGTTCATGAATCTAGCCTTTGAAAATATTACAGATGCCTAGAAAGATTTTTGAGTAAAGATGGCCTCTGTAATTTTAACGTATAATAACCTAAGTGCTTAGTAACAAAGAAGCATTTAAATAAATTCTAGACTATACAGTACAATGTAATATTAAGCACATACTAGTGTTTTAATGGAACATTATGGGCATAAGAAAATGATGATAAGTAAAAAGGAGTGGAATAGGCATCAGGAAGGGCAGCTGGCTGGCTCAGTCAGGTAGAGCATGTGACTCTTGATCTCAGGGTTGTAAGTTTGAGCCCCACGCTGGGTATAGAGATCACTTTTTAAAAATCTTAAAAAAAAGGCATCAGGAATTATTTATGAACTATTATACCATTTTTATATTTGCATAAGCAGAGAAAAATACTAGGAAATACACAGTACATGTTAAGCAATAATTATTTCTAGGTTGTGGGATTACAGTTGATTTTTCTTCTTTCTTCTTTCTTCTCTGTAGTCTCTAAATATTCTCTAATAATGATATATTCTAAATATGAAAGACAATGTTACTTTTAAAAAGCAAAAGAATTCTTGCTTCTCACTCAATGTATAGAAGAGACATAAATCAGCTACTTTGCATATCTAAAAAGTAAGACTCGTGCAAAGCAACAACAGCTTCGCTCATCTGTTTCTACTCAGGATCTCTGCTGCTTTCCTCTTTTAATATCTAAGAAATAGCTACCAACTCTGAAAGGGTGAAGACCTCCCAGAACACACACATTCCAGCCCCCACACTGGAATATTTCAGAATTCCCCTGGGATATGTAAGAACGCCAGTGCTCATGCTTCCAGCAGTTGAGACAAAATTAGTGCTAATTTGAACCCGGGTAAAACCATGTTATTGGCCTAACTATACAGCAATATAAGGTGATGTTACTCTGTTCATAGATAATGCCATCAGCAGCTTAATAACAAGCAATAAGAAAGGCAGACTGCTTGAAATCCCAAGGAGAGAAAACAAATTTTCTTGTCTTCAACTTCTAAAAATCTCAAAATAACCTTTCTAGAGGGCAATCTGGCTAAACATATATCAAAATCCCTTAAAAAAGCAAATATATCGTGACCTCGCTATTCCAGGTCTAGAAATCTGGGGTAAGAAAACAATTTGACAAATGTTTAAAGCATATGTGCAAGGATAGAAAAAAAACATAAAACAGTGGTAGAAAAAAAAAAACAGAAAAATGAAACAGTGGGTACAGGTTAAACAAAACGTCACATCCTGCAATGTAAATATTTGTGTCCCCTCAAAATGCGTATGTTGAAACCTAATTCCGGATGGATGGTATGTGGAGGTGAGGCCTTTTGGAGGTGAGTAGGCCATGAAGGTGGAGCTCTCATGCAGCTGTTTTATAATCTATAAGCGATTATAGTGCTCTTAATAAAAGAGACATCACAGATCCCCATGGGTCGTCCTCCATGCGAGGTTACAGTGAGAAGATGGCTCTTGAGGAGCCAGTAAGTGGGCCCTCACCAGACACCGACTCTGTGGATGCCTGACTCGGACTTCCCAGCCTCCACAACTGCAGAAATAAATGTTTTTATTTATAAAAGACATCCAGTCTATGGCATATTATTACAGCAGTCTGAAATGAACTAAGACCCATCCACACGATGAAATGACGCCATTAGGATTGAGACATAAATGTATACTCATTTTTTTAAAGATTTTATTTATTTATTTGACAGAGAGAGAGAGAAATCACAAGTAGCAGAGAGGCAGGCAGAGAGAGAGGAGGAAGAAGGCTCCCTGCCGAGCAGAAAGCCCGATGCAGGGCTCGATCCCAGGACCCTGAGATCATGACCAAAGGCAAAGGCATTAACCCACTGAGCCACCCAGGCGCCCCATAAATGTATACTTATTAACATGTAAAGACATCTGTGGTATATTGTGGAGATTATTTAAAGCTAGTTATAGACGATATGACAAAATAACATGCTTATTATGCCTATGTATTAGCTTGGGCTGCCCTAACAAAATAGCGTAGACTAGGTGGCCTCAACAACAGAAATGTATTTTCTCACAGGTCAGGAAGCTGAAGCCCAAGGTTAGGCTACCAGCAAGATCAGAACCTGGAGAAGACCCTTGTCCTGGTTTGCAGGAGACAGCAACAGACAAAAGAAGGTTTGCCTTCTCACTGTGTGCTCACAGGGCAGTGAGTTAGGAGTCTCTGACTTTTCTTATAAGGTCACAACCCTATTAGATGGAGGCCCCACCTTTATGACTCCACTTAACGTAATTATTTCCTAAAGACCCCATCTCCAGATGCAGTCACATTGGGGATTAGGCTTCGATGTTTGAATTTTGGAAGGGATACAATTTAGTCCACAGCAACTCTAAACAATTACATATTTTTTTACGAACCATGCTGTACATGGATGAAATTCTGGAAGGTTTTGCCTCAAAATGTTTAAATCGGTGGTTACTTCTATGTACTGAACATCAGCATGCTTAGTTTCTACCACAAATATTAATTACCTGTTTATAATTTAATAAATATTAATAAGATAGTAAATTTTAATGAAGCATCGGGGAAAGGTGCAATATGCTTTTGTGCTAGTCATGCTGGTTGCATTCACAAAAAGCAGCATCAACAGATGCAATCTAAGATGCAGGAAATGGATCGAGGAACCAGAGCAGACTGACTGTTCCTTGAAAACATCTCCAATTTACTGCTGTGATCCAAACAGGCAACAAAACAAAACCCACTGGGCATCATTAGGAAGGATATTAGAAATAAGATGGAAAACACACCCTATCCAAAGCCTTAGTCTAGTGATCGGACTGAGAACCGAAGGAATGTTCCAGAAGGCCACCAAGCAGGTTTCTGCTTTCTTATACCTTAAGACTGTTCTCACAGTGCAAGAAAAAGTTATGAGGGCACACCTAAAATCATCAAGATGCAGCCTGTACTTTCCCCACTGCCTCAAGCTGACAGGTATAATTTTTCATTTATCACTTGTCGCAGATTCACAGCTTATGTCCTTCCCTCCCCCCACCTCCAAACAGACACACAGACATGCACAAGCAGGACTGCAAGCTCTTCAGAGTGAGACAACATATCACCCTCAACTCCATTCTCTCTGCACAGTGTACATACGATAAATCAGAGGATTTTCAGAGCCGAGAAGTATTTTCTATTAAGAAGGACTGTGTAGCCTGGGGAGACTACAGTGGTCTATAAAATTCTATACTGTAATAAAGGCTGAGACCACATTGAAGATGTGTAGCAAATCTTATAACAAAAAAAATGAAAAACTTCACAGCTTTAAGGAGGTTAAAAAGAAAAGAGTAAACATTAATTTACAATGGGTAAAATTATCCCTTATTATCCCATCGTGTCACAAAAGAAATGGAAGAGAGAAAGGGTGTTTTCTCCCCTTGTGAGCAGTTTGCCTTCCCGACCGCTCTCTACGGGGCTGCTGACGGGCTCCCAGCTGCCGTCAGGGCTACAACTGAGAACCTTCTTCCACCTCAGTTCTAATGGGCAAAAAGACAGCGGGGTGCAGAATAACCCCATGGCTCCTCAGGTCTTCCACAGACACAGTAAGAGAGGGGAATATTAGATTACTGGCTTGTGTAAAACAGGTCAAGTCCTAGTCAAGAAGGCTGGACCCATCACAAACCCTCACAGACAAGGAAAAAGGGGATTTACAAGTGTAAGGTGTCAGTTCCTGCCACCCCTCCTCACGCGGAAGGTGACTGGCTGAGGCTGAGCTGCGCTTTCCTGCCCCCTTTCCTGCCCTCACAGGCCCTGTGAGTTCCTTGGGCCCTTCCCTCTGTCGACAGGGACAGGGACGTGAGCTTCCTCCTCGCTCTATAAGGCCCCGCTGGGCACACGGAAGCATTCAAGGAATGAGCTGAACTAATACATTCAATTACTTAGAAAAGGGAGATGTTGGGAAAAATCTGTACTCAGGAAATAAAGACTACCCTAGCTCAGCTTTGCCCCTCCATTTTGGTAGGATTACTAGTCAAAACTTAAGCGTGGTACAACTGAAATTCAGTCAGTCCCTAGATGCCAGATAAGCCCATTTCCCAGTGTCCTACCCACCATGGGGCTGATTCATGCCGTTTAAATATAAAAAGAACCTTCCTGTATAAGATCCCACAGCTGCAGCCTTACAAAGCTAAAGTCTGCACTAGAGACATCTGATTTTGGCTTCAGAGCCAAACTTAGTGATCATAAAAACGCTTTTTCTTCACTATAAAGGTCTCTATTAGCTTATTAATTCCTACTCTGCATTATTGCAAAAGGATTTAAAATGACTGATAGAGGGGTACCTGGGTGGCTCAATCGGTTAAGTGTCTGCCTTCGGCTCAGGTCATGATCCAAGGGTCATGGGATCAAGCCCCGCATCAGGAAGCCTGCTTCTCCCTCTCCCATTCCCCCTGCCTATGTTCCCTCTCTCACTGACTCTCTCTGTCAAATAAATAAAATCTTTAAAAATAATAATAAAACAAAATGACTGACATAAATATATAAAAAATAAGATAAAAAGTATTAAATAAGCAGGTGAGAAAATGTAGATGGTGATAAAACAGCAATATAGGAAAATAAGAAGCAAAGTTTAAGAGCAATAAAAAAAAAAAAAAAATCACCGGGGCACCTGGGTGGCTCAGTCAGTTAAGCGTCTGACTCTTGGTTTCTGCTCAGGTCATGATCTCAGGGTCTTCAGATCAAGACCCTTCCCCCCAATAGGGCTCTGTGCTCAGCAGGGAGTCTGCTTGAGATTCTCTCCCTCTGGCCCTCCCCCCACTTTCTCTCTCTTTTCTCTCAAATTTTTTTAAAAATCATTTTGAAAGAGCCTATATATCTGTTAGGATTGGGTCACATGTTTGGATAGAAGCTTTCTTTAATAGTCAGCTGAAGAGGGGGCTGGGATCAGTTACATGAATCTTAATGTACATAAAATACAAAGCAGTTCCTCAGAAAAAGCACAACCGTTCGGAGTATGGAGAGAAGAAATTTACTTCCAGGGCCCTTCATAAAGAGAACACCAAAAAAAATGAAAAATAAATAATAAATAAGTATGGTAATAGCTAATAATTAGCACTAACTTATATATAAAACACTATCTTAAGGACTTTAGACATAGTCACTCACTCAGTAACCCTATGAGGAAAGTATTGCTATTATCTGCATTTCATTAAGTGCAGATCCATTTCATTACTCATTAATAATGAAACTGAGGAACAGTGCAGTTAAGTAAATTGTCCAAAGCCACACAGCTAGCAAGTTGTGGATTTGGGATTTAAGCCCTACAGGCTGACTCCAGAGTGGGCCTTCTTTGTTTGTTTGATTAAGATTTTATTTTTAAGTAATTTCTACACGAAACATGGGGCTCAAACTCACAGCCCTCAGGAGGGTATGCTCCACTGACTGAGCCAGCCGGGCACCCCAGAATCAGCACGCTTAACCACTACACCCCCTACCGCGCCTCGGGCCAATCCAAAAGCAAATAAGTAATGCCCTCAACAAAGCCCTCACAGCAGACGTCGCTTCCATGAGGATGTTTCTTCGATGCCCTTCAGTTAGGCCAAGAGGAAAACGCAAAGCTTAGTTGAGGAGCAGCAATTCCACTGACGCCACAATGAGGCAGTCCAGCCACGTGGGTTTCTGACACATGGACAGATACGTGGGCTATTAAAGAGTCTCTCGAAGACTGGGTGGCCTCAAGTCCTAATCTTCAAGAACATCATTCCTTTTCCTCCTCAAGACTTAGTACCCACTGAGGGGCCGGGCTGGGGGTTATACCCTGAGGAGCAGGTGAAGTAGCACCCTGGCCTGGGGACAGGTAAGGCACAGCCACAGGCTGGGCAGCCACCAGAGCTGGAGGAAGGACAGTTAGTTAGCCTCCCACTAATCAAGGCCGGACAAGCCCACATCTGCCTGAAGAGCACGTGAGCGTACCTTTGCATGGAGGGGGCTTATGGGAGTACCATCGGGCAGGGCTCCCTTAAGAAAGTGCTTGGCTGGCTCAAACCAAAGGATGAGAAGGCCCTCAAATGCCTGTGCCCTGGGACAGGTCTCAACAGAGCTAGTCTGGACACCGTCCAAAGATCGTATCATCAATTGTCAGTCATGACCACAGCAAACCCATGGAATGTTTGGCCTCGAACCACATAACTTCCTGGTACAGCTCCAGGACAGAAGAGTCGAAAAGTATAATTCTAGTGGACATTACTGAAAATGAGCCCGTTATTGCTTGGGGGAAACAACAAAAATGTTTGAAAAAAGACTTTTTTGGTTTTAGGATAAGCGATTATAACCTAAATGCTCAACACCTTCTCCAAGTTCAAGTTCAGGACCATAAAATCATTTCATCAGAATTCCCTCATTAACTGAGCACTTAATACAAATCAGACACTGTTCTAGCTGTTGGGGCAGGAGGGCAAATAACACAGACAAAAATCCCAGCCAACCGAAAGCTTATTCTTTATGGTTATGTCATTCGTTAAAATTAGGGAAAG
The DNA here is from genome assembly GCA_028533885.1 of Nasua narica. Lineage (NCBI taxonomy): Eukaryota > Metazoa > Chordata > Mammalia > Carnivora > Procyonidae > Nasua > Nasua narica. Next base: position 10,304,774 of record CM052810.1, on the reverse strand, counting down.
CTCTGTGAAGGAAATATAGGACCTCTGTTCTATTTTTGCTGTTTTATTGTCTAAAATTATTTTTAAATTAAAAGTTAAAAAAAATCTTAAAAAGAAAACTTATTCTTATTGTAAGTATGATAAGTAATACTACTACTATTAACTGTACTTGACTAACTGTATGTCAGGTGGAGATAAATGTTAGGAAGAAACTATGGCGGGGGATCAGAGAAGGGTGTGCCGGGGGTGCTACAAGATTGTACCAGGGGTCCAAGAAGCCTCACTGAGAAGGGAACTCGGAGCTAGCCCTGCAGCAGGCCAGAGGTGAACCAGGTAATGCCCGGCTGGAGGGTCCAGCAGGAGAGAACAGCAAGGGAAATGAGGAATGTGGAGGGAGTGAGAAGCAAACGTGGGTGGGGGTGGCCAGGAGAAGCAGGGGCGGCAGGTGTGTAAGGATGGACCCAGAGGCCACAGGAAGGATTCTGGATCTGACCGTGAGTAGAGGAGTGACCACCAGACTTTCCTTTCCAAAGGACCACTGTCTGCTAAGGAGGGGAGGGTCAAGAGTCAAGGACAGAAGCAGGGGGAGCAGCGGGAGGGAGAGGGTGCGTCCTTCCACCCACAGCACCGCGGCCACAGGTACGCGCAATCCCGTGGCTCTCGGTCTGCGAGTGCAGGCAAGGGCGGTGGGCCGACGCACAAAGCACTGCTTCCAAACCCAGTCCCAGCGTGCCAGCAAAGCCCCGGCAGGTTATTCCTCCCTCGTGCAACAAAATAAAAGGAAAACCAAGCAGAGTCTCTGAAAGATGGGTGAACCCAAGACCATCGGCGTGAGCTGAGGGAGCAGAAGCGGGCGGCAGCGGAGAGGTGCTGCCATTACTGGCCCAGCAGTCCCGAGGCTGTCAGGGTTATGGATTAGACCTAATGGGGCAGACTCCGTAATGAGCTAGTCCTTCTAATCTCGTATACCAGTTGTTCTCAAAAGCCTATTCCAAAATACATTAGAGCTTAAAATATTTAATAGTTAATACAGCCCCACTTAAGTTCCAAACCCACAGATAAAACTGCCTTCCAAAACGCATCTGATGCTCAAATGATGCTCTTTTCCCTTCCTCCCAAGTGTTCTGAAAGCTAATGGCACATAAGACCCTCTACAAAACGTGTCCTCTCTTGGGTTCCTGCAAGGCCGGGGTGACCCAATCTGATCCTGGCCGGCACTCCCTCTCCCTGTCGGATGGCAGCCTGATGACCAGGAACGGAGTCAGGGTTTCCACACGTCTCGCCCTCACCATACCGAGTGGCTGCTGGCCAGACTCGCACACAGAAACTCCCACGTGTGTTATTCTCACTCGTTTTCACAAAAAGCTGTGGTAAGAACAGAAGGGAAAATGGCAAGGCATCCTGCGGGAAGAGGAGACCCATATGCAGCCCAGTATCTGCGAGAAGGCCTGGAGAGGCACACCCAGCGGTGACCTGACACCTCCTCACGCATCGTAAGGGGAGGAAAGAACAAACGAGTGTCAGGAAGCTTCCTTGTAGTCTCAAGGACTTCGCCAAAAAACATTATAAATAGTCAGACTGAAAACAATAAAAGTATAAATATTTTTCTCACACCCATTACTGTTTTCTTTCATGCTCCCTTTAAATTTCTCCCTCTGATGGGAGGACTGACCACAAGCCATTAGTAAGAAAATTTTGCCAAGGAAAAGATGAAGATGTGAAGGAACTGAATAATTCCCTGTCACTGGTAGAGGGTTCAGTATAGAATACCCTACATACACACTTTGCCACACATTATTTCTGAGACTCTACCAAGAACATGGAAGCTCATAAAGCTAACTTAGAAAACTAATCTGCAATCAATTACCTTACTCCGGCTTCTCTCCCTGTACGCACTGAAGCTTTGATGAATGCACGGCACTCTCACGCATACAAACAGGAACCTCATAATTAAACTTAAGGCCACTCATTTACCCACTTATACACCCTGGCTAGAGATATATAAGCATCCTGCAGTAAATAAATACATCTGCTTTATAAGTAAAGATAAGTTTACTCTAACACCATCAAAGTAGTTGTTAATTAAGCAAGACAGCATTTACCAGACAGGAGGAGATCAATAGTTCTGAATCTTCTTTTGTCCAGTGGTATGCTGTATAGTCAAGGGCATTATTCTCTCCTTGCTGTTTGCACATATAAGCACAATTTCTTTCAAAAACGGTGCGGATGCCTTTAAACAGAATGACACTAGTAGTGCAACCCATCCCCAAGGTGTGGATGTTCCGATTTCTAGCAATCTCTACTCCATTTCCACATCATCTTCCTTGGCTTTTCTGAGCAGGCTCCCACTGAACCGTCTTCATGACAGGCAGTTGCCGGCACCAGAGCAGAAGGGAAGCTCCGAGCTGTTGCACTAGAATCTGCTCCTGCCCAACTGCCTGACAAAAAAAAAAAAAATCCCAGCTCCGAGTGTCAAACAGGAGGGGTGGTGCAAAAACCAGATGACACACCTCGGATGCACCAAAATCTTTAAAGTATCGTTTTTCCGGTAGATTGCTTCCCTGTTAACACTGAAGAACAAATAAGCCGAAGATTTACATGTGGTTACTGGAAAACTGCCGGCTCCCGTGATTTGCTTAGGATTGTTCTGAATCTCAGAACCTGCCCAAAATGAAAAAATGGTGCCAGACAGCCACCCTGCTGCAGATGCTGCTGGAAGGCACAAAGAATGTTCATCTGCTGCAAGGAATCACTCTCCCAGAATGCTCAGCCCAGCATCTATATTAGCAAACATCTCTTTCCTTGACCTAAATATGCTGTTTGTTTAATTCTGCATCCGCGAGGAACAGAGAAGCAAAAGGGGAAAAAAAAGCCCAAAAATGATAGAAATCACTAAGATAACTGCTGCTATGGAAACGTGTATAAGCCCACTTCAAACAACCTTTTGCACATGTGGGCAGCAGCTTGCTAACAGCAAATCACACGGGAACACAAAATTGCTGTGTCAATCTTGACTTCTGCCCACTTCCACTCTGCCGAGAGAGGCCAAGCGAGTTTGCGCTACTTAATAGGATTCTCCCATCTCTGGTGCCCAAAGATGCAAATGAGAACATGCATAAAGGGTAACCTGATCAGGCCAAACATACACCTTCTCAAGCAGGGCTCTAGGATATGATGCTAAACACACACTGAAGTCCCACAGGCAGCAGGGCTATTATTTGGGATGCATAAGTAATCCAGGTCCCTCCACTGCAGAATGAACTCAGTAACACTCTACTACCTCTGTGTGTCTTTGTTGCGGGCTAATAGGGAAGGATGGCACTGACAGAACACTAAGTTGACTCTTGCATTTTTTCCTCCTAAAGAATGAAAAGCAAATTACATAAAATGACTATGATGAACACAGGAAAACCCCTCCTATCCATAATATGCATCTAGAAAAAAATCACTGCTTTTTTAAGATCTGTTTTGAATTCTTCCTTATTTCACAAGGCAACAGATGGTTTTCATTTTCTATCTACAGATTCGAAAGTTAGAGTGAACTATTGTGATTGAGTACCTGTGAGTTGCTTACTGGAAACCTGTATAATGTAATAAAAGTAGTCACACAACCCCAAAATTTCTGGTTCTTATGGCTAGTTTACCTATTAGGCCCCATAAATAAGCAAAAACTCAGGCTTCTCCTTTCTCCTGCATTTTTATGCAAGGTTTATCTAACAGCCTCAGAGATCAAAGGAGTGGAGATCCTGGCCACAGATAAAAAACAGTAACCATCTGTGGTCTAGATCACACAGCTTGTAGACCAGCAACTCTGTTACAACAGGGCTACAGTGTTCTAGACCACACCCGAGTCCTGACACGAAAAGAGCCGTCTTTGTGTGACGTCACAATACTGGCAGATCAATAACATGGCAACACAATATTGTAGACTATAAAACACCCAACACATGGGTTAAATCATCTGTCTTCAGAATTCCGAATGCCCACCCTCTATCTTAACTTCTGCACTGCAAGGAAAACAAAAAATAATAGTTCGCTGAATATAAAGACGGTACCTAGAAATGTAAGCTTAATTGACTACTGTTACTACCTATTTTAGACATCCTGGGCGCAGAAGCCAGGGAATATCATTTGAGATACGAAAGATTATGTTTGAACTTTACAAAGGATTATAAATGATAACCAAGCAAAATTTGAAGCTGCTAGTATACTCTATCTGAATTACTTTAAAAATACTCCCGAGTTAATATTTAAAACAAAGGGACACAATGGAACGACTCCCTAACGATCATTCAGAGGAAAAAAGAAACGTTTCCTAGGGACCTACTAATAAGCATTTAAGCAACTTGTGTCAATTTTAAATGTTAATCATTAGTGGGCAAGAAGAAGAACAGAAAATATTTAGAGCAAAGGATTTAACAAGGCCAAAAATGGGTTTCATGCTAACAGAAGCATGACAAAATGAATCATTCAAATGTGTATTTGGTTTCACTGACTTTTCTGCATCAGAATGATCTTGGATTAGTCTACAAGGATAATTACTGTGAATTCCATCAGAGGACATGGAGATGGATGGTATCTATTGGCAACCAGTTCAGCCACCTACAGAGTATGTGGTTTAATAAGAGTTACTCTCTTATTAAATGTGACCTCTAATTTTCACAATTCCCAAAACTGGATTTCCGCCCTTGACTCCGTCTTGAGCCCCAAGCCCATGTCTTCCTCCCCTGCTAATAAGGGTACCCGACTCTCCTATCACTGCCTCACCCTCAGATGTTCCAAATCAATCATCTTTTAATATGACAAATTGGGATGGTATGTCCACACAATGTCATACTTTTAAGCCATAAAAAGGAATGAAGTAGTGATGCATGCTACAATATGGATGAACCTGGAAAAAATGCAGAATGAAAGAAGACAGTCACAAAAGACCTTGTCTTGTATGATTCTATTTGAATGAAATGTCCAGAAAATCCACAGAGATAGAAAGTAAGATTAGTAGTTGCCATGGAATGGGGAGTGATCGCCAACGGGCACAAAACTTCTTTTAGGAGTAATAAAAATGTTCAGAAATTGGACAGCGTTTCTAACATATATGCTATCTATACACAGTATATAGTCTATGAATATACTAAAAACCACTGGATTGACATTTTAAACCGGTGAGTTCTACAGTCTGTGAATAAAGAGCCTGACTCCACTACTGATGGTTTCCTACTAACGGCTTTAAGCTCTCCCCTTCTTTCCCCTTCTGTCCCACCTCTGGCCAAACTGAAAGGACATTCCAAGTGGCTCCCTCCCTTGGTCCCAGGAGGAAATTCAAACCCCTCGGGAACCCTCACCCTGGCCCCACCGCTCACCACCACAGAAACCCCAAACCAGCCTCGGGACATTGGGAGCTGCCCTGCTCTCCTCAGTGAGCTTCATTCCGTGAGGAATTAACCTCTTCACACACTCCTCGTGAGTACGGTGTCATCAGCCTCAACGTCCAAAGCAAATTTGGGGTGTGAGGGGGCAGGAGGAGGGTCCATCCTGTTTCTGTGAAGTGGCCCCAACAGTGAATTATATCTCAGTAACGCTGTTTTTAAAAACGGGAGAGGGGAGGAAGATAGCCTCTTACTCTACCCATTTGTCAAGTTCAAATAAAGTAATAGGTGAGAACTCAACCAAGAAGCTGCTATAAACATGTCAGTAACTACTGTTTTGTACTTCACAAAGGACTTATTGAGTAGCTCAAAACAGCTACCTTGCTTGATGAATTTACAATTTGGACTGCTGCTCTGGCTTCACGAGACTACACAAACCACACACCCCAGGAGCGCCTGGGGCTGCCCGCAGGGTGTGCATTTTAACCTGGGAAAGGGCTCCATGCTGTACGAACCACCAGAGAGCCGGTACAAACAGTCCGTTGGGGTAAGATTTGTGCCCCACTCAGGGGTCACAACAAACCTCAGCCACTGGGTCACAGAGACCACAGCAAATAGGTCTCAAGCTTTGACCACCCCCCCAAAGTGAATCTATCCAGAGCTGCCATTCCCATTCGCAGCTTTCTCCTTGCCAACTGTTTTTCCGTTTTAAGTATGTTCTAAAGACCAAATTAGTCAGACTAGTAGATTTACTTCATACTCTCTCAGAAAAGCCTGCATAAATTAGAATCTGAAGTAACACCTAAAAAAATCTGGAACTACAAACTGCAAGTAATATTCTATCTCAAACACATATAAGTCTCCTACTTAGGTCAGACCTTGGCTCCTACCTTAGGAGGCCAGGAAATAAGTGGAATTCTGTCCATTCTGCAGTAGCTGAAATGAAGATCTCACATAATAATAATAATACATCACAGTCTATGTAAGTGCCATCGGGGTGTCTTATTTTCATCCCTGACAGTCCATACTACATTTCTCAATGCAGTGAATTCTGCTGAACAAAGAAACCTTATCTAAGTTGGCCTGTTGACTCCTTATTCATTTTATATTCCATCAGTATAATCAAAGGTAAGTAGAGTGTTTAGCATGGGGCCTGGTTCATACCACATGTCCAATAAATGTTGGTCTCCTCCACCTTTCCCCAAATTAAATTTTGTCTTCCCTGTTATAAAGTGTTAAGATCAAATAAATTCAAACTCCAAATTACTTATATTTGGTTAAAAAAAAAAGATTCAAAGAGAGAAATAGGAATGTTATGGAACAAGAAAAGGGAGTTAAGACAGTTGGTGAAGAAGTGGAGGTTTTAGCAATGACCATTAGAAAAAGTTTGTCTTAGGTAAGGAAAATTAAGGAAATGTTATTATATACATAGGATCTTTTTAAAAATAAGGACAAGGTGAACTCTCCTACCACTGTGTATTTCAGGAACACAAACCTCAAATTTTGATTGTGGAGAGAAGGCAGACTTATAGCATATCTAAATTTATCCATCATTTATTATCCCCACCTCAAAACACTTGGAAATGCCACTATGTTCCCTTGAGATATACAGTGATGGCAGGTGAGCCTAGGGGACAAGGGCACAGGTAGGAGTTTCAGACACACACACACACACACACATCCAGAGAGCTTGATGAAATAAACTAATTTTGCTAAAAACGTATCTCTAAAATCATAACTACATAAAATATTTGAGCCAAGTCTGCCGCTAACCGTGGTATTTAAATGTTCTCCAAAGCAGAGACACAAAGTTACACAGGTGACTCCATGTTGCTGCTAGAGTATCAGGGAGGCAAGCAGTCCCCATGAGAGCTTGAAACACCTGGCATGCACACGGAGGGACAAAGGAAGAGGGGAAGCAACCGGGCTGGCTCCACGGAACCAAGGGCAGCGGTCTTCCCGAGATAGCCAGAGTCTCTCAAAAGACATTAGAGAATCTTCCTTTTACATGCAGAAGACTGAGTTAAACAGCTTTTAAAATAAAATGGAACTTCTAAAGGAAGAAAAGCTGGGGTTAAGAAAATGAACTTACTCGCCAGTAGTAATATAAAACGGTGCAGCCTCTGTGAAATAGAGTATGGTGATTCCTTCCAAAATTAAATGAAACATAATTACATGCTGCAGCAATTCCACTTCTGAGTAGATACCCAAAAGAACTGAAAGCAGAGTTTTGAAGAGGTATTTGTATACCCATGGTCACAGCAGCATTATTCAAATAATCAAGAGGTGGAAATAACCTAAATGTCCATCAACAAATGAATAGACAGAATGTGCTATATACATTCAACGGGATATTATTCAGCCTTTAAAAGGAAGGACATCCTGTCACCGGCTACAGTATGGATAATAAACTTTGAGGACATTATGCTCAGTGAAATAAACCAGACACAAAAGAACAAATACCGTATGATTCTACTTAAATGACATAGCTAGAAGAGATAAATTCATGAAGATGGAAAACAAAATGGTGGTTGAAAGGGGCTGGGGGAAAGGGAGTGAGGAATTATTATTTAATAGGTACAGTTCCAGTTTGGGATGATGAAAATGGTCTGGAGATGGATGACGGACATGGATGGTGAACCAGGTTGTGAATGTGCTTAATGTCACTGAACTGAATATTTAAAAATAGTTAAAATGATTAATTTTATGTTATATATATCTTACCGCTATTTAAAAAAAAAAGGGTGGGGGAGGAAACCAACATACTTACCAGACTGCTTTCCTATGACTTCCAGGAACAAGTGAAATAACCCAAAGCCAGGAGGGTACTTGTCTCCTTTGTCTGACCCTGGCCCGCACAAAGGGCAGAAAAGCCCAAAGAAGAGCCTTCATATTTATATTCATTTCCTCATTCCACTTGGTAATGGAAAACCCCTACAGAAAAACCCTTCCAGCTATGTATTGTCACAGAAACAAGAGAGTGGAGATTCAAATTCCTGACTCCTAGACCTCCCACTTCTTTCATAAAGAACTCCGAAAGCAGAGAACCAACAGAGCTTACAGGGTCTCATTTATCCCTCTGCTCAGGAAGCTGCAGGCTAAGTTAGAACTTCAATTACCATTATGGGAGGTTACAGAACAAAACCATAGTTTCTGAGGGCGCTTGGTTCTTTGAAGAAAGACCAATAAATCCATAAGCACTGATCCTGTGAAATACGAGAGCTGCCCCTATGTGCAAAGATTTAACTCCTCACTGAAAGCATGGACTGGGTACAGGTGCCCAGGGGAGGGAGGCTGATGATGGCGCAGATAGCCAGGAATGCACTAAGCACCAATAACCAACCGTAGATGAGACACTGAGTGAAAAACAAGGAAGGCGAGCAAACACAATGGCATGAGGAAATCAGAGCTCACAGTGACGTCCTCTTGGCCTCCACCAGCCTCTTCCAAGGAAATTCTACTTTAGGCCAATGTCTGAAAAGATCACTTAACAGCAAGGCATACCGAATTTAAACTGAAAAGATACACAGCATAAGTGGTGTGCAAATGCATTCATGAAACAGTTTATGTGCTTCAAATGTGGAGTTAGAGCTGTTAAGAGAGTTGTTCCTCTATGTGAAGAGAAAGACTAAAATTCAGATCCTACACACCTCAGTTACCTATATCTCCCATTTTAGCAGCTGAACATTTCAAATCTTTTGCTGTCATTGTGTCAAGACAGAAGTACTGCCTCAGGGCGCCTGGGTGGCTCAGTTGGTTGGGCGACTGCCTCCGGCTCAGGTCATGATCCCGAAGTCCCGGGATCGAGTCCCATATCGGACTCCCGGCTCCGCGGGAAGTCTGCTTCTCCCTCTGACCTTCTCCCCTCTCGTTCTCTCTCTCATACTTACCAGACTGCTTTCTCTCTCAAATAAATAAATAAATAAATAAATAAATAAATCTTTAAAAAAAAGTACTCTCTTTCAAATAAATAAATCTCTCTCTCTCAAATAAATAAATAAATAAATCTTAAAAAAAAAAAAGAAGTACTGCCTCAGACATGAGTAAAAATTTCTTGAGGGTAAAAAGGAAAAATTAAACATAAAACCAGAGTTTGCCATTTTAAAAACTATCTCAATATAGTCGGACTTTCAGTTAGATTAATCAGAAGGTAAATAATAAATAAAGATACTGCAACGGTTAGCTCCCCAAATTATAGGAAGGAAATACAACTTTTCAAAATATTCCCATGGCTTTGAAAAACCAGAGTAAACAGACTCAAAATAAAATATGTACTCCTTTATCCAGACTTCCAAGTCAGAAGGAACTAGATCTATGTCCCTGCTGACAAGGCTCAGAAAACTCTATTCTTTGAGCCCTTACAAGTTTTGGGGGGCTTTTTTGTTTAAATAGAGACAAAAAAATTCAGGACTTCATAGGATTCACTTTTATATACAGCCTCTAGTTGGGTTATGGCTTAACTATAAATGTGTTTTAAAAGAATGTGACTTCGAATAAACATTTCCTGGTGCATAAGTGAATTTCACTCAGAGAAGCGAGAAACTTTTCAGGGAAACTACTATCCACCTAAGGATTGCCAGATTGAAGATATCGCCATCCCTCCATGCCACCTAGAAACAGGACCCAAAGAAGATATACCAAGGGCCAATAAGCAAATGAAAAGTCATCAAAGAAGCATAAATCAAAACCATCAGACAGCACTTCATACCTATGAGGATAGCTAAAACAAAAAACATAACGACAAGTGTTGGTGAGGATGTGGAGAAATTGGATTGCTCATACACTGTTGGTGGGAATGTAAAATAGGGAGGCTGCTTGGGAAACCAAGCTGACAATTCCTCAAACAGTTAAATACAGAGTTACCACATAATCCAACAATTCCACTCCTACCTACATACCCATGACAGTTGAAAATACCATGTCCAAACAAAAACTCATGCATGAATGTTCTTAACAGTACTATTCATAATAGCCCCAAAGTGGAGACAACGCAAACATCCATCAACTGACAAATGGATAAACGAGATGTGGTCTATCCATACGATGGAATATTATTCAGTAATAAAAAGAAACGAAGTACTGATACATGTTACAATGTGGATGAGCCTTAGTGAAAGAAGCCAGTCATGAAGGATCAGATAGTATATGATTCTGTTAGTAGGAAATGTCCAGAAAAGGCAAACCTACAGAGACGGAAAGTAATCAGTGGTTGCCCGGTTCTGAGGAGTGCATAAAGTGGAATAGGAGGGTCAACAGGATTTCATTGGGGGTTAATAAAAGTCTTCTAAAATTAATTATGGTGATGGAGACACAACACTGAATATGCTGAAAAACACTGGATGATATACTTTAAATGGGTGAATTGTATGGTATGTGGATTGTATCTCAATAAAGCTGTTTAAAACATAGGACATATCAGGGGTACACCTATAAAAAGCTGAATTTCTCTTGAAATTAACACAGTTATCTTTCCAAAATATATCACTACTCCCAACACAGCGAATTCCCAAAAGAACAGAAGTTAATGGTAAGATAATTTCTTCAGCAAGCAAGCTATTCTGCTTTAAATTTACTGAGCACTTAAGGGAGACCTTTTGTCTGCTCTCTAACTTTGGCTCTTTCATTCTGTTGTAAGGCCTGGGTCTGAGGGCCGGGCCACCTATCCCAATTCATTTATTCTAAAAATAAAGAAATTTATTTTATAGCTCTTTTCCCACAAAATTTTCATCTCTGCTTTAACCACAAGGCTTTCAAAATCCAAGAAAAAAATAGCATGTAGAGAAAAGTCACAAGAAGGATGAAAAGAGATAGAACATTAACAGGAGATTCTGAAATTTTATTTAGAGCACAGAATTGGCTCTATTTAGGTCATTCCAGTCACCTGAACTATACATTTTAACTTATGTATACATTTAAAATTACGTATATATTTAGTAATATATACATATACATAATACATATAAAATTATGTATACATTTAAAATGTATAAAATTTATAAATTTTAATTTATTAAATTTATACATTTAAATGTAAATTTTAATGTAAAACTTAAAGGAAAACATTGTGTAAAGAGTAGCGGGCACATCCTTAACAGGGTATGTTACATGGACCGATATCCAACATGCCAGACGCTGAGACAGAATTCAGTCATGACACGTCAATTAACCTTCTAAACAACTCTAAAAGTTAAGTTTTATAAATGATCTCACTCATGATTGCTACCCCTTGACCCTATTACAAGTAAACAAGATTTCCATAGAAACCCATCCACACAGGACCCCTGAAGGATTGCAACCAACACTGACATCATGTGCAGTAGGGCTGATAAACCATGGGGGGTTAGAGAGAAGTACCCCACAAGTTCAAATGGCTTCTTAGCCAATAGCTTTCCAAGCATTCCCAAAAATACACATAACCATACAACATGTATTGTACTATATTATTTTCGGTTCCAGCCTCTCTAGTCTACCCTAGCTTATTGGAGGGAAAGGAAGGAGGGAGGGAGGAAACCAGACACAGCCCACTAAACTGTTTTCAGGACCACTAAGGCTCATGGTCTGCAGTTTGGAAAAAAGCCACATGTACCATTATTATGACGTACGTCTGTCAGGACTTGGAATTCGCCAGTTTCACCACATACTCTCATTACCTACAAGCAGCTGGCCCACGAGAAGAATGAAATGATCTACTGAAGAGGGCATTGGTAAAACAACACTCTGAAAGGACGGTGTTCTATCTCACAAACACAGCATACATTCTCAATGGGGAGCTGTCTCTCCCCAGGTCAGAAGACACTGGTCCACAAGTCAAGGGACTGAATTCGGAGGGAGCCCACTTTACTGCCCTAGTAACACATTCCATCCTCGCTGGTATAGAGATCCTGGTTTTAAAGGGAAGAATACTTTCACTAAAGGGAGACCACGATGTACAGTGAATCAGAAGGTCAGACTGCCACCTGGCCATTTGGAGGTTCCTTAAGCCACTGAACCAAGAAGCAAAAGAGGAGGAGACTCTCCTGGATGGGCTAAGAGGAAACTAGGTTGCTGCCTCCAAAGAGTCAGAAATCCAGGGCGGTTCTTCAGGGCATCTCTTAGCAATTCTATCTCTAATAGTTCAAGTTCACGAAAAACCACAGCAATCAAAAGAAAGGTGGGACCACTGAGAATGCAGACAGTCAGGTGAAGAATTCTAACCAGCTGAGATCCTGGCTGGGGACAAAGGAAATATGGAAACAGTAATAGGAGAAACAGAAGAATAATGATATAAATACCAACTACTGCCAACCAGGTAGTTAGAGAAGTAAACCCTACAACAGCATTGCATAGCTCCCTCTTGCTTGCTGCTTGTGGGTTGGCGGGGGGGGGGTGACAATTCCTTCCTCTATTATTTTTTTTATTTTTCTATTATTATTTTGTAAAAGCACTGTTGTTGAAACTTGACACTACAATTTAGACTTTGGGTAGCATATATTCGTGCAAGATTGCGAATGAATTTAAGAATTAATGAACAAAGTCCAGAAATGGAAATGTGACCTTCCCCCAAAGACAGAGACAATGACTAGTGAGATGTGACTTCTTGTTTTGAGGACCTGGAGAGCACACCTTCCTCTGACTGAAGGTATTGGTGTTCTGTTAGGCGGTAACGTAGTCCTTTTTGTTGTACGGCACTTCAGCAGTTCGGATATGCAGTGGGGATGGGTCTGCTTGCTAAGTAGTCAAAGGGGTGGGCTGGGCCAGTTATTAAGCTACAGTCTCCCGGCTCCAGCGCTGGCCTTCCACACTCAGCCCCCTGATGCTAGCTGGGAAGACCATATTCTGAAAGCTTTACCAGTGGGCTCCCTGTTGGGCTCACCACCAGGGGGCACCAGAGGGAGACTGCAAAGCTGGGGGAGGAAAGAGAGCTTGCTCCTTGGTCCCTGCTTCCTGGGGCTCTGGTTCCTCAAGTCCCCCAGTGATGCTCCTGCACCCTGCCAGGAGCAGCCCCTTCCCAGGTAGCACCTGAAACAGGTCAGCTGTTTTCCCAGCACTTACAGACCCATCCTCATCACACCCCTCAGAAACCACGGCCAGCTGCCCAGCCCCCACTCCTCAGAGGTCTTGGTTTCAGCTCTGTGGGCACCCCCTCCAAGCTTCTAAGATTCTGTAACACAATCTCATCTCCTGATCCCCCTAGTCCCAGGGCACATGGCTGCTTCCTGCAGCCACTACCTCTATGATGCGGTAATGTTCTCTTTTTACCTTTTTAATTACCAACTTAACACCTTTTTTAAAAAGATTTTTTTTTATTTATTTATCAGACAGAGAGGGAGAGAGAAAGACAGAGAGAGAGAGCGCAAAAGCAGGGGGGGAGCGGCAGGCAGGGGGAGAAGCAGGTCCCCTGCTGAGCAAGGAGCTGGATTCAGGACTTGATCCCAGGACGCTAGGATCATGATCTGAGCCAAAGGCAGAGGCTTAACTGACTGAGCCACACAGGCATCCTCCGGCTTAACAACGTTATGCTTAATAACAATTCTTTATATTTAACTTTCTCTGTTAACTGGTACGATTTCTGTTTCCTGGCTGGACCCTAACTATTATACTATGCTAGAGTTTGAAGTTTTAAAAGACTAGGATCACCAAAGAATGAGAAGAGCCAATAAGCACATAAAAAGATGCTCAACAGGGCGCCTGGGTGGCTCAGTTGGTTGAGCGACTGCCTTCGGCTCAGGTCATGATCCCGGAGTCCCGGGATCGAGTCCCATGTCGGACTCCCGGCTCTGCGGGAAGTCTGCTTCTCCCTCTGACCTTCTCCCCTCTCATTCTCAGTCTCTCTCTCTAATAAATAAATTAAAAAAAAAAAAAAAAAGATGTTCAACATTATTAGGATTATTAGGGAAATGCAAATTAAAACTCAATGAGAACCCACTACACATATAATGGCTAAAATCTTAAGACTGGCCATACTGAGTGTCAGCAAGGCTGTGGAATAATTGGAACCCTAATCCATGGCTGGTAGAGCCACTGTGGCAAGCAGTTTAACAGCGCCTAAAAATGTGAAACAAAGAGTTACCACGTAACGTAGCAATTCCACTCCTAAGTATCCACCCAAGAAAAATGAAAGCACAGGGTCACACGGAGATGCATCCAAATGGTCCCAACAACATTATTCACAATAACCAGAAAGTGCAAACAATTCAAATGTCCATCGACTGGTGACTGGAGAAACAAAATGGGTTTTATCCAGACAACAGAATGGAATACTATTTGGCAATAAAAAGGAAGGAAGCACTGACACACGCTACAGCAGGGATGAACCTCAACAATAATTAGCTGAGTAAATGGAACCAGACGCAGAGGCACACACTGTATGATTCCATTTATAACTGTTCAGAAATGGTAAACCTATAGAGACAGAAAGTAGATTATTAGTTGCCTGGAGCTAGGGGTGGGAACTGGAAATGGGCATGAGATTTCTTTTGGGAGTGACAGAAACGTTCTACAATTAGACCATGGTGATGACTGCACAAATGTGCAAATCTGTTGAAACCTGTTGAACATTTAAAATTTATTTTTATTCAAATTCAAGTAACATACAGTATATTATTAGCTTCAGAGGTAGAGTTCAGTGTTTCATCAGTCTTATACAACACCCAGTGCTCATTACATCACACGCCCTCCTTGATGCCTATCCCCCAGTGACCCCCCCTTCCCCCCAGCAATCCTCAGTCTGAACATTTAAAATTTAGACTGAACTTTATGGCATGTAAATTATACCTCAATGAAGCTGTGAAACAAAGACTAGGGAAAATATTCGAAGAAAATCTAGTGTCATGGGCAAATGAGATAAATCATGATAAGAAACCACAATGCACTGATAAGTAAAATGAAACGTCTGTGTCAAGACACACATATAATGGCATGTGATAACTACAGCATGCCTCAAGACCAAACCATTTCAGCAAACAGATTTATCTTTCTTTCAAATGCTTAAGAAAAGGTCTGGTACACAGCATTAAAGGCGTGCTCAGCTTGAGGGAAAGATGGTTTGTTCAAAAGTGAACCAATGGGACAGCACCAGCATTCATATCTAGCTAATGTCATTCAAGAGGAAGATACTGTTTTGAAGCTGAGAATATTCTCTCAGGTGAATTTTTTTTTTTTTTTAAGGAATGCCTCTTAATAGTGATGGTGCCATTGCTAAGGAAGACAGGCTGATGATGCCTCATTACAAAATATCAAAGGCTGACCGTAAGCAACCAATACAACCAAACACTTGAGGTATGTCACTTAAATTATCCTTGAAATCAGATATCATTACAATGTAAAAGTAAGAGATTTCTAAAGATAGAAACACTCCCTCCACCAGACCAGGCATTCAGACAGGCAAATAACTCTTCTTAAAATGAATGGCTTAGGGGCGCCTGAGTGGCTCAGCGGGTTAAAGCCTCTGCCTTTGCCTCAGGTCATGGTCTCGGGGTCCCAGGATTGAGCCCCGCATTGGGCTCTCTGCTCAGCGGGGAGCCTGCTTCACCCTCTCTCTCTACCTACTTGTGATCTCTCCCTCTCTCTCTCTCTCTGTCAAATAAATAAATAAATAAATAAATAAATAAATAAATAAATAATCTTTTAAAAAAATGAATGGCTTAGATTTTGGAGCACATTTGTTTATTTCTGAATGTTGTCTATGCTTGCTACAAAGAACTATTCTTTAACCCAAAGTTCAGGTAATTTATATTTTAAGAAGACGCTTCCCCCAAAATCCATCTAGAACATCTCAAAAAGGAATATAATGATAACATAGATTTTTAAATAAATGTATTTTTTCATAAGTGATGCTTTTTAAAGTATTTATTATTAATACTTAAAAATATGATATTTGATGCTTTCATTAATTTTTAATAAAAATATTATCTGCAACAGAATCCCAATTTGCAACACTGTACTCAACGGAAGTACAAGCAGAATTTAACAGACATTATTTCAAATGTGGGCTGCCTCTGTGACTCTCCCATTACAGATGGTAAGACCAAGGCTCAGAGAAGTAAACTAACTTGACCAAAGTCACACAGCCGGTACCGAGAATATGAAACAAAGCTCCTGACTTCTAAGTCCCTGCTCTTTCCAGCATGCCACAAACTCCATTAACAGTAATGTTGATGGGGTGCCTGGATGGCGCAGTTAGTTAAGCGTCCGACTCTTGATTTCAGCTCAGGTCATGAACTCAGGTCTGAGATTGAGCCCTGAATCGGGCTCTGCTGTGTGGAGTCTGCATGAGATTGTCTCTCTCCCTCTCCCCTTTCCCCACTCCACTCCCATACGATGTCTCTCTAAAAAATAATAACAAATTAATAATGTTGATTATATGGAGGAATTAAAAATTATAAGGTATTTACAAATGTAATACTCTGAAAGAGCACATGATCTTCTAGTGCTTTATTTGGTTATAACTGTTCCTTAAAATAGACCTGGTCCTCTACTTGGGAAAAGCAGGGGCTGGAGTTAGGTCCTTTTCATCAGCTGAAAGGGGAGGTACATACTCCAGAGCCAAAGAGCATCCAAGAAGATACTCAGTAAGCGACCAGATATCATTTTTATTATCCCAGGACCCCACCAAAACTTCTAGAATAGGAAAGGTGCTTCATGCACAGCTAAAGGAAAGTCTCCATTTGAAGGGTCTGCTTCATGTTCTACTCACAACATAAATCCCTCACTTGTATGGAAGATGATTCCTTCCTTCCTACTCTTCCTGACGAGAACCACAGTGAATTCAGGAGCTGGTGACACAGCCACCTGCTTCGATACACCCCTGATGATCAGGAATGATTAGGATCCGCTTCTGGAAAGACATGCTTCTTAACTTCATAATAACCAACAACTTGATTACCTCTATTATGTAACCAAAGAAATGTCCTGATGATCTAATATTTCCTGGGAAAAACGAATGATTCATTTCCTTCTTTTAACCCATCAGAGTCACCAATGTAGGCGACTGACTGGAGGTCACCCAGAGATCAAGGTGTATCTTTATGCTAAGTGGTCTCAGTCTAAGGAAGTTTCTCAGTTTTTAATTCTTACCCAATAAATGGGAAGATGGCCATATATATTTAATCTGTTATCAGTGCCAATGAAGATACAATGGATACACCAATGTTAAAACTGATTCCAGAACCCATCCAACTATGTGAACCCTGAAAACTCCTCTATTTGGGAGAAAGAAGACTGCACCCAAAAGGGGCGATACTATAAAAATATATTAATTTATGTGCTATACATTAAACTGAGCTTGGTGTTTTGTTGTTTTTCCATTGTGGATACCAAACCTGTATAATTTTAAAGGAATTAACAGTTTGCTTCAAAATATCACAAACTTTTGTATTAGGCAACCAAGAATGTCAACCTATGTGAAAGTCTTTATTCAGCACATGTGTATTTAATTTAAAATTAAGAGAAATTATGAATGGTGAAATTGCATACTCCCACAGAAACTTCAAAGCTGCCTGAAAGTAAGAGTTTTCATTTTACTTCATTAAACATTAATAGCAGATTCCAGTAGTCTAAGATATCATTGGCTTTTAGGAACAAATATGTCAACAACTCTTATATTTTAGGACATATGATATTTTAATACATCTGAGCACAGATGGCAGATTGAAATATGTATGGCAGCTTTTCTATCCATCAGGTAAGATCTAAGGACTAGGAACCATTTTTATGGTATTTTTTATTTCGTATAGATAGATTTTTTAATTCAGCCCGGCCCAGCAGTAGAGAAGGTGAAGACAAATGTTCCATCTTGGTTCTGAACAGAAAATCTGAATATGGAAAGCAGTTTAGATTACAAGATCCGGCTGCTCCGGAAGGGACACCAGGACCAACAGTAAGAAAATCTCTAATCGCCAATATTGCCCTAAGATCGAACAGGCTGTTTGGGAGGAAATGAAACTCTAGCCCCAGGGTATGTTCACACAGGAGTGGGAATGCCAGTGAGTGACAGAAGCATTGTGATGGCAACTGAGCTCAAATGACATCAAAGGTTGCTCTGGGTCCTACAATGGATGGGCTCTCCACTTTACAGACATTGGCTGTGACTGCAAGGTGAGTCAGGCAGAATGGGAGCTGGTGTGTCTTTGGTCACACCAGTGACCTAAAGGGATGGCAGGAAGACACCATATACTCAACATCTGTAAGATGCATCTTATATATCATCACCTAGTACATTACAAGTGAAGATGCTGAGGCTCAAAGATGATTAAAGATGACCAAAGTCACAGAGTACCTGATCTCTAATCCCTCATCTGCAGATTTTCAGGTTAGAATCTACCACGATGCCTCTCTGGAGGCCTCTAAAGAACCTCATACATTCCTGACCCACAGAAGTACTAAGTAAAAGAAATGTTTATACATATACAGGAAAAAAAAAAAAAAACAAATCCACAGATCAAAATGTGTGGCCAACTTCAGGGGTCTACAGCATCACTCCAAAATAAAGACCACATCTTTTCTTCCAACTTGAAATCATGAAATATACTCAAACCACGTGCTCCATCTAGTGGATTAATGGAAGATCCTCAAGATGGGGGAAATGCACATTTTTAATACTGCTCAATTCACACAACCCTGAAGCATGCATTTGCAGGAATCAAGGCTGAATTCATTCCAACTGGTTAAAACTGTACTCTAAATCTTCTCCCTCCCCTTCCCCAGTTTTCCCCAACATAAGTCAGTGAGGTGGGTCACTTCCTTGGTAATCAATATAAAAGCTCTCAGTGGGCACACACCCAGCAAGTGTAACCCAGACCTAACTCTGAAGCTCATGGACATTCCACAGCCTCTTGATATAACTGCTGTTACTAACCCTCATCCTAAGCCCAAGAGCAGACGTTCCTCTCAAAGAAAAAAACAAGACGTGGTAGGAAAAACCCAGACTCAGATGTCAGCCAACATCCCTGGTCCCGCCAAGTTTCTGAATGTTGCAACCTGAAGTAAATCACCTAAACTCTGCCTCGGTTCCTCGTCTGTAAAATACGGACAATAATATATCCCTAACCAGGTGTGGCGAGGACAAGGAGAGATGACCAGCGAGAAGCACCTCAGCTACTTCCTGGAGGACCCGAGCACTAACAAATGCCAGAGACAGAGGGTGGATCTAAGTAAGCTCACTCCTCTAATTTCTGCGCCCTTTCTCTCCTTTTCTTCATTTCCAAATTTCTATTTTAAAAAGGTAATGAAATGCAAGCAGAGTTGCTAGAGGATATGGAACACATAACAATAATAAGGAAGAGTCGAAGAACTATATGCCTAGAAGACAAGTGATGCAGGCAGGCGCCAGGAGCTGAGGTATAATGAGAAGGCAGGTCCTTGTAAACCATAAAATGTGTTTGGATTTCATCCAACAGTCAATGGGGAGCCACCAGACTATCTTCTTGACCCCAATCTGTCACTTTTCCACACTACACAACTTGGGTTTAGCACAGTGGGTTTCGGTCTCTGCCTCAACTTCACAACCTGTATGACAAATTTTAGGTGTGTGCTCACCACAATGTGTTTCAATGCTGAAGAAAGATCAAATTCAATGACATCAATTATGAACCTTTGTTGTGTTCTAATTCTCAATCTCCCAGTTTTGAGTGAGCATATTTAATATTAGCAGTAAACACCCTCAACTCCAATTAAGCTATTAACTGTAACCTTACACAAAATTATGAATGACCACTGTCAGACTGAGGACTGCCTCCCTCGCTCTGGTATCTATCCTCCCCTGTCAATCTAATATTAGCAATATTTGTGAGCTTATGACCACTCAGCCAAAGACTACCTTTCTCAGCCTCTCTTGCAGGGAGCTATGGCTACCTGACCAGGTTCTGACCAATGGGTATAGGCCGAAGTGATGTGTACAACTTTAAAAAAATATTTTATTTATTTATTTGAGAGAGAAAGAAGGAGAAAGAGAGCAGCAGAGAGAGACAGAGAGAAAGAATCTCAAGCAGACTCCCTACTGAGTGCAGAGCCCTACTGGGGCTCAATCTCATGGCCCTGAGATCATGACGAGCTGAAATCAAGAGCCGGAGCCCTAGCCAACTGAGCCACCCAGGTGCCCTGTGATGTGTGCAACTTGAAAGTCATACACTTAAATGGGAAGGAGTATACCATCCCTTAGCCTCGCCTCTTCCTGCTAACCCGAATACAGACAAATTAGCAGGAGCTGGAGTACCTATCTAAAGCTACAAGAAGAAAGATCATGTGGAAGATAGCACAACATTCAGACAGAAGGAGCCTGGGATCCCAAAATGGTATAGTCATCAATCAAGACTGGACTATTTATATTTGCACTATTATGTAAAAGAGAACTTAATTTCTAAACTTTATAAGCCACAGCCTTTTGGTCTTTGCTAAAGTTAAATCTTAACTAATACTCAAAACAACTACAAACCTAAAAACATTTTGTCCATTCATTGAATATTTCTTGGGGACCTACTATGTGCCAAGCATATTATAGACACTAGAAATACAACTGATAATAAGATTCAGTTCCTGTCCTCTAAGAGCTTACACTCAGATGGGCTTTTTAAGACTTTGAACTATAGAATTAAAGGAAGAAGACAATGTGAATGTACTTAATGCCACCAAACTATACACTTAAACAATGTACTTTTTTTTTTTACTTTTTTTTTTAAATAAGTAATCTCTGCACCCAATGTGGGACTCGAACTCATGACCCCAAGATCTCATGCTCTAACGACTGAGCCAGCAAGGCACCCACTTAAACACTGTTTAAACAGTAAACTTTGGGATGCCTGGGTGGCTCAGTTGGTTAAGTGGCTGCCTTTGGCTCAGGTCATGATCCCAGGGTCCTGGGATAGAGTCCCACATCAGGCTCCTAGCTCAGCAAGGAGCCTGCTTCTCCCTCTGTCTGCCTCTCCCCTGCTTGCGCGTGCTCTCTCTCTATCTCTCTCTGACAAATAAATAAAAATATTTTCAATAAATAAACGGTAAACTTTATAAATAAAAAATAAAATATAAAATAAAAATATAAATTTTAAAAGTTTACACAAAAGAAACAAATTTTAACTCAGTGATTTAAGGTTTTCAACTCATATATCTAATAAAAAAAAGTTTTATCCAGATATATCTTCCAAAACTCAATAATAAGAAAAAAATTAAAAATGGACAAACACTTCCCCAAAAAAGATATACAGGGGTGCCTGGGTGGCTCAGTCAGTTAAGGGTCTGCCTTCGGCTGAGATCATGATCCCAGGGTCCTGGGATCGAGTCCTGCATCGGCAGGACTGTTCAGCAGGGAGTCCGCTTCTCCATCTCTCTCCTCCTACTCATGCTCTCTCACTCACTGTCTCTTATATAAATAAGTAAAAATCTTAAAATAATAGATATACAAAAGGCAGTACATGAAAAGATGCTGGACTTTGTTAGCAATCAACAAAAATTATTTTAAAGCTCAATGAGCTACCTATCCACACTTACTAGAATGGCTAAGATCAAAGACAGACCTATAGCAAGTGTTGACATGGACGTGGAGGAAAGGAACTCTAATACAAAGATAGGCTGTTAGGGGACTATAAAATGGCACAACCACCTTAGGAAATATTCTGACAGTTTCTTAAATGTAAACATTCGCCAACCATATGACCCCACCATTCTGCAGCTAGGATATTTACCCAAGAGAAATTAAAACATGCATCTGTATAAAAGCTTATACACAAAATTCATGGCAATTTTATCTGAAACCACCTAAATGTTCAGGGAACAGACAGACGGATGAATAAATTAGAGTATATCCAAATAATCAAATGTTACTCAATAAAAAGGAATGGATTATTGATAGATACAACATGTATGCATTACAGAATAATTATGTGAATGAAAGATGCTAGAGCAAAAAGATTTGTAACATATGATTGCATTTTTATAAAACCTAATTTATAGAAACAGAAAGCAGATCTCTGATTATGTAGGGCCGAGGAAGGAATGAGAGGGATGGGTGATAAAAGGACACAAGGAAACTTTTGGGGGTGTGTTGGGTATGTTCATTATCTTGAATGTAGTGATGATTTGACAGATGTCAAAATTTAGCCTATTTTAGATTTTAAGTCCGTGTAGCTTAATGTACATCAATTATCCTCAATAAAGCTATTTAAGGGGGAAAGTCTTTATGGTAACATTTTCACTCAAAGACTCAAATGTATGCTCTCTTGTTGTTAGCTTCAATCAATTCAATTCATATTCTGCTCTAAAGTTATCAAAATACCCTGGTATTACTAATTATGAAGCTGAAGAGCTGATGTTGTGCCACTTTTAATTCAAAACAAAACTGTCTTCTGAGAAAAGAGAAGAACATGCATTTCACACTCTCTGTCCTTTGAAAACTAAGAAGATTTCAGTTTTCCCACGTGCCATCTTTGGCTTCTCCCATGGGAAAGCACCTTTACACTCAAGCCCGTGCATGTGTATATTCTTCAAAGGCAGATTAAAAAAAGGAAAGGATAACTAGAGCCTAGAAATTACTGAGCATTAATAGATGTACCAAAGTTCTCCTAATTCCACCATGAGAACAGCTCAAACACAATGAAAGACAAACAGTACCTACCGGATATCTTGGAAGCTATAGACATTTGGTCCATGACAATTATTATTTCACGTCACCCTCTGAATAACTTAAAACCTAAAAATAATTTAACTTATTCCTTCACTCAACTTATATCTACTTACTTTCTTAGATTATTTCCAAATAAAAATCTGTGCTATTGCATTTGCTTTATCTAGCATGAAGTACTAAAGCTTTTCAGGAAACATCTTTTATAGATTAATTTTAATGCATTATTTTAAAAACAACATCTGTTTGGACCACAGATCCAGTAAATAATGTATTATTTAAAAAATAACATCTGTTTGAGTAGATCTAGTGAATACAAGATTTTACTTTTTGAAGTTAAAAAATGCATTGTTTTGTATACATAATAATTAGGTTAACAAACTCTCCAATACATAAGACAGGATCTTAAACATCTTAACGCTACAGTTCACAAAATAAGCCCTGTAATTTACGGGTGTTAAAATGCCCGTACAATCTAACTTTTAAATGACATTATTGTCAACGATGACTCATGGGAAGGAAAAAAAATGTTTTTCATTTCTTAACACTTGGGAGTTGCTTTACTTTTAACTACTAAAATAAAATAAAACCCCACTCTAAATGAAACTGTGGGAAAATGTTACAAGGAAGAAACCTTAATAGAAAGTAATACATGTAATACTTTAATTGAATCCTGATAATAATAATAATAATAACAAAGCTTAGCAGCTAGTCTGCCCAATGATGCCACTGGGTCAGTGTTCTTTCAACAAGCACTATGCCTGGTGGAGGAAATTTGGTGGAGAAGTAATTCAGTCCCACAGGAGTTTCTGTCTAGCACAGAAGTTTTCTACAAGAAGGGAAGACCAGCCTATTCCCAGAAACATACTGTTTCCTCCTCCATATTCACTCAATTATCAGCACAGCAACACTGTTAAGAGGGCTGAGTACCATTATACTTCAACTGCAAATTCCTGCCTGGACTGCCTCATGGGAGTTAGAGTTTTCCAACAGTATTGAGAGGGTGCTCAAGTGCTGAGCTCCCCTGGCCTCAGACAGCCCCTGGTGAGAGGAGTTCCAGCCACGCGTCCTACTGGCACGTAACCCTGAGCAAGTTGCTTAGCCTCTCAAAGGCTTGGTTTTCCCATCTGTTAATGGGGGACTATAACATGACCTCCCTTTGGCACACTGAGTACTCCATCAACACTCATTATTACTACAGAGTACTTTCTAGAGCATATCAGCCGGATGGACGTCTAAAGTATTGCTGAGTCCCGAGGAGAAATTGTTTTTTAGATGGCACTTCCTGGAAAACCAAAGATATCATAGTCAGAAATACGTACATTTCAGGAAAAGGTATACATGGTGATTGTGTAAATAAAGTGTTCTGTTTCAAAATTCAACCCAAATACCGTACCATAAATTCAGTGATAGCGGGAAACATTCATGGATTCCCCAGAATTCAAGCAGTCATTCACCAAACATTTATGGAGAGCTCCTTCTCTGCTTCAGACTCCAGGGAGAGGATATATGGAAAGAAAACCTGCTCCAGCCCTAAAGGAGCCCATGATGACATGGGGCGAGGAGAAAAGGAAGAAGGGCCCAACCCTTTAGGAACCAACCCCTTCCTGCCCCGCTGCTCCTCCCAGCCGCACCCCCCCACTCAGCCACTTGCATCACTGCAGCCATCACTGCAGGAGACGACCTTCCCCAAGCCAGCAGTGTTAACAACAGATGGCTTTACTCCTCCAAGGCTAATGAGAATGGAAACTGGTTTGGGAACCCACACAGACATCCATCCATAGAGTTAGTTTTCCTGTTTTCAGGCATTCAACTTACACCCAAGGTGGGCCCTGCAGAACCCTCTGTCCACAGGCATCTAAGTGCCATCAGGCAACAGTGTGGGGCTGCCGGGTGGCAGTGGGTGAGGGGCTGCCGGGTGGCAGTGGGTGAGGGGCGGGATTAGCTCCCTAGCTGCTGTAACAAAGGACCACGGACAGGATGGCCGACACAACAGAAGTTGTGTGTCTGTCTGTCTCACAATCCTGGAGGCTGGAAGTCCAAGATCAAGGTGTTAGCACAGTTGGTTTCTTCCAAGGCCTTTCTCATCAGCATGTACGTGGCCGTCTTCTCCCTGCATCATCACACGGTCTTCCTTCTGTGCGTGTCTGTCTCCTGATGTCTTCTTGTAAAGACCCCCATCCTATCAGATTACAGTCCACCACAATGCCCTCATTTTAACTTCATTACTTACTTAAAGACCCCATCTCCAAATACAGTCACATTCTGAGGTTCTGAGGCTTAGGACTTCAAAATATGGATTAGGGGTTATGATGGAGACACATCTTTGCCCATAACAGGGAGGACTGAGTATCTGCACCCAGGTAATCTTTGAAAGAAGTACAGGAGGCATGAAGGTTTTTAAGCAGGACATCAGGCAAAAATAAGCCACTTTCTTCCACTCTGCTAGAGAGAATACATACTGGTAAGCAGATGCATTTTCCCCCTGGTTTCTTTATATTCTTCTGTATGTTTCAAATGTTCAATAAGAAGCTAAGAATGAACTTCTTTGATGTCTAAAAAGCATCATTCCCCCAAGTTGGACACCTAGTGCAGGCCATGAGGTGCCCCAGTACAGTTTCTAATCATTGGGATACAGATGGAGAGTACAGCAGGTTGAATGGTATCCCCCAAAACCTATGAAAAATGGTCTCTGCCAAGGTAATGAAGGATATTCCGATGAGATCATCCTGGGTTACCCAAGAAGACCCTAAACCCAATAACAAGTGTCCTGGTAAGAGACAGAAGATAAGAGACACAGACCCAGAGGGGAAGGCCACAGAAGGTCTCTGTGAAGACAGAGGCAGAGACTGTTGTTTTCAGCTACCAAATTTGTGATAACTGATTATGGCAGCCCTAAGAAACAAATACAGAAACAAATACGATTAATACAGGAAAACCTGTGGTTGTAAGAATTTCCTGGTAACCTTTTAATGGCCTTCTACAGTCAGGCACCTTTACTTCTGTTGTAGCCAATAATTCTTTTTTTTTTTTTTCAGCTAAGACAGCTAAAGAGAAGATTAATTGTACACATGTTACATTCAGCCGCAAATGGAAACTGAATGAGCGCCAAAAGTCATAGGTCCAGGGAAAAGGACGCAGAGGGACCATTTTGGCATGAGCAAGGTTGGTCTCTCAAAGGTTGTCACTGTAATCATATGGCGATAAATGTTCTAGATCCACTGAATCAAGCTCTAGAAAGTAGGCGTGCATTCCAACAATGGAATGGAACCAGCGTCCCCGAGCTCTGGCTTTCCTTACTTCTTCTCTGTGGCTCCATGGGTGCACAAGCTAGCGGTTTGCTTGGACCTTGGCCCCATCTTTCTTTTACGCTTCAGCCTGTGCCTTTGCTGCTTCTTCCGCTTGGCTTTTGTGGTGCAGAGGTTTCCGAGAAGATGGAGCACAGCCCATCATTCTAACAAGTTGCCACGGTAAGTGTTCTCTCTGTTCTACAAATACTCAAGGACGCACCAAAAGCAAACTTGCTTGCGATCATGCAGCAAGATATGGTGGAGAAGCAGTCTGTGTCCCGGACTCCACCAAATGGGGCCTTTTTCCTGGATCACCATGCCTTCCATCCCAAACGTGCAGGTTCTGCACACCGCCCACCTCCTCCTCCTGCACATCAGTTACCCAGCCCCTGGGCCGTGCCGGGCAGTGATGCTTCCCAGACTTTTACATCCCCCGTCAAATGAGGAAGGAACCGGGAAGTATTTTTAAACTTTGACTGAAATATGTTAACACCAATGAGTTACTACTCCCCAAGCACTTACATTTTTAGACATTTTACTTTCAACCGTGGAATAGAAAACTCTGTCACGGTTACATAAATGGACCGAAGACAGCCTCCGTACACTGGCCCCTAGGTAGGTTATTTCTTCACCGCAGGCTGAGACCAATTAGCTCAAAAGCCCACAGGCACAAAACTCAAATTTTTACAGATCCAATTAAATAACACGAATTAAATTTTTAAAAAATTGTAAATAGCACAAGCAAGCAGATTTTTAGCCATTAGGCCTGCTTTACATATCCCATGAACTTCACCTGCTACTGAAAAGATCCAGCCGTAGAATTCTGAGGCTCTATGCTGCTGGCCCCTGGGGGCTCTGTAGCCGAGCAATGTCACCTAGACTCCTGAGCCCTCTCCAGGCCTCCTCCCCCTCTGAAGAGCCGTCCCTTCTCTGTAAGCCTCTGGCTCGTTTTTCACAATTCCTTCCCAGAGCCATCCGATGAAGTTTGTGTGTCACTGCTTCTCTTGGCTGCACCTTCCCCTAATTCCCTCAAACCTCCTAGTCACCTCAACGGGACTTCTAGGCAAAAGGCAGAACCTGGGGAGGAAATCGGCCTGTCTTCGTCTTGCCCTGGAAATCAAACTTCCCTTAGAGCTGGCCCTGAGGACAACTCACCCTCAGTTACAGGTGCCTGGGGTGTGCGGCCTTGGCGGCGGCTTACACACATCACTCTGTTGTCCACAGACCTCTGAGGGCCTCCCTCCAGGCCCCCCTGCCCCTGCCTCGCAGTCCTGGACAGGCTCTCTTCTCCCCAAGGAAGGGTCATCTGTCCCGTTTCTCTACAGTCTCACCTCCTGAGATGTCAGCCCCTCTGGCTTTCCATCACTTACGACAAACAACCTGGGCACAAGGGACTCAGAGACCCTAGCAGGTATGTGGGGGAAAGAGGGAGGCTGTCACACGGGTACACGAACAGGACCCCAGAACTAGATGAGGCCGACAAGCGTAGCTGCGGAGGGCTGTCTCTGTTCCTTACCCACCGGGGAGAGGAAAGGGAGCACGGGGTACCGCAGAGGGAACTGGGGGTCCAGGCAGACAGTGGTAATAATGGAGAACCGAATTATCAGAATCATCTTGTCCATATGCTCCCTGACACTCAGCTCAAGCCCACTCTGAGATTTCAGTGCCTGCTCGCCCCTGCCCCACTGGCCTCAGTGTGTGCCCCTACTACACCCTGCGCAGCACTGGTGTGACCACCCCTCTACAGGGCAGGGGAGAGTGCACAGGACACTGCCTGGCACCAGAGGCCACTAGTAAATGGTTGCTGAATGCATGAGCGTGAGCACTTCCTTACATTCACATTTAATTACAGTATAACCCAATCGTGATTCTTATTTATGTGACAAATTAATTCTGCTATAAAGTTATCTATGAACAATAGCTCACGAAGGCTCAGTTAGGGTTTGCTGGTCACAAAGCAAGTTCAACTGCTCCTGCAACATTGCTGAACATTCACAAGTAGAAAGTCAGGGCCAACCCTGATTGTTCACTGCCCTGAGTTTTATTAAACCAATTGACTTTAAACACAGACACTGAAAGCAACTGGCCAGCCCTCCTGCAAATGTTGTTCTGCAATCACTGACTCAAGAAACAAGAACCCTACAGGCAACTCAGTTCATTTTCCCTCCGTAGACAGCAAGATGCCTTGTATACAGCAGGACATCAATAAATGCTTATTGTGAGGTTTCCTGCAGCAACAGATGCTTCCTATAGAAGTGATGTTTCCAGCTCTGGAGAAGACAAACGTCCCTTCACCTGGTTAAGGGCCCCAGAGGATCCGCACCACTCAGGACCACCAGGTGGTAACAATTGGAAAGGAACAATAGGACATTATTTACAAAAACCAGAATTACTTCCTACTTCCTTATTTAAAAGTAATACAGAATTACTACTCACTGATCCTTTATGAAAGGGTAAATTACGCCAAAAAAAAGAAAGAAAGAAAGAAATAAGAAGAAGGAGAAGGAGAATTTGGAACTCTAAAAGCTTAGGACAAAAAGCAACTGAATTAACTTAAAAGACACCCACTTTAGGCTGCCTTAGAAATCATTTCCATATTGACTATGGGCTGAAGACAAGAGCCATCATTTCCCTCAAACTATAACATGGTTTTTAAAACCATGGGTGTAAGTAAAACTAAAAGAACTATCACCTGATTATAAACACAGCTGCTTACATCACACGCAGGCTACTTTATTACTTCCTATGTTTTCCAGGAACAGGATTCCAGCCATAAAAATACCTACCCACCGGCCATTTAGTTGTACCCAGGTAGATAGACATTCCACAAGAGATACCCCACTACGTTTATTGGCATTTTTAAAAACATGTCAAGTATCTGTCTCTAAAACAACCAGAAAATACCTAGAGCAGACAGAAAAGACAGAAACTCCTGCTCGGACACTGACCACCCCCAGACTCACAGAACCAAGCAGGAGACAGTGCTCATAGGTTTCGCAAGCCCTATACTCTGAGTAGGAGGATCCTGACCTCTAGGGCCACACACATTACATAACGAAAGGCTCAGCCTCCTCACTCACCCCATCGGAGATTAAGAGAGGAAGTAGTCTGTTGGTTTTGAGGTTTTCAAAAGGAGGAAGGTCTTTACACCCAGTGTGCTAAACCCCTTTGCTCTACACGCTGGAAAACAGCAATTAAAATGTTGCTCAACTTTCCGGTCTGGTCCTGCAGCAAACATGCCATAGGACTTACCCAGTTAGTAAGAGACATACCTGACAGGCAAGACTAACAGGAGAGCTGAGGGCCCACGAAGGAGGGGGGAGGGGGTCCGAGAGAACCATTCTGAGTCCCTGCTGTGTTAAATACCTTGACTGTATTTCATATGCACCCTCTAAACCTGTTTTATTCAAACTCAGATACAGGTATCTGTCTCTGCCTGAATCCACCATTTACTTTCTTTGATTCTTAAAGTAATTCTTTTTTTTTTTTTAAAGATTTTATTTATTTGACACAGAGAGAGATCACAAGCAGGCAGAGAGGCAGGCAGGGGGGCAGGGGAAGCAGGCTCCCTGCTGAGCAGAGTGCCTGATACGGGGCTTGATCCCAAGACCCTGAGATCATGACCTGAGCCGAAAGCAGAGGCTTAACCCACTGAGCCACCCAGGGGCCCCTACTTTCTTTGATTCTTATATCCAACTCCTGACCCATTCCTAGCTCTCCTAAAGATATGCCCGGAAATATCGTACGCATTCAGTGGTGCTACAAAATGTAACTCTGGATGTTTCTTAAAGGCCCTTCCTCAAGGTTATGCTTCAAGTGAAAATCCACCTTGACATTTCCTCTCCCATGGGGTGAATATGAAGAGAGAGCTAATGTTGGATGAGTCAAAGTTTAATCTATTATATCCCCCGTCATTAACAAACAAAATGTCTGTTTAAAATAATGTCAAAGAGCCACTCAAGTCTGTGCCATTCTTGGTGGCTGTTTTGGACTCACACGTAGGAGGCCAAATAAATAACACAAACCAGGCCGGTTAGTAAACCTTTCTCAATAGCAAAATTTCCCAAGATGACGCGCTAGTTCAGGCACTTTCCAGCTGACCCTGGAAGTAAAGTATGGCCTACCAACCCCCAAAAAGTATATATCCTTGACCTCCACTCAAGTCAGTGATTGCACCAGACTCCCTGGAAGGGGCAGAGAGCCGCCAGACGGAGAAACGCGGGGCTGGATGATGCCCCTGCCAGCCAAACAGACGAGCATTTCCGTTTCTGTCAGGGCCCTGGAACTAGACAACAAGAATTAGGGAATTATTTTTCTACTTTTAAACTTTTTCAGTTGGGTTCTTTTGTTGCCTTTTCACCCCTGAAGTACTGCCTGAATGTAATCAAGCCCAAAATTAAATATGAACTCCACAGTCACACATGTTCTCAGAATTAGTGGCTCTAAGAAGCGCCAGCCTTAAGCAATGGTCTTTCCTACAAAGTGTCCCTTTGTAGGATCAATAATATTTTGCTCTCCCTTCCTCTTCCTCACCTATTTGGAACTCGGTTCCTGCTTTTCTGTATAGCATTCCTCAACAGCAGAGCTCCTATTGGTTGGCTCTGACAGAGATTTCTGGCTCTGACATAGATTTGATTGGCTCTGACAGAGATTTCTGGCTCTGACATAGATTTGACTGGCTCTGACAGAGATTTCTGGCTCTGACATAGATTTGATTGGCTCTGACAGAGATTTCTGGCTCTGACATAGATTTGATTGGCTCTGACAGAGATTTCTGGCTCTGACAGAGATTTGATTGGCTCTGACAGAGATTTCTGGCTCTGACAGAGATTTGATTGGCTCTGACAGAGATGTCCAGCCTGGCAAGGCCCCCCAGTCCTAGGGCAGCACCAGGGACCACAATGGCAGCAAAGGCGTTAACCCAACGCTGATGCTCAATGCCAGTGCTTGTGGATAATTTGTTCCATTGCGCTTCAAGGTTGGGAAGATCTGTGTATGGTGTTAAAAATGATTCATCATTGTCCATTTCTTGGTTTACTGTATTGCTTTGTTTTTTGTTGTTGTTGTTTTTCGGTTTTTGTTTTTTGGGTTTTTTTCCCACAGTTCAAAGCTCTGGCATGATTTTTACCAAACTGAGTTTTGGAGAAAGAAGCAAATGTGGAGTCAGCCTGGGGCTTCTTCAAATTCATCCCTCACTCCCATTGCTTAATGTCCACCACTCTGCTGCTACTATCTTGGTCCCTACTATGGAGGGGAAAAAAGATAAGATGAATTTTTCTTAATAATGTACATTTTGTGCCTATCAAAGTAACATATGCTCATAACTAAATATACAACTCTAACCAAAGAGCTTCAAATGAAAGACAAATATAGCCTGACTCACCTACTCCACTCCCAGCCTTGCCCCTCAGAAGCAAACCCTTTCCATGATTTTGGTGCTCCTCCTGGTTGCTCCCTCTGCATCCCTGATATATAGAGTTCCTAAATTTAGCCTTTCCAAACATTTTTAATCAACTTTATGCTATGAGAGATGACGACAGCACATAACCAACACTCCCAACCTCACAATGTCACTACTTTTAGGTCTCCTTAATTACTTGTTTAAGTCATATACTTCATTCTACCATTCCATCACTGACAGCTTCTCATGCCGTCCTACTTTGTAAGGTAAAGATGTTGGTACCAACAAGCAAAATTCCAGTCACTGAAATTCAGCTCTGCCACTGATATCAGCTAATAAATGAATGAATGAGAGGGAACAGTTAAAAATATGTCTTGGCATTATATCGGCTTCAATCAATCACTCTCTTCTCTGGTTCCGACTGGCAGTGTAATCAATGGCTATTTTCACCCAATTCTCCCATTACTTAAGGATTTTGGTGGTGATGCCCACAGGAGAAGCAAAAACTCATCAACAGTGACACTGAGTTCACCTGAATATGTTTACTATACCTCCAAACTTACATACCCTACCCACCCTCTCATTTTCCAACCCCAGAGTGGATAAGGGGAGATAACAGGTGATAAAGTCTTCCCATTGGAGCAGAGTTTGGCTTGGCCAGCCGAGAGCTGCAGGAAGCTTGATGTAGCCATGGAGTAATGACATACTAGAAAAAGACAAATTTGATTTGAGGAGGCCAGTTAAAGGCTACTGAGGGAACAGATAAATTTTTGAAGGTATGACACATACTACATAGTCAGGTAATGATCCTTAACACATCAAATTGAATTCATTAGGAACTTACTGATCTTTCAAGACACTAATGCTGCAGACACTCTCCTAGGTGAACATCACACTGAAAGATACAACCAACAGTTATGACATAGATGGAAGAAAAATTGTGATCCAATATATGGATATATTTTAAATAACCTATGGAGCTTTCAAAGTTTATAGAAGATATTTAAGTTTCCAAATGTAAGATGACACCTGATTACATGTTGGATCCTGTCTAAAATTTCAAACACTAGACAGCAAGTAAAAACAAACCAAAAACTGAAACACACATGGAATGTGTAGTTTATATATGTCACAAAGCAGAAGATAAAACCTCACTAATGCTTTAATTAGGATGAACCTACAGTTCATCCCACATTTCAAGGGCTATAGGAGTAAAACAAAACAACTTCATTTGGGGTGATACACCAGCAGTAGTATCTGAGAACAGAAACCTGAATCACTGACAAATAGTATGATCTTGAAAGACTCCCTTATTCTCCTGTCCCCTTCAATCAACAATTCCTAAGTGCCCTACCTTCAAAGAAAACAGAAAGGGGAATGAGGAAGGCACTGCAACAGAGGACCTGATGAGCTACAGAAGACGGTCTTTTGCCATCACCACATTCATCCTTTTTCCCTGCAGTTACCTCCCTACTCAAACAAAAATGATCCTAAGCTGCTGAGGACGATCTACAAAGTACAGAAGAACCCTCTCAAAAACAAACAAATAAAAACTATGTTTCCAGTTTAGAGATAAAGAACATGCTTCAGTGCTCTAGGGGCAAAAAAAAAAAGTAGGAACTCACAATCTACTTACTGACTTCCCTCAACATATATTTGCCCACAAAAACACAAGAACCACAGGAAATACCTCATAGGAAAGAGGAACGAGCTGGCTTTTTGAAAATGGAGAAAAAAAATCAAGGAGCAATAGAAGCCAAATTGATATTCAGCCAAAGTACCGTTCCCGTTTAAAGATTGAAAACATCCTTAATAACCATAAGGCATTAGCTCTTGGCATCTCACCTTGGCTGTTTTCTCACTGGAAATTCCTGAACACTAGCAGAACTAGGACTACCACAGGGGGTGATGGGCACAAACCCACCAGACCCCAGCCCATGCGAAAACAGCGAGGGCCCTGCAGGTAGAGCAGCAATGCAGCAAATGAAGGCGTGCACACTGTCGAGCGCCAGCACCCTCTCCTCCACAGGGAACCCCACCCCTGGCCTACCCCCCACGTGCACACGAAGTAGGGGGGAAGACTCTCATGTTCAACACACGCCAACACTCAGCTTACGTGACCCCTTGAAGGAGTCATAATCAACATGCAAAATAGTGTATCCTAACATACTTCCAAATATCACTTTCTTCATTCACCCTCTTGCCACAATCTCCAAGAAAGAAAGAGCACAGGTTTTATTGTACTTTTTTTTATATTATTACTCAAAAGGCCTTTGCTTTTCATTCTGAAGGCTGTTAAAGAAACTGTATCACTATACCGTAGTGACGACCACCTATAATATACTACGTTTAAGAGGCTTCCTAAATTCAGTGCGACCATGTGTCCAAGCTCGGGCCAGGTATTGGATACACATCATCTTTCATCCCCCCAGGTTGAAGTGTAAAATCAGTGACAGATAAAAGGTGCCCTGATCCGTTTTTGCCAGAAACTACCGCCCTGCTCGTGAGCTTCCCAAGCTTCCTGCTAACTCAGCTGTCAGCCTGAGCCACACGGCGAAGCACGTAAAGCTGCTCTCCTATTCTGTGCTCTTTCCCTCTTTTATTCCCCACCTGACTTGGAGGAGAGATATCTCATAGCAAATTTGGCTAGAAAAATCTCACAGAAAAACTAATCCACACTAAGATATTCGTAAATTAAAACATAATTGCTCCAAGAGACATATACTCAACAAAACACGACCGTAGGAACGCAGGTACTTAACACAAACAAATGAATCAGGAATGGTAGATTTTTCAGGGTGAGGTCTTTCCCATTATTCCTTCAATCCAACCCCTTCCACAACCCTGTTTCTTGGTTGTCTCCAGAAGCCCTGTTCCTAACTAGCCTGAAAATGCCACCACTGAGCAGCTCCTCTCTGTCCTCCCCCTACATGGATTCCTACTCTTGCCATCCACTCCCTCGCCCTGCCTCCACTGTGTTCACTTTCCTACTATCCTTCTCTATTGAAATCATGGAAGCATTATATTGATAATAACTTAACCCACACAGATTAAAGGACTTTATTAAAAGAAAAAAATAAAAAATTTGCACACCTATAAAATGTGCAGAAAGAGTTAAGAAGAAAAATTATGTCACTCATACGTTGTTCAAAACTGCAGCGATGGGTTCTCTAATTTCCCACAAGTCAAAAAGAGAGGGGGAAAAAAACCCTAGCAACCCTGATACATATTTCCAAAATAACATATTATGCTTTTAAGGAAAAACTAAGAATATTAATTTAATTATTCAAATTCAATTGAACTGAGTGTAATTGCATGAATTTATTTAAGTTGTTTTCAAAGATATTCTTTCTATAAGCCACTTGAACCAAGAGAGTCACATGGTTTCATTTAAGGCCAATGGTAAGAATTTTTCTGAGAAACAGAAACCTCTGTAACTCAGATACGTGTACAAAGGGATAAAGAAATAAAAACAGGGTCCCAGTTTCAGTAACTGCTAGAAGATTCTGCTTCCTGCCAGGGCCCAGGGTTGGGATCAGTTACTGTAATGAAGAAACCTCTGACCGTTATTCAGTCCCAGTGATAGACAGCACAAGCTGCAGCCTGCGCCCATCGGATAGCACAGACCCAAAGAGTTATCCAACAAGGACCGTGGAGCACGGGCCCTCCGCATGTGCTCTCCCACCTTCCCACTCCCAAGAAAACACCAGGTGTTTGGGGAACAAGGTTAATTCTGCATGGAAAAAACACACAACAGATGGGGGCTCGGAGAGTTTAAACACCAAATCCCAAAGATTATCTGCCCAATGCATTAAGCAAGAAAGGGGGGATCATGAAGCTGAAGTCAAAATCTGGGGTGAATTTCTTTCCGTTTTCCTTTTCCGCCATAAAAGATGCTGCAACGCTTTGCCACATGTAGAAAGATTTGACTTTTCTGGTGGCTTGATCTGAAATCGAGTTCATTGGGATTATCCAGGTCTATTTATAAACCCAATGGCTGCAAACTTACAAATATAAGTGCTCTCACCTAGAAAAAAGAAGCCTCAGTTCTAGGGTAATTATAATGTAGGAATGTCACTCTCCACTCTCTGAGACTCTTAATCTCTCTCTGGGTTAACTTCCAGCCTAGCTGAAAATTTGAGAGACGGTGGACCCACACGGCCCACTACCCTCTAGAGCTATAGGCCAAGATAGCTGAACCCAGAATCTTACTACATCCTAAAAACCAGGCACAAACACTGAGCTCACAATAGCAGACATGATACAAACCAGGATGGAGCAGGCTTTACCGAAATGGGGACACAACGCAAACCCACACAAAAACAGTAACGTTCCTAACCGAGACAAACCTAAACACTGAGCAGCTGAGCTTTTTCCATTTACTGGTTTGTCGAGCAGGGTTTGAGGGGCACCTGAGAGAGAAGTCACAGGCATGGGATAGCATCGAATTACTTTTATTGCTATTATTTTGCCCCGGGCATTAAACACTGTCGTTTGATAAGAACTGTTCCTCTTTTTATCTTTGTGACTTATGTTCTCTCTCCTTTACTGGGAAAGTGGTACCATTCACAGAACAAGTGCATCAAAGACGCCATCATCTTGAATTTAATGAGGCTGAAGGAGAGAGGAGGCAAAGAGCAAACCACCTTGCATCTGAGCTTGCCTTTACTATGAGCCCTTTCTAAAACCAATATCCCACAGAGAAGACAAAAAGGATGGTCTCAGAATTATACAAACCCTTCTCCATTTACGGTCGCAACTGAGGAGAGAAGTTTCCATTCATCCATTTTACAGACTGAGAAACTAAATCACAGTTATGACTTGCTTTTACAAAGTAGGGAGAAACAGGGCGCCCGGGTGGCTCAGTGGGTTAAAGCCTCTGCCTTCAGCTCGGGTCCTGATCTCTGGGTCCTGGGATCGAGCCCCACATCAGGCTCTCTGCTCAGCAGGGAGCCTGCTTCTCCCTGACTCTCTGCCTACTTGTGATCTCTCTGTCAAATAAATAAAATCTTTAAAAAAAAGACAAAGGGAAAGATTCTCATCATTTTTTTAAAAAGCCTCTGCTATGAAAATTTCTCTTTTTTTTTTACTAGGGAGAGATAAAGTGCACAGGAAGAGAGAATCTTTTTTTTTTTTTAAGATTTTACTTATTTGAGAGAGAGAGAGTGGGCGAGAGAGAGAGTACAAGCTGGAGTGAGGGAGGGGCAGAGGGTGAAGCAGACTCCCCGCTGAGCAGGGAGCCTGACATGGGGCTTGATCCCAGGACCCCGGAATCATGACCTGAGCCAAAGGCAGACACTCAACTGACTAAGCCACCCAGGCACCCCAGAGAGAGAGAATCTTAAGCAGGCTCCACACCCAGCGCTGAGCCGACATGAGGCTCCATCCCACAACCCCAAAATCATGACCTAAGCTGAAATCATGACCTGAGCTGAAATCAGGAGTCTGATGTTCAACCAACTGAGCCACCCAGGTGCCCCTTTGCTATGAAAATTTCTTGGAAGAATGAATGAATGAATGAATGGCCCATTACTCCATACTTGGGAGTTCAGTGACTTACCTGATTGTGTTCAACTTACACAGAAAACACGTCAAGAGTTAGAAAAGGAACTGCCAGTTCGAGGCACATCCAAAGGAACAGAGTGAGAACTCGCACACATACCTGTACGCCCATGTTCACTGCGGCATTATTCACAAGAGCCAAAAGGTTGAACAACCCAAGAGACCACTGACAAATGAATGGGGGGAAAGTGTGGTATATCAGCCATTAAAAAGAATGAAATTTGGATACATGCTACAATAAGAATGAACCTTAAAAACATTGTGCGTAAATGAGAGAGTCAGAAACCAAAGGACAGGTATGTATGATTCCATTTATTAGGAACTACCTAGAATGAGTAGATTCAAAATTACAGAAACTAAAACAGGAGTTATTGGGGGCAAGGAAAGAGGTAAGGGAGCTTACTATTTAATGGGAGCTTACTATTTAACTGTCTGGAGTAATGAAAAATTGTAAAAATGGATAGTAACAATGGTTGCACAATTAATGGATATAATTAATACCACTGAAGTGTACACTTAAAACTGTTTAAATATTCTCAAAAAATTAAAAACAGAACTACCACGTGATCCAGTAATTCTACTTCTGTGTAACCCGTAAGAAAAGTCCCTGAAAGCAGGGACTTACAAATATATTTGTACATCGAGTGTCCACAGCAGCACGATTCACAAGAACCACATGTCGAAAGAAGCAACCCAAGTGTCTGACATATGAATGAAGAAACAAAATGTAGTATATATACATATACTGGAATATCATTCAGCCTGAAAAAGGCAGGAAGGAAATTCTGGCACCTCCTACAACATGGATGGACCCTGAAGACGTTATGCTGACTAAACCAGACACGAAGGGACAAATACTGTATCATTTCACCTATGTGAGGGGCCTACAAAAGCCAAATTTATGGAGACAGAAAGTACAATAGTGGTTGCCCTGGGAGTTAGGAAGAATGGGGAGTTATCGTTTAATGGGTACAGAGGGTCAGTTTTGCAGGATGAAAGAGTTCCGTGGATGGATGGTGGTGACAGCGTACAATAATGTGAACGGACTGGAGGTCGCTGAACTGTATACTTCAACATGGCTGAGACAGTAAATGCTACAGTTTGTGTATCTTACCACAATTTTTAAAAATTTCTAAAAATGGTCAAAATAGTAAATTTTGTGTTACATATATTTTACCACAATTTTTAAAAATTAATATCAAAAACTATTGAGTTGTACACTTTAAATAGGTGAACTGCACAGCATGAGAATTATACATCAATAAAGCCGTGAAAGAAAAACAAATGGAGGAGAGAAGGCCAGCACCCTCTGGCTACCTGCTGCAACGCCAGCTGTCCCCCTCACCCACTTCCGGGTACCTCACCTTCTTCCCTATTCCTGACCCCATGCCACACAGAGCAAGGGAGAAAAGAAGCACCACGACACTCCCTCCACAATGTCTCCACCTATTTTTACAGCCTGGCACAGAGGAAGCACGAGAAATGACTTATGGAATGAGTGAGTGGGCAAAACTGAACTTGATAAATATGGTAACTGCATTCGATGAGTTATTGGGTTCTCACCAGGACTGCCCTGGGAGTTTCAAAGGCTACACCATTAAATCTTGCTCAATGTAAGTACACAAACACCAGACAGAGTAAAAGAAGGCCTTGGGGCACCTGGGTGGCTCAGTGGGTTAAAGCCTCTGCCTTTGGCTCAGGTCATGATCCCAGAGTCCTGGGATCCAGCCCCACATCGGGCTCTCTGCTCAGCGGGGAGACTGCCTCCCCCTCTCTCTCTGCCTGCCTCTCTGTCTACTTGTGATCTCTCTCTCTGTCAAATAAATAAATAAAATCTTTTTAAAAATAAATAAAAAGAAGAAGACCTAAAGGTACATAGAATTTTGGAATAGGGAAGAAATCTTATCTAGTTTCTGCTTTTTCCATGTGCTTTTAGGAATATGATCAATAATAATCTGCCCTGGGATGCCTGGGTGGCTCAGTGGGTTAAAGCCTCTGCCTTCGGCTCAGGTCATGATCTCAGGGCCTGGGATCCAGCCCCACATCGGGCTCTCTGTTCAACAGGGAGCCTGCTTCCCCCTCTCTCTTTGCCTGCCTCTCTGCCTACTTGTGATCTCTTTCTCTCTGTTAAATAAATAAGTAAAATCTTTATATCATCATCATCATCATCATCATCATCATCCACCCTAACATCAAGGACTGGAGTGTCTGGGTAAAGAGTATGGAACTTTTTGATTCTAATCTTGCCTCTGTGTGTAAGCTTGAAGCTCAATAAAAGTTCCAGAAACAGAATTGGAAAAAATTATTAATTTGCCCTCTCTGTGGGGGTAGGAATCCTTCCACTGAAGACCATCATTAAAGGAGCTTTCTAGAAACTTCCAACAGAAAAACCTGTGTCCCCATGTAGAAATAAGCAGGAAAACTGGACTCCCTGTGAGGAATCCAAAAGAAGAGGAAACTCGGTGTGGCTAGGAGATGGAATGTTGGTTTGTGCTGGGGATGCTCCCGTGACGGAGGAAGGCGGCTGCAGGCCATCCTGCCCTGTGGAGAGAGCTAGCTGGGGCTTCTGGCTGCAGTTAGATAAATGCCAGGGATAGGAGAAGCCTGGAAAGCATTCTGTCAGCTGCAGCCAGTAGAAACAGGGTAGAGAAGGAAAAGAAGCACAAGGAATGTGGATTTGGGTTTTATGGAAGACTATATGCAATTATAGGTAACATAAATAATGTGATTAATTACAGTGATTACCACCATGCACACAGTCCTTAGCTTTTCTCCAGGCTTCCAACGGGACCGCCTAGCAAAAAGCCTATACGGCCTCTGTCCAGCATTAAATTAAGACAGATAGCACATACAGCTGGTAACAGACGCTAGAAGTTTGCAGAGACTAGACCCAGGATCTGAAGCGTATTGTAAATTCCTAGCCCAAGGCATCTGGGCTTTTTCTGAAATAAGCCAAACTTTCCAAAAGCACCGTCAGAAGCAAATATCAGCTACACCACGGGGACATGGAAGTTTAGCAAAGCGCCTTTGTAGCTGCATGGAACAGAACGTAGTCTGGTTATTGTATTCTGTACCAAACACTTTGAAGATGACAAATTTAAATTCCAGAAGGTCTTCTTCCCTTGAGGGAACACAGTATCTCCCTGGAAATAGTTTTTTGGGCTTTTTTTCTGATAAAGTCAATATTAATATTATTAATATTAATAAATATAAAATATTAAAAATAATATTATAAGTATTGAATATTATTATTATTTAATATTAAATATCAAATATTTGGGATAACTTGTAGAATATACACGTAAAAAATACTTCTGAAATGCAATTGTGAGATCTGTTTCTCCACACACACACAACAAGCAGCCCAGCTTCCCTAGGCAGCCAATTACTGCATTTTTGGCCTTGTTTTGGCACACAGATGGTGCCAATGAAGTTGTTTCTGAGCTTGTCTTTTAAAACAATAAATCTTTTTTTTTTTAAGATTTTATTTATTCATTTGAGAGACAGAGAAAGTGAGAGAGAGCATGAGAGGAGAGAAGGTTAGAGGAAGAAGCAGACTCCCAGTGGAGCTGGGAGCCCGATGTGGGACTCGATCCCAGAACTCAAGGATCATGACCTGAGCCGAAGGCAGTTGCTCAACCAACTGAGCCACCCAGGCGCCCTAAAACAATAAATCTTAAGGGAAAACATCATTAAGCCGAGATTTAAGTACTACCTATTCAGAGGTATTCTAAAGATACCTTAAAATCCTTATAAAAGATAATGAATATTATTTTATACATTATTAACTCTGGGGGAAAAAAGATGTTCTGTCAATAATGATTCAACTAGGTGTGGCTCAGGCTTTGAATGAATCAGTGTGATGTTCTTCTTCACAAAGAAATGAGCAATCCAAATGTTATTTCTGAATGGATTTGTGTTTTGGGGCAACAAACTTGCCTCCCTGATTCTGTTTTTCTAAGTTAAAATAAACTTCACTGAGTAAAGGCTGAAAGGCTGCCCAGGCCCATTCCTCTCCGGGGCCCGGAAGCAATCCCTTGCTCTGACAAAAAGAGGGTGGCCCCGTGGAGCTACAGGTACAGCGTGGGGCTCCCAAAAGCCATATTCCCAAAATGACCCACAGCCCTGGCCTCACTGGAGGATTCTAGGTAAACATCAGACCCAATCCAGATCCCCGCCCCGGGGGTTTTAGAGCTGGACCTAAGAGAAGGACCGGTCTCTTGCCAAGTAGCTGTACTAACAGAGTGCTATTTCCCACCACGGAGATTGGGAGCGAGCGAGCAAGTGTGCATATGTGCATACGTATATACATATATACATACATACATACATAAAAATTAAAAAAAAAAAA
The DNA here is from genome assembly GCA_028533885.1 of Nasua narica. NCBI lineage: Eukaryota > Metazoa > Chordata > Mammalia > Carnivora > Procyonidae > Nasua > Nasua narica. Next base: position 10,263,238 of record CM052810.1, on the reverse strand, counting down.
AAACCCTCAATCTCCACGTAGAGGAGGACCCAAAAACTCAAGGAGAGCAGAGGTAAGGCTCTTCCAAGATTCTTCCAAGATTCTTGGAAGCCTGGGCAACCTCTCAATACACACAGCTGCACGCTGCCCTTAAGCACTGGGGGACACCCCGCACCCTTACAATACGTTCCCCCTTTTTACCTAACCTACTTGAATTGAGTTTCTGTCACTTGCAACCCACACTCCAAATCAATACACAGAATTTCTAGTGTATTGAACACCATTCACATTGAACAACATTCACACCAAAGAAGTGGTTTCGATATATGAGGAGTTGATGGGTAACCTAGGTGACTCAGCTGGTTAAGTGTCAGACTCCTGACTTGGGCTCAGGGCATGACCTGAGGAGTCCGTGAGATCAAGCCCCGCATCTCAGGCTCCCTGCTCAGCAGGAAATCTGCTTGGGATTCTCTCTCTCCCCCCTGTCTCTCTGCCCCTCCCCACCCCTTAAAAATAGAGAGAGAGAGAGTTAATACACTGGTTCTGAAATCTTTCTTGCAGCACAAAATAGATAACAAGGAAAAGAAAAAAACATGATATTTTTAAATCCTAATTTTAAAACACGCAGGTAGGGGAAAGTCCTGGCTGAGCTGGATAAGGGCCTTCATTTCACCTCGGATTTCTTTACTAGGCTACTGACTCACAGTCAATTTTGCATTCAGGGGCCTTCCACATCTTGCTGGTTGCACAACAGTCCCCCAAATAAAACAATAATAGTTATTTGAACACCTAAATGTGTCCATAACACTAATACACTGCCTTTAGTAAGGGAAAAGCAACCACAACTTCTAAAGTTGTAAATTTAAAAGTGGAACAGCTTCAAAGCTCTTTGAAACAATAACTAAACCCTCTGTAAAGTGCAATGGTTTCAAAAGCACAGATAAGCAGGCCGAGAGCTGCACGCTGGGTGACAACATACTCACAGGTCTACTTAGACGGGAAACTAACGGACACGCATTTAACTGAGTTTGAAGATACTATCATCACACTGATTTTTCTTACGCTGATAGTACACAGTAATTTATCATACTGAAAACTGCTGAGACCAGATTTACAACTCTAAGAGAACTGCGTAACTTACTAAGGCGATATTTCAAAAGGCAAAAGATTGTGCCAAAATCTGGGATGCGGGAGGCCATCATTTCCAAGCATTTACTTATTATCTCTTTTAAAACTGTACGATGGTCCGCAAACCAAGAAAAATATGAAAGGTTCCAGTCTCAAAAATCTGTCCACGCGGATTCCGACCGACGGAGGTACTTGGTATCTTTACAGAGGTGCAGTGCAGGCCACGGAGCAGAGTGCTGGGCTCTGCTAAGCCAAGTGAAGAACCGGGTAGGATATCTGCTCGTGTCAACAGTGCCAGGACCCCCAGCCCTGAGCCCGCATCTCGCTTCCCCCGCCCAGCTCCACGGGTCCTGCAGGCCAGGCCATTCCAGCGAGCGCCCCACACGCTCCGACCCAGCTCTCCCCCGTGGAGGCTCTGGAAGCACTAAGGGTGCTTCAGCAGGGCCAGAATGGGGAAGAGACAAGGGAGTATGCAGGGTGGCGGCTCAAGGGGCTCCACCCCTGGCAGGACCATGGGCCCCGTGCCGCAGCCCCACGCCGGCCCTGCTCTGGAGACATGACCCCACCATCCACAGCCTTTGCCGAAGGCCACCTTGTTGGTAAACCCAAAGCACACTTTGCATCTCTGACCTTCCCTCTCAGAAGGTTGTGACACCCCAGGGCACCTCCCCACTTTGAAACACACTTTCCTTGGCTTCCCTGATAGCCCCTGGCCTCTCGGATGCCTCTTACCGCTCCGGTCTGGAAGAGGACGGTCTCCTCTTCCACTACCGGGCCTGTAAATAACGATAGGGGTCACTTCTCATTGCTGCCACACCGTCTCCCTAGGGAATCCTGCCACTCTTCCAGCTTCCAAGCATGTCCAGAGAAGTCTCAAATGTTAGCTAGGTCCACCATGATCAGAGATTCTGACTCAATCTGTCTGAAGTGAAGCCCAAGAATTTGCACTTCTAACAAGAACCCTGAATATTTGGATTTCTGAGCTCTGTGTCTGCTATCTACTTGACACCTCCACGTGCCTGGTCCAGGGACATCTCAGCAGGTCAGGCTAGAAGCAAACTGAGGTCACTCTTCCCGCCCACCCTCTCCCCCCTCCACCCACAGCTTCACTTGGGCATACAGGCATCATCCTCAACTCCTCACCTCATCAATCACCAAACCCCACTGTGCTTTGTATTTTGAACTTTCTACCTCCTATCATTGCCACTGCCATTTCCGTAGTTTAAACCACCAGTCTCTCACACGTATGATCCTAACAGCCTCCCAAAGCCTCTGGTCTCGCCCTTTTTAGGCCACTTTCCCTACCTTCCCCACACCCTCCAAAAACATCTTCTTCCAGAATCATCTTCCAAAAACAGAGATCCAACCATATCCACCACCTTGTTTAAAATCCTTTAGGGAGGGGCACCTGGGTGGCTCAGTGGGTTAAAGCCTCTGCCTTCAGCTCAGGTCATGATCTCAGGGTCCTGGGATCGAGCCCCACATCGGGCTCTCTGCTCAGCAAGGAGCCTGCTCCTCCTCTCCCTCTGCCTGCCTCTCTGCCTACTTGTGATCTCTCTCTCTGTCAAATAAATAAATAAAATCTTAAAAAAAAATCCTTTAGGGACTCCCAACCAACCTCAGAATAACATTCCCATTTTTTTAATGTTATACTGAGATGTAATTCACATACCACAAAATTCCTTTAACGCATACAATTCAGTGGTGCTAATAGATCAGAGTTGTGCAACCACTGTAACAATCTAATCTTCATTCCAAAAACCTAACCCATACTCATTAGCAGTGACTCTCCTTTCCCCCTTCCCCAGTCCCTGGTAACCACTATTTTCTGTTCCTGTGGATTCTGGACATTTCCAAAAAATGGAATGTGTCTTCCGCGTCTGGCTTCTTCTACTTGGCAGGTTTTCAAGGTTCATCCATGTTGAGGGGATGTATCAGCACTTCACTCCTTTTTATGGCGAAAGAATATTCCATTGTTGAATATACTACATTTTCTGTATCTATTCATTGGTCACAGACATCTGGGTTCTCTAGTTTGGGGCCATTATCCATCACACCACTATGAACATCCATTATGATATCTAATTTTATGTGTCAAATTGACTAGATGACTGGATGCCCGGATTATGTCTGGGTGTGTCTGTGAGAGGGTTTCTGGATAAAATTAGCAGCTGAATCAGTGGACTCAATAAAGCAGTTCACCCTCCCCAACGTGGGTGGTCATCATCCAATTCGCTAAAGCCCTGAATAAGATAAAAAGGCAAAGGAAGGAAGAATTTGCTCCTTCCTGCCTGATTTCTTAAAGCTGGGACATCAATCTTCCTCTGACTTCGGTGCTCCTCGTTCTCAGGCCTTCGGACTTGGACTGAAATACACCACTGGCTTTCCTGGGTCTCCAGGCTACAAATGGCAGAATGTGAGACTCTTCAGCCTCTACAATTATGAGACAATTCCTTATAATGAATCTTTATAAATAAATGCCCTTTGGGGAATGCCTGGGTGGCTCAGTCTGTTAAGAATCTTCCTTTGGCTCGGCTCATGATCTCAAGGTCCTGGAATCAAGTACCACATCAGGCTCCCTGCTCTGGGGGCAGCCTGCTTCTCCTTCTCCCTCTGCTGCTCCCCCTGCCTGTGCTTGTTCTCTCTCTGTCAAATAAATAAAGTCTCAAAAAAAAAATCGCCTTTGGTTCTGCTTCTCTGGACAATTCTGAGTAATACATCCATGTAATAAATTTTGTGTGGACATATGTTCTCAATTCTCTTAGCTATATACCTAGAAGTGGAATGGCTGGGTCACAGAGTAACTCTATATTTAGCATTTTGAAGACCTGCCAAAAAGATCTTCAAAAAAAAAAAAAAAAAAAAGCACAAACACTTTTCCAAAATGACTGCACCATTTTACATTCCCACCAGCAATGTATAAGGACTCTAATCTCTCCACATCCTCGCCATCATGACAACAGAGAAGTCTTATTGCCTGTCTTCATGTTTTAGCCATCCTAGTGTGTGTGTGAAGTAGTATCTCACTGTGGCTTTGAATTACATTTCCTTGAGCATATTTCTACTGTTGATCAGACCCATTTGTACATTTCCTTTAAGGAAACGTTTGATTCTTCGCTCATTTCGTAACTGAGTCGTCTTTTGAGCTGTAAGAGTTCTTTATACATTCTAGATGCCAGTTATCAGATGTAGGACTTGAAAATCTTTTCTCTCATTCTATGTGTTATCTTTCCACTCTCTTCATTGTGTCCTCTGACACACAAAAGTTTTCATTTTCATAATATCCAATTTATCTACTTTCTCTTTTGTTGCTTGTGCTTTTCATGTCATAAAAAAGAAATTAACACCTAATCCAAGGTCATGAAGATTTATAACCTATATTCTTTCTCAAAGAGTTTTGTAGTTTTTGGTCTTACATTTAAGTCTACAATCAATTATAAGTTAGCTTTTACAAATGGCATGATATAAAGACCCAACTTCATTATTTGGCATTCAGATATCCAGTTGTCACAACACTATATGTTGAAAAGACTATTCTATCTCCTTTGGATGGTCTTGGCACTCTTGTTGAAAATGAATGGACTATAAATGTATGAATTTATTTCTGGACTCTCAGCCCTAACCCACTGATATATGTTCTGCCAGTACCACACTACTTTGATTACTGTAGCTCTCAGAAGTTTTAAAAGCAGCAAGTATAAGTCCTCCAACTTTGTGCTTTTTTTTTAAGATTATTTTCACTATTCTGGGTTCCTTGCATTTCCATATGAATTTTAGGATCAGCTTGTCAATATCTGCAAATAAGAATGCTAGGATTTTGGCAGAAATTGTGTCAAATCTGTAGACAGATTTGGGAACTAGTGCCATCTCAACAATATTAAGTCTCCCAACCCATGAACACTGGATGTCTTTTCATTTATCTAGTACTGTTTCTTTTAACAATTTTTTGGTAGACAAACCTTACAATTTTTTGTTAAATTTGTTTCTAAGCATTTATTTTTTTTTCATGCTATTATAAAATGAAATTGTTTTCTTTTGGGGGGGATTGTTTTCTTAATTTCATTTTTGGTTTGTTCACTGCTAGTGTAGACAAACACAACTGACTTTTTTTATATTGATTTTATGTCCTGAATCTTTGCTGAACCCCTGAGTTCACACATGCCCCAGAAGGTCCTTTGTGTTGGGCCCCGGACTTTCTTTTCAGAACTCTCTCTTATCACCGTCATCGGAGACTATACAGCTTTGGTCATTTGGGCCAGCTTTTAGTTCCTGAATGAGTCCATGCTTTTTCTTGCCTCTAGGCCTTTGGACACACAATTCCCTAAGGACAGAATAAAGTATCTCCCTTTAACTGGCTCATTTCTTCGTATCATTCAGATGTCAGTCCTTCTGGTCCAGAACAGATGCCTCTCCCACATCCACAGGACATCCCACACGTCTCTTCCCAGAGTTCTTATCCCACTACGTTGAAACTGTCTAATTACTATTCGTGTCCTGATGAGACTGGAAGGTCTGTGAGACCAAGGGCTGTGTCTGTCCAATTAATAATTCTTTCCAAGTTCTAGTCCAGTGGCTACTATGTATCAGTACTCAATGAATATCTGTTCTACAATTTACCAAAATCAACAGATTCTCTAGTCCAAGCCTCTACACCTTCCATTTTTACCTGTTAATCCTGTATTACTCATACTAAAATGGCTAGTAGATTTGATGGTAAATATGTTTCACAGATAAAAAAAAAAAAGCCCAAGACAACTTAATCCCATGCCTCATAAGGATTTCTGGCACTATCTTTATAAGCTAAAATGGACTAAAAGTATGACCTACTGACAACTGCTCTATAAATGTTTACTGAGATAAAGCAAGAAGAACATCTAAGCATTTGTCAACATGACAAGACATGGAGGGAATGGCAAGGTCAAGAAGACAATGAAAAACACTGTACATTTCCTCTCCCCAAGCCCCCCAAAAAACTTACTGTATTCTTCTATATCTTCTCTTTATCTCTCTCACAACCAGGTTTCTCAAAGATATCCTCTCTCCCCCTCCCCCCCACTCACTCGCTGATAGAAATCTGTCTCTCTTCAGAGATCCTTCTTGCCCAGCACTCCTTCTCTTTGACTGACAAAATACAAAATGCACTGAGTTGACGAGCTTCTCAACTGGTCAGTGCACAATTTTCTAGCTCCAGACAAACTTGGAATAATCAGGTCTAAACCCATGGCAGAGGAGCAGGCCAGCCCCAAAGGTAAGAAGTCACCGCTGAACATGTGGCCTGCAGGCAAGACAGCTCCCGTGGAGGGTTTCCAGGAAGATCTTCCCTAACCATGTTCCCACCCTCACAGCTCCCAGAAAACCTTGGTCTTCTCTCCTTCACCACACTGCTCTAATTTTCCATTTCCAAGTCTTTCCAGCCCATTCCTGTACCATTCAATCGCCCATATGTGTTCTCTAATTTTCCTATAATAAACATGCACTGCTCTTAGACTAAGAGACAAAAGTTAGTTCTTTTTAAAAAGAACCAACGAATGATTCCCTAACACCTTCTTATAAATCTAATTCATCAAGAATTTGCCATTTTTAAGTGATTTTTAAATCTAAAGATAAATAAAACTTGCATAGAGTTTACATTTACTTTTACAGTTCATTGCTTCCCTCCAGGGAAACTTCAAATGACCTCATGAGAAACGAACAAACACAAAAAAAAACTGTTTCATTTTTCTAATCTGTCATGTGCTATAGATCTCTGAATCTGACAAGTTTTTAAGTCACGAAGCATACACTTACAGCCTTCTTATTAAGCACCATAAATAAAAGAAAACCATTTGACTTGGCATGCAGAGAGACTGATTTCCTTCCCATCTCCTCATATTCCTTAAAGACACGGAAAGAATGAGGTGCATTCGTCTGCATTCACTCCCCCAAGCCTTCTCCAACAGGATATCTCCATCCGCTGCTTGCTTTTTGTTCACTGCTAGTAACAGGAAAACTCGCTTTCCTGCTTTCTCAATACCAAATGGGTTAGTTCTGGGCGGGGGGTGGGGTGGGGGGGAAACCATCCCCTCAGAATCCACTCCAAGGCTACACAGAAGGCAAGAGAAACAAAAGCTGGTCCATTCTTTCCCCAAATATTCCATTGGCAGGCAGCCGAGGACCACGCCAGTTCAGTGGTTTAATATCCTGTTGCTTCCAGCAAACGGAAAAGATAGAAAGAATTATAAAGTTGCCAGCCCAGGATCCCAAAATCTGCTTTGCTGTTGTTAATATGTGCTGGGCATCCACCATGACACCACCTTTCACAGGAAGGGAAAACACTGCCACTGTCAGATAAGCCACTGCACTAGGCAAAGGCCTATGGAAAGGTACGTGGCTCAGAAAACAAGGGGTCCAGGAAAACTACCTACAGAAGGAATTGTTCTTCCTGTTAGAAGAATTTTAAAGAAAGGTTCAGCAACATTAGAGAAGAATCAACATTAAGGCTTGTGCAATACGTCTATCCAAAGTCAAGGTAGGAGAGAACAGAGACGAAGGGTGAAAAGCAAACTTAGAGCACACCAAAGATGAGATCACCCTAATCATGTCCTATGAGCCAAAGACGACACCACTGGTGATGGTCCAACAGCCCCTACTCACGCTGCGGGAAACCCCTGCCCGACATAGAAGGCCCAGCCAGCAGGACGACATGCACATCCCTACGAAACGCTGGGGCTGGGCCTCACTGGAGTGCGAACACCCTGTGCCCAAACACCATCCTCCACCCACAACTCAGTCACAAGACTCCGTCTCACTTGGCCCCCTTTTCCTCAGGTGCTAAGATGAGCACCCATCAGCTCCCGGCCTGCACACCCCTCATTCCTGGTGCCCCAACCAAGCACTTCGAATAGAACCTCCCCAACTACCATCTCCACAAACCTACAGCAGGCCTTCTCAAACTACTTGTGGTGAATGTTTGCTTTCTCCCCCAACCCATTTGGGACTAGTACTTTTATAAAATACATAATAATAAGTATAATAACAACTATTAAATGAAATAAAAAAACAAAGACATGAAAATAGAAGTCCCAAATTTTTATTAGATTGAACAGACTTAAAGTCAGCCTGTCAAATTGTTAAAGGTTTCCAAACCCTTATTCTCATTTTCTGTATGTATCTCCTTTTAGGTCAGTTATATAAACAGTTCACAGACAGACCCCTGTCCGTGGAGCTCACATCAAGTCAAGAAATGGAGAGCCAACACCTTCACATCTTTCCTTCCTCCTATGCGGCTCTATTCTGAAGCCTCCCACTGGGACCTGAAGATCTTCTTCCACGTGGGGCAAATACTCATCTATCCTGCTCCTTTTTCTTTTACCATCTCCCTTCACCAACGGGCTTCCTCCTGACCCTCACGAATCTCTTGGTCAAGGATAGAAATAAAGACATGGGAATGAGTCACTGAAATAGAAGTAGCGGATAAACTCTGGAAAGTGGACGGAAGAAAAAATCAGCTACTCATTCTCCGAGGGGATGGCTACAGTGGGAAGCTGAATGGGAAAACAGTAAAAGAGAGAGACATGAAAAAATAGTTATTATTGCCAGTCACATATGATTAATAACCAGGTAACAATAACAGTATTTGGATATCAAAGGAAGATGGGGTTTCAAAGAGGAGAGACCTAGGGTCATAGGAGGAAAGAAATCCAAGAAGAGGAAAACTGAGAACACTTTTCCATCTATAATTTATCAGTCCATGCAGTGACTTAGTTTGTATTTGGAAATGCTAGAGAAACTCACATCCAAAATTGAACTGGGGTCCTGCTGTACAAAGGAGTCACGTTTATTTTCTCTGAACTAAAACAACTACAGAAAGTGCACAAAAAGTTAATGAAATTAACTACCTATCTTGACTCAAAATAACTGTTTACGAGTCTACCATTTTTAAAGGCTTCTTTAATTTTTCTCATAAAAGGGGAGAGGGGAAAGGTTATTCCAGAAAGCTGATTTGAAGTCAGAATGTCAGCCTTGCAGACAGTGGCAGAGAAGACAGCTGGCCGGGGCCTCGTGGTTAAGCACACAGTGATCATGACTGAGTGTTTTAAAGAAGACTAGACAGATAGATGGTTTTTAAAGCTGTCTGCTCTATCCTAAACACTCTCTAAAAAATGAAGGCCACTAACAGCTCACTGCTAATCCTTTTCTCTGGTGGTGGTTTATAATGGGAGATGCGATTCTCATCTGTCTGCAATGGTTTATCTGAAAGCAGGAGACCAGATAAATTTACGCTCCCCTCAAGGCCTGTGGAACGGGGGTGTGTTCTCAAATTTCTGCGTCACCACCTTCTTGGTCTCCCAAGGGCTGAAACCTAAGGCTATAGTTAATACCTCTAGCTTCTCAATCTCACCTAGCCTGGGAACACGAAGCTCAGTGTGGTGTGGGGCAAAAGATTATTGGTAAATAATTACTGAATAATAAATAACCTAATCTATTCAGGTTCAAATACCCATCCACTTTATCCCAAAATACTTCCTACATATCACCTCTTTATTTTATGCCTTCCTCATTACTTCTTGCCTAAATTACGGCAAAAGTCTCCTAAGTGGTATCTAAATCCCCAGTTCTCTGCACCCATCCATGTCCCAGTTCCCCAAGGCTCCAACCACACAGCCACCATATTCCTGCAGCAAAACTCTAATCTGGGCATCTTCTAGCTCTGAAACCCAGAACAAAGAATAAAGTCAACACTCTACAACCTGGCCTTTGCCCATCATCCCCCCAACCATCCCACATGACCCAGATCTGTGTACCCCTAACTCTCTATATATTTCACCAGTTTTAACTACTCACTGCTCCCCAGGTACACTCCACAATTTCCTCTCCAGGGGCCTTCACTCACACAGGCCCCCTATCTACAATAATTCAAGTCTACTTTCAGCTCAAAATGCCATCTCCTTCATTAAGCTTTTTCTGATTCCCTGGACTATAAGTACTCTAACTCCTGCGGACATTTTAAGGCTTTACTTACAACTTTCCAATGATACAATCATCTATTTAAGTGTGCTTAAAGCTTGTTTTGCAATCTTCTCTCCCCTATCAGGCTGTCGACACCATAGGATAGGATCTGTTTTACTCCTCCTGGTTTCCCAATGCACCTAGCATAGCGCTTGGCACATGTGGGGACTCAACGAACGTTTTCAAATAATTTGGTGCACGTGTGAAATTAAAAACCTATTCGGATACATGTGGAAATATGGATGTGGAAGCATCTATAATATACATGTGCATGCATATTTATCTGTCAATCAAATACTTGCTCATTTCTTTTCCCAGGGGATCATTAAAGTGATTCACACATGTCTTTAATGGCAGGAAGCAAAAAAATCAATTAAGATAAAACTAAACAAAAATCAAGCCTAAACCAAGCGCATGCACCTTAATGTAAGAACCAATTTTAGTATTTCATGAACAGATATTTCTTTGCACTTGAAACAGGGACTAGTCCCATATCAGTTATGCTATCATTAGACTAATTGCAATCAGCAGAATGTCACCTTGCTTCCAAACCCCCCCCCCCAATGTTAAGCATTCAGTACCCTTTACAATCAGTAAAAACCCAGATAACAGTGCCATGCAAATCTGTGTTCCGTGGAGCCTAAAGTCCCTGATGATTTTGCATAAAAACTGAATTTTCTTTTCATGCACACTTCCCACAATCAATTCAGATTATTTTTATTTTGGAGCTCCACAGAAATTGGTTTCATTTTCAGTTCTGAAGAAAGGGGGGTTTTACGGTTCCTGCACCCTCAACTATAAAGCTGAAAACAAACTACGATAATATACTATCCTATTTTTAATGTGAATTTAAAAGGCTAATATGATAGTGTTATTAAATTTCACGTTACTTGTGAGGCAAGGACATAATCAAGACTCAAATCCCTGCATATCCCTCGGGTCTTTGCACCTAGGAGACACATTCTAGATACCAAAAGAAATCAATCTCTTAAATGCCCTGTTTTCCCTAGTTGGCTTCAAAGTAAATCACATGTATATAGCTCAAAATCTTAATCTGAGGACTGCTTACACTGTTAACAGCTACATTACCATAAAAACAAAAGGCCTTCCCTCCCACCTCTATAGCCCGTTTCTCTGAGCCCTGACCCACAATTCTCACTGTACCCTTGTCATTGATATGAGTTTCCTCTGTCCCTACTCAACAGCTTCATGAGAGGAGCATGAATGCTTCTGTCCCCATGCCTGCCATGAACATGTGCAACAAGCTTCAAGTTTCCTGGGTCTCATGAAAGCACCGTATTAAATGTGGAAGTCCGGGGTATGTTTCTATTTCCCACAAAGCTGACTTCAGTTTCAGCACCTTCCCATAAACTTGATCTGCACTGATCACAACCTTCCTTCTTCCTTTCAGGATGCCAGAGCCAAAAGATTCCCAAAGGAAAAAAAAAAAAAAAAAAGATTCCCAAAGGGGAACACCAATCCAAAAGCTGCCTGGGTCTCATCTATGCACCTCTTTCCCTCTAGATTATACCCTCCTTGAAGATGTGTCGTTTTTTTCTTTCTTTTTTTTTTTAAGGTTTTATTTCTTTATTTATGAGAGAGAGAGAAAGAGCACAAGCAGGGGGAACAGCAGGCAGAGGGAGAGGGAGAGGCAGCTCCCTGCTGAGCAGGGAGCTGCCGCAGGACTCCATCCCAGGACCCTGGGATCCCGACCTGAGCTGAAGACAGACACTTAACAGATTGAGCCACCCAGGCGTCCCAAAGTCTGTGCTTTAATCAAAGGGTTATCCTTTAGTGTTTATTGAATAAATGAACAACCAATAATAACTGGGGACCTGCTCAACAGTGAAGCATAAGCTTAAAAAATGTGTAGTAACACTGCATTTTTGTCTGCTAATGTCATCATTAAACTCAAAAATGGCTCAAGATCTGCTAAGATCCTGAGTAAAAGATAAACAAGAGGACAGTGAATCCTCAGGAGGCTCTAAGGCAAGATCCCCTGGCCTGATAATGTGGAAGATCAGAGGGAAGCCCAGCGCAAAAAAGACTGGACTCCATGAGGCCTCTGCCCCTGCATTCCCAGAGGTCATAGCTGATGGAAATGAGCTCCAGGGCTGCACCAGGCCGGGCTCCAAATCTAAGGATTTGGTCAGAAACCATCAGCTTAAATCCACTCCGGGCCCCTTAGTGCTTCCGCTCCTGTATGGGTGATACAACACAGGCCCTAGGCCAGGACACAAAGGAGTAAGTGTCACAGGCAGAGGACCCAGTTCCCCAGACAGGAAGTATAATGCTCACTGGAATACACTGGGAAGTTATGGAGTAGGGCTGGCTTGGAGCTTCCTTCCGAGCGGAGGCTATCCAAGACACCAAAACTCCATATTGTAACGACAAAAGCCGAGCTTCTTTTTGACAATTTCTAACAACCAAAGCCATGGAAAAAGGCATCTGTGATTCTCTCAAATTCTAGAAGCTATTCTGAAATTCCCTTCCTCAGATGGAGCTCCCCATAACGTCTACCAAAGGAGCCTATCCTCACCACCCAACTTGTGGGGTATCCAGAGCCCATAATCTTCATTCCTCCTCTCCAGCTTAGAAACTCCAGACCATGATATGTGATTTAAATAATATGACTCTCCCTAGTTCCAGAAACCATCATCTGCTACTACTGGTCATCCCTCTTCTCTCACACTATCTCTTACACGTTACAGAAATCTCAACACCAATGTGTTTACTAAAGTTGCCCCGATGCATTAACTAACACTGTGTCACCAATCTTCGCCCCTCTCGGTTCTAAGTGGTTTTAAGTTTTATGTTCCTTTAAAAACTTAATACATTAGTTTTTCACAAAATCACCTTCAAAGAGGACAATAAAGCACATACATCTTTCAGTTTCAAAAAAAAAATCATATAGCAGCAGTTATAACTGATCTAGGGAAAAAAATAACATTCTCACAGAAGTTTTTCTTAAGAAAGGAAATTAAAATGGCTAAATGAACATATTGAAAGCCTGGGGAGAAAAAAAGTTAACCTAAAAGATTAAATATCCTGCAAATTCTATCGAGTATAATAGTTTATAAATGAGTCTAATATACTATAAATATTATGGCACCTCTGCAAACACCGCAGGAACTCTGCTTTCTACTTAATATAACAGCAATATATTAGAATGACAGATTAAATAAATTCACTAAACAATTTTAGAAACGCACCTTTTTCTGTAATAATGCAATTTGAACCAAAATGCCATTTATAGCTTAATATTTATTTTAGCTGAGGCAATGCAGCCTGGAAGGTAAAATGACCTAGATTAACAGAGCTTATTCTACAGTAAAGAATTTTAGGTTAACAGGCCCAGGAAAGGTTTTTCTCAAGCAACATAATTATTTTAACCAAAGTACACATAAAATCATAATTTTTCCATCCCTTAAATAACATTATTTTACTAAATTAATTCTTAATTCCTCAATAAGTTTCTACTGAGATCTTTTTTAATCTTATACTTCTTGCTTTTTACTTCCTTCTCTCTTTCCTCCTAACTCCTTAAACAGAAATGTAGAACTCCATTCTTGGCTTATAGAAAAACGAATGTCAATTTCACCTACCAACTGGCCTGGGACTAATGAAATATACAAGCAGGAGATCCATGGTGCAAATGGATGTATCATATTCTGATATTATCTGATTACCATGGTCTGTGAAGATATTCAATGAAATGCAAGTGTAAACAGAATAAACTCAATTATTTCCTGTGGTCAGTGGAAAGTACACTGGACCAGGAGTCAGTAAACTCAATTTTTTTCTTGTCTATAATACTAACGAGCTGTATGACGACAGACAAATAACTTAACCATGGTAGACCTTAATCCTCTTCATCTATAAAATTAGGAAGCTGCATCACATAACCTCTCAAGATAACTTTCACCTCCAAAACAGTATGATTTCATTTCCATGTCACAAATTTCTATCAACCCAGAGAATTTATGGTACTTTCCATAAAGGTGCTTAATCATTCAAGTTAACAATTTAAAAGTTTCTGAGAAACTCTGGGTGCCTGGCTTTCTCAGCCAGTGGAACATGCAACTCTTGATCCTGGGGTCATGAGTTCAAGTCCCACACTGGGCATAGAAAGCACTTAAAAATATTAAAATTATATCATTTAGACAATCCCTGCCATCTTTTCAGGAAAAACAGCTAAATATTAGCCAGATGACCTTGAAAGAGTTGTCTGATTTACCGGTTTTCATTTTCCTCATCAAAAAAATAGAAATAAAAATATATTCCTGTCTGACTGTATTTTCCAAAGGCTCAGGCAAGGCAGTTTTTTGAAAGAATTTTATAAAGCTATCAAATGCAAATTTCACCATTTCACATGGGCCTCCTTCTTCTTCTATGAGCATTTAATGCAGGGATCATATACCGATCGACAATATTTTTGCTACCAAGATGCACATGTATGCCTCACCAGGAGCCCATTTTACAGCCAGATGCACACTTGCAGAAGCACTAAGATACAAACGCACAATTTTCAGTGTCCTCGTTTGAATGTCTTCTATGCAGCACCAAAACTTTCCTCCTGTATTCACTGTTTCCTTTTTCTTGATTATTACTGTTGACGTAAAGTACAATTAGGAAACAGAATATATAAAGAGCAAATCATAGGCCTATCTTTACGTGTATTTCCTTCCAATATTTTTCTTACACACAGGCTATTTCTTATACAGTTGTGATCATACACATTTCCGTATTTTACTTCTTTTCCACCCAACTGTAACTTTTCCATGTTACAAATTCTCCCTCAGTGGCACTTTTTTAAGAGTTATATGATATTCTTTTAGATTGATCTCAAAAATAACAAAAGCTTGTACTTACTGGCTATTTACTACATGCCAAGCCCTATTCTAAGTGCTTTCTTTATATGCATGTGCTCACTTAATCATCACAGAGCTCTACAAGGTAAGTGCTATTATAATGTCCATGCTCCAGATGAAACTTCTCAGCAGAGGTCCAGACTGAGAACGTCCGGAACCCAAGTTCTTATTCATTATATCCCATTGCCATCCCTAGAAAGAACAATCCCCCCATCACCAGAAACTTGGTTATACCACCATCTTCTCTATGTTCTAGAATTCTGGAACTAAAGATTTGGTATTTAACATATTCCTAAAAGAAGAGAGAAGGATTTATTATAGCATCTATAAGATCATAAAACTTTTTCATGAACAAAATACTGCTTATACTTTTTTCAAAGTGAATAATTCTGTATATACTTTATAATCTCTTTTTTAGCACAGTAAACATCTTTCCATAAAACATTACAATATCCACACAACAGAACATGTATTTTCTGTTAAGACAAAACGTACGAAGGGGCGACTGCGTGGCATAGTCTGTTAAGTGTCTGACTCTTGGTTTCAGCTCAGGTCATGATCTCAGGGTCCTCAGATGGAATCCTGCATAGCGCTCCATGCTCAGCAGGGAATCTGCTTAAGACTCTCTCCTCTGCCCCTCCCCCCACTTCCTTTCTCTCTCTCTTTCTCTATTTCTCTCTCTCTGTCTCTCTCTCTTGCCCTCAAGTAAATAATATAAAAATCTCTCAAAAATATATAATATACAGAATAATCCCTCAAATAATATAATAATAATCCCTCAAATAAATATTTTAAAAAGACCAAATGTATGAAAATAGAGCATGTGAATCTCAAACTAAGAACATAAAAGTTTCAGAATAAACCTGAGAATAAAGAGATCAGTGGAGACCCTAGCCAGTTCATAGATATCTACGTCTAGATTTACTCTCAGCAAATCCAGTTAACAGTCAATAAATTTTAATCTATAATAAACAAATGGGCATGTCTCCAACACAAGCATGGACCCAGCCAGCCTCCTGAAGTAGACACACCAAAGCACTATCTTAATTGTATTTATCCCTGCCAAATTCAAAGAAAGGGGGCGGGGAGATTCAAACACACCATTTGGCATTACAGAGTTCTAATCAGATAGTGAGTCTCCTTGCTATCTATTCACTGATAAGGACTCCCGGAGTCCTAGGGAAAAAGTGACAGAGATGTAAAATAGAAACAACTTCACCATCCACATACTTCTTGATGGTTTACAAAACTCACAATTCAACTGAATGGAAAGCACTTCCAGTAGTTTTTATTGTTTGTATTTTTGTTTTATTTCACTTTGTTTTCAGATGAGTTAGTTATCAAATACCTAACACAAGAATTAGACCAGTGTGTGATTTCATACACTGAAGTTCTAAAGAGTTGGTAAAAACAAATGGTCCTAAAAAAGGAAATGAATCTTTACTTGCACCGAAATGTGTGGTTGCCTTCAAAAACTGAGCAAAGATCACACAGATTTACTGACAACCTGACCAGTTTTTTCTAAACTAAAACAAACACAGGGCCAGCCCCAAGGTGATACACTCACTCTTCCCTGTGAGAATATCACCAAATTACCAGGTGGCAGTGAGAAATTAATGACATAATGGAATTGAGGGTTAGGAAAACTAATTGGGGAGAGGGAGCTGGGCTAGGATGAAGTAAATAGAAACAGGTACACGGGAGAGAAATTCAGGGCAATGGGGAATCAAAAAAGGATGAAAAACTGAAACTAAGATGTAGTCTTCAGGAGTCTTTCATTCCCCCATAAACTATTCATCAAACCCCTGCTATGTGCCAGGCACTGGAGAAATGGCGATGAACAAACAGTTCAGTGAGGGAAACAGACATTAAACAAATGTACACACAAAAAAAGATATAAATTGTGCTAAGTGGAACAGAGGAAAAGAACAAGCGGGGCCTGTTTCAGTTTGGGTGGAGAGGGAAGGCCTCTGTGAGGCAAGGGCATGTAAGTACAGTTCCAAAACTCGGGGAGTGGCCTGGCAGATGAGGAAGAAGGCAAGAGGTGATTATTATCCCAGGGAGAGGTAAGAGCTTCAGCCCGGGTCCTGGCGTACGAGAGAGCCTGGCATCCAGAGAACGTTAAAGGCAGGCCAGTGAGCAACAGCAGAGGGGTGCATGACAAGGAGAGCACCTTACAGTCCAAGGGAAGAAGTTCCTATGCCAAGGGCAATGGGAAGCAATGGTGGGTTAAGTTTCCAGAATTAAAGTCTTAAGGATATGGGTGGAAAGGCAGCAAAGAGACCAGACAGGAGGGACTGATAAGGACATGAGACACAGGATAACCTCTTATCCTTTCCCTCTCTCTGGCTCAAGGCTCAAGTATGGCTCAAGGCTCACCAAAGATTTTAGCTCTCCTCTCAGGCACATAGATAAGCCTATAATTCTCTGCCCTTGGAGCTAGGTATGGCCTTTAGTCAATGGAACGGAAGCAACAGTGACTGGGTGGAAGCCTAAGTCCCCACACTCTTGCCCCCCACAAGGACACATCACAATTAAGACGGTGGCTGTCCCATCAACCCAGGTCCCAGGATATGAAATAACATGACCCCAGCCATCCTTCTCAGGGAGGTAGCGTTGGAAGGACATAAATCTTTCTGAGCCAGAGGTTGTTGGGAGTCATCAGCCCACAATGACTGAAGAAGAAATATAACATAACAGATGCAGTGATGATGGAATGAGGAAGGCAAAAGAAGAAGACCAGAAGAGACAAAGGAGGAATGAGCGATTTCAAAGTTGATGGCCATGACAATGATGCCTATTGCTAAAGAAAAACGCAAAAAGGATGGCTGGTTTGGGATGAAAAGTGGCAGTTTAGGTTTCATAGGTGTTGAATGTAAGGGACTGAAAGGACACCCAAGGGCACATGTGAGGCAAGTTGGTGGACAAGCAGGTCTAAGCTGGGGAAACTGAGGTAAAAATTCAGAAATCACAGAGAAGGTATGGCACTCCCTTCGGGGTGAAGGGGAGAGATTAAATTCTATGAGCCAGTGGTGGAGAAGGGACCCTTTAGCAATGCCCCTGGGTGGTGAGGGTAGCAAGGGGAGAGTGAAGACTGGAGCAGGGAGGAGAAGCAGAGAGGGGGCAGGTGGGGGGGCTGAACGGCCTGAAATGCTGCAGATCAACAAGTTGATGGGGTGAGGACTGAAAGGCCTCCCCACACCAAGGACAGAAGTCAGGCTGCTGGGGCACAATCCAAGGTCACACAGCAGTTACTAGCAAAGAGGTACCAGAACTCAAACAGCCAGGCCCAGGCCCCCAAACTTAACCACAAGCTCCCTGCCTTCCAGCAATGCAATGGAAGAAAGAACTTTCTCATCATTACTCTTCTAAAACAAAACATAATGGCATCATAAATACTCCACATTCCACAATTTATTTAGACTACTGTCAAGACATTTAGATAGTTTGCAGTTGGCCAGCATTTTACACTTTCTGCCCTGAACAGTCAGCAGCGTAACTTCAGAAACTGAACTTAATGCACATTTCAGGTTAATCCTCCAGAGAAATTCCCACAGTTACAAGCACTGGACCAAAGAATGGGAGCATGTTAAAGTTTCTGATACGTAGCCCAACTGCAAAAATTATACCATTCATCATGTCATAAAATCCAGGAGACATAATTCTCATTAAATGCCATGCAAATGGAGTCCCTGGAGTTGTGGATGTGGGTAGTCCTGCAAACTGGAGGGCCCAGTTCACTCATCCTTGCAAATACCTTTTCTATCTTTGCAAATTTACCAGGCAAAAATGGCATCTTGTTTTAATATTTCTCTAGTTATTAGCAAAGTGGAACATTTTGGTCTGCTCTTTATTGGCTAATTATACATCTTTTCTTTGAGAAATTGCCTATTAATGTCCTTTGCCATTTTTCTATGGGAGTGTTTTTCTTTTTGTAATTCATTTGTGAGAACTCTCAATAGATTTTTAAAAACTTAATATTGTGATTGAGATACGGATATAGATAAATAGAGTGCTTAGTGTTTCTAACTTTATTGACTTCTAAATTTATGGTACTACTTGTTACACATAGAACAGAGGTCTGAGTGTTTGCATGGGAAGGCAATCAGCAGAATGGTGAGGAACACGTGGTTTGAAGCCACGGTGCCCAGGTTCAAGACCCAGACTCTCCGTGTACAGCTGCGTCACCTTATGGTGACTTACCGTCCGATGCGTGAAGCCCTAACACATGTGCTAGGACACAATAAGTCCTCGATAAATCCTCCAGATATACTTAGTCTAGATAACCAATCTTTTCCTTTATTAACATAATCAAGACCAGGCCAGTTACCTATCTTGATATCTTATTTGAATATCCTTGTTAGAGTACTGTAGGCTTTACCCTAACTAGGTATACAGTATGAGGTCCACTTAGCTATAGGTGTTCAAAATCCATAGGTATTGTGTCAACTCCCTTCTCAGACTATTGTTTCTTTAAGGGAAATGTTCATGTTTTAATGTTCTTTGTATATTCTGCAATGTTTCACACAGAACCTTGTGCATAGCAAATTTATTATAGCTCTTTGTTGAATATATGTCATTCCTGAAATTAAATGATAGTTCATAACATTCAAAAAAAAACATAATCAAGACCTTATATTTGTTAAAAAGTATTAAGTGATGTAAATACATGACCCTATTTAATCTTTATTTTAAGAACTCTAAGATAATAGTATCTAATAATCCCAACTCTCAGAGGAGCAAACTGAGGCTTCAGTGAAGTGACCGGCTCCACGGCCTCAGCTCCCCAGTGGCAAAGCTACAACTCACTTCCTAAGCCCAGACCAAACTGGTTTTCCCCTTTACTTCAATACTTTAAAAATCCCTCTCCACCCTCACATGATTATTCACCCTCGCTTCTTTTATTTATTTCATGTGTAACTCTTACATTTAGTTATCATTTAATTTAGTATAAAAGCTGGTTTTTAGTACAAACCCTGGTTTTTTGCAGCAGCATTTACTGAACGGTGTGCACCCACCATGTCTGACTACTCCTCCCCTGATACCCTAAATGTTTACACACTGAGGCCTATTTCGGGGTTTTCTTTTCATGCCAGAGACCTTTCTCTCCCTGTCACTGGGCCTGCATGACACAAACTCATCACATTATTTACCCCCAAGATTATCCTTAGGAGAAGATGTCTCTAAGAAGCATATATTCACAGGCCGCTATAAACCTCTTTCCTAAAATAGGCTTCAAAGAGACAAGGAAGGAAGGGGGCATCTGGGTGGCTCAGTTAAGCATCTGACTCTTGAATTTGGCTCAAGTCATGATCTCAAGGTCATGGGACTGAACCCCATGTCAGGCTCTGCACTAGGCGTGGAGCCTTCTTAAGAATTTGTCCCTCTGTCCCTCCTCCTTCCCTCTCTCTCCCTCTCAAAAAAATTTTTAAAAGGCCAAAAAAAAAAAAATTTATTCTGTGATGTACTCTGGGGCACTCACTGAAACTGTTCCCCAAATTAGGAAATGTACCTATTAAAACTTCTTTCCTTTCCTCCTAAAACTTACCCCTCTTTGCCCAAGCTGCTCTGCTCCTTCTTGGCTTACACGGGCATTCGAAGCATTAGTTCAATCTCTCATTCTTTTCTGGAAAAAAAAGTCCCCCTTATCTTCACATCTTCCAGGTCCAGTTCAGTTCCTCATAACACTTTCCCATGGACACCAGTTCTCTGTCATTTCATCTTCCTCTGTTCGTGGAGTCAGCCATTTGACTCTTTGTATTGTGACCCACCTTTTTGTAAACTACTGACCTGCCCACCTGTTTAGACCCTCAAGGTGAGGACTCTCTCATCCGCAGCCCCCAGCAAAGACTGCTAGCATGGAGAAGGCCCTCAGTCCATGGGATTTCCCAATTCCTTCCCTCCCTTTTCAAATTCGAGACATTACTAATACCCTCCCATCTCCTAATATTCAAATGGGACTAGAAACCAAAGAAACAGAACCTGTTGTTGATTATCTACTTGGAGATGGGCCTCCACCCAGCTTCCTGTGTTTGGGGACATTTCTGTTTGTCCGAACTCCACCAGAGGGTGGAGAAAGACAGTGAGGTGATGCCCAGGCCAGTTCAGTTGTCGATTTACTAACATTTCTGATTTAAAATTACAGCCAAAATGAGGTTCTACCTTCCCTGAGGATTTCAAAGACCACCACCACTCCGGTCTCACGGTACCTCAGATATTACTGGAACCTGAAGTGACTGACCTAGGAGCGTGAGGAAAGCCCAAGCACATACTCCAGGAGAATATCATCCCATGCCTTCTGTCCATTCCCCTCCGGTAACACCAAGGGAAACTGAGGGACCTGACTTGGTTTCATTTCATTTCATACTGCTGAATGTCCAAGGAGTGGAGAGTTTGAAGCTGAACATACAAAGAGAAGAGCAGTAAGGAAGTCGGAAGTCAGGTGACTTAGGCATCAATACCCAAATGCATGTAGCTGGTAAACCCATGCAAAGGCCTGTGTTATAATGTCCACACAAATTTTTTTAGAGAAAGGTTATTTTTAGGCCTTGGGTGGCATACTCTGTTAGATCTAGGTCATTATGATGCTATCTTTAATGAATCTGAAAGACCCAAAGTATAATGCTTTGGGAGCTCCAAAAGCAATCACAATTCCACCCTGCTGAGGGAAGATTTTCTTCTAGGCTTGCATATATTTTGAATGTGCTGCCCTCCTGACTATTCTAAATCATGGAAAGCTAATTCTGGCATTGTGGGGATTCTTCTTTCATTACTCAAAATCAAATTACCTTTCCTACAGTCAAGAACATTAGTAGCAGTACCCCTACTTCTCATAAAAGCACCTTAGAATTCAAGCATGCTGATAAGGAAAGGGACTCTAGGAATAATCTAGTACAACCCCTCATTTAATATAATAGAGCCTGGGGTGCCAGGGTGGCTCAGTCGGTTAAGCATCTGACTCTTGATTTCGGCTCAGGTCATGAGATCAAGCCCCGTGTTAGGCTCCTCCATGCTCAGTTGGAAGTCTGTTTATCTCTCTCTCTCTCTCTCTCCCTCTTTCCCTCTGCCCTAACCCTGCTTGCACACTCTCTAAAATAAATAAATAAATCTTTAAAACATATAGAACTTTGAAGTTCAGAGAAGCAACAGCCCAGCATGACTTAAGTAGCTGGCAGAATATATGTCAGGCACTATCAAAGAGCTTTATCTACGTTACTCATTTAATCCACCCAACTAACCCTAAAAAAATAAGTACGGAATTATCTCCACTCCATAGATGAGGAAACTGAGGCACAGCAAGGATAAGTTAGGTGCCTAAGACTGCCCACTGGACTCCAGAGCCCATGGTCTAAACTACTAAATATCTAGGATTAAAACCCAGGACTCCTGACCCCAGAGAGGGTCTTCTCTATTACAAATAATTCTAAGACTCACCAAAGCATGAACCACATTAAAAAAGATTGGCAAACCTTGTTTAATTTCTGATTAGAACAAACTACCTATCAAAGATTTTTTTAAGCAATCTGGGAAAACTGAAGAGTATATCAACAAATTATTTGTTAATTTTATCGAAATGGCATTATATTTCTGTACAAAATATCCCTATTTTTAACAACACATACTAGGTATATGGGGTGAAAGGATAAGAGGCCTGGAATTCCCAATCTCATACATATACATACACACACACACACACAGGACACTTAAAACAAAGTTGGGTAAAATCTTGATAATTACTGAATCTATGTGATGGATTATGAGGGCTCATTATACTATTCTCTTCACTTTTTTGTATGTTTACTTTCGAGCTCTTCAAATTAATACAAAATCATTTTTAAAGGCCCACAAACCTGAGCCTATGAAAAATGAAGCTATCAAACAATGAAAAATTTATGAGCACGTCTCACTTTTAAAGTTTGTTAAGTGGCACCCTTTATTTACCCAGCGAACTATTTAATTTTATTGTTTCTGATCTCACTACCAGCGACTCACCAATGCTAGAAACATGGCAAGAGCCAGTTAAATCCATACCCTATTCACTTTTAATTTTAGTCCATCTGCAAAACTGCTTTATTGGTCAGCTAGTTAAGAATATTTACTGAGAGGGCCCCTGGGTGGCGCAGTTGGTTGAGCGACTGCCTTCGGCTCAGGTCATGATCCCGGAGTCCCGGGATCGAGCCCCACATCGGGCTCCCAGCTCCATGGGGAGTCCGGTTCTCACTCTGACCTGCTCTCTCTCACTCTCTCTCTTTCCAAATAAATAAATAAATAAATAAATAAAAAGAATATTTACTGAGCGTTTACTATGCCCTAGGCATTGTATTAGCACTGACCCAAGTCGTCAAAGACAAAGCAGAGCAATCCTTCCATCCAAACATGGATCAGTAGACCCTGGGATTCCAAACCCTGGCTTGGTTGCTGTTCGGCTTCCTGCAAGGATCAGGAGGACTTCCTTATATCCTCCTAGATTAAAGCCAAACCAGAACTTAAGTGGCAGGTGCACCTGCTGTGGCTTCCTGAGGGACACTGGGAAGCAGCAAGAAGAAGCAGGTGGTGGCAGAGTACCTGGCAGGAGGTGCAGGGAGTGAAGTTTATGGGCAATTTTTAGTGTCTGTATGCTGTCTCGAATTCCTCCTTCTGCAATGCAGAACCATTGCAACGCAGGTCCCATTCCTCCAGGGAGCCCCTCACATGCCCCAGCGACAACACCTGCTTTCCTACAATTTTTTGTTTGTTTCATCAGAGACGTGACCACTGAGAGACAACACTAAGAGCTGAGACACCAGCCAGGCATCTGACGGTTCATGAGGAGGGGATCTAAGGAAAACAGATGTGCTATTATTAAAGTGTCATGAGGTAACACAGAAGTGTGTCATACACGGGAAGGGACACTACCAGGTCACCAACAGTAGGCCACCTCCAGAGGAAAGGCAGGTACCCAAGGAATGCTGCACGTCTACAGCTGTGGCAGTGTTGTGCCTATTTTGGAACTTCTGTGCTCAGCCTAATGGTTATTAAACCAGTACCCCCTCTTCAGGTCAGGCCTGTCAGAACTTTGGAAGTCATGGTACGGTCATGCTTAGCCTCAAATCCTTCTTAGCCTCAAATCCCTGATGAGGACAGCAGCCCCCAGTTAAAAGAACTAAATTTCAGGTGATAACAGAAAAGATGCCGCAGATATTGCAGGCTTTATCCCTAATATACACCCAATGGCAAAAGTCAAGAAGATGCATGGAGTCCTCCTTAGACTAAAGGAAAAGAAGTCAGTTTGGGCTTAGGAGGAGAAGTCAGGTTCTGGTCTATTCCCAATTCTGCTCTACTCTTACCATCAACTGATGAAGTTCAATAGAAAAGAAAAAATAAAATCCCTGTTTATTACTGGCAGACTGACTGGAGTTTGAGGAATCTGGGGTGAGTTGGCAGAGCTGTCAATTGGGAAAAAAAATCAAACTAAGCAAGCGGGATATGGAAATCGGCAAAGCTTCATCTCCAGTCTCCACAAACATCATTCACGTCATCCTGAGTCTGCTCAGGAAGGGCATCTATCTGCCACCAGAAAGATGTCCTGGTCCCTGTGTTAAGGTCCCCACACTCAACGGGACAATACCGCACACACAGCGCCCCAAAGCACAGAGAATCATTTCGAAGGCCCATCTTCTTGCATCCTTCCAACAAACACCACAAATCTCCTGCCCACAAACAAGCCCCTTTCCAGAAAACAAATTCCAACAACAATGCAAGGCGCAGCTAAAAGTTTCCAGCTGCCCCGGGGAACATGCTGCCGTCAAAAGTCGCTCCTCTCCTGCACCTTCCAAGTGATCTGGGTGTACTGCTTCCAAATATAGCAGGACCAGACCTGGCTATGGAAAAATCGATTTAAAACTTCATCTTCCTACACCCAGGGGCCCATTCTTTAAAGATGTTCTGCTACGACCAGATTACTCTTGGGGCTGCTTGCTTCACTTGTTTCAAATCCCCAAACTTGGTAATAATCTGCACCAATGCTGAAATTACCAAGGGTTTCTATCACACCCAGTAACCCTTCGTAAGAGGAGGCCAAACCTCAGGAAGCCCATTAAGGGGAGGGGGCGGAACGGCTTCCCTTCTGGAGCTCAGCCCACCCAAAGGGTGCGCAGGGCCACCTCTCACTCTGGTTACCGACTGGAAAAAGACGCCCCTACCTCCACTCCCCGGCAGCCCTCTAAGCCACAGGTGCCAAGACCCTCCAGAACACCGGAAGAGCAGGAGACTGCGGGAAGAATGCGGGCAAAGGAGTGTAAAGCCCCAATTGGCAGAGGATGGTAAACGGGGGGCGGGGGGGATATTGTGAGATGACCATCTCACTTCTAGGAAATTTCCCAGGAGGGAAGGGGCAACAGTGGGGAGAGGACCCCCAGACTCGGGGTTGGGATATGGAAGTTGCTGCTCTCCAGGATCTTCCCCTCTCTCCGGTCCAGCATTCACTACCTCTTAATCCTGCAGACCCAGCAGAGTCGCGCAGCTCGGCCAGGGCCCGAACGACTTAGAGGAGCGTAGAGGAGGTGGCCGCCCGCCCGCCCGCCTCCCACCCTCGGTGGTCCCACACTCACCAGAAGCACCGAGCCGCGCACCACCTCCGACACGCTCTGCCGCAGCTCCGCCGCCGTGCCGGGCTTACTCAGCGCCCGGGTGAACTTCCGAGTCTCCGCCGAGGCAGGGAGCAGCGGCGGCTGCGACATCCTCGCCGCCACTGCCGCCGCTGCGCCGGCTCCCGCGGTCCCGCCCGGCCGCGCCGCCGCCAGGTGCGCCCTGGGCGCCCGGCCTGGCCCGCCGGCAGCTCCCGGCGCCGCCGCCCGCCCGCTCCCC
The DNA here is from genome assembly GCA_028533885.1 of Nasua narica. Classification (NCBI taxonomy): domain Eukaryota; kingdom Metazoa; phylum Chordata; class Mammalia; order Carnivora; family Procyonidae; genus Nasua; species Nasua narica. The sequence continues at coordinate 10,237,427 of CM052810.1, read as the reverse complement.
CTGCCGCTCGCCGCGCGTCCTGGCAGCGCAACCCGGGCCGCGCCCTCCGCACCGTGTCACGCCCCAAGGCGCCCCCCGAGGCGTCCGCGGTCCCCCGCGCTCAGAGCAGCGCCCGGGCTCGCTAGGGGCGACCGGGAGTGTGGCGGCGGCGGCACCCCCATGCCACCAGCCTCCCTCGGCGGCCGCTCGCCGGGCCGCCTCCTCGGGGCGGGGTGTCCGGCGCGGCGCGGGGCGGGGCGGGAGGGTGGGGGAGGGGCCGGCGCGGCGGGACAGTGGGCCCGGCAGGTCGGCCCGGCCCGCGCCGCTCGGCGCTGGAGCGAGGTGGCAGGGCACGGGCTACCGGACAGGTGGGGGCGCCCCCGCTCCGAACCCCCTGCTTCCCAGGCCGCAAGTCAGAAGACCCGAGGTGAGGGCCGCGCACGCCGCTGACAGGGGCTCAGTCCGGAGCTGGAGCGGGACCAGGTCCCCGAAACCGGCGCCCGTGTAGTGGGACCCCACGCTCCGCGGCCGGGAGCGGGCTCGGTGGCACCACGCCCCCCGTACGCCCGGGGCCTCTGAGGTTTCAGGAAGGTGGACTTTCTGCGGCCCCGAGAGAGCACAGAGCCGCTGGGAAGAAGCGGCCGTGCGGACCCAGATGGAGCGCCACCCGCACTCGCAGCGGCGCTTCTCGGCCTAAAACCCCCCAGGGCCGGAGCGCGAACGGTGGGGAGCCTCCGGGAGCGTCCCCGGGCGAGGGGCGGCGCAGGCCGGGACAGTCGCTGCGAGTCACGCCGACCCCGGCCCGCAACGGCGACCTGCTGCGTCACCTTGGGCGGGATCGAAACTTCTGAGCCTCGCCTATCAATACTATAAACTGAGGAAAATAATAACCTGCGCGAGGCTGAGGTGACACCTCATGCCTTCCTGCCGCCCCTCCGAGGCCGGGGGGGACCGCAAGGCTCGGAGCCCGGGAGACCCAGAAGCGCCGGCCCTGTGAGCCCAACGCAACCCAGGAGCTGGCGGCTGCTAGCGACAGCCACCGCTCTCAGGGACTTCCTCACACAGCCTTTCCCGCTTTCCCATCCCTAAGAGGTCTCACCACCCTGTCTCCTGTCCCCCTCTTTTCTGAGGAAACCCTGAGCAGCCTAACTCTGACCCCGGCGGGGAGAGGGCGCACGGGGGGGGGGGGGGGAGGAATTTGCGCGGGGCCCCGGGCGCATGCTCAGTCGTTTGGGTTTGGGCGGGTTCCCGGGGCGGGGAGCACATCTTAAAGGCGACTCCGCTGATTGGTCGGCCTGTGCAGGCCACGCCTACTGCCTGCTGAAGGACAGCTCCTTACCTGCCTGGTGGGATTCCGCGGCGCGCGGTGGTAGCTTGAAGCAGGCCTTCGGGGGAATCGCCGCCACCGCTCCAGCCCAAGTTCCCTGAGGTGTCGAAGACTTCTTCCCCGCAAGGAAGGAAGCCACCCCACCAGAAAGCCAAACACTGGCCTACCTCGGAATCTTAAAGGTAGGGTGGGGGAAACCCAATCTCCTGCAGAAAGCAAAACACCACGGTTCAAGACTTAATGGGCAGGTGTGGCATATAATAAGACTGGAGGTTAGGCATGCAGTTAGCGCTCAATAGAAGCTTGCTGGATTGAATTGTTTTCCTAGTAGGTTGGAATGCAGGATGTGGCTCTTGAGTGAGCCTGACAGGCTGTAAGATACACAAAACAAGTCATGAGTGATAATAAAAACAACAATTCACACTAACCATTTCCTCCTCTGCGATTTAAGGGAATAGCCTAGACATTTCCCAGTCCTCTCCTGTTCGAAGAGTAGAACTGGGTGACCCCCACATGGTGAGGCGGGTGCATGCCCCTATCTCCCTGCCCTTCAGGAGGAACTTGGGCTGTTTATAATGATCTTGCACATTCCCCATTTACACCTCTGGGCCCCCCTGGGGTAAGTCAGCTCCCTTCTTAGCTAAACTGTTAGATCCTAGTCTGAGAACCCTAAATTAAGATTTCCCTTTGGGCTTCGAACTCCCGAAGTAGTCCCAGACAGCACAAACCTTTACCCCACTGTGTTACCTTGGCTCTCTAAACCATATCTACTTCCATAGAAGGCAAACTGACTTCGAATTTTTTTTTAATTAAAAACAATAGCAAACTCATACAGGTTGTGAGGTTTTTTTTTTCTTTCTTTCCCTTTTTAAGAAACAAATAAGTTAAAGAAAAGAGAGAGCACTTATATCTGTAAAATGAAGGGTTTCCCCAAACCTTCTCTTAATTTCACCCATGTCTCTACCAGTTCTAAATTCCATGCTTGCTTACTAACTCATTAGATTCTAGAATGGGCAGATTTTCATTTAGGAAGCAGGGTGTAAGGTGCTGGCAGTAGTTACTGACAATGTCTTTTATTTTTTAAAACTTTATTTGAGAGAGAGAGAGAGCACAAGCAAGGGGAGCAGCAGAGGGAGAAAGAGAAGCAGGCTCCCCACTGAGCAGGGAGCCCAACATGGGGCTTGATCCCTGGGATCATGACCTGAGCTGAAGGCAGATGCTTAACTGACTGAGCCACCCAGGCACCCCATTACTAACAATGTCTAATCAAGTGCAAGTTCTTTTTTTTTCTTTTAGGATTTTATGGGCTGGAAACCACAATCCTGAGATCAAGAGTCACATGCCCCGGGGGCCCTGGATGGCTCAGTCTGTTAAGTGTCTCTGCCTTCTACTCAGGTCACCTGGGATCAGCCCCGCATGGGGCCCTCTGCTCAGCAGGGAGCCTGCTTCTCCCCTCCCTTTCCCTCTGCCACTTGTGATCTCTTTCTTGCTCACTTGCGCATTCTCTCTCAAATGTATAAATAAAATCTTTAAAAAAGAAAAAAAGTAAGCAGTCACAGGCTCTACTGACAAAGCCAGCCAGGTGTCCCTCAAGTGCAAGTTCTTACAGTCAAAGAAGGAGACATGGAAAATATGTGAACTAAGCCCAGGAATGAGGATTTTCCCAGCAACCCAAAGCTGAGCCTTTTTTTTTTTTCCTGGTGAAGTGTGTTCTTCATAAATGGGACATTTCTCATTTTAAGTTTGAGCAGAAACTTGTTCCTTACTGTTATGGGTTGAATTGTGTCTCCTAAAAAGACATATTGGAATCCTAACCCTGATACCCATGACTGTGATCTTAATTTGCAAATAGGACCTTTGCAGATGTCAAGTTACAATGAGGTCATACTGGGGGAACCTAGCTGGCTCAGTCAGTGGAGCCTATGATTCCTAATCTCAGGGTTGTGAGTTTGAGCCCCACACTGGGTGTAGAGATTACTAAAAAAAAAAAAAAAAATTTTAAATAAATAACTAAAATGAGGTCATACTGGACCAAAATGACTGATGTCCTTCTGAGAAGAGACAGGGACACACAAGGAGAAAGCTCTGTGACAACAGAGGCAGAGATTGCAATGATGTGTCTACAAACCAAGGAATGCCAAGGATTATTGGCAACCACCAGAAGCTGGATGGGACAAAGAAGGATTCTTCCCTTGAGCCTTTGGACAGAGAGCATGGCTCTGCTGACACCTTGATTTTAGATGCCTAGCCTCCAGATCCGTGAGACAATACATTCTGTTGTTCTAAGCTACCCACTTTGTGGTTCTTTATTACAGCTGTCCTTGGATGTAAATACACACCAAAGGCTATTTTTTTTAAATCCCCACCAGAGTGGATCTAGAGTCGTCTAAGCTTTTACTACAACTCTCATGAGAGAGGAGTCACCCCTCTCTAAAAGGATGAGTACCTCCTCCAGGCAAGGGTTCTGCATGGAATGGAGGTGCCCGGTATTTAAGGTGTGGTGGAAGAGACATCCACCTATTTTAGCTTGAGGTACTAACCCACCTTTGTCATTCCGAAACCAAAGGAAGAAAGTTTTCCTTTCTGTTGAAGATACTAGGAGGTGGTAGAAATGAAATGTAATTGCAGCCAGTTTTGAAAATTTGCATATGAATAACTACCGCACCCAACTGCTTATAATTCAAGCATTATCCGTGTTTTGATGATAACATCTTACTGCATCATTTCCTTGTTAGGTTTGCTTTTAGGATTTCTACGTATCTTAATGTTACATAATTAGTTTAAAATATTTTCCAGGTAAGTCTTGAAGAAGTCTGTCTCTTTTTGGTATAAATAAAAAGTAATCTGTAAAGACTAGCCAGTCCTATGGATTCTAGCATCTAGAGAAGTGTGAAAGGGGCTTTCATTTTTTATTTTATCCTTGCATCGATTGAGTTTTTTTAAAATAAGCATCTATTGTACTTCATACAAAAATCGGGTCCTTTATTTTACAAAAAATATGTTGAACTCTGTTGTATACAAGGCACTACTATATCTGTAATAATAAATATTTGTAATAATAAAATTCTGAAGTTTCTTACAATCTGATGGTGAATAGACTGAGTTTTTTTATTGTACATTAAAAGAATATCATTGAATATCCTTTCAAATATGAAGTCTTTATGACCACATCCAGTTGTTTCCTATATTTCTTATAATTGTTAATATTTACAATTCAACTGGTTTAGACTATAGCATGGAACATCGTTTCATGTTTGAACTACTCTTTTATAGTAAATAGTTGCTTTGCTACAAAACTAATAGTAAGGGATGGCTATTAAATTAGCTAGAAAAAAAGAAAAGACACCTGTTTTTAAAATAGAATTTGTTACCAGCCAGATTCATTCTATTCTTTAAAGTACAGCATCAAGGGGCTCCTGGGTAGCTCAGTCAGTTAAGGGTCTAACTTGTGATTGCCCCTCAGGTAATGATCTCATGGTCTTGATCTCATGGATTATGATCTCCTGGGTCATGATCTCATGGGTCAAGCTCTCATGGGTGGTGAGATGGAGCCCTGGGTGGAGCCCTGCCCCAATCCCTTCCTTGAGCCCCATCTCGGGCTTCATACTCAGCTGAGAGTCTGCTTGAGATTCACTCCCTCTGCCTCTCCCCTCACTCGTGCATGTGTGTGTGTTTGTGTGTTCTCTCTCTAAAATAAATAAATCTTTAAAAATAAAATGAACGGGGTGCCTGGGTGGCTCAGTGGGTTGGTTAAAGACTCTGCCTTCGGTTCAGGTCATGATCTCAGGGTCCTGGGATCGAGTTTCGCATCGGGCTCTCTGCTCAGTGGGGAGCCTGCCTCCCCCTCTCTCTCTGCCTGCCTCTTTGCCTACTTGTGATCTCTTTCTCTGTCAAATAAATAAATAAAATCTTTTTAAATAAATAAATAAATATAAAATGAACGATAGCATCAATAGTTTGCTATTATTTTTCTAGGACAAGGAATCCAAATTGCATTTTAAAAAAATGTTGCAGAAATCCTTTCAAGAGATGATATCGTCTGACTTCCCTCTAGTCCCTAAAATACTCCATAACACTCTTTACAGAATAGTGTGTCAAACTGTGGGTTTTCCTAAGTTTAACCATCTATTACCCTGAGATTGTGAGGAAAGTCCCAGATCCTACCCTCCACCTTCATGATAAACAACCAGAAATTAATCCAGTCTGAGTTCAGGGCTTTCGGGGGGTTATTCTGGTGACTCCAGAGAAGCGGAGACCTTATTCTGAAATGCTTAGAATTTCCTCTTCTCTCCTGAAACAAAAATAGTTCTGGCCTTGGGTAGGCAAACGAACTCAGAAGAAAAGAAGTCAGAGTTCATTATCAGCTCCTCCAAGTTTACTATACCTCATGTTCCTGGGGGTGGTAGAGAGTAAAGAAGAATTCCACTGGAGTGAACATGTCTCATTTCTGAACCTCTGGGGCTAGTCTGACTGGTGAGGAAGCCTCACCATGCTGGGGGACCTGGACGTGTGCCCTACTCTGTGTCCATTATTCCAGGGTGGGAGCCCTTTACAGACTACAATCACGAATCTGTATCAAAGCTGCAGCTTTTTGCACGGTGGAATTCACTGAAACATGGCGCTTCCTAGCTCTTCGAAGACAATCAGGGCTGTGAGTTTGGGTCAGTTTCGTCCACTGGAGCAAAGGATAAACTGTGGGGAAACACTACAGAAGATGGAAGAAAGAAAGTGTGAAAAGAAATTTCCATTAAATTCTCCATTAAGTGAGAAAATACAAATATTTTATATAAGGGATGGGGAAAAGAACCTTACGCAGACCAGCCTGACCTCCAGAGTTGTATTTGTCAGACTGCCCGGATTGTTGCCATTTGCAACCAAACATTTGTATAGAGCTGGTTGCATGGAGCGACCACAGTAACAATGGTAAGTACAGTGCTACCCGGAAAGAAAAGATGACCACATGTTTTTATCTTACCACTTGTATTTTTCTAAGATTTATTTTACTTTATTTTTAAATATTTATTTATTTTAGAGAGAGAATGAGCAGAGGCGGGAGGAGCAGCGGGAAAAGGAGAGAAAATCTCAAGCAGACTCCACACTGAGCTTGGAGCTCAATGCAGGGCTCGATCTGATGACCCTGAGATCATGACCTGAGCCAAAACCAAGAGTCGGATGCTTAACCGACTGTGCCACCCAGGTGTCCCTAAGATTTTATTTTTAAATAATCGCTACACCCAACGTGGGGCTCGAACCCACAACCCCGAGATCAAGAGTCGCATGCTCTACAGACTGAGCCAGCCAGGGGCCCCACTACTTGTATTTTGTAATGTTTAAAACACATTTATTATGAAGTAGTTTCATTCAACACAGTAGTTTCCCCAACGGTAGACCCGGTGACTGCTCTGGAACCTTCTGTAGTGGGATTTCTTCCTTCAGACTTTTCGCTTTCATCCTATTTTGACTTTTGACTCTTTTCTGATCACTGAAATATTGACTAGTTCCTTTAGAATGATCTGTCCTTTTCTAACATCAAAATACAAATTGTTTACTCTTTTCATTGTCATGTGAATGAAATATGCTTTAAATGATAATTAGAGATAACATTAGGAAATAACTCTTTCTGTAGGATGTTATATTTACCCTCATCTTTTATTAACTGACACAAATGTATTCAGTCAAGAAACATTTTTGCGCATTTACTATGTGCCACATGTAATTCTAAGCACTGGATAGATAGCATGATTTTTGAAAAATCAAAATTTCTGCCCTTGTGAAGCTTCTATTCTCATGCAGGAGACAGTCAATATGAAAGTCAAAAGGAAGACTATTTGGCAAAGGCAAGGATTGACGTAATAAAAAAAAAAGCAAGGGAGGGGCTAAATGATCAATAGTTATTAGCTATTAAATATTTAGGAAGTGTTCCAAGAAATTGTCGCCAGAGCTCTCTGCTATACACACAGAAAGGGTCCAGATTGTGCGATGAAACTGTCTACCCAAGGCTCAGGAAATATTCCATCACTAACTTGTCCCTTTTTCTTTGAATTAGCCTCAGATTTTCATCCTCTTTTAACTGCTCATCACCAGCAGTTTTGCTATTATTTGCGAACATTGTTGATAATCTATAAAGACTGAGAGACACCAAAGGAAGAAATTGTTCATTTCATTCTTAGTCTGGAATGTGTAGTCCAGACTACCATTAATACTCTGTAAGGCTCATATTACACCTAAACCTCGTCATGTCATCATTTAATAAAAGAGAGTCCGTGACTGACGTTGAGTGATAATTGTCTTTAATATCATCCAATGATATTAAAAACAATTTTTGACGTTGAGGGATAATTGTCTTTAATATCATCCAATGATATCATATGTACTGCCGAAGCGAGCACTATATCATCCAATGATATTAAATACAATTTTCACTCACACAATATTAAAGACAAAAGACAATAACAACCTATTAGTGGTATAGTAGATATAATCAGGTAATGATCATATATGATAAGGGTGGATGCACAACCATTAGTTTGGTTTAAAAGCGCTGTTGTTGAAGCCAGTCTGACCTTATCAGATGAATTCCCACAATATTCCTGCAAGATAAGTAAGTTAAAGTTCATGATACAGATGAAGTGTAGAAACACAAATAGGGGTGTGTTCCTAGGTAACTTATTATCCCTGCAAACAGGTAAGATAGGACTGGTGTATCAAGGCCATATCTGAGGAAGTAACTAGAGCTTTGTCCTCAATTATTTCCATTGTAGGGAAAGCTCTTCAATGAGCTAATACGGCAGAAATCAGGCAGGAATTCTGCTTAATGTCAAAAAGTCTACCTGAATTGACGAGTTGAAACAGGATCCAAAAGCCAGTTTCCCTCAAAAAAAGATTAATTGAGCACAATTTACACAATTCTTTTAAAAAAATAAGAATAAGAATACAGAGTCTTTGTTATCTTTACAAAATAAGTGAGAATTGGGGGGAAAATTGGGCTTAGGAAAGGATTATGTCTCTTAAAAATATATCACTTCTCACAGCAGAAAAATGTAGATCTCTAAATGCCTTTTTCAGGCTTGGGCTCTGGAAGAATGTTGGCCAGGATAAATAGTGGAGGAGCAGAGCCAAAGGGAATCTGGTGTGGCATCCCCTGAATTAGACCCGGAGGAAATCTTAAGGCAGAATTTCTTTTTCACTTGGGAAAAAAAGCCTCGGCGTCTAAAAGGGCAAGGATTCTGTTGAGGACTGGCCACCTAGTTTGCCATCAGCCATGTACTCTGTTCAGGACTGGCTACCTAGTGTGCGGAGCCCAGTGGAAAATAAAAATGAGGAGCCTCTTGTTCAAAAAGAATTTCAAGAGCCCAGGGGTCCTTCTAAGCACAGTCCCGGAGGGCCCCTTTCACCATCAGCCATTCACTCTTTGGAAGACCCCGAGGCCTAGGCTCAGACTTACCAGGCAGTGGCTACTTATCAGCCAGTGAAGATGAAGTTCAGTCCTTGAGCAGCAGGGCCTTCAACACCAGCTGCACCAGCTTTCATGCCAGCGAGACACAGACAGACTGACTTGAAAGTCTTCCGGCAGTGGTAGAATGAATAAGTACACAGAACAGATCGTCCTGATTCGGAGAAAGGGGAACCTTCCTACACTGTGGTGGGAATGCACGCTGGTGCAGCCACTCTGGAAAACAGTATAGAGGTTCCTCAAAAAGTTGAAAATAGAGCTACCCTATGACCGATCCAGCAATCGCACTACTGGGTATTTACCCTAAAGAAACAAATGTAGTGATCCAAAGGGGCACGTGCACCTGAATGTTTATTGCAGCAACGTCCACAATAGCCAAACTATGGAAAGAACCTAGATGTTCATTGACAGATGAATAAAGAAGATGTGGTACATTATTATATATATATATACAACAGACTATTACACAGCCATCAAAAAACAAATCTTGCAACGACATGGATGGAGCCAGAGGGTATTAAGCTAAGCAAAATAAGTCAATCAGAGAAAGACAATTACCACATGATCTCACTAATATGTGGAATTTGAGAAACAGGGCAAAGGATCACAGGGGAAGAGAGGAAAAAATGAAACAAGATGAAACCAGAGAGGGAGACAAACCACAAGAGACTCTTAATCTCAGGAAACAAACCGAGGGTTGCTGGAGTGGAGGGGGTTGGGAGGGATGGGGTGACTGGTTGATGGACATCGGGGAGGCTATGTGTTGTGGTGAGTGCTGAGTATTGTTCAAAACTGATGAATCACAGACCTGTACCCATGAAACAAATAATACATTATATGTTAACTAAAAAAGAAAAGAATAGATCCTCTTGACTCATGGGATAGATAAATGCATGTATATACAGTCAATTCTAAAAGCAGAAATAAACAATAAACCCACAATGCTGAGATCTATGACATCCCCAAAAGCTAGTTTGAATAAACTGATGCCAAGGACTTCAAGAGAGAGAAACCAATACTATTCAGAAGCACCGAGCAGCAATCCCGAAAGGCTTGGCTAAGCCATGTTCCACCCATGACCATGACAGTGGCCATGAAAAGAACTGAAACAATAATGCTGTAGAAATGCTTGTACAGCTAAACCAAATCCCAACCAGAACTTAAAAATATATTGAGGACTTCACACCTATTAGGAAGGCTACTGTCTGAAACACACAAAATGACAGGTGTTGGCAAGGATGTGGGAAACTGGAACCTTCACTGTAGTGTTGGAGGGAGTAGGACAGCTGTGTGGAAGACAGTACGGTGGTTCCTTGAAAAATTAAAAATAGAACTACCTTAGAATCCAGCCATTGCACATCTGGGTATAGATCCAAAAACACGGAAAACAGGGTTTCAAATAGGTATTTGTACCTCTGTGGGTACAAAGCAGTATTATCCACAATAGCCAATAGGTGGAAACTCAAGTGTCCAACGATAGATGAATGGATTAATAGAATGTGCTGTATCCATACAATTCAGCCTTCAAAAAGGAAAGAAATTCTGTTACAGGTAACAACGTGGGTGAGCCTTGAGGACATCATGGTAAGTGAAGTAAACCAGTCCAAAAAAAGGCCAATATTGTATAATCCCACTTTATGAGATGCGTAGGCAAATCCACAGAGACAGAGAATAGAAAGGTAGCTGCCAGGGGCTGGATGAAGGGGGAACAAGGAGTTAGTGTTTAATGGTCCAGAGTTTCAGTTTGCAGGGACGAAAAGGGTTCTGAGATGGGTGGTGGTGACGGTTATACCACAGTGTGAATTCACTTCATGCCACAGAACGGTGCATTTAAAAATGTTGAAGATGGGGCACCTGGGTGGCTCAGTGGGTTAAAGCCTCTACCTTCGGCTCAGGTCATGGTCTCAGGGTCCTGGGATCGAGCTCTCTTCTCAGCAGGGAGCCTGCTTCCCCCTCTCTCTCTGCCTGCCTCTCTGCCTATTTGTGATCTCTCTCTCTCTGTCAAATAAATAAATAAAATCTTTAAAAAAAATGTTGAAGATGATACACTTTATGTTACAAATATCTTACCACAGTGTGTATATATATATATATATATATATATATATATATATATATATATAGCTTATAGAGGTACTTTTTTAGAAAAAGAATACAAAATTATAAATTTCATATTGGGGGTGCCTGGGTGGCTCAGTGGCTTAAGTGGCCAACTCTTGGTTTCGGTGTGGGTTGTGATCTCGGGGTGCCGGGATCGAGCCCCTTGTTGGGCTCTGTGCTAAGTGGGGAGTCTACTTGATGATTCTCTCTCTCTCTCTCTCTCCCTCCGCTCCTCCCCTCCCTGCTCACGCATGCTCTCTCTCTCACTCTCTCCCCCTTTCTCTAAATGGGTAAATAAATCTTTAAAAAGTTGGGGAGGGTATGTGTTATGGTGAGAGCTGCGTGTTGTGTAAGACTGATGAATCACAGACCTGTACCCCTGAAGCAAATAATACATTGTATGTTAATTACCAAAAAAAAAAATCTGTGCTAAAGAATGAAGAGTAGAATGTAAAAAATTATATATATGTATCATGTATATGTATATATATACATAATAAAAATTATATATATATATGTCTCATGTCAGGCACAAAACTGAATAGTATAAGGAAAAATCACACAAATTACTATTTTTAGAAGCTACCAAATGCTACACAAACATTACATAATTCAGAAAAATAGCAGTGTTTCCAATTAATGAGCTGCCTCCTGTGTCTCTCAAACACTTTTTTTCCTACAGTTTTTGTCTGAGTACACTCAGATAGTCTCTTCAAAAGACAATGATTTTGTGATATATTTTATAGCAAGAACATAAAGAAAATTAGGTATTTTCTTAACTACCCTTCACTACCCTTCACTTTCTTAACTACCCTTCACTATATTTCAGTGAATATACAGAATATATAAATATTCTATATATTCTATATAATATATTATTAAATATATAAATAGATAGAATATATTTATTCTATAATAAAAGAATAATAATTCTTTTATTATTGATAATTTAGAGAAGTCTTTCTTAACTTTGCAATTAGTTATTAGTCATGCCTTAGAACTCTCTGGGATTTCACTGGAGTTAGAGGAAGCACTGGGTTTCTTTCATACATGCACTGTAAGATTTCAGCGTATTTTAAGGTTTTTTTGTGTCAGGGTCTTTGAACTGATAGTCTTCAATAATCGGCCTGTCCTCAGTGTCCTCATTGTATTGGAGTATTAAGAGTTTAATGTTCTCCTTATCAATGCCAATATTTCATGTTTAATATGTAAGAATTTAAAATTATTTTCCATTGAGTACATATAATTCACAGCTCTTCATTAATCAGATTCTCAAAAAATCCAAATGCCATTTATTTCTCTCAATAGAATATCCCTTTCTCATACCAAGTGACTGGATTGAGTATGATCTGAAAGTTTTGTGTTATGCTTTCCTTTTGGTGTCAGAATAACTTCTATTGGCTTCATCATTCCTCTTGTTTAGTTTCATATCCCATTAATGTTTAACTGAATTTTCTCTCCTTTTTTATTTTTTAAAATGATTTTTTTAATGTATTTGAGAGAGAGCATGAGAAGGGGAGGGGAAGGGCAGAGGGTGAGGGAGAAGCAGGCTCGATCCCAGGAACCCGGGATCATGACCTGAGCCCAAGGCAGACACTCAACCAACTGAGCCACCTGGCGCCCTCTCTTTCTTTAAATAAATGAATTTAAAGAATGTAGAATAAACTATCCTTTATGGACATCTAAATAGGAGTTTATAGTTTCTTGTGTGTTTTTATTGAAATGTCTCAAAACTGCTCTCTAAATTGCAGTTAATATGGTGTATTCCTAACTCAACCTTCCCTTAGCAAATCCCAAAACTGTCCATAAAGGAAGTTGAGGTGGAGATACTCAGTGGGCTTAACGGACTGCCGTTAAAGGATCCTCCTTCCCCGAGTCTCATAAAAACTTCAGGCCACATGAACACCTTGCTAGGGCCTTTAAGGCGTTGGAAAGGGCAGGGCCGAGAGGGGTCCTGAAATTTAGGCAAACCCACTTCTGCCACCTGTCCCTTTACGAGGGGTACCCTAGAAGCGATGACCAGGCAACAAAGTCGGCAGCTGGCCAATTGTTGTACCACACCTCAATTTTCTCATGTTTCATGACAGCCAGCCCAGACTCCTGCTCCTCCTGTTAGAACTGGGTGTGATGAAGAATTCTTTGCCTCTTCCCATGCCTCCCCCTCCTTCCTCCAGCTGGCGGCTTTTGCACTCCTTGTGCATTCTGGGAGACCACGATCTGGGTCCCTGCTGTCGCTGACAGGTTTCATTAGCCTGATGGAAAGGTTTCTCATGCTCGGGCCCTCCTTTGGCAGCTGTCGAATCTCTGTCATCCTCTCGGGTGCTGAGTCTCAGCTCAGGACCGCACGGAGCCTGAGGGGCCGCCGTGACGTCTGTGCGATGCGGGGCAGCGGGGAGCAGTCAGCGGAAAGCCAACGATGGACCACGCCCTTTAGTTCGCACAAGAAAGAATATATTTTGACCAACGAAAGTAACAATACAACTTCAAATGCCCCAGGTCGGATCTCTATTCTCTGACCCCTCATTGCTGCTCACCTGCCTGTACAATCCCGAGAGTCAGTGGAAGATTCTGCAGCCAACCTGGCCGGGGGATTACCAATGCCTCATAATTACAGTTTTCAGCAAATGCAAAATAAAACTACGGTCTCAATGCCAGGAATGATACTTTCAAAAGGCATCCTGCTCGTGGAAGAACATTCTCTCCTTAAGCTTTCACGTGTTTCCTGAGTCTCAGAGCACTTTCTGGAGAAAAACGAGCACACTGTCTTTTGCAGGAATCAGACACTGTAATTTGGGGGAACACTTCCTGAGTCACACTATCTTCGCCTGTAAAAATGAGAGAATCACTAAGGTCCTTCCAGCTCCAAAATTTGAATTCCATACTGTTCTATTAACACCCACAATGTTCGTCTTTCATCTTTCTCTCTTTCTTTCTCCCTTCCCTTCCCTTCCTTTCCCTTCCCTTTCCCTTCCCTTTTTCTTTCTTTCTTTCTTTCTTTCTTTCTTTCTTTCTTTCTTTCTTTCTTTCTTTCTTTCTTTCTTTCTCTCTCTCTCTCTCTCTCTTTCTCTCCTTCCTTCCTTCTTTCTTTCCTTCTTTCTTTCTGCCTGTGGGCTTGGCCATTCACTTTCTGTATTTAAATAGCACATTAGGAAAAAAAAGTTAAAGACCAGTTCCATCAAGTGTAGACATGTTTTGACAAAAACCCTTGGAAATGGGAAATCCCAGCCCCTGGCCATAGTCCTAGACCTCAATTTTTTGGGAACCTTCAGGAAATAATTATTATTTAGTCTTTGCTGTAGTTTAAAGCAGGAGCCCCCTCCCCCGCCCCCCCCCCCCCCAGCAGTCTGGATGGCTCAGTGGGTTGAGCTTCTGACTCTTGATTTCTGCCGGGGTCATGATCACAGGGTCGTGGGATCAAGCCCCATGGCAGGCTCCATGCTAAACAGGGAGCCTGCTTGGAATTCTCTCTCTTCCTCTCCCCCTCCTATGTTGTCTCTCTCAAAATAAATGAATAAATAAATAAAACAGGAGCCCCCCAATTTTTTTTTTTGTAAAGGACCATGCAGTAAGTATTTTAGGCTTTGTAGGCCACAGGGTCTCGGTTGTAACTTTGCCATTATGTTGCCAAAAAAGCCATTTACAATATGTAACAATGAGCATGGTTGTGTTTCAATAAAACTTTATTTATGTACCTAGATACGTGAATCTTATATAATTTTCACTTGACATGTAGTACTGTTCTTTTTAAAAATTTTGCAATGGGGGTGCTTGGGTAGCTCAGTCGGTTAAACGTCTGCCTTCAGCTCAGGTCATGATCTCAGGGTCCCAGGATTAAGCTGCACGATGGCTCCCTGCTCAGCAGGGAGCCTGCTTCTCCCTCTCCTCTCTGCTCCTGCTCTCTCTCACTCTTTCTCTCTCTCTCTCAAATAAATAAAATCTTTTTAAAAAAACTTTCAAAACATAAAATCCACTCCAAGTTTACGGGCCATAGAAAAACAGGTGGCAGTACAGATTTCAACACAATATGTATTTAAATTACAGCCACTGCTTTTGCAGAAATTGACAAGCTAATCCGAAACTCTTGTGGAAATTCAAGGGCTCCAGGATAACCAAAATAATCTTGAAAACAACAAAGCTAGAGTAAACAAGACTGTGTGGTTTTGGCATAAGGACAGATAAACATATTACAAAAAAATATTTACAGACCACTATCTCTCATTAATATAGATGTAAGAAACCTTTAAAAATACTAGCCCAGAGATCCAGAGACATCATGACCAAGTGAGGTCTATTCCAAGGGTGCAAGACTGGTTCAATATAATCTATCATATTAACAGAGTACAAAAGAAAAAAAAATCATAGGATAATACCAACTGATGCCAAAAAAGTGACAAAAGTCAACACTCATTCATGATAAAAACTCTCAGAAAAATAGGAATATAAGGGAACTTCCTCAACTTGATAAAGACCATCTACAAAAAGGCTACAGCTAGCATTATGATTTTTTTTAAAGATTTTATTTATTTATTTGAGAGAGAGAGAGCAAAAGCGAGAGAGAGCGAGGGAAAGCATGAGAGAGGAGAAGGTCAGAGGGAGAAGCAGACTCCCCGTGGAGCTGGGAGCCCGATGTGGGACTCGATCCCGGGACCCTGGGATCACGACCTAAGCCGAAGGCAGTTGCTCAACCAACTGAGCCACCCAGGCGCCCTAGCATTATGATTTTGATAGAAGACTGAATGTTTTCCTTATAAAATTGGGAACAAAGCAAGGATGCCTAATCATAGCATTCTCATTGAACATGATGTTGGTTGCTCTAGCCAGCACAATAAAGCAAGAAAAGGAAATAAAAGTCATACAGATAAGAAAGAAAGAAACAAAACTCTCCCTGTTTTATAGTTCATAATTGTCTTCATAGAAAATCACAAGAAATTTATAAATATACCCTTAGAATAAGTGAGTCTGGTAAGGTCTCAGAATACAAAATAAATATACAAAATCATTTGTATTGCTTCATATCTGCAATGAAAACATAGATACCAAAGCTAAAGTGTAAAACTATTTATAATTGCTCAAAAAAGATATAACACTTAGGTGTAAATCTAACAAGACATGTGCAAGACTTCATGCTGAAAAGTACACAGTGCCAGTAAAAGAGGAATAAAATGGGAGGCATCAGTCTAGCCAATTTTTAGACTTATTATATAGCTAGAGTAATCAAGACTTTGTGTAATTGGGGGAAGATAGACAAAAAGATCAATGTAACAGAGTCAACTCAGAAACTGACCCAGGCAAGCATGCCAATGTCTTACTTTTGACAGAAGAGCAAAAGCACTTCAATGGAAAGATGGTATTTTCAACAAATAGTGCTAGAACAAGCAACTGGACATCGTCAAAAATGAACTTCATCCTCGGTCTCATACCTTGTATAAAACAAACTCAAAATGAATCAAAGATTTGAATGTAAAACATAATACTATTAAAAGTTTAGAAACAACATGAGAGAAAATCTTTGGGATTTAGGACTAGGCATAGAGTTTTTATACTTGACATCAAAAGCATGATACATAAAAGGAAAGTTTCATAAACTGGACTCCACTCAGACATTGCTGACACTTTCTTGATAAGATATAGTATCAATGGGAAGTTTTCTGGTAACATCAGCACTCATATTCCCCATGCAGATGAGCCTTAAATGGCTTACTGGCTTAATATCATGGATTTCAGTTGTCTAGTTATTAAGCTAGAAATAACCAACATCACATATTTGAAGACAAAGACCATCACTGTGAACGCTTTGCCAGTAATTTTAAGACAGGTTTGCATTTCAGATTTGTGAAAATGTTGAGGTGGGGGAATGTGCAATTCAGAAGTTTCTATTGCTATTTGGGTTTAGTGTGCCCTTTTTAAGGCCCAATGAATGATATGAATGAGTTAGACGTCCTTTAGGGTGTCCTGTAGTAGGATATTTTTTGCATACTCACATTCAGCTATTCAGGGAGTGTTCCATCTTGTAAATAGAGAAGTTATGTAGTCTTTCATAAAATGCTTACAGCTTAATTAATAAAAGTGCTGCTTGAGTCCAAGATACAATTATAAATAATTGCAGGTAACAAACATAATTATAAATAAATGTGTATTTGACACGTACATTATCATTATTCATTTACAGGGCTGAGATTTCTTCCTTTGGGGTTGCTATTACAGTGAACTTATTAGGAGAGAAATATTTTAATTTTATCTCTTTAAAAACACTTGATTAAAATCAACCCTGGGGCCCAGTATGTCCAATACTCAATTATCTGCAGCTCGTCAAAGATGAGTTGACCTTTGAAGCTGGTGTATAATAGATTCTAGCCACTTCTGAAATTGAGGAGAAGAAAAGATGTACAACCAGTCCTACAGGAAGTGGTAATGGAATTTGTAGAGAGGTGGGACGGTCCTTCCCCTGCTCCTCCTCGCCTCTTTAAAACTAGCTCCTACTGGCCTGAAATGCTGTTTACTTCTTCAGGCAATGTCATTTGCGTGCAGGACATCTCAGTTTCCTAGTTATAACTATATTATAACCTCTATTTGTTGAAAGTACACTGGGTACCAGACCCTGGGCTGGATATTTCACAAGTAAAGTGCAAGTAACCCAAAGAAAGGTTTATCATTATTTAGTTCAAGGAATAGCTTTCTAACTTGGTAATTATTTATGCATAAGGTCCCAGGGGACTAGGATAGTTGTTCTTTTTTTTTTTTTTTTTAAAGATTTTATTTATTTATTTGACAGAGAGAGAGAGAGATCACAAGCAGGCAGAGAGGCAGGCAGAGAGAGAGGGGAAAGCAGGCTCTCCGCTGAGCAGAGAGCCCGATGTGGGGCTCGATCCCAGGGCCCTGAGATCATGACCCGAGCTGAAGGCACAGGCATTAACCCACTGTGCCACCCAGGTGCCCCTAGGATAGTTGTTCTTAAGGGGAGCCACTGTAGCTCTTGAAGACCTTTTTGGGAAATTATGGAGTATTGAGTTTGTTTGTAAGTTCGACATGAGGATTAGGGCTACATTTTGAAGTTAGGAGCCATGGATGCTAGATTCAGAGTTGCCCCATGTAGGTGTTAATTTTTGTACCAGACAAAGGCACTAGGCAAGATTTGTAATTATCTAAGCCCAGACTCTAACTCTGTTTTCCATATAAACAGCAAAGTATTTTTAATCATATTTTTAAATTAACTTTTACATGATTTGGGGGATGTATAATTTTAACACATATATAGATTTTCATATACTCATTTGCCATCTGCATATATCCTCTTTAGTGAAGTATTCAAGTCTTTGGTGCATGTGTAAGTTGGGTTGTTCATTTTCTCACTGTTGAGTGCTGAGAGCTCTTTATATATACTGGATACAGGTCCTTTATTGATGTGCAATTTGCAAATATTTGCTCCCAAGTCTATAGTTTGTGTTTTCCTTCTCCTAATATGGCCTTTTGTAGAATTTTGATGAAGTCTTATTTACTAATTTTTTCTTTTATGGATTATATTTTTGACATCATGTAAAAGAATTCTGCCTAACTCCAGAACACAGAGGCTATGTTGACTTCTAAGATTTTCATAGGTTTGTGTTTTACTTTTAGATTTATAATCCATTTTGAGCTAATTTTTGTATAAGCTGTGAGGGTTAGGTTATTTTTATTTTTATTTTTTGGTGCATACGGCTGACCAACTGTCCTAATACCGCTTACTAAAAAGACTATCTTTTCTCCGTTGACTTGCCTTTGCTTCTTTGCTGAAAATGACCATAATTATGTAAGTCTACTCATAAGCTCTCCTTTTCATTCCATTGTTTTTTCTGTTTCCATAGTTTTTCCAATGTCAGTGTCCATTTTCAAAATCTTTGCTGTGCTATTTGGATC
>CM052810.1:10185738-10218175 GCA_028533885.1 Nasua narica | reverse complement strand
CTCACACTGCTGCTGTATGACTGGGATTGCCTGAGGGCTACGGCTCAAGAGAATGGAGAAAGAAGTGTAACAGGGTATTTCCCCCTCAAATTCTGACTGTTCAGAATCCCCCTTCCAGTTGCTTCAGCCAGAACTAGAGAGGTTTCTCCTGGAGCTCCTTCTGTCCATGACTGAGGCCCATGTCCATGTTTCAGACGACCTTGAGTCCAGGCAGGGGGATCCTGGAAGGGACAAAAATAAGAAACCTCCTGGCAGTTTGGTGGCAGTTCAAATTCTGGCCTTTTCCAGTCACATTTACTCGAGACCAGAACTCGTAAACCCAAGGCAAGTTTAATACAGTTTTAAATGCATACTGAATTTTCCAGGGATTCACCTAACACGTAAAATCAAGAGATATCACACTTGATTTTGTTTAGAACTTTATACAAGTGTATTCTCTCCAAAAGTCACCGAAGGCAATCCTACCTGTGGCGTTTCAGTTGCCAACACCACACACCTGTGAGGGCCTGAATTTGTAGTTTTGTATTCTTCCGTGATTTTACACTCACATACATTCTTCCTTCTGCCCGTGATTTTGTGCTTTACCGGAGGTGTTAAACACTGAAATACATATTATTTTATTATAAAGAAGTTTTATTTTTCTTTATATTATAGATAAGGCAACATAGTAACATTTTTTAAATGATGCGCTTTGGCGAATTAAAGAGGGCTTTGAATCTTTTGACATTCTTCTTGTCTAGAGATGCTTTGGGGGCTGGCTGGGTGTCTATTCATATTATTTCAGAGTTCAGGAGCTCTCCCTGCGTTCTCTCGAGCATGGTGGTCTCACAGTGGTTGGGCTCCATGAATGGTCAGAGCTCCAGGAGCGAGCTGCAAGAATTCTCAAGACCTAGCCCTGGAAGACCCCAAATGCCACATTCCACTGATCAAGCAACCACTAAGGGCCACCCTGGACTCAGGGGAAGCCAAGGCAAAAGCTGCTCAGAAAGATCCGCCAGCCATTCCTGGCACTGGCCAAGACAATGACCTAGAGGGCCAAATCTCCCCAGACACCAGGCAGAGAACGAACTGCTCAGCATTGACTCTCATTGATTTGTAAAACAAATAGAGAAGTAAGTTTCCTTCAGGTGAATTTGCATGTAGTGTCCGTGATATATATTTCTTGTCCTTGAACAGAATTGCCAGGGATATCCTTTGAATGTCTATGTGCACAGAGCAAATACATGTTTATTCAATATCACAGTGCCAAGTATGTGGGTGATAGTTAATAAGTGTCTGCCCTTCAAGACTCCAATGCAATGCCATTGTCAAAAACAGATATGCAAATATTTACAAATCAAGTAGTATGCAAAAATCGGCTGTAAAAGAGGTTTGTTGATGAGCTTTATGAATCCAGAAAAGAGAAGTATCTTTTTTCATCTCTAACCAGGTATCTGTGATTACAACCCGGACTTCCTCTTTTTTTTTTTTTTTAAGTTTTATCTATTTAAGTAATCTCTACACCCATTGTGGGGCTTGAACACATCACCCCAAGATCAAGAGTTGCACACTCTTCCAACTGAGCCAGCCAGGAGCCCCCACCCTGACTTCCCATCAGAATCACTTGGGGGGACTTTTTAAGCATAATAATCCACTCTCCCATATCCTACTCTTGCCCCAGATGATAGTTTAATTGAGTAGTAGGGCCCAGGCATTAGGATTTACAAAGAGCTCTTCATATGATTCTTTTTTTTATATGATTCTTTTTTTTTTTCTTTTTAAGATTTTATTTTTAAGTAATCTCTACACCTAACATGGGACTTGAACTCGCCACCCGGAGATCAAGAGTTGTCACACGTTCTACCCACCAAGCCAGCCAGGTGCCTCTCTCCATGTAATTCTAATAGGAAGCCAGAATTGCGGCCAGCGCCCAGTGCTTCTCTGTTTCTCTGATCATCAGACTCCTCTAGGTTCCTCTGGAAGGAGACAGGGATCCAGCAGACCTGAGAAGGACCAGGTATTTGTAGTTCCAACAATAGCCCAGGTGATTCTCGTCCTCAGGGAAGTTTAGGTAACAAAGCCATGTTCCAATCCCTTCCTGGGCTGACTGCAGATTTCATCCTGAAGCTAACCTCTTTCTCAACCCCAAACACAGGGGCCACCCTCACCTCAAAACTCCAGAAAATCTTAACTCCAACCCAGCCCTGAACTGAATTCTAACCTAATGATTGCCGCAATTCTCACCCTAATACCTACTTCAAATTTTAACTCCCAAATCCATTCATTCACACCTCCAAGGGAATTTTTAGCCCTATTTTCTCATCAGGTTCTCCAACTTTCTTTTTTCTTCTCCCCAAAGATTTTATTTATTTATTTATTTGACACAGAGAGAGAGAGATCACAAGTAGGCAGAGAGGCAGGCAGAGGGAGAGCGGGAAGCAGGCTCCCTGCTGAGCAGAGAGCCCGATGCAGGGCTTATCCCAGGACCCGGAGATCATGACCTGAGCCGAAGGCAGAGGCCCAACCCACTGAGCCACCTAGGTGCCCCGGTTCTCCACCTTTCTATCAGCTTGTTCAACCCCACATGGGAGTCATTGGTACTTTAGCTTTAGAGACAAATGAACCTCTGTTTGAATACTAGCTCCATGTTCAACAAGTTGCTGAATCTCTTGAAGACTCACTTTTCCTTCTCTGTAAAATGGGGAGAAAAATACCTGCTTTATAGGATTGTAGAATTAAGAATTAAGATAGTAGTATCTGGGAGGCATTTAGAGTTAATTGATGCAATTAACATTCCTATAAGCTCCCAGGTGCTTCCATTGGAGGCCTCAAACCCTGCTAATCTCCTACTTTAGAAAATCTAGGTAAGATTTATTCGACAGTGGGGCAACTGGGTGGTTGAGTGGGTTAAAGCCTCTGCCTTCGGCTCAGGTCATGATCCCGGCGTCCTGGGATCGAGCCCCACATGGGGCTCTCTGCTCAGCGGGGGGCCTGCTTCCCTCTCTCTCTGCCTGCCTCTCTGCCTACTTGTGATTTCTCTCGCTCTACCAAATAAATAAAATATTAAAAAAAAAAAGATTTATTCGACAGTGTTGTGAAAGTCAAGGAAAAATCTTACCTTACCCAAAAAGAATGAGGAAAAATATGAGGCAGAAATGGTTTGCTGAGATTTCTGATCTCTTTCCCTTCTATCAATGAAAGTTCAAAAAGCAAGATTTAAAATTTAGACTTACTTAATTTGGAAATGTTTACTATGTGCCTTAAAGGAATATTAGCGACAGATGTTTCTCTTTTGACCTCATTTACAAATCTACCATATTTCACTCTGCTTATGGTTTGAAAAAATGTTTTTCCTTTTAAATTCTCATTACCTTTCCTCCAGGAGTTAGGTTTCCTCCAGAAATCCACATTTCTGTACTCCGGAGGAAGCAAAATCGTGTGTAGGCAACGATTTTTAATATTTTCAATACTTTAAAAAATAGAGAATGACGAAGGACTTTTTTTTTTAAATCAACTCCCTTCTGTGTATATCTCAGTGTGCACAAGCTGTTTTCTGGAAGTAGGACGTAACCTACTTGTATGTCAGTTATTAAGAGGATCAAACGTAAAGAAAAAATATGTTTAGCCTAACTTTAAAAATGGTTTCTTTTTTGGTAGGATGGGAATTAATGGAAATGGAGAGCCCAGTTAAAATGGGAAAAGAAGAAAGGTTGTTTGTAAAAGAAATACAATCGCATAAAATGAATATATAGTCAGAGCATCAATAGTATCAAGGAAAAAGAAAGTATTTGTCAAATATATATGTTTCTGTTTATATACTTACAATATGTAATATAAAAATATTATATAATATATAAAATTAAACTTAGAGAAAGTGTGTGTATAGAAATTCTCCAGGTAGAAATTTTTAAACTATACTGTTAATGGTAATTCACTACTGAGATTTTTTTTAAAGATTTTATATATTAGAGAGCATGAACGGGGGTGAAGGTGCGAGCGGGGGTGAAGGGGCAGAGGGAGAGGGAGAAGTAGGCTCCCTGCTGAGCAGGGAGGGGGGGGCTCCCCCCAAAGCAAGGTTCCATCCTTCGTCAAGCAGAGAGGTCGATGTGGGGCTCGATCCCCGGACCCTGAGATCATGACCTGAGCCCAAGGCAGATACTTATACAAGTGAACCACCCAGGTGCCCCACTGGTAAGATATTTAATGTGATTAGAAATTCTAGTAAAATGAAGAGAATTGGGGATAACCCCCTGTGAATTGAAAAAAAAAATTATTCTCTAGACTGAGAAAACCCCATTTCTTCTGATCATTTTTGTTTGGGCAAGAAAAGCAATCCTACCCCTCCTTCTGAGTTCCTTTTTGTGCAATTTTCATTCTTGTTCTTTTTCTCTTTGGTGCGGCTTGTCGTTTCTCTTTAGTGTCAGTGCCTGCTGTGATAGGCGCACATTATTTTTAATTCTCAGAAATCCATAACCATGTAACAACAATGACATAGGAAATGCTTGGCTCAAAAGACACAGGCCCTTTTAGCCAAACTTCCCAATTTCCTTCTATAACTTCTAGGTTATTCCAACTGTCCTCTGTCTGTAGCTGAGTGGTACTATAAAGCAGAATGAACAATAAAAGGCTTGTGCCCGTTTTAAAAGGAGCCATGCTTCCCAGTTAGGATTTAAGAGTATCCTTTATACAAATTTGCCAAAGTGACCACAGGCAGACTTGCCAATATGTGTGCTTCATTGTTATTCGTTCTTAAAGATGCTGCTCTGGCCACAACAATGATAGTTATTTTGTTTGTTTGTTTTTCTTTTGGTCTGGGTTGAACGAGATGGCTCCCTTCTTTATTGTTACCCTACTTTGGCACCTATCACAGAAAGCATTTCCATCTCCCAGTTCCTTGTGCTTTAAGTTTCAGTTCACATAAAATAAATTAAAGCCCTTCTGATCCACATGGCAGGTTCATAGGGTAGCAAGATACATTTCTTTCAATGAGAGACAACCCAAACAAATGTTTGGTATGTTTAAAATTCTGCAAGAGGACGAACATCACAACGGAGAGAAATCCCAGTGATGGGTTTGTAAGGGCAGACCAAAGGAAAGGAGAAAAACATTGCTGTTGGAGATAGTGCCTTGAATTGTGATCTTGAGAAGGGACACAGAAGGTTGGGGATGAGGAGCGGGGCGGTAAAGCACTACAGACCCTACCTGCATCCCCGGCGAGGTTGCTTTCCCTGGAAATAACTGGAACAGAACAGGCTAGCTGAAACCAGGGGAAGGTCTATTAGGCATGTTTTTGCCGTAAACTTCCTAATATCTCACAAAGCGTAAGCACCTGCCAAAGGGGACTGTTTATTGGCCACCATGGGCCCAGAACTACGTTGACACAAACATTTTTGGGACTGATCAAGGAATTCCAAAAGGGGGCGTGAGGACCGGGGAAAAGCTCAAGGGAGGTAAATTTCAGTCCAACCCAGAGAAAAACATCCTAAAATTAGAGTGCTTCACTCCAAGCTGCCTTACCTTGGGAAATCAACCCCACTTGGCCCAGCACCCAGAAGCCCCCCTCCCGTGTCTCACAGCCCAAACAGCTTACAGCCCTGCTGCAATTTATTTAGTCCTCCTTCCTTCCAACCTCTTTGCCCAAGATTTCCCTCTGTATCAGTTTTTTCTCCCCCCGGGGCACCACCTGACGCTTGTGGGAAAACTAGGATTTCCGTGTCATTCCAGACAGTCTCGTCCTTTGCACAACTGGCGACCAGTCATGGCCTGATGTCATCTCGAGCTGTTGCCCTTCTCACTGCTCATCTTAACCACAATTTGACTTGGGTTTGGCGTACTTCCTTCAGATCTGTCACGTCCATTACTCTGTTTCCTCCTATTCCCTTCTAGCGCTCCCTACCCTGGACTACTGGTTTCAAGGAGGACCTGTCCTGTTCCCTCCTTCAGGTCAAAAGGAGGGAGGTAAAGAGGGGATCTTAAATCTGCCTGCCTGTACGTAGCAGAAGCTATGGGTGTCCCCGCGCCAAGCCCCTCGGCGTTCACTTCTGAAATCAAAGGCTACTTACCGCCGACTCCTGAAAATACCCACTTGAAGGTTCTTACTGGCCTTGGGAAATGTGCCCAGGGAAGTCAGATGTGTTGGGCAATTAATTCCCCTAAAGCACCCTGAGACAATGACAAATGGAGACCTGGTGAGTAAATCCCCTAGCTTCCTTGCCCTTCGGTTGGGTGCATCCTGAGCCGTGGTTTTCAGGTTCCTTGGTAGGACTGACTTCTATTTGCCTACATTGGTAACTTGCTCGGTAACGGATGCTCTGTCGCCTTCCTCCCCTTCCTTGTCACACAGTCACCATGTCCTGTATCTCCTAAGACTCCTTCTCAAATAAACTACTTGCACGTGAATGTTCATCTCGGTCTTTGCCAGTAAGGGGGTCCTGGCTCAGTATCTTGCAATGCAGGAAGCATTCGAGGCATGAATGAATGAATGAATGAATGAATGAATGAATTGACCTTGGTAGGTCATCTATGAATCTCGTATGAATTTCTGCATTAGGAAAGAGGCTACAGTATATGACTATGGAATATTCTTCCTCCAGGAGCAATGGTATGTCTAGGGGGGAAATAAATGTCTTTTTATTATATATAAATGCAAAACTCGGGCAAGGAGCTAGGAGCTGAAAACGTGAAAAAATGAGACTTTTCTCCCTTCTGCGCTAGCGTGCTTTCGTGTAGAGGGCAGCAAGGATCACAGGTTAGTTATGAAATCATGCAATTGCTCGAGCCAGCACATTGCCTTTTACGGACACCGCGGTCCGGGGTGCTGGGCAGAGAGTGATTTTCCATCCCCGTCTACTGTAGAGTTCACAGTTTCTAGTCACAACAAGCAGAGCCAGAAATAATGTCAGATATTCAAACCCTGGAGTATTGTATTATAAAGGCATAACGTCAGAGTCATATATGAAATGAAGTTTTAATTACTCCACGACTGGAATTTTCAGAACACCATTTTATGGTTGGTTGGCACTGCCTCAGGATTTCTGTGTTACAAGTGAGGAAATGAGTCACCAAAGTGTAAAAAAGAACGTGCTGAAGGCTCCTCAGCTGCTGTCTGAGAAGAGCTGGAAGAAAATGTTCCTGACCATTCTCTTCCTGCGTGCTGGCAAACACGGGGTTTTCGTCACGGCCTTGCTCTCTCAGGTCTTTCTGATACAGTTTTATAAGCGAACCAAACCTTGTAGTTCATGAGCAATAGGAGAGCCGTTGGCAAAGAGCAATTTAATGATATTATGTATTTGGGGAGGTACTATGAGAAGGTGAAAATCACATTTTGTCCATAACAACCAAGAGTCTAACAGGATTGAGCAAAATCAGATTTTTTAAATAATAATTCAGAGTTTAATATAGTTGAGCATGGGCAAAATGAGGTGCCTCCCCCTCCAGGAACACCCCCCCCACCCCGGCTCCCACCTCTTAGGAGCAGCTGCCCTGTTGGAGAGACTCCGAACTCCCTATCTTTTCTGCCAGAGCAGGAGCTCGGGGATTGGCTGGGTGCGTGGTCCAGGACGGCCCAGGAGGGGTCTGCACTGGAGGTCTAGACGCGGTCACGGGGCAAAGAGAGATGCTGGGAGGAAGGGGGTCCACCAGCAGGCAGAGCATCCCCTGCCAAGAGGACTGTGGCTGGCAACAGCCTGGGTGGGGATTAGCACCTTGCAAGTCCAGAGAAGCAGACAGATGTGGGTGCTGTGGCCGTGCAGACCCCCTGAGACAGGACAGCGGGGAGAGGGTCGCACGTGATGATCCAAAGGGATAAGCAGTAACGTCTGGCAAGTCTGGCAACCGCAGGACTGGTGGAAGGGATCGCTGGTTGTTAGGCTACAAAAATAAACTAAGAAGGCAAGAGCCCCCAGAGGGGTGCCTGGGTCGTGCCGTGGCTTCACTGTGGGACTCTTGGTTTTGGCGGGTGATCTCAGGGTCATGGGATCGAGCCCCCCAGGCTCAGCGCTCCGTGTGGAGTCTGTGTAGGTTTCTGGCTCTCTCTCCCTCTCCCTCTGCCCCTCCTCTTCCCCGCACTCTCTAAAATAAATAATCTTTAAAAAGATAGAGAGACTGGAACTGCATTCTAGGTGGCATCAACGAACTTAGCTTCTAGAACCAGAGCCAATCCAAGAACACCCAGCAACATGGCAGCCTTGATCAAGGACTCAATTGATCTACTGATCTTTGCTTCGAAATGCCCTGAAGCTAGAGGCAGGGTTGGCCCCAGAGCTGAGAGTGGGAGCTGGAAGTTGTTGTCTGAGCTTAGCAAGGGATGTTAGTCCATTAGGAGGCAAGGATGGGGGGCAAAAGCAAAGGCAGGGGATCTGGGAGGCCACAGCTCAAATAAGTGTGAAGAAAAACATTGATTCCTAAAAGGGGACGAAGGTACCTTCTCTTTTAAACTTGGGACCTCTGATACAAGGCTACCAAGTTCCCCACACGAAAATAAGAACAAAAGTAAACTTAATTTCTAAAAACAGTCTGAGGAAAATGAGGGATTAAGTGAAAAAATAATTAGATCCTAAAGAGAGAGTTTCTGGGATGGGTATCTTTGGTTCTCATCTGTTTTATGTTTTTATCAGTGTCTTGGATCAAGACATGAGATGCATAGTTATCCAGTAAGAGAATGATAAAATTCTGGGAAGCTAACAGAAGTTTGGATATAAAATGAGGCTAAAAAAGAGTCCTGACAAAATTTTGGGAAAATGTTGTCTTAAATGTCCCCATGGTCTGCTCCACTCCCAATTCCAAACAATTCCAGGAGAACCTGGAAGATGGAAGGAGGGCCCTGGGCTCTGCCACCATTCTCTTAGATATAGTTGGCCCACGCGAGCCTCCCATACCGGATGGGAGAGGTGCTGTGGGACCCACAGCCAATCCTACAATAAGATTGGAGAAGCCTTCTTGGAGAGGGCTTGGCCTGTGGAGATCTATGGACCTCTAGTAGTCAGAGGTCTTCAGGGAAATGAAACTGATAAGGTGTGTGTATGTGGGTGTGTATGAATATGCAGAAAGAGATTGATCACTTGATTGACTGATTTTAAGGAACTGACTCACAATTGTGGGGTCTGGTAAATCCAAAATCAGCAGGGCAGGCCAGCAAGCTGAAGACCCCAGGGAAGATCTGATACTGCAGCTTGAGTCTGAAGGCAGCCTGGAGGCAGACTTTCCTCTTTCTTGAGGGACCTCAGTCTTTTGCTCTTAAGGCCTTCAACGGATTAGATGAGACCCACCCACATTATGGAAGGTGCTTTGCTTCACTCAAAGTCTACTGTTTTAAATGTAATTTCACCTGAAAAATACCTTCAGATCAACTTCTAGACTGGAGTTTAATCAAATGTGAGGGTACCATGGCCTAGCCAGGTTGGTACATAAGATTAACTATCATAGAACCCCAAGAGGAGGGGTAATTCTGGTCCCTTACGGTACTTTGGAAGGAATCTACTGGTCTTTCTGAATTCCAAGAAGCTGCAGGAGGAGGAAGGGAGGTAAATGTGTCTTTTATGCTCAGGCTAGAACATACAAGTCTGAGTAGCTGAGAAGAGGAGGGGTCAGGGAGCCTTTCTCCCAGGGTTATAACAGAGAACTGATGGCGTGTCTGCTGTCACCCTGAAGGCACACGGGTGCAGGCGCCATCTTTCATCATTCACAGAGTGGCTTCCATTTAAGTGAGGTGGTAGACAGAATAATATCCCTCCAAAGACATGTACATCCTAGTCCCTGGAATCTGGGGATATATATGACCTTACATGGCAAAAGGGACTTTGCAGATGTCATTAAGGATCTTGAGAGGGGGGTGATCTTGGATTATCCAACTGGGCCCAATATAATCAGAAAAACCCTTATAAGAGGGAGGCAGGGGGCCTGAGCCAGAGACAGTAACATGATCACAGAAGACGGAGGACAGGGCCACAAGTCGGGGAACGCAGGCAGCTCTAGAAACAGGAAACATGGAAATTAATTTTCCCTTGAGCCTCCAGAAGGCATGAAGTTTGCTGACGTCTTGGTTTCAGATTTCTGACCTCCAGAACTGTAAGAGAATATATTTGTGTCATGTCAAGCCACATGGTAATGGGGTAATTTGCTACAGCAGCAGTAAGAAGCTAATACAGTACTGTAAAGGGACGGGGTGGCCACAGAGAAACAATCATCAGAACACTCATGATAGGGGGGCACCTGGCTGGCTTAGTTGGTTAAGTAACTGACTCTGGATTTCAGCTCAGGTCATGATCGCAGGGTTGTGAGATCAAGCCCTGTGTCAGGCTCCATGCTCAGTGGGGAGTCTGTTTAAGACTCTCTCTCTCCCTTTCCTTCTGCTCCTCCCCCTGCTCATGCACTCGCACTCTCTCTCAAATAAATAAGCAACTCTTAAAAAAAAAAAAAGAATACTAGTAATAGAGAAATAAATAGAGGAAAAAAATTGTTGTAGGAATCAGATAAAAGCGGAATGAAAATACAAAAAGAACACATAAGAGGATTCTATGCATCATGGTACATGCACAGACATAAACTTTTTGGAACTAAAAACATTTTTTTTTTAAAGATTTTATTTATTTATTTATTAGGAAAGAGAGAGAGTGAGAGAGAGCATGAGAAGGGAGAAGGTCAGAGTGAGAAGCGGACTCCCCATGGAGCTGGGAGCCCGATGTGTGACTCGATCCCGGGACTCCGGGATCATGACCTGAGCCGAATGCAGTTGCTCAACCAACTGCGCCACCCAGGGGCCCGGAACTAAAAACATTTTTAATGAAAATATTAAAAGATAAAATAGTCAGGTGCCTGGGTGGCTCAGTGGGTTGAAGCCTCTGCCTTCGGCTCAGGTCACGATCTCAGAGTCCTGGGATCGAGCTCTCTGCTCAGCAGGGAGCCTGCTTCCCCCTCTCTCTCTGCCTGCCTCTCTGCCTACTTGTGATCTCTCTCTGTCAAATAAATAAATAAAAATCTTTAAAAAAAAAAAAGATAAAATAGTCACTGTTGTGCCCCTGGGTGGCAGAGTCGGTTGAGTGTTGACTCTTGGTTTCAGCTTGGGTTGTGATCTGGGGGTCATGGGACGGAGCCCCGTGTCGCGCTCTGTGCTCAGTGGGGAGTCTGCCTAAGACTCTCTCTCTCTCCCTCTGTGCCTCCCGCTCATGCTCTCTCTCTCTCTCTCAAGTAAATAAAAAAATCTTTAGTAAATAAATAAATGATAAAATAGTCACGGTTAAGACCCAACTTGGTGATAGGGAAGGCAAATAGAAAAAAAGCTTAGGGGCACCTGGGTGGCTCAGTGGGTTAAGTGTTTGACTCTTGCTTTAGGTCACGATCTCAGGGTCGTGAGATTGAGCCCTTGGGTGGGTTCTGAGCTGGGTGTGGAGCCTACTTAAGATTCTCTTCCCTCCCCTGATACATGCGTGCACTCTCTCTCTTTCTAAAAAAAAGAAAGAAAAAAGATTAAAAGAGCAAATCTACACAGAAATGGAGATCGTGAGAGAGAAAAATTAAAAACTTGAAAGACAGAGCTAGGAGAAATAACATAGAAATCACAGGATTCCAGAAGGATGAAAAGATAGGGGTTTGCTAGAAAATAGAATCAAACCTTCTGTGCTAACGAGATGATGAGAGTGCACGCTCCAGGCAGGGAAGTAGGACTTCCTTCCTTCCTTCCCTCCGGGAGGGAAGTAGGATTGAGGCAGGACTGAGGGAGAGTCGTCACAAAGGGGCGCATGCCGAGCCGGCTACAGCTTCATGAAAAGCGCAGGTGGAAAGACGGGCCTTGCAGAATGTGTTTAGACAGGGGGTATAAACTACTGCATCTCAGAGAGATGGAAGGAGTAGAATTTCTACTCCGGTTCCCCTTGGTGTCCTATCTCTCCCTGGTCAAAGGCTGGGGACTCCAGTGACATGAATGTTAGATGGCTATTGTCCCACGGATCCCTGAAGCTCTGCACACCTTTATTTTCAGTCTACTTTTTCCCTTTCTCACCATCGCATCTCTGAATGCATATTTCATTGCCGATGCCCATTGTGCCTGTTATCAAACCATCATTTGATTACATAACTGTCCTTCTTTGTGCTTCAGCATTTTACAAGAAACTGGCCTCAGAGAAATGACTCACAGATCAAATATACAAATGATCAAACAGCCAATGTCTAAATAAATAAACCCGTAGATTAAAAATTAAAGCTGACCACACTAGGAGACTGGCGATAAAATATCCATCATTAAAAATGTAGCCCTTACCAATCTGATTAACACAAACTCATTAAAGTAGTAACAAGAAGAGTAGGAAGCAAACCTCTAGGTAACAGATTGATGTCTCAAAAAGCAGTTTGGAAAAAAAAATCAATTGTTATTGTTATTGTTGTTTTATTTTCTAGAGCCTTTTCAAAGGAAGACAATATATTTGGTAAAGTGTAACATATAAAAAATTCCCAAGTAACTGTGAAACTGTGCCTGTACTTTTTGCTAGGTTTATAAATATATATATATTTCTATATAATTATATATACACACATATGTAAATATAATTATATATATTTATATTTATTTATTTATATATACCAATACATATATTTATATATAAATATATATAAATATATAATTATATATAATATATATTATATAAATATAATTCTATTTACATATGTGTATATAGTTATAAAATATATGATATATAATTATATAATATAATTTATATAAATATATAAATCATATATAAATATATGATTATAAAAAGTTCAGTTACATTTTTCAGTTCCCCTAGCTCTCAAGCCAGAGGAGACCCAGAGTGTGTATGTGACACATTGGTCAAGGGAGAATTGACCTGTGGCCACCAGCACCTTATTTCCCCTAATTCCCTGGAAAACTTGGAATGAAAGCAACTCTGAATAAAGCCCCAGAGTCAAAGCGTAGGAGCCAAAAAGCAGAGGAGCTCTTCTGGCCAATACAAACAGGTGGGTGGAGGAAGAGGGGAAATGAAGTGCCGTGGAGTGTAGTAAGAGGGGAGAGCCATTTAATATAAGTCTTTAATTTTTAAAATTGCTATGTGACCCTCTGGTCTCACAGCCAAAGCAGGAAAGTGGGATTCTGTGAAAGGAAAGAGAAAAATCGGCCCTGTGAAGAATATGGGATTGAGTCAGGTAGATTTTAACCAATTTAGAAATTCGTTGGAAAGGTTCTATGGGGAGGAGATATAGAGGACCAGGTGAGAAAGAATGAATTTTGTTTGTTTTCCAGAAAACTGTCAACTCCAATTCTCATCAAGGAGTTGGGGCCGGAGCATAATTTTCAAACCTTGGAATATGTGGGACATGATGGCTCCTGAGTGTGGGATGTGAGGTGAGGAAGAGCAGGGAAGAGGCAGCAACTAGACCAGCCCACAGAGTAGGAGAAATTAGTATGTTGGGGAGGATAAGGACGTGTGCAAAATGGCGCACAGCTGTGTGTGCATGTGCGTGCGTGCATGTGTGTGTAAGTATGTACGTGAGAGTTTTTGTGCAAAGGTAGAAAACAGGATGAGGCACGGTTCCCTGGAGATCATGGACGACTACAAATCATTCCGGAGCATCAGGCTAAGAGTTCAAAAATGAGACCGGGACCACCATCCTCCCAGGTGTGAGGGACAAACGCTGCTGTCTCCGCAACGCGTGGCGGCCCCATTTCAGGGCTCTTGTTACTTAACCTGTACAGCATCTAATGTCATCGTCTGAGCACCCCTCCTTTTTGTAAATCCTACCTTCTCTCAGCTTCACTGAGGCTTTAGTCTCCTGATTCTGCCCCCTCTCCACTGTCTACGCCTTGTCAATCATCCCGCAGGTAGGTAGAATCCTAGACTTTCTCCGCTCTGTGCTGATCCCGGCCTCCATGCCTGCCGCACCCGAGCTCCTCCCTCCTCCCTCCCGAGCCCAGGGCTGATGTGGGGGCACCTCGGCTCCCGGTGCCGCAGAAGCGCTGGCTGGGTCCCTGGAGCAGTGACATCAGCTACACAGCCATCGTGCAAATCGACTTCATTGTCCCTGAACTTGCTGAAGCTCATACACACACTTCTGAATTCCTGCTCAGACTCTCCCTCTGGGGATCCCTCTGGTGCCTGCAGATAAAAACGTTCAGAGATGACTTCTCTCTGCTCCCAGAATGTGTTTTCTATTTTCACTGATGGGATCGTCAAGTTTACTGTCCCTGGAGTTAGAAAGTACTGAAACAGCTTGGCCTTCTCTCCCTAAGACAGGCACTTGGTTGTTGATTCTGGATCATTCTCTCCACCCTAAGTCCATTTGATTCTACCTCTGCAGTGTCTCTAATAGCGGGGTCCCTCTTTCATGCCACCAACACTCAGACCTTCTTCTCTCTCAAATGGATGCCTTCTCTCCACCTGCTTCTGTTTTCCCATCTACTTACATGTCTTCATAGCATGTACATTTTAAAAAGAGGAAAATATGGGGGTGCCTGGGTGGCTCAGTCAGTGAAGCGTCTGCCTTGGACTCAGGTCATGTCCCAGGGTCCTGGGATTGAGCCCTGTATCCAGCTCCCTGCTCAGTGGGGAGCCTGCTTCTCCCTCTCCCTCTGCCCCAGCTCGTGTACTCTCTCTCTCTCTCTCTCTCTCAATCTCAAAATTAATAAATAAAATCTTAAAAAAAGAGGATTATATGCATGAAGCATATGCTAAACCTAGCATTAATTCTAACATATTCTAGGGAATATTAACTCTGGATTAATATTCCAGAGTTAATATTCCCTGGATACATGAAGGGGAATAGATGGCTGAAGATATTTCACCCATCTCAGTAAAAGGTGCATTTTCAATTAAGTTTTTCCAATATTTTGTTACAGAAATTTTCAAACATATAGAGAAGTTGAAAGAATTTTGCAGTAAATGTACATATGTCCATTGCCTAGGTTCTAGAATTATTTTGCTTAGCTTGCTAAATAACCTATCTCTCCATTCATCCTCCCCTCTATCCATTTACTAATCCAGATACATTTCAAAGTAAATTGCAGGCATCAGTAAATTCTCACCTAAAATTCTTCGGCATACATGTCATTGGTTAGAATTCAATACTTGTTGGCAGTTGTTTCCTTTTCCCTTGAGGCAAAATAAACATACAACGAGACCCTCAGTTCTTTGGGGAACCATTCCGTGGGTTTCAACAAATCCATACACAAGTGTCACTCAAATCCTGTCAAGATAAAGAGCCTTACAATCACCCAGAAAGTTCCCTGACATTATTTCCTTGCCAGTCCCTGCCCCAAATCTGCCCCAGAGGCAACCACTGTTCTGATGCTCTTCAATCATAGATTAGTTCTGCCTCTTTCAGAACTTCATATAAATGACAATCATATAACCCGTGCTCTTGTGCGTCTAGATTCTGACTCAGAATAAGGCTTTCAAGATTCATGTGTGTTGTTTCACGTATAAGTAATTTGTCCCTTTCTATTCCCAAGTAAGATTCCCCTGTACAAATATACTATAGTTGGTTTATCCATTCTTCTATCAATGGCATCTAAGCTGTTTCTAGCTTTTGGCAACATTTTCAATAAAACTGTACTTTAGGGGCGCCTGGGTGGCTCAGTGGGTTAAAACCTCTGCCTTCAGCTCAGGTCGTGATCTCAGGGTCCTGGGATCGGGCCCTGCATCGGGCTCTCTGCTCAGCAGGGAGCCTACTTCCCCCTCTTTCTGCCTGCCTCTCTGCCTACTTGTGATCTCTCTCTCTGTCAAATAAATAAATAAAATCTTAAAAAACAACAACAACAACTGTACTTTAATTATCATTTGTCAAAGTTCATATTTTTGTTCTATTAATCAATTGTGGACTGAGAGTAATTATAATATCAACTCAATATAAAAGAAATTTTTATCACTTTCAATTTTCTGGGCACGCAAAGCTAAATTTATATACGGGGCACCTGGGTGGCTCAGCTGATTAAGCATCTGACTCTTGGTTTTCACTCACGTCGTGATCTCCCCGGGTCCTGGGATCGAGCCCCACATCAGGCTCCACACTTAGTGCAGAATTTGCTTCAGATTCTCTCTCCCTCCCTCTCCTTCTCCTTCACCTTCCCCCTCCCCCTCTGCCTCTCCCCCAACACCTCCCACCCCCGCTCATGCTCTCCTCTCTAAAATAAATAAATAAACAAATAAATAAACAAAATCTTTTTAAAAAATCACATTAAGATAAACTACTAAGGAAGAGGTAGAAAAGAAAGAAGTTTGAAGGGCAACAAGAAATAACGAGAATTATTCAACTGTAAAGACGATCTGTGTTTTTAAATGAGTGATGTGATTATTAGATTGCTATGGGATTTAGTATTTTTGTGTTTATTATTATGTTTATTCAAATGAGTGATGTGATGGTTTAAGAATATTTTAATATTTAAAAAATTAATATTCAGTATTTATAATATTCCAGAAATGTCAAATTTATGATGAAAACAATTAGATGTCAACATGAAATTATGTGAAGAGGCTCATAGTTTTCTCAATTTATTTTCCAGACCCTATTCAAAATACCAGGAAGAAGAACAGAAGTTGTCCCCAATGCCTGCTGCTTTTCCCGAAGGGTCCTGGGTTCCAACTCATCGCCTCTGGCTCTAATTGCCCTCTTAGGTTCTCACTAGGCCGAGAACACTACCAGTTAGGCAATGTTCATGGGTAGGTTTGGGTCATATTTTGTATCTCAGAAAACCAAAACTAAGGTGAGGACTTGGACTAAACACAACCCAGATGGTCAGTCACTGTCGTGTCATCAAACACTCATCTTCTCAGTCTGTGGTTAAGTGGAAATGAATCTGCATTCCAAAGCCTTGCCCTGGGAACATGGTGGATCTTCTGTCATCTTCTTTTCCCTTTTGTACCCGTGTGGCTTGGACTACATGGAAAGAAATCATAGGTGTCTTTGCACTGGTTGTTTTATTTTTCCTCTGAGAAAGCTTCTTTTTGCTGGGAAGTAACGTGCCACAGATCCTGTTACAGAAAATATTGGTTACAGAATTTTACAGGGGCCTTGTGTATTCAATATGGTTGTGTCAATATACACAAGGTGAAAAGAGCTCATTAGTTTGTGAAAAATGTAATAAAGTGATGGAAACTGCGTTAACAAAACCACTGACTGATTAATTTTTAATTTGAAGATCCTGGAGCTTTACTGAAAGCGGAGGGTCATGGCTAGACTCGACCAGTCGGGAAAGTTGGAGACGAATACTGTGCCCTTATATTATGTTTTGACAATTTTTTCTTCCAGAAAATGTTCACTTTTCCGTGTCGGAATTACAGAATACTGTGGACTAAATACGTCTCTCCAAAATTCACCTGTTGATGTTGAGATGCCCAATGTGATGGCATTAAGACGTAAGGCGGGGAGGTGAAGGCTCTGTCCTCGTGATCAGGATTAGGGCCCCTACAAAAGGGACACGACTTCCACCACGCGGGGACACGGTGAGAAGACAGCCTTCTATTAACCAGGAAGCAGGTCCTCACCGGTCTCTGGATCTGCTGAAGTCTTGACCTTGAACTTTCCAGTCTCTAGAATTATGAGACATAATTGTTCACCCAGTCAATTGCATTTTCATTATAGCAGCCCACGTGGACTAAAACACAGAGCTTAGTGCGTAATTATTCCTAATTATTTAAACCGCGTTTGTCCCCACTTCAATTAAGTGTAACCTTTTAAAATTTTTTTTAAGATTTTATTTTTAAATACTCTCTAAGATCAACAGTTGCATGCTCTTCCAACTGGGCCAGCCAGGCACCCCAAGTTTAAACTTTTTGAAGGCAGAGAAGGTCTAATTCTGTTCTGTCCCTCACAGATGTGATCACTGGATTAGATACAAAGCTTGATCTGGGGATAATGGTCAAAATCTTGAACAGCTAACTAATTAGAAAGAACACTAACCATAATGTTGGGGAGATGCCCAGCTGGGCCCCACATTTTCATTGCTGGGTTGCAGGGAAATCCAAGGGATTCAAGGTCAGGGACCAACGTAGTAAGGAGAGTGGCTATCCCCCAATACAGAACCATTCATATTTTAGCAACCAAAATGTAGCTATACCATCTGAATATCAGCCCTGAAGAGCAAACATTCTATGAAAAAAAAAATTGGAAAAGCATTCTCTCCTTTTCACAGAGGAGTCGACTAAGATCTAAGATGCCAGTGTATGCCCCAAAGTTAGCCAAGTGACCAGCAGGACTGGCCGTCAGCAGCCGGCCTTCTGGACTCGAGAGAGCACGGGCAGGTCATTCACGGGTTGGATGATGCTGTTGCTCTTCCTGGATCCCCTGGAATTCCTGTTTACTGTTTTTTTCTTCCCCTTTCTGGGGGTGCTTTTGACCTCAATAAGCGACATGTGCCATGCTTCTTATGGAGAACTCCCTCGTCGTTCCTGGACCCCACTTGCCTGCAGGTGGAGTCCCTTGGGGGTGGTCTGAAACCTGTGGCTGGTAGGGAGCTGGAACAGTGTGCTAGTCCCCTTGTCTAGGGTGAGCTCACCCCAAGGCATTGGTTACAATCCAGAGTCCCCCAAGGGCAGGGGGACATCATACGACAGAAGTGAATTCTCTCATGGTTCTGGAGACCAGAAGCCCGCACCAAGGGGCCTGGCAGGGTGAGGTTCCCTCCGAAGGGTCTAGGAGACAATCTGCTCCACACCTTTCTCTTTGCTTCTGGGGTCGCCAACAATCCTCGGCGCTCTTTGGTTCGCAAACACATTGCTCCGGTCTCCACCTCTGTCCTCACAGGGGGTTCTCCTGTGTCTGTGTCCTCTCTTGTTCCTAAAAGGACACCAATCATTTTGGACTGGGAGCCTAATTAACATGGCCTTATTTTAACTTGACTGTATCCACAAAGGCTGTGTTTCCAAATTTGGTCACGTTCATGGGTCGGAGAGCCTCAGGTCTGCTTAGCGCCCTGAAGGAAGAATTAGTTTCAGGCCTCTCTCCTGAGCTTGTAGATGGCTGTCTTCTCCTTGTGTTTTTTCATACCATCCTCCCTCTGTGCATGTCTGTCTCTGTGTCCTATTTCCTCTTTTTATAAGGATATTAGTCATATTGGATTAGGGCCCACCCTAACTTGATCACCTCTGTAAAGACCCTTTCTCTATATGCCGTCACATTCTGAGGTAATAGGTAGTTAGGATTTCAACATACCTTGCATGGTGGGTGGGGGAGCACTAGTCAATCCTTAACACTGACCTAAAACATTGTCTTTGTTACTTTAAGATTTCATGAGAAACAAAACAAAAAAGCAAAGGGGGAAAAAGAGAGAAAGAGAGAGAAACCAAGAAACAGACTCTTAACTCTAGAGAACAAACTGATGGTTACTGGAGGGCAGGGGTGTGGGGGATGGGCGAAACGGATGATGGGGAAGAAGGAGTGAACCTGGGATGAGCACCGGGTGATGCATGGAATTGTCGAATCACTACACTGTACACCTGAAACTAATACTACATTGATACAAACTAATAGTAACTCAAACTAAAATAAAACAAAAGATTTTATGAAGGTCAAGAATATAAACACAGGGGCACCTGGGTGGCTCGGTCAGTTAAGTGTCTGCCTTCTGCTCAGGTTGTGACCTCAGGGTCCTGCAATCCCTGCTCCGCTGGGAGCCTGCTTCTCCCTCTTCCTCTGCCCCTCCACCTCTGCTCGTGCTCTGTCTCTTGCTTTCTCTGTCTCAAATAAATAAATAAAATCTTAAAAACAAAAAAGAATATAAACTCAAAAAATCATGTGTGCTCTATGTATAACCCAGCTGTCATATTTCCCACTTGCTATTCAAGTGTCTTAAAATATGATATTTTTATTTTTCTGAATCACTGACCCTAAAATCAGAAACAATAGTATGGCTTTATTTATGGGACTTATGAATTTACAGCACTTGTGTTTTTATTTCCTACGGTCAAGTTCAGATTTTTTTTCTGATAAGTATTTGTTTTGAATGGGAGATTATGTACCCTTAAGTGCTATTTTGTGTGAAACAAATGAGTCATTAATAACACAATAAATAAACTGTATGGTGGTTAAGAATGTGGGCTATGGTGTCAGACAGTGTAGGTTTGCATCAGCTCTGTAAGTTCCTAGCTCCGTGACCTTAGGCAAGTTAACTCATTTCTCCGAGCTTTCAGTGCTTCGTCTGTAACAGGGAGATGAAAACAGTACTGTAATTTTGAAGCACTTCACACAGCATTTGCTCACGGTAAACACTATTATTATTAGCTATTACTTTGTCTGAAGTATTATATGTAGTAATTCTGAGAACAGAAGGCCATAATAGAAGTGAAATTTCCTATTATTTCTTTAGGTAAAAACCTCACACTTTTCTAGAAAACATTGCTAATGTTTTTTAAATGACAGGATAAAACTTGTTCTTTTCTCTTTATCTTTCAGAATTTAACTTTATATTACCAAAATAAAATTATCATTTAAACTTTTATGGAAGAAATTTTAAATGATATATTACGGTTTTTTGAAAAATAGGTAATCATCTAATACAGTACAAATTCAAATGTCATAAAGAAAATACAGTAAAAAGCAAGTCTCCTCTCCCTTACCCCTAATTCTCTGATTATATTTGCAGAGGCAACCACTGTTACCACTGTTCTGTATATCCCTTCAGACACAGTCTATGCATTTGTAAGAAAAGTATGCATATTTATTTCCCCACCCATATTTTAAGACATGATAGCATATAATGTATGCTCTGCTGCATCTTGCTTTTTACAATTTAATAATATTTCTTTTTTTTTTAATTTTATTTATCTGAGAGACAGAGAAAGTGAGAGAGAGCATGAGAGGAGAGAAGGTTAGAGGAAGAAGCAGACTCCTCGTGGAGCTGGGAGCCTGATGTGGGACTCGATCCCGAAACTCAAGGATCATGACCTGAGCCGAAGGCAGTTGCTCAACCAACTGAGCCACCCAGGCGCCCCACAATTTAATAATATTTCTAGGAAATTTTCTCTTATCAATACCACATCATTTTGTTCTATTCTTTTTCACAGTTGTATAGTATTCTGATCCATGGATATGCCACAACTTATTTAACCAGCTCCCTACCTAGTGGGCATTTGGCTGGGGTTTTTTGTTCCTTCAACGTGTATTTGCATTTTTCAGTTCATGTGCAAACATATCTGTGAAATAAATTTCTAAGTGTAGCATTGTCAGGTGAAAAAAAAAAAGTAAATGCATGTGAAAATTTGCTATCACTTTTTAGATTGTCCTCCAAAGAGAATGGACCAATTTACCCTCCTCCCACCTTCAGTTCCTACATCAGCATCAGGGCATTAGTAAATTTTTTGAATTTTTCCAATCTTGTAAGTGTCAATAGGATCTCACTAAACTTTGAATTTCATTTTTCTTGTTAGGGTATGACTGAGCTTCTTATCACTTATTTATGAATTATTTACATTTCCTTTATTACAAAGTACTCAAATAATTTGCCCATTTTTCCATTTAAATAATTACTTTTAAATAATAAACTGTGTTTTAAAATAATAATAATAAACTGTATTAACTCTTTATATATTAAGGTATCTAAACTTCGTTTTGGCAGGGGAGAGGGGTTTTTCCTGGTTAGTCATTTGTCATTGATTTTGTTACAGTATTTTTTTGTCTTGCAGAAATTTAAAAAGTATTTTTGGGGGGGTTGTTTTTTTGTTTTTTTATTTATTTGACAGAGAGAGAGATCACAAGTAGGCAGAGAGGCAGAGAGAGAGAGAGGAGGAAGCAGGCTCCCCGCTGAGCGGAGAGCCCAATGCAAGGCTCGATCCCAGGACCCTGAGATCATGACCTGAGCCGAAGGCAGAGGCTCTAACCCACTCAGCCACCCAGATGCCCCTAACAAGTATTTTTTGGTCGAGTCTGTGAATAAGGTAGAAGACTATTGCAGTTGTTCAAGTAGGAGGGCCCACTGGCTTGGGCTGGAGTGATGTTGGTGGATGTGGTGAAGAGTGGTAGGTTTGAGAGTACAGGGACTGTGAGGCTAGAGCTTGGCAGATACAGCAAACATGGCGGCAGGGGTTGGGTGGGGTGGGTATGGTGAGGGAAAGAGATGTTGACTCTGAGGCTTTGGCCTGAGTAACTAGATGGACAGTGATGCCACATACTGAGATGGACAAGATTGTAGAGGGAGCAAGTCTGTAACCTGTTTTGGAAACACGCTTCCACATGCCTTGTTTCGTAATGTGATATACATTCAAGTCTTGTCCATTCATCGTCTTCTGAGGTTCTTCCCATCAAAGTGAAATGCTGAGTCAAACTATATACTCGGCACGTCTGAAACAGTCATCGCCACACTGCATATTTTCACAGGTAGTGACTTAGAGACCCAGAGCTCTAACATAATACCTTTCAATGTCATCGCCTCACTCGGCGTCTGCTTGTCCTCTCCGCTGTGGACCTCAGCACACACCAATACATGGGGAAACCTCTCTATGTCTCCGATTGATTTAAATGAGTTTGACTGGTTTTCCCTGAATTCACAGGTATTTAACCAACAAGTTGAGTCAGTTTAGCAACTTGGCTGGTAACCCAAGAGCAGAAAAAAAAAAAAAAAAAGTCAGACTGGTCTGTGCATGTCCAGAGAGCCATGGCCTGTGAGCTCAGTTGGTGGGGGCAGGGTAGAGGGTTGGTTTTTTTCAGAGACTTTGAAAACATAAAATTCCACATGGATGATTAACACTTCTTTGCCACATGATGGGTGTTGGCATACAACGGGAAGAAAATGTCACTGAAAGGAAGAAAACAGAACAATCTCTTCTGGGAATTTAAGGAAATTTTTTTCTCAAGGAAATCTCTGGGAGTCTTTTAATTTGTCTTTTTGATATATCATCTGACAGTAAAATTAGTGCATGGCCGTACTGGACTCGAGGAAGAGCAGCTGCCAACTAAGAACCAGAGTCAACGACTAAGAACTTCGCCTGGTCCCCGGTTGTTCTCATGAAGCCTATTTTACTTCCTGGAACGCTGATCCCACATGCTGGTATCTGAAGCCAGACTGGGTAGAAGAGTAGCCATGTGACTACACAGCAGTGACCAGGGGCAGCAAGTAAGCCCTACTGCAGGCAGACCCAGCAAGGGATCCCCTGGAGGCTGCAATTCAGGGAAGATGGGGAATGGGGACCTCAGATGGCCGAGACTGCAGCTGATTACCTGATTGCAACTACAGGAGAAACCTTACGTGAGAACTTCCAGTTGAGCTCAAACCATGGGACGCTGGATGGCTCACTATGCAGCAGTAATGAGGACACATCTGCTACGAGGGTGGTGTAGGGGGTCAGAGAAAGTGACAAACTCATGGTGCGCATAAGACTCTCTGGAAGACAGGAGTATGCATGCAGTTGAGATGGGGAGAAAGGACATTTACATGAAAGAGTAACAGAGAGTTCAAGGTAGCACAGGATTCCTAAGTACAGGTGTTCTGGGCCCAAAGGAATAAGTCGAAGCTGGGAGTCTTCATGGAGGGCAGGGGACTAGACGTGGGAATGAGAAGACAAGGGAGTCCACCCAGGTAGAGAAGCAGCCTGGGGAGGAGAGCGTGGGTATAGGTAAGGTTCTAGAAATGTGCCCAATGCTCCAAGATCAAAGAGATGGACTGGGCTGGAACA
Source organism: Nasua narica (assembly GCA_028533885.1). Taxonomy (NCBI): domain Eukaryota; kingdom Metazoa; phylum Chordata; class Mammalia; order Carnivora; family Procyonidae; genus Nasua; species Nasua narica. The sequence continues at coordinate 10,194,590 of CM052810.1, read as the reverse complement.
CAGAATTAACGTGTGTGTGCCACAGGTGATGATGTTGGAGATGGACCTTGATTAACAGGCTCACTGCCTATCAAGAGAAAGAGTAGGTTGAGTTTTAGATTGAAGAGCTGCAAAGGTTAGGGCAAGAGATTCATTCATTCATTCATTCATTCATTCATTTATTAGATGGGGGAAGGGCAGAAGGAGAGAGAGAATTTCAAGCAGACTCCCCGCTGAGCCCAGAGTCAGACATGGGGCTTGATTTCACAACCCTGAGATCATGACCCAAGCCAAAATCAAGAGTCAGATGTTTAGCCAACTAAGCCACCCAGGTAACCCAGGGTAAGGGTTTTAGATTGAAGAGCTTCTGTATTTAGGTGAGAGGGGAAACCAAGAAAGTGGAGGTCTCCGAGCAAAACGGCCCCCCAAAAACTTCTGTTTGTGGGGTGACTATAATCCTTTAAATGGATCAATTATTTAAAAACAAACAAACAAAAAAAGAATCCAATTTCCTCAAAAGCAACTCCACATTGAGTAGGAAAAAAAAGGAGAGCCATTCAAAGGAAGGAAAAACCAGGTAAGATCATCCTTGTTAAGGAGAATGGCAATAATCTCTAGTGGTTTCATCCTAACCAAGGAGAAAATTGAAGGTCAAAAGTATAGTTGGAGCCGGCTCCTAATTGGAGCCGAGATCACCAATACCAGATGGTAAGATAGAGCCATTCTAGTTATTTCAATTACTGTTGAAAGCAGGGTCGGGAACGATGCACTAATACACCAAGTTTAGGGTCTTACAAAGGTGTCACAGGGTCGTTGCTCTGGAAGAAGATGCCAAGATGGAGTTCGGGGGACGAGATGGTTCTGACACCTGTTCCAAGGAGAAAAAATCGGGTCAGGCAGAAAGGAAGAAGTTGAAATGCAGTGTAGACCCATCAAAACCTTGGCGTTGGCCAACCTGACAGGTGGCTCTAGGGTGAAGGTTGCCCATTAGAGTTGTCTTGCATTGAGGCGAAATGACGGGGACTTTATTCTCGCGTTACTCATCACCGGCTGCGAGCTGCCCAGGCAGGCAGGATGCTGAGAGAAAGGAGGGGACCCTCTGCACTGGAGACAGACTCTGACAGAGGCTGCTTGCTGACTCTGCTTCCCACATCTGGGCATCAAGGGCTTCCTTGAAGTGGTAGAAGGAGGATCTAACTCTCCCTGGCTAGCACAAAGGGGCAAGCAAGCTCAAAGTCACATTAATGAGAATATACTTCCCTTTTATGAACCTAATAAAGTCAGTAATGTTGCTGGATCGTTGAGTGCGACAGTCAAGAAAGAATCCTTGAGACGTTTCGTGGTTCAACTTAGTAAGTTTCAGTAGCACGAGGACAGGAACCAGGGGTGGCAAGGGGGCCACTTCCGCTGTATGAAGCTGGTGGTCATCTGCTTGGTGCTCAAGGGGGAGGGGACATGCACAGTGTATTTGATCGTAAATGTTTCTTCCAATTTCTACTCATAAAACCACTGCTGCAAGATTTCTCTGGGCCTTCCCATTCAGTTTGACATTGACATTGACTATTGAGGAGACGTACAGGACGTCATAAGATCCTTTAAGAATGTAGCAACCAGCACTCACTTCGCCCTTCTCAAAAACTATGCAGGTTATAGGTCAGCCTTTTGAGCTAAAGGTGGACATTTTTCTGCTTCTAAGACTAATGCTTACTTTGGTGAGTGTGTCTGCTTATTCACTTTAAAAAAGGAAATCGAGTACACTGATCGTTGGTCGAAGATAGAGGTCCTAATACAAGAGTCTGGAGCCCACCATCCCCATCTGTGGCCAGATTCTGTGGCCAGAATCTTCCTCCAGATAGTAAGTGGTGGGTCACTAGGCCGGCAGGTCTAAAAGAAGAGTGTGGTATAATGAAAATAAGATTTGGTCTTTGTCTCTGGTTTCTGTCACAGAGCTTCAGAAACCTTTGGAATTTCCTGAGAGCTCGGGGTGCCTTGGCTATGCTAATGAGGTGATTGGGGTGGGTGTGGGAGCTAAATAGTTCCAGGATGGGGGTAGCCTCTGGAAAACCCAAGGAGAGGATTAGAGGGTCAGAACTTTGAGCTGGGGAGGGTACGGGGGCTGGAGATTGAGTTTAATCACCAAGAGTCAATGATGCAATCAATCGTGCCTGCATAGTAAAACCTTGATTTAAAAAACTCTGAACATGAAGGTGTAGAGCAGCTTCCTGGATGGTGAGCGATTTATGTAGCAGGTGGGTGGTTACCACAACTCTACAGGGACAAAGCTCCTGCACTCTGGACCCCTCCAGACTTCACCCTGCGTACCCCTTTCATCTGGCTGCTCACCTGAATCCTTTATACTAAAAGGGTAATTACAAGTCTCGTACCTTCCTGAGCTCTGTGAGTCGTTCCAGTGAATTATCAAACATGAGGGGGGGCATTGTGAGAACCCCTGAATTTGCAGCTGAGTTAGACAGAAGTTCAAGTGGCCCCCCAAGACCTCAAGCTGGTGTCTGAAGTGAGGCAGTCTTGTAGGACTGAGCCCTTTTTGATGTGTGGCGTCTGTGCTACCTCTAGGTAGTTAGTGTCAGAAATGACTTATAGGCCACTCAGTTGGTGCTGGGAAACAGAAAGGATCAGAAGATGAGAGGGATGATGTAGATGATGAGGGGGGCGAACTGAGTGGGGCACCATCATTCTAAAGTCCTAGGCCTGTAAGGCCATGAAGGAGAAGAAGTCATTTTGATGAAGTCCTACACTTACTACTTAGGTAAGAGATCTGCCCACACATATGGTGGTCACTGGCCCCTGGTGCTAAGTCAGGAGGTGATCAGGAGAGGAAGAGGATGCTTCCTGGCTGTCTTGAGGGGAAGAGGGAATGAATTTAGGCAGAGATGAGGCTGAAGAGGAACTAAATCTCCACAGTCTGTGGATCTGCTTTCCTATGTGGACCCCCTTTGGGTGGGCATACCTTTCCTGCTCTCAGCAGACATGGGTTGGGGGGTGCTGACCTCACCACCAGACTCCCGAAGCCAATGACTGCTTCAGAGTGGGGCCACCACCTATGCTCGGGGAAGCAGAATCAGGAAGCCCCAAGCCCGAAATTTTGCTAGCACTCCTGGGGGAAAAACGCTCTTCTTCTCTCTGAGCTTGTAAGTTAGTAAGACACAAGCCTAAAATCGTGGGTGTCTTGACTCCAGTTGAGGTAAGCTTAACCTACTGAAGAGTGAAACCAACAGAGAGGAAAGAGGAGTGGGGAGGTATGTTTGTGAAGGTGGGAGAGACAGAGACACACAGAGAAACATGGATGACTTTATCTCTGCAAGGGTTTGTGTGAGGGTAGTTTGTCCTGAGAAGTGACTCCCAGGCAAGAGCAAGTAACTAAGAGTGAAATCAGGGGGAAGGCAGAACCAACTGAAAGACAGATGTTTTATTGGTCACATTAATGACCAACTGAGGCTAGAGCCCACTGAGACCTAAGGAGCCATATTGAGCACCTCAGAGTCTTCTATAAGGGGGAGGAAGTGTTTATCCAAGGCTCCAGTGTCCCATTGGGTCAAGGGAAGGCCCATGAGGGCCTAAATTCTCTTCCCCACTTTTCTTCAGATTCTCCAGAGAAACAGAAACAACAGGAGCTAGCTAGCTAGCTGGACGACAGACGGACAGATTTATTTGAAGAAGCTGGCTCATGGGATTGCGGAGACTTAGCGGATCTGAAAGCCAGTGCGGTAGGCTGGCGGGCTGGAGACTTGGGAAAAGCGGCCCCTCCAGGACCACCAGCTGGCGGAACTCCTTCTACACGGAGGAGAGTCCGTCTTTTTCCCTTGAAGGCTTCAGCGGATTGGATGAGAGTTACCCACGTCAGGGAGAACGATGTGCTTTACTCAAAGCCCGCCAATTTCAATGTGCATCACATCAGACAACACCTTCATGGAATCCTTCGGAATAACGTTTGATCAAGTATCAGGGAATACGGTGTCCCACCAAACTGACATAGAATATGACCCCTGGCACCCCGCACACTTCCAAGTTGCACATACCTGAGTGCCAAGGAGACGTTTTCAGGGCAGAAAACGAGCAGCGCTGGGAGGAGCTGAGGCAGGGGGCTGCCAGCTCTCACCTGCGGGAAGCCGGCTGGTTTCTGGGGCGATGGCTGCAGGGGTGAAAGGGCAGCTGAGAGGTCAGGCCAAGCTCATGAGGCCTCTGAGATAACCACATAGTATACTTCCTTTTTCAACACTGCAGGGAAAAAAAAGGTGTTTGAATCCAAATAAATAGCTCCCTTTGTCTAAATTTACATTTAGAAACTAAAAGGAAGCCTGTACACCAACAGTGGTTCCATAAAATAAAGGAAATAACTGCGCGTTTTCTTATGACATTTTTGAGGCAAACTAAAAACCATTTATTTTTAGTAAAACTGGATTACCTCTAAAAAACAAAAAACACTGAAATTTTTAACCAGTTAGCGTTAGTCATTTGATTTGATGTGAAACAAAATATACACATGTTCCCCTCAGCAAATATTCTCCCAAATTAGATGGAGGGGGAAAAAACCAAACCAATACCTCTTCCTCTCACAATTAAAAAGCATAACTTCTTTCCTAGAGATTAGGGAAATTCCAGAATTCTTGGGATTCTCTCCCCTAAGACTGGGAAGTGAAATCTCTCTAGAAACTCCAAGTGGTACTACCTATGTTGATGAAGCTTCGGTACATACACAAGTTAAATAAGTCCTCATCTGCAATCCTTTTTTGAGGGATGGAGGGGACTTTTTTTTTTAAGATTTTATTTATTTGAGAGAGAGAGAGAGCGCACGTGTGCTAGGGAAGGGGGCAGAGGAAGAGAATATCTAAGCAGACTCCTGCTGAGCGCAGAGCCCAACATGGGGCTTGATCCCGCGATCCACGAGATCAGGACCTGAGTTGAAACCAAGTGCTGGATGCTCAATGGACTGAGCTACCCATGAGCCCCAGGATGGAGGGGATTTATTCAGGCTTTTCAATAAACTCAGCCAATTTGTACAATCAAAGATGCTTAAGATTTATGTAACATATGAGGTTTATAGTTTTTTGGGAGGTTTTTTTTTTTTTTTAAGGAAAGAGACGATTTAAAAATATTTAGAGTTTGATTCTACTTACGTGAGGTACCTAGAATAGTCAAATTCACAGAGACAGAAAGCTGAATGGTGGGTGCCAGGTTGCTCCCTAGTGGGAGGGAGAAATGCAGAGTTGTTGGTTGATGGGTACAGGGTCTGGGCTGGTGAAAATGTCGTGGGGGTGCATGGTGGTCACGGTTGGAGAATCATCCGCCAATGTACTTGCTGACACTAAACTGTACACCTAAAAACGGTTAAAATGGGTAAGCTTTACGTTATATATATTTTTCCACAATAAAAGAAATATTTCCTGCAGAAACTTGGCTATAATGAGGAGCAAGGGGGCTGTACCACCTCCTTGGAAATGACCAGACAGTGAACTTGGGGATTAGGCCTGACTGACTATAAAAATCAACAGTTTCCAGGAGTATTGCCGTGGCTTGCACGATAAAATAGAAATCCATTTTCTGACTTGCTGACAGAAGAGCTAAGAATGTGATTAAGAGAACGCTTTCAAGGGCAAGAGGTCAAAAATTTGGCCTGTGCCCTATGTTAGCAATGGGAAGCACAGGGCAGGAAAAGAATTCTTCTCACAGAGCAGGAATTCACTATAATTTCTCCTGAAAAGGCACTTTTTTGAAAAAAAATAGAGGATAATCATGATCTAATGAGAAAAAATACTGGGTTTTTGTTGTTGTTGTTGTTCTTGTTATAGGCACAATCCACACAAAATCCATTCCTTGATTTTATTAATTGACACCCCTCCCCTATGTGTTATCATTTGATTAATATACACTGATTATTTTAACTACCAATATATTGTGTTTCTTTTTTTTTTTTTTAGATTTTATTTATTTATTTGACAGAGAGATCACAAGCAGGCAGAGAGGCAGGCAGAGAGAGGGGGAAGCAGGCTCCCCGCTGAGCAGAAAGCCCAACGCAGGGCTCGATCCCAGGACCTCGAGATCATGACCTGAGCGAAAGACAGAGGCTTTAACCCACTGAGCCACCCAGGCGCCCCTTGTGTTACTTTTTTATGTAAACTCTATACCCAACACGGGCCTCGTACTCTGACCCTGAGATCAAGAGTCACGTGCTCTACCCACTGAGCCAGTCAGGCACCCCACTACCGATGGACTTTTGAATGAAAGCCTTTTTAAATCAGGGGCGCCTGGGTGGCTCAGTTAGTTAAGCATCTGACTCTCGGTTTCAGCTCAAGTCATAATCTCAGAGTTGTGGGATTGGCCCCATGTTGGCCCTGCACTCAGCGTGGAGCCTGCTTGGGATTCTCTCTCTACCTGCTCGCCTGCTCTTTCTCTCTCTCTCAAAATAAATAAATAAATAAAATCTTTTTTTTTAAATCCTTTTTTAACCAAAAAAAAAAAAAAGAAAGAAATTCCTAAACAGGAGTCTACCTAAATGGGATAGTTTATATTGCATTTGCTCTGATAACTGATTTTAATTTTGGAACTTCTACATGACAAGTTAGTGAGTTATTAAGTTATACCTAAAGTAGCCAAATGTAAAATAGTTATAAAATAGCCAAGCACACTGAAAATAAATATAAATGTTATCTATATAGAAATATCTACGTGACAATTAACATGACATAATACGTGAAAAGTTCTTAACACAGAGTCTAACGCATAGTTACGTGTTATAAGTGAAAGTTGTTTTTTGTTGACAAATATTGACATCATTAATTTGCTTCATTTTCAGTCCATGAAGTCTGTAATAAATGTTTAATGTATTTTCCCAGGTCAAAGTCATGTTACTAGGCGGTACGGGGGAACAGAAAGTTGAAGGAGATACCTACACCATTAAGAGAAACATCACTTCTTCTAGGGATACCGAGAAAACAATGAAGTGCTGACAGAAGACAGGGTCCCCACCGTGTTATGGAGATTCAGATTGATCAGGGGAACTTTCACAGAGGAAGAGGCCTTTTTCTTGGACCTTGGCGGACAGATAGGATTTCCACTGGCGAATACGAGAGAGGGCAGCGGGGCTCATTCTCGGAGGAGGCGGAGAGCACAGAGGCAGACGCTGAGGAGTGGGTGCAGGAACTGAGGACCAGGTATATTGGAACACAGGACACGGCAGGAGAGTTCCCGGAGGTCACCTGGACAGGCTGGTAGGGAACAGAGCACAGAGATCCCAGATCTTGAGAGAGAGGGACCCCGTGAAGGTGCCCGTACGTGACAGAACATGGCCTCCAGAAGTTTTAGGATGACTGATCCACGAGCATTCTGCTTCTGCTTTGTTGAAATAAAGGAAAACGGGTTGGCTCTCATTTCACAGGTGTGGGCACTGGCTTGCCTTAGGACAGAGCCAACCCTTGGTTTTCGGACTTGAAGTCCCGTGTTTTTTGCCCGCTGGTAGGACTTCAAATGATCTTGCCCTTCCTGCTCTATCTGTAGGGATCTGCAGGCGAGGTGTCCCCAGTGGCTCCCGGGGGGGCTTCCTGATGGACTTCCAGAAGCAGTTAGAAGCTTAGCAGGATCCTGTCCCTCTGCTGCCCTCCGAGAGCCCAGGCTGCTGTCCTCCCAGCCCCTCCCCCGCCAGGGAGCTCACCTCAGTATTCCGGATGGAGGGAGGGAGAAGCAGGTCTCTCCACACCGCTGGGGAAGCCAGGCGTTCACTCATACTTTTTCACTCTCCCCCATGGGAGAAGTTGCCAGCCAGCTGACAAGGTCTCTCTTGGCACTGAGCTCCACCACTTTGGAAGAGGAGCAACGTGGGTAAAAGAAAACTGTTCTTCTTATCATCTTCATGTGTCCAGTCCTGATTTTTTTTCTTCAATGACGTGCTAGAGTTTCTCTGCTGAACTCCTGGACTTCCCTCAAAGCACTCTCATCCGTGGGCAACTGTCAAAATCGGTGTTCCTCCCAAAGAAGACAGCAGAAGACTACTCCACCACGTTGCTGACTTCACTGCAAAGAACACAGATTAATCCTGGGAAGAGTAATCTATATTCTTTCACAACTTGTAGAGAATTATTTTATTTATGCTTTCTATGTAATATCTAAGCAATTGAAGCCATTTTCTTTAGAATCAAATATTAAATTGATGGATATCAATGAGGGATATCATTCATGGGATGGATAAATCCAATCTTTTGAGGATTGGCCTAAACCAGGATGACAATGCAGAATTGAGCTTCTGTGCCGTTTCTGAAGGGAATTCCAAAAATGGGGGCCCAAAGAACATTTTTGAAAAGAGACAGCACTACTTGAATTAAATATATGAACTCTTAAAGAATCTGCTTTGAAGGTCAGTCCTTTTTTGGCTTTTCTCAAATTTAACAAGTTTGTTTTATTTTGTTTTCTTTCTTTATTCCTTTATTTTTTATTTCATTTATTTATTTATTTGAGCGAGAATGGGGGGAGGAGCAGAGGGAGAGGGACAAGCAGACTGTGCTGAGTACAGAGTTTGGCGCGGGGTTCCATCCTGTGACCCTGAAATCACAGTCAGTCATGACCTGACTGAAATTAAAAGGCCACATGTACCCCAATGTTCATAGCAGCAATGGCCACAATCGCCAAACTGTGGAAAGATCCAAAATGCTCTTCGACAGATGAATGGATAAGGAAGATGTGGTACATCTATACAATGGAATATTATGCCTCCATCAGAAAGGATGAATATCCAACTTTTGTATCAACATGGACGGGACTGGAAGAGATTATGCAGAGTGAAATAAGTCAAGCAGAGAGAGTCAATTATCTTATGGTCTCACTTACGTGTGAAGCATAAGGAAAAACATGGAGGGCATTGTGAG
>CM052810.1:10160157-10185638 GCA_028533885.1 Nasua narica | reverse complement strand
AAGGGAAGGGTGAATGGGTGGAAATCGGAGGGGGCGATGAACCAGGAGAGACTGTGGACTCTGAGCAACAAACTGAGGGTTTTGGAGGGGATACGTGGGGGGTTGGGCAAGCCTGGTGGTGGGTATTGAGGAGGGCACGTACTGCATGGAGCACTGGGTGTGGTATATGAACAACGAAACTTGTAACACTAAAAAAAAAAAAGAAAGAAAGAAACTTGTAACACTGAAAAAATAAAATAAAAGTATTTGGGAAAAATTTTAAAAATATAAATAAATAAATAAATAAAGTCCTCCTACCCTCTCAAAAAAAAAAAAAAAAAGAATCAGATACTTACCTGACTGAGCCACCCAGGCACCACTCACAAGTTTGTTTTCAAAACTGAGTTTTATTCTTTTCATTCATCAAACTTTTGTAACAAGGCTGCTGCTGCTCACCACTGTCAAGCTGTCCTTTCCTTCCTGGTCATGCAGCTAGACCGCACCTCCCAAGTCCCCGCTGTGTACAGGTGGTCAGGTAGCTCATCGGGGCCAGTAGAATGTGGTCCCTGATCTCTCCTCGGATTCTCCAGGAGTCCCTCTCCCCTTGCCTGTTGGTTGGATGCAGAGAATCTTCTGAAGAGTCTAGGGCTCCCGAAGACAGAAAGCCCACCAGGTAAGTGAAGCCTGAGTCGCTGAGTGACCCTGTGGAGCAGAGCTCCGTGCCCCACACCTGCCATCTTGGATTGTGACTCTTCCTTGGTTAAGCCAGTTGGATTTGCCTGTCACATGTTATGGCAGTGAGCCTCTCCTGACTAATATACATCACACCCCTGAGAATCTGGTAAAGTTCCTGGGACTTTCTAGGTGACCTGTATCTCATGTCTAAAGGCTGAATATCTAGAGCACTAGACGCAGCTACTGTTTTCAAATTTATTTAAGATTAGTGTTGTGCTTTTGTAGCCGCACCCTCTCCCTCGCCCCTGGGGCAAAGTACTCCTCTTGATTCAGTTTCTGTTTCACTATCAGTGTCATTAAGTCCAATCACCTATGCAGGAGATTTCTGTGAGGACAGTTAGCTGTGTCGCTGATAAGAAGCTTTGATTGCTCAGGGCTCCCTGCTTTACCATTTGCCACCCGCCTTGACAGCTCTGTCAACAGCCCTTAGAGCCTCCCTGCCTCCCTGCAAAGTGCCAGAATCTTTCCCACATTGTCTTGAATGCATGCTTTGAAACTGTCAGCTGTCAGCACCCAGTAGAGCCTGACCCACAGTGCCAGAACTTTCGATAACACAAACAGCCCACTGAGTTCTCAGAGAATGAGAAATCTATTTTAATGTCAGTCTCAAGTTCCCTTTTTGTGTCCTCAGGGAGAGATATGCACAAATTCATTCTGTTTGTGTTGTGGAATGAGCCAGAGTGCTAGTAGTTTGACCGAAGAGACCAAACTCGTGTGTATTAGGTTCAAAAACCCTCAGTAGACATAGTAAGTGAATACATTTCTCTGGCTGCTCAGACTTGCCAAATGTGTATTTTTATGGTTCAGCTACATAGATTCACTGGCTTAGCAATAATGTAAGGTGGGTAGAGGTCTGGATAATGTCTGTACGTCTCCTGGAGGGGTTTTGAAGCAAAGACCATGTCTGTTAGGTAACCCTGTGTGACAATGGGGAATGGGCCTCTGGCAGTTATGGTGAATACAAATGGTTTGTAGTATTGTTCCAATACTCTAGTATTTTGCAGAAAATGATGATGGTTGTATAGAAGAGTAGCCCATGGGCTTGTATTCTGGCTGAAAAGATATGTTTGAGAACCACTAATCTAATAGCCCTGGATTTTTTGAGATTTTACATTCAAATACCTTCGAAGGTGCACTCATTTGAATTGCTTGTCACTTTCTCATAACTATAGCCCTTTTATGTGAACGGCTGAATGACAGAGGTCATGGCCTGACGCTCATCTAAGAGATGTTACAGTTTAATCTCGAGTGACAGTCACACGCCTAATACTGCACAAAACTGACAATAACAAGTGTTCTGAGTAAAACATTTTAAGAGACCTCCAAAGGAAGAGATATCATTACTGATATTCACAAATATAGGCAAAATCATGCCTCTGGGGGGGGGGGTCACCTGGGTGGCTCAGTCAGTGAAGTGTCTGCTTTCAGCTCAGGTCATGATCCCAAGGTCATGGGACCAAGCCCTGTATCCAGGCTCCTTGCTCAGTGGGGAGTCTGCTTCTCTTTCTCCCTCTCCACCATGCTCACCCCTCACTCATGCTCACATGTGCGTGTGTGTGCGCACGTGTGTGTGCACCCATGAGGGCACACACGTGCTCCTCCCCAAATAAATAAATAAATCTTTTAAAAAATCATGCCTCTGAGGATTAAATTGATGCTAGGAGAAACATGATGCATATAAATGATCTTCGTAGGCTATCAAGTGTTATAGTAAAGGATGGTTATCATTGCTTCTTTTACTACAAATGTTTGTTGCATATCTAGGATACACCAGCCACTGTGTTTAGTCATTTAGAAGCATCAGCAAACCATTCAAAGTCCAAGCCATATATGTTTCAGTGTTGGATAGACAATATAGGATAGATTTCTGATACAAGGTCGGGAAGTGACTGATGATGTTTCAATATAAAATAAACCAAGGTGAATGTATAGAGAGTTACAGGTACAAATATTTTGCATCATATGGTCTCTAAGGAGGTGACATTGATGGGGACCCCAAGAGATGAGAAGGAGTGAGCCATGTGGAGATATAAAGAGAGTAAAGATAAGAACTTGGGAGTGTTCAACATCCAGATGTTATTTATAGGCATGGACTTGGATGAGATTATCTAGAGAGAGAATGTTGAGAGAAATCTAAATAGACAAGAGAAGAAGGACACTCCTGGGTCACTCCATCAGTTAGAGGCCTCAAAGGGGAAGAAGAAGAGACAGCAGTGAAGATCAAGAAGAAGCAATGAGTCAGGGGGAAGGAAGACTGGGAGTGTGTGATGTCCCAGAGGCCAAGTGAAGAAAGGGTTTTCAGAAAGAAGCTTGAGCGAGTGGTTATATATACACAGAAACAAACATTATAATTAAATTCCCACCTCACCTAACATAGGAAAACAGCTTTCACTTGGATTAGAGCTCTACATGTGAAGAGCAAACCTGAAAACCTTTTCAAAGGAAGTATAGACAGATATTTTTATGACCTCAGTCAATGAAAGAGTGTCTTTTATTTATTTTTTAAAAGATTTATTTGAGAGAGAAAAAGAGAAAGTGAGAGAGAGCATGAGAGGAGAGAAGGTCAGAGGGAGAAGCAGACTCCCTGAGGAGCTGGGAGCCCGATGCGGGACTCCATCCCGGAACTCCAGGATCATGACCTGAGCCAAAGGCAGCTGCTTAACCAACTGAGCCACCCAGGCGCCTGAGGAGTGTCTTTTAAAGAGACATAAATAGCACACACCACAGAGGGGAAAACATGAATAAATTCTAAATTTCTAATCATTGAAAACCAGTATTAAAAAGTAAAAAGACAGGGGCACCTGGGTGGCACAATCAGTTGAGTGTCTGACTCTTGGTTTGGGGTCGTGATCTCGCGGTCGTGGGATTGAGCCCCACATCCGGCTCTGAGCTCAGTGGGGACTCTGCCTCATTCTCTCTCTCTCTCTCTCCTTCCAGTTCACGCTCTCAAATAAATAAATACATAAATAAATAAATAGATAAATAAAGGAATAAATAAATAAATTTTTTTAAAAAGTAAAAAGATAAAGCATAAACTGGGAGGAGATACTTGCTGCACATATAATCACCAAAAGCTTCCTAATAATTCAGAATATATATATCCATATATATATTTATATGTGAGTGTGTGTGTGAGAATTGTATATTGATATTATTCATGAACTAGCAGTCGTACCAAGGCTGGGTGGGCAGCAATCTTTATGCAAGAGAATAGAGCACACAGACTTACACGATCTTAATTAAGGTCAGAATACTGGTGTTGGGGACGATATCAAACCATCCCTGGTGTTTTAGGACAGGGATGAAGACAAATTAGGAAGCAGATGCATTGTTTCCAGAAGCTGCCTTCTGATTATTCCTTTGTCCTTATCATCCTCTCTCCTTTCCTTTCTTTTCAGATTCTCTCCCCAGACTCAACCTTCACAGTCTAATCTCAGTTAATGAATCAATCACACGGAAGTATAAGAACTTAGCAAATTCACAAGACTCCCTTTGGGGAAGCCTTGACACTTTAATTCACTTCTGTTCTAATTTGGAATATCTAGGTCTCTCCTCCCTCTACCGTTGTGTGACTCCATCAATTTGAAGTCCTTGGGACAAGTTAGTAGACATCTTCTCAACCCTATTCAAATCAACCAGGAAGGTAGGTATTACTATCACCCTTCAAATGGCAAAGTGTGAGTCCTGGTAATAATGGAGCTGCCTTCTTGCACAGGTGCAGCTCTATGGCTGCAGCAAGTGTGTCATGTGGGCAAGATCTCACACACCTGGACCAATGCTGGCGCTAGAGTCAACTGCCTCTATACGCAGGAGCCACACCTGAGCATGGAAGGCAGGGAAAGGAGATGAATCCTTTCATGAAGTCAAATAAATATCTAGGAGGCAGGTAACTCTTTCAGACCAGAAACTAGAACCAGGAGGAAGGTCCTCAGGGACAAAAAGAGGCCTTTTCTTTTGGGTTTAATTGCAGAGAGGCCAAGGTGTCCAGGAGGAATCTGATGGTGGGAAATCGGCGGGGACAATGTAAGAAGACGAGCCAGAAGCATTCTCTCTTTGGGATCCCATTTGTAAAGCGAAGGGACCATGAGCTTTGAGGACAAAGGGAAAGCGATGGTGGGAATAGAACTTATTTCTATTTATATTCCTGGTATTTGCTGTGATTAGTTACCCGTTTATCTCCAATGCCACCTTTAAATTCTTGCTAGGTCTAGCCTGTCTCCGCAATAATGGAATCCAACCTTACTGAGCACAGATCCAAACTATGTGCTGGACAATGCATAAAGTCACCTGACAAGGGGAGTGACCTCCCCATAGGTCAGACCTAGATCAGCCACAGCGATGCCCTGATTCTAAGTCTAGCATTCAGGTTTGCAGGCATTGGTACTTCCTTCCACAGGGGATGTGAGGAGATGATATAGAATCCGGAAGTTGAGAGAAGCAAATGAAGTCTGAATGAGGAAACACTGGTGGGAGCAGGAGGGTCCCAGGAAATGTCATCAAAGGAAATGCTGCTGAAAACAGCACTTACGGGAAGGAGGGCATTGCACATCTAAGGAGAACACACAGTATGCTAACGGCATCGAGTGTCTGAAATTATACACTGGTTGCCTCAATCTTTCATGTTTTCTTTTTTTAAGTTTATTTGTATTGGTTTATTTAGGTAAATTCCACACCCAACATGGGGCTCGAACTCGGGACCCAGAGATCAAGAGTCACATGCTCTTCCGACTGAGCCAGCCAGGCACCCCTGAATCTTTTCTTTTTAGTATCTAATCCACTGTACTTACATCTAGTTTGGAAGTAAGTGGCTCCTTCCCTTATGTCAAGAACCACTACCTTAAACAAACCATTCTACCTTTTCCAAACCAGTCTTGGGGGCACTAGAACTATCTGCTGGCTTCACGGTATCTCGGAAGGATCGTCTTATGGAGCCAGTTCTCGCAATTGTATCTTTTATTGCTGCTGCTGCTGCTTTCAGTTCATCTGACTGGAATCCGCTCTGGTGTCCTCAAATGAGATAAGGTCAACCCATGTGAAAATTTTTGTTCTAAACATTTCAAAGTGTCTATTCTTGCTGTGTCAGTGGGGGGCTGAAGTGTGGGGACCTGTGGGCTAGGTTTCTTTTCTTTTCTTTTTTTTTCTTTTCCAGTCATAGGTCAGAAACTGTAGTATTTTCTGCCTCTGAGCCAAAGAGAAGAAAGAAAAAGTGTGACACGATTTTGGCCCCAGCTGCCTCCACTAAGTGGCAGGTCACTTCTGGGCCCCAAAGTCTATCTGCTCATGTTCCTTTAAAGTGTCCTCTAGTCATGCCTTTTTTTTTTTTTGAAATAGAGAAGAGATAACTGTGGACAGGGGTGAGGGTGGTAACGATGTTCTCAGGGCAGACAAGGGTGTGGGAACGGGATTCCCGATGGAAAACTTGGGCTGGGCACCTTTGCAGCATTAGGCTCGCAGCAGAGCAAAAGCTCTCCTACACGAATTCAGGTTAATTGCTGCTAAAATTATAATGCATTTTCTCTCTCTCTCTCTCTCTCTCTTTTTTTGGGGGGGTAATCTTTATTGTCACAAGAAAAAAAATCTAAGAAATGCTACAAAAATACATTCTATCAAAAAGGAAGTCCTTCACGCTTGTCCTCGGCAAACGCTATGGCGGTGGGCTTTCTCCACCAGCAGACTCAGACCTACCTGGTTTCTGAGCCAGTATTTATGAAGGCAAGAACATCAATTTCCTCACTTCCAATGCCATCACTACCAGGTTGTGTTAAGAATTTGTTGGTCTTTGAAAGCCCTGGTATCTCCCGGGTGGAGTGTGGGCTCTATTACACGCTGAATTGTGTGCCCTGGAAATTTTCCTGTTGGAGCTCTAACCTCCATCCAGCAGCTCAGAACATGACTGTACTTGGAGACAGGGCTCCCAGAGACGTAGTTAAGGCTGCATAAGGTCATTCAGGTGGGCCCTGATCCCACCTTAATGGGATGACTGGTGTCCTTGTAAGAGCAGATCAAGACACGGGTGCTCAGAAGGAAGACCATGCGAAGATACAGGGAGCAAAGGGAGCAAACGCCATCTACAAACCAAGGAGGGAGAGGTCCCCGAAGAAACCAACCCTGCTGACCCCTCGATCTTGGACTTCCAGCCTCCAGAACTGGAAAGACATAAATTTGTGTTGTTTCGCGCCACCCGGCCTGTGGTACTTTGTTGTTGCGGTCCTAACAAAAAATGCAAGCCCCACACGTTCATCCCCAGCAAATGCCAACTCTTCCCTCCTCCTCATTCAACAAGCCAATGTGAATGGACTTCCGCCAGGATCACTCTCTGTCCTGAGCCCGTCCCTTAAACTAGGGGTGGGCAAACTTCTCCCGCAGAGAGCCAGATAGTAACTACAGTAGACTCGGAATGCCAAAGGCAAGAAAGAGAGAATATTATGTAGTTGCTGATATAAATTTAAAACCGGACACCTCTGCTTGTACACCAGTGTTCCTAGCGGCATTATTCACAGTAGCCGAAAGGGGAAAACAACCCAGGTTCCCCAATAAGACAAACGGGTAAACAAAGTGTAGTATATCCATACGACAGCATATTTTGCAGCCTTAAGAGGAAGGAAGGTCTGACACATGCTACAACACGGATAAATCTTGAAATAATATTTTACGCCAAGTGTCCCAAGCCAGACACAAAAAGGCAAGTATTGTGTTATTCCACTTACATGAGGTACTTAAAATAAGCAAATTTGTAGAGACAGAAAGTAGAAGCGGTGGAGGAATGGAGAGGAGCGAGGAGGAATGGAGAGTTGTTGTTTAATGGGGACAGAGTTCTGTAGGGGATGATGAAAAAGTCCCGGAAATGGATCATGGTGATTGTCACACAGCATTGCAAACGGACTTAATGCCACTGAATTGTACATGTAAACAGAGGTAAAATGGGAAATTTTATGTGAGGGGTCGTTTGCTACCACCACCACCGCCACCACAAAAAGGCTATAACCCCTCCCCAAATGTAACCATTTAAAAATATTAAATACACGGCTAGGGGTGGGGTGCCGGTGGGGAGAAGGGGAGGCCAACCGGCCCTCTGACCCTAGCGTTCCTACTCCTGCCCTAAACTATTGACTTAGCATCTTGCTTCCTTCCTCTATTTCTGAACAGTAAGCGAGAGGTCTGCTCTAAACAAACGGATCACCTCTGTCAACCATCTGGATGGTTCCCCTCTGCCAGGTGCTCTGGGGCTTCGTTTTGCCTTTCTCTGTCATCCTGTGCAGCTGGATGCTTGCAGACACCTCCGCAGGCTCTGGAGCCTTGTCCACGAAGGCTATGGATGGAGATGTTGGAAGGCTTTGCTTGGGGAACGCGTCCTCCTTGGAGGACACAGACAAATTAAAAACTACGATTCTGGTTTTCTTATAATAGGACCACACTTGATACGTGAAATAAGAAAACAAAGCTGAACGCATTGCTTATATAGCAAGGAGAGCCATGCTGGCTAGACTCAGTCTCTCTGGGCAGAGCACAGTGTTGACTTACGTAGGGTTTTGGGAACATGAGCTCAGGGATTGGGAGACTTTCCGAGGCATGAGTGGGTTAACATCATCTGTAGAAGTGGGGCTGCCGGCCCAGCTCTTGTCCAACGGCTGGCACTCAGGTGCGTTTATGAAAGTGAGCCAATCTCACTTATCTTATTTGCATAAGATAGGGGTTAACTTATAAAAGCACGTTCACTGGGGCAAGATGTCATTGATCGATTGAATGGATACAAAACCGGTTCTAGTGGCTACTTGTTACCATGGCTACAGAGCAATCAGGTTTTCCCTAAATTGGTGGGAACTTTTCAATTTTCATGTTTCATCTGTGTAGCTGTCTCTCCAGCCGTTAAAAATCTTTGTTATCCCCCACAGCGAAGACTGCCAATTGCCTGAGATCTATTCTCTCTTTCTTCCTTCCTAATAGAGCCCTGTTTTTGTTTCTTGGGTTTTTTTTTTTTTTTTTTTTTTAAGATTTTACTTCTTTGTTTATTTGAGAGAGGGAGAGAGAGAGAGAGAGAGTGTGCACAAAGGAGCACAGGGGAAGGGCAGAGGGGGAAGCAGATTCCCCTACTGAGTGGGGAGTCCCATTCAGGACTCAATCCGAGGACCCTGGGATCATGACCCGAGCCCAAGGCATACACTTTACCCACTGAGCCACCCAGGTACAGGAGTCCTCTTTTTGTTAAGGGTAGCTGTGCTCCCAGACAACCTTGCATGCGCGGTTGACCATGTGACACGGTTCTAACCAATGAGATGTGAGCAGAATCACTGGGTGCTGCTTTTGGGAAAACTCCTTCAAAGCTGAGCAGTCAGCAGGCACGCCCCTTTTCTCCCTCCTGCCTGGAAGGCCAAATGGCGGGGGGCAGTGGGAAGAAGCCATGGATCTGTGGGAACTAAAGCAATCCCCTAATGACGGCAGATTAGGAAGAGAGAAAGAGAATATGGTGAAGCTATCGTATCAGTGCTGGACTTGCAGCTGATAGGATACAAAATACAAAAGTAAAACCCAAAACAAAACCCGAACCTCTATTTGGTTTACCTACTGTGAGTTGAGTTTTTTGTTCTGTGTAGCCAAGCTGATTCCCAATTGATAAGCCTGCCCTTGTGGGGTTTTTGTTTTGTTTTGTTTTTTCTCTCTCCTCATAATCCTATCTACAGCACCCAGCATCTTCACTGCCTGGCAAAGTCCTCATGCGACACACTATCAATATATATTTGTTGAGTGTATAATTCCCAAATGAGGTTTTTTTGGGTGCTTTGTAATATGAGACAATAAGTACAAAACGTCATCTACAAAGTATTCTTGCCAGAAATGTCTAACCTGAATCCAATCATGAAGAAACTATTAGGCAGATTCTGCTTCGGAGCCCATCTACAACAACTCACCCGGACTCTTCCAAAAAGTTCCCCAAGACAAAACAATAAACTACCAGGTGGGAGGGAGGGTTATTCTAGATTAAAAGAGACTAAACATACATAACCACCAAATGCAACGTGTGAATCCTGGACCAGACAACAAACGGGACCAGCGTCACCCAACAGACCGGGACTTCCTGGCCAGAAATCCCAAAGGCACCCCTAGGGGCCTGTGTGCTGTGGAAAAGGTGCTTCTCGAGGGGTAGATCCCCCACTCACATCCCCACCCAGACCACTCAGATCAGCAGAGACACTTGGAGGGTTGTGGACTTTAGAAAACACTTTGTATAGCTGGGATCTAGAAATCCAGGAGTTTCTTTTTGCTTGCAAAGATCAATACAGAGAGGCCTAGGAAAACTAACATCAGAGAGGCTCCTGCAGGGAGGGATGGAACATTGTAACCAACACATGACAATCCCCCCACCGGGGCTGCTCCTGAGGGGTGAGCGCCTGAGGCCAGAGCTGCCCCTGGCCATACACAGCCAGTGTGGTGCCTGGGCTGAGAGGAGGGGCTGCAAAATGACTTCTTGCCTAGTGGGAGGGGCACCGGGGTGCTCCTACCTGAGGGCAGTGTTGGGGAAACGCCGCGAGACCAGGGCCCACTAGGGGGCGGTAGAGTACAGCGGTTGGGGCGCAGGCTCTGTCTGGGAAGTGGGACCAGTCCTGGCTTCTCCACTTAGCAGTAAAGTGACCCGAGGCCAGTCACTTCTCAGGGCTTCAGTTTCCTCCTCCCTAATATGGAGATGAGAACACTGTCGACAACGGAAGTTTGTTCTGGTTAGTGCACGTGACGGGCGTATTGTAAATACTGTTAATATTAGTTATTAGAGGGGCGCCTGGCTGCCTCCGTTGGTGGAGTGTGCAGCTCCTGATCTTGGGGTTGTGAGTTCGAGCCCCACGTGGGTGTAGAGATTACTGCAAAATAAAATCTTAGAAAAAATTTCTAAGAAAAAAAGATAATTTGGCTTAAAAATATACGTATTAGCTTGTAGTATCAGCCACTGGTATAAGGGGACAGGGCTGCTTCTGTGCTTACACATCTGCAGGTATGTGTGCAGCAAAGCAAAGGAGGGCACAAGCGCACTGGAACTTATGAAGCAAGGCCTGGAAAATGCTGCTCACGAAGTCGAGTTGACGAATGAATCACCAAATAGAGACATGTGACCCACCAGGCCAAGGGCCACCCACCCATTCCCTCCAGCTGTAACCTGGTTTTTGACCCTTTTTAAAAAATTGTTTTCACTGTGGTAAAATACACATAATATAAAATTCACCATCTTAATCATTTTTTCGGGGCACATGCAGCGGCATCGGGTACGTTCTTACTGTTGCGCAGCCATCACCCCCATCCATCTAGAGAAAGTTCTTCATCTTGCAAAACTGAAACTCTGTACCCATTCAGCACGAACTTCCCGTTTCCCCTCCCCACGTTCTGTTTTCTGTCTTTATAAATTTGACTACTCTAGGTGCCCCCTATAAGCAGAATCATACGGTCTCTCTCTTCGTATGACCGGCTTCTGTACTGTCCTCGTGGTTCGTCCACGTTGTAGCACGTGTCAGAATTCCCTTCATTTTTACGGCTGAATAATAGCCCATCACATGTATAGACCACATTTTGTTTTTCCATTTGTTGGGTCGATGGGGTAACCCTTTGGTTCCTTTTGAACCAGATGGTCCATCAAGACTTTTCTGGACGAGCTTAAGCAACCAAGGGAATCAGTGGCTGACCCCGGGAATGAGAAGAAATCTCCAATATGGCGGAGGCGTCGGAGAACAAGAAATGATTTGCAGACAAGGGAGGAAAGAAATTCAGCCAATATACAGACCCACAAGTGTATTTAGTCCCTAAATGTCACTCACACGGTTGAGAGGTGGCCCATGACAGTCATTGTCTCTCCATCCCAAACCCACGCTTCTCTACTTAGCTTTGTAGGGCTAGGCTGAGACCCCGGCAAACCATGCATTGGGCTCCACCAGCTCGGGGTGCTGCAGGAAGGCTGCAAGCCTGGAGGAAGAACGAGGGCCCTGGGACCTCCTTTCTGCTTGTGATTCCTCGGAGCAAACAGCCCAGGAATGCCTCTTCCCCCAGGAGAGGCGTGGCCTTCCAGCAGGAGCCGCTGAGCCCAGGGTCCAGATGGTCCCACACCCGGCCATCTGCAACACCTCGCTCCTGACCATCACCAACCGGCCGGGACCCCCTCCTCTGACGACTGGATCCCAGTCCCAGGAGACCCCTCCTCTAAGTTGTAACGTTTTAATTATTCCAGGCATTTTCTTTTGTTTATCTAGCCCGAGAGGTGGTAGCTGCCTCCTCTGTGGCATCTTGGGGTTGTCCTGGAGTAGGTTAACAATTCTTTCTATTTACTTCTCAAGTTATTGCTGTACTTTTGTCTCCTGGCTTGATTCTTTTTTTTTTTTTTTTAAAGATTTTACTTATTCATTCAACAGAGAGAGAACACAAGCAGGCAGAGAGGCAGGCAGAGGCAGAGAGAGAGAGGAGCAGGATCCCTGCCGAGCAAGGAGCCCGATGCGGGACTCGATCCCAGGACGCTGGGATCATGACCCGAGCCCAAGGCAGCCGCTCAACCAACGGAGCCACCCAGGTGTCCCTCCTGGCTTGATTCTAACCAATGCACCCCCAACCGTTTTTTCAAAACTTTAAATGCCTTCTGGCCTCCGTGTTTCCAGACCCCTCCCTCTAGTAAGGATGACCTGGCCTCCTGTTTCAATCAGAAAGTTAAAGCTGTTTAGGAGTGCCTGGGTGGCTCATTCAGTTAAGTGTCTGACTTTGGCTCAGGTCATGATCTCGGGGTCCTGGGATCGAGTCCCGCATCAGGCTCCCTGCTTGGCGGGGAGTCTCCCTCTCCCTCTGCTTGTGCGCGCTCTCTCTCTAAAAACAAACAAATCATTCTTTAAAAAGAAAGAAAATTAAAGCCATTTAGGTGACCTCAAACATGTCTCCCCCAACACCAGGCAATCTATAAAAATTCCTATAGCCAATTTCCTTTCTCAGTCTCAGAGGATAAAGCATTTCTTTCTGTTCTTCCACAGGTGTTTTTGAGCCCAACCCCTCCAACGTCCCCTATCCTGCTCTATCCCTTGTATTTTCTCTCCATTCTTCTCAATTCTTACTACGCTCTTCTCTAGAAGAGCTCTCTGGGAAGCTAAGGATGGGTGAAAGGGTTGGCAGGTACCCCTTTCCTCTCTTGTTAATCACATCCATATTTCCCCCACAGCATGTCAACCCAAGTCTGAATTCCTGGACAAGCCCGGCATTCCCAGAATCTAGCACAGTGCCTGGCAGGGAGGAGGCGGGGAGACGATAGTCTGTGTTCGTTGAATGGGTACTGTAGCCAGGGTCCGCTTGCTGAAGGAATCAACGAATGGGTGGGATTCTGTGGTTAGCAGAGCTCACGGCACACCCTTGAGTCACATTTCTCAGTGTGCAGTCCTTGGACCACCAGCACCAGAATCACTTGGGAACTTTTTGAAAATGCTGACTCAAGGGTGAATGGGTGGCTCAATTGGTTAAGCATCTGCCTTCGGCTCAGATCATGATCTGGGGTTCCAGGATCGAGCCCTGCTTCAGGGTTCCTGCTCAGCGAGGAGTCTGCTTCTCCCTCTACCCTCCCCTCTGCTTGTGATCTCTCTCTCTCATGCTCTCTTTCAAATAAATAAAATATTTTTAAAAGATAGAGAGAGAGAGAAAAGAAAATTCTGACTTAAAACCCACATTGATTGGGGTATTTCAGTGGACACAGGAGCTAACTGAAAGAACTCCCAGAGGCCAGAGTTGAAATAATTTGAGCAACAAATGAAGTAATATTGGGTTATAACCCAAATTTTAAAATCAATGTCCATGAGTCTATACTGATATAAATAAGTGGTTGAATAAATAATGGGGGAGGAGAGACAAATGTCCTGAACAGAAGAATTCTAAATAATTTATATACATACCACATCCTCAAAGAAGTGGAACATAACTCCCTGCTCAAGGGTGGGCTGCCCCTAGTGACTTCCTTCCAGAGAGGACGGTATGAAAGGGGAGCAGGTAATTTCCCAGTGGAGAAACCTGACACAGCCTCAACCAGGTGATCAGGGTCAACATAAGCACTGATGAGTCAGGTTGATAGTACATAGGCTTGACATTGTGCGATGAAAATGGCATTTTACCTTCGTGGGTATTTTCCCCAACAATCTATAATCTCAGTCTTATCATGAGAAGAACGTCAGGCAAGTTCCAATAAAGGGATACCTTGCACATTTCTTGATCGGTACTCCTCAAAACTGCCAAGGTCATGGAAAACAAGAAAAGACATAAAACTGTCACCACCAGGGGTGCCCGGGTGGCTCAGTGGTTAAGGGCTCTGCCTTCAGCTCGGGTTCTGGTCTCAGGGTCCTGGGATTGAGCCCCACATCGGGCTTTCTGCTCGGCGGGGAGCCTGCTTCCTCTTCTCTCTCCGCCTGCCTCTCTGCCTACTTGTGATCTCTGTCAAATAAATTAAATCTTAAAAAACAAAACAAAATAAAACAATAATGTGTTAGAGACATTCTGCCCATTCTGTTTAAAAAAAAAAAAAAACAACTGTCACTACCAAAAAGAGCCTAAGGAGACACGATGGCTCAATGAAATGGGTCGTCCTGGGTGGGATCCTGGAACAGAAAAAGGACAGCAGGTAAAACTAAGACCATCTAAATAGAGTATGGACTTCAGTTCATCATGCTGTATCAATATTGGTTTCCCAACTGTGACAAATAGACCACAGTAATGTAGGATGTTATAACAGGGGAAGCTGGATGTAGGGTTTACGCGACTCCTTCGTGCTCTCTTCCCAATTTTCCCGTAAAGCCAAAGCTTTTCTAAAAAATGAAGACGACTAAAAATACTTTGGCTTTTTTTTAAAATTCCAATTCCTGGGCCTCCCCTCACAAGCTCAGAGAATGAGCTTCAGGGCCCTGCGTTGTAAACACGCATCTCACTGGTTTCGTGCACGCTCGAGTCTGGACGCCGGTGTCTTACAGACTCCCTGCTCAGGGACAGAGCATCCCTTGCTAACTGTGGTTTGGATCCAGGCCACCGTGCTGCACAACTCCAGGGTCCTTGACACCACGTCCGAGTCACAACGTTCGCGGCACCCCGAGGCGCCATGGAGCGGACATCCTGCACCTGTCGCCCTCCACACCACCATTCGGATCGGTCTACATGTGTAACTGTGAGCCAGTGTTTAACAGTTGGGAAATTCTTTACGAAAGTCCAAAGCTCTGGGCCGCATTTCTGTTCCCCCCGGCCCCTCACGGCATCCCGAGCAGAGCTTAGGAGCGGCTCAACTCGTTAGATGGGACACGTGTTGGTCAGTTCCATGCGACTCTATCACCCCCTGTTGTCCTGAACTCTTTAGGGGCTGCTATTAGCACACTCGTACTGGCGACTTCTT
Source organism: Nasua narica (assembly GCA_028533885.1). Classification (NCBI taxonomy): domain Eukaryota; kingdom Metazoa; phylum Chordata; class Mammalia; order Carnivora; family Procyonidae; genus Nasua; species Nasua narica. The sequence continues at coordinate 10,170,553 of CM052810.1, read as the reverse complement.
TATGAAAACAAAACGAAACAACCCCCCAAAACAGTTCTCTGTATCTGGGTCACTATCAAAGGAGGGAACGTGAAAGATAAATCAAGTGAGTCTGTGTCTTTAAAAACAGGGAGAATGCTCTTTTGTTTCTGTCAGTGGGAGAACGAGCCACGTGTGACTAATGTGTGAGCTAAGTGTGTCTGTTGACCACCCAGCCTGCTTCCCTCCGTGAGGGCCGCCGTGGACATTGGAGGCCTCATCTTGGGCCAGCGAGAGATGCTACAGCGATAAACAGACCAAAGGTGGGTCCTAGAGGCAGGAGGAAGGGGAGAATGGTCTCCTCTCCCTCTGTTTGCTATTCGCACACCCTGGGAACAGCACAGGGAGAGCAGCTAAGCGAAGCCAGAACCTGAATTCCTGGGGCCTTCGTCAAATGGCATGAGCACACTGTTCTAAGTCTTCATTTCTAATTACTACTTGAGGAACGAACTGTCCCCTAAGAGTTCTGGCACAAACAGACGGGCTCAATTTTGAGAACTGCTTTAGCCTCCTTGCCCACGTGCAGAGTATAATTACAGAAATTATGATGATAATAACTGCAGGGACTTACTATGGGTAGGACCTGTTCTAAGATACTTTTTAATGTATTAAGTTATTTAATACTCAGAAGCCCCCTAGAGGCAGGTGTTGTTATTACCGTCTTTTCCTCTTCACAGATGAGGAAAGGGAGTGAGACCTCTCTGGGCGCCTACAGGTAACCGCTGAGACCCGGGCTGGGATTTGAAGCCAGGGTCATGCTCTGGGCACTTCACTGTCACACACGCCACTCCAACTCTCCCGAGAGTCTTACATGAAATATGGCAAGGTGCCATAAAAAACAGGAGACATAATTACCTCCTTATTTTACATACTCACTTATATTCACATTTCACAAGGATAACATAAGACGTCTGGTAACAGTATACAGATCATTTCTTTTAAATAGAATTGTTGCTAAGAGGCCCCGATCTTTTCATGTTCGGTATGATGGACTGTTACCTGGAATTTATATAAACTACCAGGAATAAAAAGTTCTGTTCTTAACGAGCATGGGACAATTTTTTAAATGCTAACATTTTATCTTAAGAATTCAGGTGGATTGTTTTCCTTATCGATCCAACTCAGTGGTTTATCAGCCAGTTGTGCTAGAAGCTCTTTTCCTTTCCTTTAGGAAGTCTGGAATAAGAGATTAGACCTTGTCGGTAATCATCACAAATATGTCACGATCGTTGATATTTGACGCCTCTATTTTGTACGTGGAGTCTCACACACCATTTAAACTGCGTGGTGTAAGAACACACGGAAATTTGGAGGAAACTCAAAAGAAATAAAAATAATCAGAGGGTTGAAAAGTTACTGGAAATATTTAGTCTGTAGAAAAGAAGGCTAAAGGTGTTGGAAAAAACTCACTTCTGAGATGAGTAACACATGCAGGAGATACTGAACAGATGTTCTAGTCATCTGGGGGCCTGGCGGAGCAGGTTTGGTTGAGGATACAACACAGAGCAACTCTAACAGAATAAAAGCGATCGGCACAAGGGATCAGGATTATAACCTACAATAGGCATGTTTTCATTGGAAGAACAGAGGAGCAGCAAGTGAGGGTCTATTAAAGGACACTCAGCCAGATGGACATAGGGTCCTAGGGACTACCCAAGGTTTGTGTCAGGATCCCTCCACTTCTATGAGCCTCCCTTCCTCCTCGGAGTCAGGCTCGCTCGCCCAGGGTCCATCTGAGTCCCAGTTGGTCTGGTGTGTTTGCATAGGATAGAACCTCCTTGGCCTGCACATGAGGATGGACTACTATTTGCTGGCTCAGAAAACTCAAGTTGTTATTCTTTCTTATCTTTTTGGCCACTGGTGGGGTACTCGCTGCTGAATAATCTCTCACAAATAAATATTCGAACCTCATAGTTATGTCTAGAAGGACGTAAATCATCGCCAAATCAGAACAATCGCCTCACTTTAACCTTTGAACCAACCCCAGTTTCTTTATATACGTAATTGCATTGACACTACGTAAAGGGGAATGTTAAATCCCCTTGTTTATGTGGTTCTATCAGTAGAGTTTCTGAGACTTTCCTAGAACCTAATTTATCTTTTTTTTTTAAAGTTTATTGATTTGTTTTTAGTCATCTCTACACCCAGTGTGGGGCTTGAACTCATGACCCCAAGATCAAGCATTGCAGGCTTTTCCAATTGAGCCAGCCAAGTACCCCAGAACATAATTTATCTTGCAATGGTTTTGGAAATCCTTTGTCTATACTTGCATGTAAACGCTGGATATCTGGCCAATCTGAAGCCCATCCAATTGTCAGAAAGGAAGGAAGCAGCAAGGATGGCTTGATGCTGCCTTTCCCTCATGCCTCATTCAACTGAATATATACACATAGAAGGCCTACTGTGTGCCAATCACTGAGCTCAGCCTTGGGGAAACAAAGATGAAAGACAGGTCCTGCTTGCAGTTGCGTGGAGGAGACAGACAACTGGACGATGACCTCCAGGTAGAGCAGACTCGCTTTGATAAAGGAATGCAATGTGCAAGGTGCACAACGAGCCCCGGGAAGTGGAATTCAGCCGCCATCACAGAGCAGTGGACCCGAACCTCTCACATTCCTTACCTAACATCAGAATTGGTCTGAGTGACTGGACCACAGATTCGTCTATAGAGGGAGTACAAAGTGAGTCATGACTATGAAAGAGATTGGTACAGAAGCTGGGAGATGGGAGCCAAGTGAGTGAGCAAGAGACAGTTTCTCCTTGATGCTGGACAGACTAAAACCCACAGCCTTAACAAAGCAATTTTAGATTTCATGGACACAGTGGGTGGGAAGATTTTACTAGTGCAGTTTTTGGTTTCTGATCTTATCATCATGTACCTGACACAGGAGATCAAAGAAATTGTCACCTTTGGGACAACGGTGTTGCTATAAAGAGCACCATAAACCGAGTCCCTATAGTTGCTGGGCAGAAGTCAAATCTCAACATAGATTTGACCTAGGGAGAAATTAGGAAAATGCAAAGGGAAACAGGTGATTGGCAGGTGAAAGAGGAAATTTTAAAATACGAATTAAAGAGGAAAGCCGGGTGTCACCTAGGACTGCCATAAAAAGTACACAAACTGGGGGGCTTAAAACAATTGAACTTTAGTGCCTCACAGTTCCCGAGGCTGCCAGTCCCAAATTCAGGGGTCAGCAGGGCCGTGCTCCCACAGAAACCTGGAGGGCAGGATCGTTCCTCACCTTTTCCAGCTTCTGGTGTTTGCTGGCCCTCCTTGGTGTTCCTTGGCTGGCATGGCGATTTCCGCTTCCGTTGTCACAGGGTGATGTCCCTTGGTCTGTAAGAGTCTCTTCTTATAAGGAGAGCAGTCATATGGGATTAGGTCCTACCCTACCCCATAATGACCTCATCACAACTAGTTACATCTGCAATGACCCTATTTGCAAAAAAGGCCACTTTCTGAGGCACTAGGGGTACAACTTCAGTATATTTTTTTGGTCACACAATTCAGCTAGTAACAGTGAGGAGGATAAAAGAGAGCCCTGGGCTTCTTTCTCCATAAAAGATAGAAAGGCTAAAAAAAAAAAAAAAAAAAAAGAAAGGCTAAAATCAGGGGTGCCTAGGTGGCTCAGTTGGTTGTGTGTCTGCCTTTGGCTCGGGTAATGATCTCGGAGCCCTGGGAACCCCATTTTGGGCCCCCTGCTCAGTGGGGAATCTGCTTCTCTTTCTCTCTGCTCATGCTCTCTCTCTGTCAATAAGCAAAATTAAATGGCATAGAATAGTCAAATCAGTTTTCAGTACTTTACTTTGTATTTCTAGCTTATATTCTGATATTTTGAGATATTTGCACGTGTTCTTTTTTCACTAGCTGCTGTGGTAGTGACACTCTTCCTGTGTATGCACATTGCAATCGCCTTTCTACAGATTTACAATAATAAATACTGCCAAAAATGGAAATAAGAATGATAAAAAATTTCCTACACAATATTTTCGTGATTATCTCACCTTGGAAAAAGGAGAAATAAAAAAGATCGAATGGATGCCTTTTGTTTTAGAACATTATGTTGAATACATGAGTTTGAATCCTTTTGAATCGATGTGCTACTGGTCAGCAAACTGGCCATAACGATGGACAAGCAAGATAAAGCACTGAAGCCGCTAATGACTGTCATATATATCTCTGAGTAGGTCTTAAAAGTGAGCAAGTGAGAGACAGGCTCCCGCCGATGCTGAAACAACCCTGCGGGAAGTAGATGTGTGGCTGGTGGCCTAGCTCTGATGGGTAGGAGACCTCCAGGCAGTTCGGGAAGAGGACACAGCCTGGTCAGGGGATGAGATTATGATGTTTGGCTTATCTTTCCTGTTTTGATGATGTCCTGAAATCCAGCTTGCACTCTGGCAAGGATCTAGGGCAGCTACATGAAGAGGAGTCACTTATGTAGTACCAATCAGAAGCCATATCCATTAAAAGGAGGAAAATGTTGGCCCTACAAAAAAGTCCTGTGCTGGGATCAGAGGTGATAGGATAAAGGGAATTGGCAATTTGGTCTTACTTCCTTTGCCCCACTTTTAGCAGATGCTGCTGGTGTCCCAACTGTATCCTCTCTGTCCATCCTGGAGGCACAATGATTGCATCCACGTATAAATATGTTAGTTTGTATGATATATGGAAATACGGAGGTCGGAAGTGATGCCACGCAGGGTGCAGAGAAAAATGAGAGGGCAGAAGGACGCTGCAGAGCGGAATAAAAACTAGTGCAGGACAAGCCAGTGCCTGTCTGGGACGAACAGATGGGACATGTTTGTATGGACGTAAGAGAAGGAACCTTAACTTAGCCTCCGAGAAAGAGCAGATGGTCTGGGTGGAGAAGATGAGGAAGTGTGACTGTTTCACAAATGTGACAGGTTCTATGAATGATTTAAAAATACTTCCCTATGGGTAGTGATGAAGCAACAGAAAACTGACCTCCTATTCTGAAATCCCCCCACACATTAGGGCCTGTACTCCATCTCTAGAACTCAGATCCAGGAGACCCCATGCTTTGACATGTGATGGGAAACAGATGAATCAGAAAAAGAAAAAGCTCTAGAGAAATAAGGTAGTGGACTAGGGCGGCTACTGGAGAAAGACCAGAAGGAAAAGGCAAACCAACCCTGTGACTTCCCAACCTCCCCCCACCCTGCGCACTATAATTTCCATACGAAAATTTCTCAGTCCAGCTTTCTTAGGAGTGTGCCGTGAAAACATGAAAACATGAAGCCTGCAAGCAGAAAGGTATCAGCCCTATGCCCCAAGCCTTACCCCCTGTGGAGGCTTACATCCTAAATGCAGCTTTTTTTTTTTTAAGATTTCAATTATTTATTTGAGGGATAGGGTGCATGAGCAGCGGGGAGGGTCAGAGGGCAGAGGGAGAGGGAGAAGCAGGCTCCCCCCTGAGCAAGAAGCCAGATGCCGGCTCCATCCCAGCACCTTGGGATCGTGACCCGAGCTGAAGGCAGATGCTTCACTGACTGAGTCACCTGGGTGCCACCCTGCCCCCCAAGTGCAGCTCTTAGCTCGCCCTGTTCTTGCCCTCTTCACTCACAGGGTGGGCTGCCAGTGTGGGCAAATGCTCACGGCCAGCCCTCTGGGACTGGTGGCAGTCAGTGGAGAAAGACCCCCACTGCCTGCCCCTCCAGGGGGATGACCTGGGGACCCTGGTTTCACTTGCCCACAATGCTAATCTGCTTTGATAATTGGATAATTCATCTCTGTTGGCTCCCACCCTTCCTTTCCCTGTCTCACTTCCCATTCTCCCACTGGTCTTTCCTAGAACAGCTTCTGGACAACTCGAAACTGTCTGACAGTTTGCCTTTGGTGAGACCCAAGCTAAAACAGATGGTGATCATCTGAAATATTTTTTTAAATTAATTGATGAGACTTAATGAGGTTATAATTCTATTAAAATAAATCTCAAATGTTCTGTTACATTTTGTTGCTTCTGCAGGAATTATGCCACTGCACTGAAACTCTTTCCACCTAAATATGCAGTTGGGAATAGAAGAAAGTTCCCCCTAAATCACGTTTTAGTTAAATTAACATTTCCTACAAATTGGCTAATATGCTGCATCATTTTCAAGTGGATTAATCGCCTAATTTAATATTATAAATTCACACTGATCTCTAGACCTATTATATTTTTAAATAGCATGAAAATTAGCAATACAATCCCCAACCAGTATTTTAAACCTGCCTAGTCTTATCTGCTACAGATATGGGAACTGAAAATTCTGGGCAAGAAAGCATCTCTTAAAATGACATAAGTTTGTTGTAAATGATACTTCTTTAGTAATCTTAATCTTATTTACTTGTAGTTTAAAGGCTTCATTTAACATTTCTGGCACATATGTATGTCAAATCACTCTGTAATATTTTGATATCAGTATTTCTCATTGATTGAAACAAAAATTGCATGTTAGTATCAAGGAACAAAGAATTTTAAAACAATTTTCTCTCTGAAGTTTCTACCTTTGCCAACTCTGTCTTTATATAATATTCACCTAATCTTGGTGGATTCATCTAAATGAATTAGAAAAAAGCTATGTTGTGCATATGGACACTTTCAAATACTCAACGGAGTATTCTCAACCCCTTTTCTTAATATTTCACGTTATATATAGTATTTTTATAATAAAGGCTAGGTTTGTACATCTTTTCTTGAAACACACAGAAACACTAAGCATGCATCAGTAACACGTGCTAATTGGTACTGGTGACTTCGGTGAGACAAGCAGAGTTGTTGCAGGTGGAAAGGTGTTTTGAATTGGTGAACAACTCTTGATTAAGTTCCAAATAACAACTGAAACAGTAACTAGTTGCATTCCTGGAAAATTCTACATGAATTAAAACTCTGCCAAGCACATGTTTACATGTAAAATGGAATTGTTTCCAGATTCAGAAAAATACAAATGGACTTTTACCTACATAAGAAGCATGAGGTTGGAAAGTAAAACATAGGTTAGTTAAGAAAACGATTCAATTTTTTTGGTAAAAGGATTGTGTCTGGCATTTAAGGGACCCCATGTAGGATCCTCCAATTTATTGTGACAACCCAAAATACACTTAATGGATTTCCAAAATGCTTCCTGCTCAGTAGACATCTATTATGAATTTTACTGAATCAGTAAAAAGGTGCAACTACTCTTAGAAAAGCCTCTGGCTCTATTTTCTCATAAATATTAGTTTTGTAGATATTATATGCTGAAAATGCATTTGATGCAGTGTAAAGGCTACTTTATCTAAGGATTGACCATCAACCCTAGTCATTATCTACTGATTCCTCCAAAAGGTTGCTGACTATGAGCCCTGGTAATTTGGAAAGGGGGTCCTCAGCCAGGATGTGGAAATAGGATGTGGTTTACAAGAGTAAGGCACAATAGCTGTCATGTGATCAGAACTCGGTACTTTGGAAGTCTGTGGTTCTTAATTTGGTTGTTGTTGGCCCCCTCTACTGCTAGTAATCTTTAGGAAAAATTCTTTCTAGCTCTGCTCTATGAAAGGAACATCTGCTAAAGGCAAGCTGAAATCTACAGGAAAGGCACAAGTCAGGGATGCTTGGTCAGGAACCTTCTCCCAGGGCTCCCCCTGGAGATTTGCTTTCTAATGCTAAAACCACCAAGAGACTCAAAATAGGTAGGATACAAGGAACGGTAAGACACAATCCCTGCCCGCCAGGGGCTTACTCTTTCAAACTTATCACTACCACCCCAATGTAGAAAGCAGATTCAGCAAGACATGGCAAGGCAAATGATTCCTAGTCACTGACAGAATTAGTTCTCGAAAATACAACCTAGAGAAGAGACAAGGTAGAAATATAGGCCAGGACTTTAGAAATGATATACACCAAGCAATCTGGGATTGTGTGATAATTGTTGGCTAACTCACACAAGTGTAGGAGTTCTCAACCTCACACTATTGATATTTTGGGCAGATTATTTATTTATTTATTTATTTTTTTAAAGTAGGTTCTGCGCTGGGCTTGAATGCAGGGCTTGAACTCACAACCCTCATATCAAGACCTGAGCTGAGATCAAGAGTCTGATATGTAACCCACTGGACTACCAGGCGCACAGGAGAAGTCTTCATTGTGGGAGGTGTCCCTGGGTATTGCAGGATGTTTAGCAGCATCCCATCTGCCCATTAGATGCCAGTAGTGGATGCTTCTCACAATTTTAACACCAAAAATGTCTCCAAATATTGGCAAGTGTCCTCTGGAGGCCAAATACTGTCCCCTGTTGAGAATCACTGCACTAGTGCTTCTCAGACTTCTGCATACAAATCACCTGAGGATCTTATTAAACGCTTCTTTAATAGGCCTGGGGATAGGGTCTGGCACTTTCTAGTCCCAACAAGATCCCCAACAAGAAGCTGGTATAGCCCATCCAACGACAATATCTGCTTCTTAGAAGACAAACCTACAGCTTTCTACCAGTTAATATGTCCAGGTTCTGAGTGCAGAGTACACTCAAGGTATGGATCACTGAAAATACTCTTAAGCAAGGTCTGCATACCGTATTAAGTTACCATGCATTTAGTTAAGAATACTGCAGAATTGAACATAAATAAGTGAAGGGTTTTTTGTCTTTGTTTTTCTAAACTTCAGAATGCTTCATCTCCTATTTCAGCAGTTCTCCAACATTTTATCTTGGGATTTCTTCAGAACTCTCAAAGATAATCGAGAACTACAAGAATTTTTGCTAACGTGGGTTACATCTACTAGATATATCAGAAATTAAGAGAGAAAACTGGAGGGCACCTGGGTGGCTCAGTTGGTTGGGCGACTGCCTTCGGCTCAAGTCATGGTCCTGGAGTTCCGGGATCGAGTCCCACATTAGGCTCCCAGCTCCATGGGGAGTCTGTTTCTCCCTCTGACCTTCTTCCCTCTCATGTTCTTTCTCATTCTCTCTCACTCAAATAAGTAAATAAAATCTTAAAAAAAAAAAAAAAAGAGAGAAAACTGGAATTCATTAAAAAATAACAATAACAGGGACACTTGGGTGGCTCAGTGGGTTGAACCCTCTGCCTTCGGCTCGGGTCCAGATCTCAAGGTCCTGGGATGGAGCCCTGCATCAGGCTCTCTGTTCAGCAGGGAGCCTGCTTCCCCGCCCACCCCTCCTCCCCCCACCCCCACGCCTACTTGTGATCTCTGTCAAATAAATAGGATCTTAAAAAAAAAACAGTAACAGACCCATTACACATTAATATAGCTAATATTTAATTTTTGTGAAAAAATTGCGGCACATTCCCAAGCGAAAAATTATGGGGAAAAATAGCATTATTTCACATTTTTGCAAATGTCTAAGATCTGGCTTTACAGAAGACAGCTGGATCCTCCTATCTGCTTCTGCTTTCAGTCTGTTGTGATACATTGTTTCAATTGAAATATATGAAGAAAATCTGGCCTCACAGGGTTTTGTAGTTGGAAAAGGAAGCATTTTAATAGTCATTTCAGATAATATGGACTTTTTTTGATACTACAGCATAATTTCACAAGCGGTGGTTTCCTAAAGATTAGCTGCAATGAGAAACCTGAAACCCTATCAATGAGCTTTTTGTACTGTTACACGAAAATGTATTGGTTTATCTTGCAGTTTTAACTGACCTTACCCATGCATGATTTTGTAACATGATTCATCCATCCACTGGAGAATGTTGGTTCACTAAGTTATGCAGCCCTTCCAGATGCACAGTGGGGAAACTCCATTGTATTTTCCTGTGTGAATAAGAGTAAAAAAAATGTCTTAGCACAATTATGAAAATAGTTCTGGCCTTATGGATTCCCTAAATTGGGGTGGGGCGGAGAAGCCACACCTACTTTGAGAACCAGTGACCTATGTTGGCTACCGGTTTTGTTGCCAACCAACAGCTTCTGTAAAACAAATAAACAAAAACCTAAGGAAAATAAGTCACTTATGCTTTTGCCTTCTAGCAATAAATCACTGATAAAATTTTGGGTCACTGTCACCTCTCCAAGGCAAGAACTGTATTTTATTGATCTACAAATTTCAGATTTAGCTCATTCAGTGCCTGGACCTTACAAGCACTCAAAAAGTATTTTGTTTTTAAAGTATGCCATACAGTTGTGTAGCCTGTCCTTTTCCTTTAGCCTTGTAGTTGGTCAATTTCCCCATAATACGTATTCTTTAATAACTACATAATATAAGATTAAAGTTTTTAGGCTCAAACTCATTAAAAAAACATGACTTTGCCTTAGTAAAGATTAATTTCATTTTGCAAGGGGGAAAAAAATGAAATGGCTAGGTCTGGAAGGTCGCTCAGCCACAGACTCGCTACGCCTGAGATCTGAACACCTAACAGCGCGGTGTGGAAGGGTGGGGT
>CM052810.1:10145082-10160057 GCA_028533885.1 Nasua narica | reverse complement strand
CCTGCCCAGAAAGACTGAGCATGCGTGGGGCGCGCCGGCGTCCCGTCCGGGGAGGTTAGAGGTCGCGAGGAATACCCCACGCCTGCACTCCCAAGAAATCCGCTGCCACGAGGCTCCACAGGACGTGGAGAGGCGCTCAGCACTCATGTGCTGCCTCCAGGAGTTACACTCCCTCTCCTCCCACGAACTCCCTTTGCTTTTCTAGAGAAGACCCGCGGCAGTCGGGAAAACCCGGACAGACGGATCCCTCCGACTGCGGACCGACTTCCCTTCCTAGGCAGGAAGAGACGGGGTGGGCGGAGCGGTGCGTCCCACGGGCCACGCATGCGCCGCTCGCAAGCAGCCCCTGGAGTGAAATCCAGTTGCCGGATTCGCCGCTACGCCGGGAGTGCGCCTGCGCGGTCGCCGGGTCTCTCCACCTCCACTTCCCCTCCCCCTGTCCCCCCGCGGGGGCTTCGGGTCCGGCGGGACCATGTTCACCAGCACCGGCTCCAGTGGGCTTTGTGAGTACCGGCTGCCGCCATCCTGGCTGTTCCCTGTGCGCCACCCTGGGCACCTCCTTGACAAGCCTGGGGGCAGCGGGGACTCTCGGGGTTGCAGGAGGTTTGGGGGCCGACCCTCCATCCCCGCGTCCGAATCTTAGGGGTTCCTTCCCGTGAGGGGCCCCGAGCACCGCCCCCCCCCCACTTCGGCCTGGAGGGGCAGGTGCGGACTTAGTCCCGCCGTCAGCCCCGGCCCCCACCTATGAACCCCAGGTGCGATGCTCAGGTGTTCCAGGGGCCGCTGCAGGCGGGCTGGACGGTTAGGGTCGGGCTGGGAGTCCTGGTGTTCCCCGGGCTCGACCCCTTGCGCTCAGGGGCGCGTGTGCCCGGCTGAAAGAAGAGGCTGTCCAGGTTGAGCGGATGCTGGAAGCCTGCCCCCTTCCCAGTCACCTTGCTCCATTTAGGCTACAGAGGGACCGAACTGGCTCTCCCCCAGATGCGTATTTCCAACCTCTGTCTCAGGAGCTGACCCCTCAGCTTTGCTTGGAGTTCTTTCTTCCCCCGTCTCCCGTAAGAGTTTTTAGACAAATACAAACTGATGAAAGTACATTAAAGTGGAAAGAAGTTAAGTCGTTTGGCAAGCAAGTGTGGATATTGCTCCTGGATGTTGCTGTGTGATCTTTCACTTGAACGTCAGTGGTGGTCAGCAGATAGAGAGCACAGAAGTATATGTAGCCTTTTAGACAATACTATTTTTCCCCCTGAAATTGTTAGTTGACTGTTGGTAAGATGGTCTGTGTGTTAAGTAAGCAGCACTGAAATTAGGCACTGGTGCAGCAACAGTGAACTGTTTTGAAGAGGCATAATTTACCATTGCTTATCACTGTTAGTACTTCATATCTCTCCGCATGAGAACTTAATCATGCCCAGGTATGGAAGCAGTTGACATTTCCAAATACTGAAGATCTACTGGTATTGTTAGAAGTCTTTTCTGAGAATACAGGTCTTAGGCTGAGAGTATCAGAGCCACAGGCAAAATTTTAAATCTTCCTCACTCCCTGGTTTTCGGATGGGTTGAATATTTATAATTTCCTTTGTTTCATAATTAATTTGACTTACGGTACTCATTGGCTTTAGAGTAGGTTACAACTACTGGCTAGTTAATCTTCCCCAAACTACCCTTTGGATAAAGAACATAGGACTGTTGACACTGCTGGTCAAGAAGGTGGTGTGATTTTCTTGGGATCACACAGTGACCCCTGCATTGGTGAGTATAAAGTTAATGGTAGAATCTTCAATTTTAGTTATTTCAACCTTTTGAGCTATCCTTACTTGCTGACCAAAATACATGAAAAAATCAAAAAGGTTCCTATACTGCATCATTGGGTTATTGGTTACTGTAGTAATCACATTGTGTTGGCAGAGTTTATTCAGCTTTGATACATGGTGATGCTGGGGAAGGTCATACTTGATTCCCAAAGGCACAGGATTGATGAGTACTGAATTCTAGGAACCAAACTCCTGTCCATAGAGAGGCATAGGCCACGGCTTCTCCTTAGCTGTCTTGCCCTGTTTCTAAAACAAGTGTATCCTCAGGGTAAGACTTGATGGGATGGTCATCCCTCAGAAGGCCATGTCTTATGTGCTCATTTAACTAACATTTTGAGCATCTGTGATGGGCTAGAAACTGCTAGTTGCTGGGATTTCAGTGTTGAACAAGTCTCGGTCCCCTGTGTTCACAGTACTTTAGTGGACGTCGGACAATTTTTCCAGAACTGGTGTTTGGCAAGACTAGTTATGAGCGATCATCTGCTTTAAAATTTTTCGTTGCAAGGCTGTCCACTGAGAGGGAAGTGATTTTATTTAGCAAGTTGTGTGGCTCTTTGTTAAGTCAAAGTTCTGATTTTGAGTAAGTATCCTGGGGAAGGATAATCTGCCTACCCATGACCCCATGGATGATGAGCTAACATCTTTTCAAGGAAAAAAGGCCCTGCCATTCCCTACCACCCACATATGTCCCGTGTTATGTGACTGGTAGATAATGGTGTTTTAGTGTTACATTTGCCTTCCTCTCAGTTATTTATTCAACAGGTGTCTATTGGGTACGCATTAAGTCTCACACTGTTTGTGTACAGAGGATGAGGAGGTAAACTGGGAAAAGGAGACCAGCATCCAATAAGTTAACAAACAATGTGGTTTCCCATAGTGATAAGTGTCCCGAACACAATATGAGCATAATGGTATGGAGATTGAGGTTATGGTGGGTGCCTTCTTCACCAAGTGTGGTCAGGGAAGATATCTGGGAACATGACATTTGAGCTGAGACCCAAATGGTGTGAGGGAGCCAGCCATGTCAGAATTTGTTGGAAAATGTGCATTTTGCAGAAAGGGAACAGCAAGCTCAAAGACTGAAGCAGGCACAGCAGCACATTTTCAAGGTACTGAAGAAAGCTGGGACTGCCAGGATGTTAAATCAGGGTAGGGTGTTTGTGACTCTGTCTTTGAAACGGTATTGCTGTCTATCCACTCATGTAATTATGACTTGATAAAAGTGCATGGGAAACATATTCAAGACTTATTTTAGATTGCTCATAATCCAGTGCATCACTTAATTATGTGTTAAGTAATAGATGTATCATTTATTATACTTACTAATAAGTTTTCCCATTACTTAGTCACTTCACAGTATATTCACTCTGTAACAATAGACTTAACCAACGTTAATTGCGTGTCCAATGTATTCCAGGTTTAGTTCCCACCCTCAAGGAGTTCATTGTCCAGTGGGAAATATTTTAAAAAAGAAATGAAACAACTTGTCTACTTGGTATTGTGGGTTTATTGACGGGGTATGGGCTGGTTAAGGGAGAGGCACAGTTGTTAGTGTAGGTGATATATGAGCTGATTTTTGAGGGGTAAGTAAGAGTTTGTCAGGAATGCAAGTGGGGAGGGGGCCTCAAAGAGGAACAGAGCCTAGGCAGGCCTAGAAAAGAGGCAGGAGGTAGTGAATTAGAGGGTTGTTGGTTACGGCTGGATTGAGCAGTTTAAGAGGTGTGTGGTGAAGTCATCGACCTGAAGAGGGGGAAGAGGAGGAGCTAGGGAAGAAGGTGGAGGAGTGGCTGAGGTTCCTCCTCTTCAGGAACACAGATAGGAAGGAATAATAGACCAAAGTCCGGGGAAGCAGAAGGAGGTAATGATCGAGAACACTACTTGGCAATGCGTCACATTGCTGAGGGAAGGAAGACAGAGGTTATTGTTGGTGATGGGAACAGTGTTTTCCAGATATTGCTTGAGTTCTGGCTGACGAAAAAAAAAATCAACCATGGCGCTTTCTGAATGTCCATATTCCTGGATCCCATCCCCATAGAGATAGATTGAGAAGGGCTACTGTGGGCATCAGAAACCTGAATTCTTATTTATTTAGTTTTTAAAGATTTTATTTACTTTTTTGACAGAGAGAGACACAGCAAGAGAGGGAACACAAGCAGGGAAAGTGGGAGAGGGAGGAACAGGCTTCCTACGGGGCAGGGAGCTGGATACGGGGCTTGATCCCAGGACCCTGGGATCCTGGCCTGAGCTGAAGGCAAACGCTTAATGGCTGAGCCACCCAGGCGCCCCAGAAATCTGAATTTTTTTTCATTCATTTTTTTTAATTTTTTTTTTAAGATTATTTATTTATTTGATAGAGAGAGAGAGATCACAAGTAGGCAGAGAGACAGGCGCGGGGGGGTGGGAAGCAGGCTCCCCGCTGAGCAGAGAGCCCGATGCGGGGCTCGATCCCAGGACCCCGGGATCATGACCTGAGCCGAAGGCAGTTGCTTAACCAACTGAGCCACCCAGGCGCCCCAGAAATCTGAATTTTTAAAGCATCCCCAGGAGATTCTAAGGGGCAGAGAGATTTACATCAAGTGGGTAGCTAGCAGAAGGGGCAGAGTGAATAGAGTCCAGCAGGAGATGCTAAAGGCTCCAGCTAAGGTAGTAGCAGTGAGAATGAACAGAATAGAGAAGGATTCTAAAGATGTATGAGTAGGTAGGTTGTGTCAATAAAACTTTTTGAGGGACGCCTGGGTGGCTCCATCAGTTGAGCGTCTGCCTTCGGCTCAGGTCATGATCCCAGGGTCTTGGGATGGAGTCCATCAGTGAGGAGCCCGCTTCTCCCCCTCCCTCTGCTGCTCCCCCTGCTTGTATTCTCTCTCTCTCTGCCAAATAAATAAATAAATAAAATCTTTTAAAAAATAAAAATAAATAAAACTTGTTAGATTTGGGGGATAAAAATTTGAAGGTGACTCTGGGTAGATCAATGATGTTACCATTCATTAAGGTGGGGGA
The DNA here is from genome assembly GCA_028533885.1 of Nasua narica. NCBI lineage: Eukaryota > Metazoa > Chordata > Mammalia > Carnivora > Procyonidae > Nasua > Nasua narica. Next base: position 10,155,249 of record CM052810.1, on the reverse strand, counting down.
ATGCAGAAAAGGGGGAGCTCATTGTGGGGAAAGACAAGTTCAGCAGCAGTCACATTTAATGTGGAGGGCTCTGTAGTGTCCAGTCAGAGATACCCAGGGGGGCATTTGGAGAGAGAGTGCTGATCTGGATGTGGGTAGTTAGGTGGGGGCTTTGCCCTGCATATGAGTGAGGGCACCGGAAACAGTGAGTAGGTATGGTTAGGAGGCTGAGGACAGAACCTCAGGTGATTCTAGTAGCTGAGGGATGGTGGGGAAGGAGGAGCCCGCAGAGTAGGCAGAGATAGGTCCTTCCTTGGGAGAAACGCGTCTTAATCCCTCAGTTCAATTTGATTTGCCTTCTTTTGTTGTAAATCAACTCTTGAGCTTCTCACCACAGTGACTCTGATCCCCACAGTCTCCATTCCCCTCGTCTCCAGTTTACAGCCCATTTCTGGCATCTTCCATATCAAGTTGGGAACCCATGGTTAATTCCTGGAGTTGCATTCTCATCGAGACTCTCAGAACCTGGCACTCCTGTCCTGCCACAGTCGTTTGACAAGACCCCAACCTCGTGTTCACGTGTGACTCTGATCGGAGCTGAGTCCTTGGATCCGGTCATCTCCCTGTGCTCTTCCCCTTTCGTTCCTATCCTCAAGACTGTTCCTGGTCTCTACCCATCTCACTCTTTTTTTTTTTTTTTAAAGATTTTATTTATTTGAGATAGAGACAGTGAGAGAGAGCATGAGAGGGGAGAAGGTCAGAGGGAGAAGCAGACTCCCCGCGGAGCCAGGAGCCCGATGCGGGACTCGATCCCAGGACTCTGGGATCATGACCTGAGCCGAAGGCCGTTGCTTAACCAACTGAGCCACTCAGGCGCCCTACTCATCTCACTCTTAATGCACCCCCACAGTAAGGGCTGTCACTTGTTCATAGCCACATGTTAACTGTTGTCAGTGACTTCCTATTGTAGGTGATAGTTGAGCTGAGTTTTGAGGGATGAATAAGAGTTGGTCAGGCATACAAACTTTGTTCCCTTCTCTTTCCCCAAGCGAAAAGAAGGAAGCACTCTTCTAGCTGAAGCCCACCCTCCATCTCTGCCTTTTGTAACACCACTCTCTTCATCCTCTCCTCTGACAGTGAGAGCCTGGCACGTGGTTAAATCTGATGCTTTCTCTGGTTGATGCTGTAGTGGGCTTTTCAGAGATTCCCAGAGAACTTCCGATCCCTCACCTGTGGAAAGGCGAGAATATTATCTATTTTGTTGAGTTGTTGGGAAGATTAAGATTTAGTGTGGGTAAAGCTCCTAGACTGGGGTTGGGTATTTTCAACCGGATCCTTCTTCTGTGTTCTCAAGAATACAAAAGCGTAGCCCATCTGTTGCCCCTTTCCTGTGCTTTTCCAGCTGCTGACTTTCTTCTTCCTGGCCTCAGTCCTTGAAAGATGGTCTTCACTTTACTTCCTCTCCCACCTCCCTGCACTCTTCAGCCCTCCGCAGTTCCTCAGCTCCTCTTTGATGGTTGCTGGCTGGCGCGGCTCTCTCCCCACCCACCGCCACCTGAACCTGCCCCACCAGCCACGGAACCACGAAAACTACTCTGGTCCAGGTGACCGGGGACTTCCACGCCAGCACATCCACCGGATGCTTCTCAGTCCTTGTCTTGGTGGAATGTTCTCCTGCGTTGGCCTTGATGAACATTTCCTTCTAAAATTCTTTACTTCTGGACTTTTATGTTTAAATCCCACGCTCACCTGGTTCTCTTCATACCTCCTGACCACACTTACTTAGTTTCTTCGAGTTTGCTGGATTTGGCATTAGTGGGTTATGGGTATGGTTAGGAGAGCAGTTTCAGTGGTGCGTTAGGGCCAAAACGTGCTTTGTGCAGGCAGGTAAGGAGTGAACCCGAGGTAGGCAGTACAGATAATGAGAGCGGACCAGAGGGACACGCAGTGGGGAGGGAATCTGGGGAAGACGTAGCTGAACTGGCCCCTTTGAAGACTCAGGTGCTTCTGCTAACTGAAATTCACACGGCACTGAGATGGAAACCGGTGCAAATTTATTAGCGTGAGAAATAAAGTTTTGAGCTGAACTGGAACCAGTGAAACTGGTTTGGAAGGAGCCTGGAGTCAGATGTAGTTAGGGAAGTTAGCAGCATCCGAGGGCCAGTGAGTGGGGTCAGCCCGCAGTGAGGACATTCATCTCACTCCAGAGGTGGGCGAGCCGTAAGGACTGGTGGGTCATTCACCGTCTGCGTACCCTGTCCCCTGCGTGACGCTGAAGTGGACACCCCGAAAATTTACCACTACAGCTGTTTTTGTGCTCTTACGAAGTACCAGGCTCAGTTGTTACTGACATATTCTTTCTTTAGTTATGTATTCAGTGTGTCAAATACAAAACTTATAGATGAGAAAACATTTTAGTCTCTCACCTTCTCTTTGCAATGTACTCCGCTTGGAAAGCTTTTTGCCTTTGTGAAAAGGAATCAGATTATGGCCTTTTATTCACTCTTCAAGTTATTGATTCAGCAGTTGTTTAATGAGCACTCCAGTGAGCCAGCCCTTCTTCTGAGTGCTTGGGATTCAGTGGTAAATAAAAGATGAAAGGTACATTCAAGTGGCCATAACCACAGGGAATAGAAGTCACAAAATATAGGCTCAATTTAAAATTCAAAATATGCATTTAGGGGCGCCTGGCTGGTTCAGTTGGTAGAGCATGCAACTCTTGATCTGAGGGTCATGAGTTCAAGCCCTATGTTGGACATGGAGTCTCCTTTAAAAAAAAATAAAAATACGCTGTTGAGTATTTGAATCAACACTTTAGTCTTCATTCAAAGGTAAGACTTTTTCTTCCTTTTCCTCCCAGTTAAGACTTGTACTTGACAACCATTGGTGTGAGAGAAAGGGGTGTGATTGGCTTCTGCTCTTTTTGCATTCCCCTGTGTCTCTCACACTTTGTTTCCGACTTGCTAAGTTCTAGATTAGGTGGAGTGGGAGGAGGAAGGAAGGCTGAACTAGGATAGCTCTTACATGGCTCTCAGCCTGGTACGTGGTTCAAGATGCCTCTCCTCTGGGCTCTTTAGACTCGTGTGAGATTCCCTTGCCTGCTAGCCCCCGGACTTGGGGGAATGTGTCTTTATGTTGGTGGGCTTTATTTGGTGACTCTTTCTTAGTTCCTAGGAACTTAGGTCCACCTACAGTTTCCTCCTTCTCGAGTCCTTTTGGCTTGCTCAAGGGCACTGTCGGACTGAGCCCGAGATGACCCCACTGCCGGCCCTTACCTGCGACCCACCTGTGCTCTCCTGGGATTGCTGATTCTTTGCCTTGGTTGTGTGTTTTGAGCCCTGTCATCGACATGGCTCCTCTTTCTCCCATTCTATAGGTTTCCCAAGGTGGAAATCTGCTGGACCCTCACTACAAGAGTCACATACTTGGCTCACTGAATTAGGCGCGTTGAGCCCCCGACTCAGCTCGATGTGAGGGTGTGGTTGTGCTCAGAGCGCTTGGATGCCCACTCCACACATTTTTTCCTAATTTTCTGTGTTTAGTAGTGAAATCTTGCTGTTCCACTCCTTCTTCTTAGATTCATAAGCGGCTGAACGGAGGCTGAGAGTTGTGGGGCGGCAACTAGATTGTCTTTGCAAATTCTGCATTTTGGTGTAGAGCCTCCCTTTGGAGCAGTCCTCGTATTTGGTACCTTTGTAGGAACTCCAATCTTGTTATCTTGTTTTGGTTGGGTTTCTATTTTTGGGGCCAAGATTCATCTGACTGGACTCTTTAAAGGTGACTTTAGAATTTAGGTGTTTGAGTTCTAATTTCATTGTTTGCAGTAAAGAATTAACTCATCAGACCTGGGTTGCCCAAACCCTGCACAACTGCCTTTAATGCCTGACTCTTGGGGATAAGCTATTTCCTACATTTCTTAACTTTTATGAGAGTATATTCTTGAAATTCTCAAGGAATATACTATTTATTTAAGAATTTTAGCTTATGGGTGCCTGGGTGGCTCAGGTCATGATCTGAGAGTTCTGGGATTGAGCCTCACATTGGGCTCCCTGCTCAGTGGGGAGTCTGCTTGTCCCTCTTGCTCTGCCCCCCCCCCCATGCTTGTGCTTGCTTGCTCTCTCAAAAAAAAACTTAAAAAAAAAAGAATTTAAGCAGAGGAGGAAACATAGGTATTAATTAGGGAAGAACAAGCTTGAGGGAGGATGCTATTTTTTTTTAATATTTATTAAGTAATTTCAACACTCAATATAGAGTTCAAACTCAGGACCCCAAGATCAAGAGTTGTGTGCCCCACCAGCTGAGCCAGCCAGGCATCCCAAGGGAGAATGCTTTTATTTTTATTTATTTATCTGTTTATTTATTTATTTAAAATTCAGCTTAGTTAACATATAGTGTAGTATTAATTTCAGAGTAGAATTCAGTCATTCATCTCTTACATATAACAACCAGTGCTCATCCCAACAAGTGCCCTCCTTAATGCCCATCACCCATGTAGTCCCACCTCCCCTCCAGCAACCCTCACTTTGTCCTCTACATTTGAGTCTTTACGGTTTGCCTCCCTTTCTGTTTTTGTCTTATTTTTCTTTCCCTTCCCCTGTGTTCATCAGTTCTGTTTCTTAAATTCCACATATGAGTGAAATCATATTTGTCTTTCTTTGACTGATCTCACTTAGCATAATAGCCTCTAGTTCCATCCACATGACAAGATTTCATTCTTTTTGATGGCTGAGTAATATTCCATTGTATGTATATATACCACATCTTCTTTATCCATTCAGCAGTCGATGGACATTTGGGCTCTTTCCATCATTTGGCTATTGTTGATAATGCTGCTGTAAACATTGGGGTGCCTGTACCCCTTTAAATAAGGCATTTTTGTATCCTTTGGATAAACACCTAGTAGTGCAGTTGCTGGGTTGTAGGGTAGTTCTATTTTTAACTTTTTAAGGAACCTCCACACTGTTTTCCAGGAAGAAGGCTTTTAAAAATAATCCTCCTTTTTCAGTCTAAAAGTTATTAATCATATTATAGAAAATTTGAAAGATAGAAAAAAAAGTTAGTATTTCAGTTAATTTTCTTCATCTTTTCCCCCCAACACATTTATGTTCTTGTTTTAAATGAACCGATTTTTGTTATAAAATTAATAGAACTCATTAAAGAAAATTCCAAAATATGGAAAAGTAGTAGAAAGAAATAAAAATAGCATTTATGACCTCTTGGTGTTTATATTCATATTTTTTCTAGTACAAAAGTGAAAATGCAAATAGTTAATAAATTTATCACATTGAAATACTGTTTTGTAACTTGCCTTTATTTCACACCAAAGACTTCTAAAAAGCAGTCACAATGACTATGTGTGTATCCTGCTTTTCTCTCCTTTGTCATAACCATTTCCCAAGTATGCTATTCTTACAGAATTAGGTTGGTGCTTTTCTTTTCTTTTCTTTCTTTTTTAAAGATTTTATTTATTTATTTGACCGAGAGATCACAAGTAGACATAGAGGCAGGCAGAGAGAAAGGGGGAAGCAGACTCCCTGCTGAGCAGAGAGCCCGATGCGGGGCTGGATCTCAGGACCCTGAGATCATGACCTGAGCTGAAGGCAGAGTGGCTTTACCCCACTGAGCCACCCAGGAGCCCCAGGTTGGTGCTTTTCTCCTTTTTTTTTTTTTTTTCCCCTAGTCTGGAGATGCTTAGAACATCTTAATTTTCAGATGTAGAATTTCTAGAAGTGAAAGAAGAGTAAATAGTGTTATCTTATAACTTTTGATACATCCTGCAAAATTCCAATCCCAAAGGATGGTATGTATAACTTCACCAGCAATTTAAGGGAGAAAAGATTGTTTTACTTAAGTTATTATGTTTAATTTTCAGGGTAATGCTAGGTATTACTTGTTACTCTGTTTCTGCCACAAATGAATATTTTGAAGCTTAGACTATAATTTGTCCAAAATCACGTAGCTAGAATGCGGAAGAGCTAGGATTTGAATCCAGTTTTGCCTATGTCCAAAGTTAATGTACATTTATTCCTCCTCCCTTTAAGGAAAATGGCTAGGATCGATGGCAATATAACTTCTAAGCCTAAGGAAAAATAGCTGGAAGAAAGAATCATAATCTAGGGGCGCCTGGGTGGCTCAGTGTGTTAAAGCCTCTGCCTTTGGCTCAGGTCATGAACTCAGGGTCCTGGGATCAAGCCCCACATCGGGCTCTCTGCTCTGTAGGGATCCTGCTTCCCCCTCTCTCTCTGCCTGCCTCTCTGCCTACTTGTGATCTCTCTCTATCAAATAAATGAATAAAATCTTAAAAAAAAAAAAAAACCTATGTCATTGTACTGCCCAGACTTCATCCCTGTTTCCATATTGCTATTGTGTAAATTTTTTCACCTGTATATATATGTGTAAACATTTTTTTATGAACATATAATGTATTACTTGTTTCAGGGGTACAAGTCTGTGATACATCAGTCTTACACAATACTCAGCGCTTACCATAGCACATACCCTCCCCAATGTCCATCACCCAGCCACCCCTCCCTCCCACCTGCCTCCACTCCGGCAGTCCTCAATTTGTTTCCTGAGATTAAGAGTCTCTTACAGTTTGTCACCCTCTCTGGTTTCGTCTTGTTTCATTTTTCCCCTCCCTTCCCCTGTGATCCTCTGCCTTGTTTCTCAGATTCCTTATATCAGTGAGATCATATGATAATTGTCTTTCTCTGATTGACTTATTTCGCTTAGCATATTATCCTCTAGTTCCATCTACATTGTTGCAAATGGCAAGATTTCATTTTTTGATAGCTGCATAATATTCCATCGTGTATATATACCACATCTGCTTTATCCATTCATCTGTTGATCGACATCTGGGCTCCCCATAGTTTGGCTATTGTGGGCATTGCTGCTATAAACATTGGGGTGCACATGCCCCTTCGGATCACTACATTTGTATCTTTGGGGGAAATACCCAGTAGTGCAATTGCTGGGTTGTACGGTAGTTCTATTTTCAACTTTTTGAGGTACTTTCATACTGTTTTCCAGAGTGACTGCACCAGCTTGCATTCCTGCCAACAGTGTAGGAGAGGACCCCTTTCTCCACATCCTCGCCAACATCTGTCGTTTCCTGACTTGTTAATTTTTGAAAGCAAAATTGGACCTGTATACAGTTTCATATTCTGCTTTCTTCGTTTAATCTTTTTAAATGAATTTGGCTCACATCGTTAATAATGTTCAAAGCTGATTTCTAATATCGTTTTGTTTTGCCTTATTACAAAACTGAAATGTGCTTGCTGCCAGAAAATTAAAAAACTATATAAATCAATGTAGAAAGGAATAGTCCCATATAATTACTTCTCTATTTAAATAACCATCACTATCGTTTAGTGCTCAATCTTTTAGACTTTTTCCATGCAAGCGCTTCCCTGTGCATTCTTTTCTCTTTCACACGTGTATACATATGTACGTGTATGTGTGTGTGGTTTTATACAGATATGACATTCAAATATGCATCCTGTTGGCTCCCCTAAAATTAGCTACAGAATCATGACTTTGAAAGATTATAACATGTTACATTAAAATGTTTTTCTCCAGCATTTTCCCATTTAAACAATGTTGTGATGAACATCTTTTTTTTTTTTTTATAAAGATTTTATTTATTTATTTGACAGAGAGGGATCTCTATCAGGTAGGCAGAGAGGCAGGCAGAGAGAACAGGGAAGCAGGCTTCTACTGAGCAGAGAGCCCGATGTGGGACTCGATCCCAGGACCCTGAGATCATGACCTGAACTGAAGGCAGAGGTTTTAACCCACTAAGCCCCTGTGGTGAACATCTTTATAGTTATTGATCATATCTTTGACTTCATGCTGAAGAAATCATAGAGGTACCTGGGTGGCTCAGTTAGTTGAGGGTCCAACTCTTGATTTTGGCTTGGGTCATGATCTCAGGGTCCTGGGATTGGCCCCCCACAACAGGCTGCTGCTCAGTGGGGAGTCTGCTTGAGATTCTCTCCCTCACCCCCTCCTTCCATACCTATGCACTATGTCTCTAAAATAAATAAATCTTTTAAAAAATGATCATAAATGTGGAATTACAGGATTAAAGGAAAGGAACATTTTAAAGCTCTTGATCTGTATTGCTGAGGCTTCCAGAAAGGATGTATCACTTAACACTTTTCAGGAGCATGTCTTTCTCACCAAACTAGTAACAGTGGAACATGATAAGTTAAAATAATTTTTGCCATTTGAGAGATGAAAAAAATGGCATTTTATTATTGCCTTAATTTGCATTTCTTTGAATGTCTGGGAAAGTTAACTTTTTTCCTCTTTCATTTTTACCGGCCATTTTAATATATTTTTTTGAACAGATTTGATTGTTTATGTATTTTGCCTGTTTTTTTTCCTATTGGAATATCAGGATTTTATTAAGTTGATTTATAAAAACCTTTAAGGGCATAATTATTTGTCTTGGTGTATATTACAAATATTTTAACCACTTGTCAGTTGCTTTTTAATTTTTATTCATGAATTTTTTCTCATATAAAGTTTTTTATTCATAAATAAGTCATTAAAATAAAGGGATTTAGCTCATAAAATTTATTAGGCCAAATTCTTTATCAGGTCCTAGGCTTCTGAGATCTGTTGAATATACATCTAACATTTTTTGTATCGTTTTACCTGATTATGAAGACATTATATACTGCTCGTATAAATTTGAATAGCCCAGGAGAGGAAAAAATGAAATGTGAAATACTCTCTCAGTGCCAGCAATGGTATGCAGTATATTCTTGTAGATTGTTTTGCCCTATGAGTTATGTGTGTTTGTGTTTAATATGAATAATATGAGCGCGGGTAACAAAAAAAATTAAGGGTATAATATGAATTCTCCTTGCTAGGAGTAACCACTTTTAAGTTCCTTTTTCTTTGCTACTTCTATTTATAACTATTATAGCTTTAAATGATATATTTATGCTTCTACTAATTTGTCTACTACCGGTTCTGTTTATAGATTCCCCATAAAGAAAGATGAGGAATTTCCATACCTCCAACATCTCCTTCATCTTTTAGTTTTCTTTTGGTCACTCCTTGAGGTGGTCACCTTTATGATTTTAAATAATGGAGGAAACTCCTTTTTGTGATTTATCAACTTTTTTTTTTTTAAAGAATTTATTTATTTATTTGACACAGAGAGAGAAATCAGGCAGAGAGGCAGGCAGAGAGAGAGGAGGAAACAGGCTCCCTGCTGAGCAGAGAGCCCGATGCGGGGCTCCATCCCAGGACCCTGAGATCATGACCTGAGCCTAAGGCAGAGGCTTTAACCCACTGAGCCACTCAGGCGCCCCGATTTACCAACTTTTGGCATGATCAGTAGACTCAACCATAAGGACGAGAAACGAGACCAAGGGCATGCGTACCTCTTCTCTAATTCCTGGTTTGTGCTCTGGGTGTGCTGTATGTTGACAGTTTGTTCTGTAACGGTAGCGAAGCCTTCCGTGCATTGTCAGTAAGTTTTATGTAGAAAACCAAGACCAGTAGCCCTATTTATGTTAGTATTGTGTATTTGTGGTAGAACCAAGATGTGTGATTGGAGTCAGAAGGAAAGAGAGCCCAGGTAGAACACCTGTGTTGTTTCAAGGAGTCTCTTAATTCCTTCTGGTAGTTCTTCATTACTTCAAGTTCATCTCAACCACTGCTGTTTCTTGAATCTTGCATCATTTTCTTCTTGGCTTCCTCTGTTTTTTTCCCCTGATGCCGGGGACACTCTCCTGGAGTCAACTTTCATGCAGAGGACACAGGTAGTGAACTTTCTGGATACGTGCTTGGCCATCCTTGTACGGGGTGAAAGAGAATTCGTAAGTAGCTGTCGTGGGTTTTTTCTTTATCTGTGGGTAGGTCTTTGTCCCCGTGAGGCCCATAAATGTCAGAGCTCACTGGAGGCTCCATGCAAGTATGTGAGGCATGTGGATCGGCTGGTTTCTGTACGGGGCGCAGAGGTGGGAAGCAGGCACTGGGGCAAGGGCTGGTGAGAAGCCGGTGCGGTCAGCAGAATTAGGTGGGCTTGGCACCTCCCGTGAATTTTACTCCTGAGTAAACCCTCTTGCCACCTGCTGTCCCAATTGCCTGTCACCCAGGCTGCCATCTGCCTTGGGAGTTTGACGTTACCCCATGCTCTTCTCTACTTTTTCCTCTACTTTTCAGGGT
>CM052810.1:10111486-10144982 GCA_028533885.1 Nasua narica | reverse complement strand
GGGGGGGGGGGGGGGGGGGGGGGGGGGGGGGGGGGGGGGGGGGGGGGGGGGGGGGGGGGGGGGGGGGGGGGGGGGGGGGGGGGCCCCCCCCCCCCCCCCCGTCACACACGGTGTTTGCACTGCTGGAGGTGCTTTAAACAGGATGTGGGTCCAACGTTAGTGTCATTGAGACAAAGGTAAGATGAGGACTCCCTTTCAGAAAGTTCTTTTTCGTCTTGATTGTATCAAAGAACAAGTCTCAGGCACTACTCCGAAATACCTCTCTGATAGCAACTAGCTAGTTTCCTATCATAGCAGAGAACAGGAGGCAGGCCCAGGTCTTTCTAGGAGCAATAGAAGTCACTAGAATTTAATAAAGTGTGTTTATTTTTGTAGTTACCACCTACTGATGACAAAGTGACACTCATTTTCCACTTACTGTGATAATACTAAGTTTCACTTAAAATATATTTATTTAATTAAATCATAGTAAGGTGATTTAAAGAAAATATTAAATAATAGGATAGGTGATACTGGGATATAGCAAAAATTGTGGTGCTCTACTGGGAATGATTGAAGTTTGAGAAATACTCTATTCTAATGAATATTTTATATTATTCTGATAAGTAATTCTTGCTGCTCATGCTTCTCCCCAGGTCTTAGTATTTATTGGTTAGTTCCCTGGACTCATTTGGAAGGAGACATCTTTTGGTGTTTTGAGGGTGTTTTTATTTCAAGTGTAACTTTAGAAGGGAGGAAAAGTGAACAGGTGTACAAATCTGTCATCTTGAACTGAAATTTTACCTAGCTATCTCTTTGGTTTCGTTGCTTTTATTTGATTGTTTAGTCCTTTTAGAACCAGTTTCAGTGCTTAGAGTTTAAGTGAGGCTTTTTGTCCCCGTCAGCTAGGCAGTCTCGGCCCCGGGGGTTAGAGATGTCGGTTGCATGTCTGTTCACAAACACAGATTAGGTGCCCAAAGGCCACGTACAAGTCCAAACAAATGGATTTTAAATTTGCTTCTCTTATACTTTTCCACCAGACATGAGTGGAAGAGGTTCACTGAAGATTTAAAGTCTGACTTGGGTTTCTCCACCTTGTGGATATATATTCTGTTCACATCTTTTCCCAAAATAGACCCATTTAGCCTGTGTTAAACATCTGCTGAGTCGATCCCTCCCTTTCCCGTTTGTCTTCGCAGATGTTCTGGTGTGTATCTTCGTAGCTGGGGTAGCCGTCCTTGTCACCCTGCTTTGGTTCATTCAGAGACTCATTGGGCCTTTGGCCCTGTAGAACCGTCGGTGGCTTGTCAGGAAGCTGTTAGTGGCCACACTTGTTAGTGGCCATACTTGGCCTTTACAGCTCAGGCCTCTCTTGAGTTAGCTTTTCTCAGACGTCTGCCTCCCTGGTGATTGTCTAGGCCAGGCTCCAAAAGCGGGCAGCCCCACGGATGTGTCATGCTGATTCCTGTGTTGGTGGTCAGGGCACAGGGGTGGGGAGGAGAGTTACTTTCCCAGCAATTTAACATTGGAGTGTTAAAGGCAGAAATCCAGATCTTGCTTGTATCTGGCATCGTTGAGACTGAATTGTTGTGTGACAGTGATCTCCTGATCATGATGAACTTTCTGCCATCTGCCTCCCCCGCTTCACTGATCCCTGCCTGGCCTCTTTAGGCATTTGAACATGTTTCCTTGCCAACAACTACAAAACGACTACTTTTCTCGTACGGTTTATCGCAGGGTTCAGAACTATCCACAGATTCACTTTTTCAGAGTCTTTCCTCCTGTTAAGTAATTATCCCCTGTGCGCAACATTCATCGTTTTCTTCTTTTGGCTTTTAAAATTATTATTTCGTTATAATTGTATTCTCTAATTAGCACTTTTAACAATTACCGCATTTTATGTTTAATGAAAGACTTAATGTTATTGTTGTTGTTTTTGAAAGGCTTGATGTTTGTATAAAATCTTCCTCAGAAGGATAGACCTGAGTAGCGTCCCACATGAGGGCGGGGCCAAAATAAAAGTGTAGGTGACTGATGCCATTGTTGGTGACGTGCAGACGAGGCACGCTTTCCTCTGGCATGCAAGCTATTGGGTTAGGCTTGGTTTTAGAACTTCTTTTTAAATTTTATTGCTCTTTTTTCCCCCCCTAACTCACGCTGTCTAAATATTTTAGATATAGAATATGTTTTTGTATCTAGAGGGCAAGTTCTCCTACTTACCTTTTTGTTGTTTTCTGGAAACGCTTCACCTTTTCTCCTCTTCATTTCTCTGGTGAATTTTACAAGCACTGGCCCAGTAACCAGTGCTTATGGGCGGCCCTCAGGAGCCAGGCACTCTGCCCAGTATGTTTGGTGACCTCTGTGAGGGGCGGTCAGTGCTCCAGGTGCCCAGTGTCCTTGAATTCTCCTCTGTTTGGGAGGCTGAATGCAGATGGCTTACAGCGTTTTGATTTTGAACATCATAAGGAATGTGACAAAAATAAAGTTGGAACCTTTTGATTCCCAGGCAGTTTCGTGGAAATCTTTGTTGAGATGTCATCAGAAGGCACTCGTTTCTCCCTAATTTGGACACTGAGGATAAGTTTCATTGAGTTTTCTTCTAGGAGGCTCGTAGGTCTAAAGAGTCGACCACGATGGAAACAGAAGGTGGCCCTTGTTGTACACGGGTTATTGTACTTTTTCTGGACTTCCATGCTTATTTTTGCTCTAGTCCCTTTTTGATGAAAAACTTTAAGTCACTTCATGACACACCATTCTTGTGGAACCCTGAGAAGTTTACCAAATAGTCAAGTGGTCAGAAATAGGAACACCAGTATGATAGGATATGGTGGTCTCTCCTCTCTGCGGTGTGAACCACACTGGGGTTTTTGACAAGTGTATTTTTACAAGGCTGACTTGTGGGGACGGGTGCAGTTGCTGGGTTGCTGCCTTTCTCTTCCCCCCAGTCCCACCTCTGCTCTCTTTAGCTGTGACGCTTCTCTAATAGCCCACATGGCTAAGCTTTGCAAAACCTGTGGTTAGTGTCTTCAGTGCGGAAAAGATGCAGATTTTTATTCAGGTGAAGTTCACATGACACAAAATTCACCATTTTTAGTGTTCAGTTACTGATGTCCAGTGCATTCATATTACCACTCACTGTCTAATAACAGAACAATTTTTATTGTTCTGACCCAAAAGAAACCCAGTACCCATGTTAAGCCATCACTCTCCATTCCCTTCTCCCTTCCTCTGACAACCACTAATTGGCTTTCGGTCCCTACGGATGTTTAAATGCTGAGCATTATTTGTAAACGGAATCGCGCCATGTGTTGCTTTTACGGCTGCCTTCTTTCACGTAGCATGACGTTCGCAGGGTCTGTCCACACTGCAGCACGTGTCAGTGCTTCATGCCTTTGCTGACTAATAGTCTGTCGTAAGGAGAGACGCACATTTTGTTTATCCGTTCATCTGTTGATGAACATTTGAGGGTTATTTCCACCTTTTGGCTATTATGATAATGCTGCTGTGCATATTTAGATTTTTGTTTGAACATCTGTTTTCAGTTCTCTTGGGCATGTAACAAGGAGTAGATTTGCTGGGTTATATGGTAATTCTTTGTTTAACTTTTTGAGGAACCAAAAAGATAACATGTAAAGTACTAAAAATAGTAATAATAAAAATCTCCCTGGACCATGGACCATGATGTCAAGATACCACATTTCCTTATTCTATATTAGAAAACCTTTTTTTTTTTTTTTTTCCCCTTTAGAGTCAGGTAGAATTAGGTTTAAATCTTAGCCCTCAACTAACTAGCTGTAACCTTGAGTAAGTTATTTAACCTTTCTTAGCCTATTTTTGACCTAGAGTATAAAGATAACTAATTGCAGTAAGCATTCACTGAGATGGTATTACACAGAAAATGCTTTTTAAAACACAGTGCCTAGCCTAAGGTAATCCACATATACTGTAATGATTATTTTAGGATAATACGTGGTCGCCAAAGCCTGATTGCTATTCATTGCCTCAAGGAGATGGCTGTGTACTTTGGTCATACCAAAGAGGTGAATGACCCAAAAAGAAATATCTTAAACTTTGTTGTTTCGCCTTGGCCATAGGTGTTTTGCAATTTTACTTTTAGATTAATATATTGTCTGTTATTCTTAAAATTTGTAGCATCTCCATATTCAGAGGTGGTAGGATCTGTTGCAGAGAAGTGACTTTATTTTTTTTTTTTTTTTAAACTTCCATTTGATCACTGAGTGCTTCATCTACGAACCACTTCCGGCTCTACTCACCTGACTCAGAGAGGTCAGAAGATTGCTAATGACTTGCCTTATCTCAGTGCGTAGGGATTTAATGAAACTGTTTACTGAATTAGTAGGTACTTAAACAAAAAATTTTTTTTCTAATTCTTTTTTTTTATAAAGATTTTATTTATTTATTGGACAAAGAGATCACAAGTAGACAGAGAGGCAGGCAGAGAGAGGGGGAAGCAGGCTCCCTGCTGAGCAGAGCGTCCGATGCGGGGCTCGATCCCAGGACCCTGGGATCATGACCCGAGCCAAAGGCAGAGACCTTAACCCACTGAGCCACCCAGGCACCCCTTTTTTTCTAATTCTTAAATTAGATTTTTATTAAAAAAAACTTGAATCTCCTGTGAACAGATCATTCAGAGATTATGACTGGTAATATTTTGATAGATGCTTTTTAAAACCCATGTGCTGTTTACGTACTGTTTTTAAAAGTATTCTATAATACTGCTAGAGGTATTTCGCACTTACTATTTCGGAACAGTTTTCCAAGGCATGAAATAGTTTTCTGCTACTTAAAATTGAATTATTATTATATTTTATGGATAGAGCATAATTTACCCATTTTCCTAGTGGACATTCATGTTGTTTCTGGTGTTTTTACTGTTATAAACATTGCTGTGATGAGCATCTTTGTAGCAGAATCTTTGGGCATATCCGTGATAATTAGTTTGGGCTAAATTCTTAGATAAATGTGGGCTTTTTTGGATCAGAGGGGTTATATATATTTTAAAACTTTAGATCCGTTCGGCACTTGGTAGGTACCCACTGCTCTGTGTCGCATCCCCCCACCCCGCAACTGCGGTCTTCATGTCCCCATTCTCAATTGCATTTGCTTTGGTTACACAGGGCACCGCTTCAATTTCTACGATTGATGTTTGTGACTGTATGTGTCTTTCCCTTAAAACCTCCCATCCTGGAGCTCTGTGCAGTGCAACGTAGGAAGCAGTTTTGCATTCAGCCGGGTGGTCGGGTTTGGACCTGGCCCTGCCTCTCCCTGCCCAGTCCGGCAGGCACCTTCGCCTGCACAGCATTTCAGGGCGCTCAGCCCCGCTCTGAGTCCGTGTGTTTCTCCAGTCTTGTTCGGAGTAGCCAGACTGCTTTGGTACCGCTTATTTGCCTGGTGCTCCCGTGGGGCTTCTTTTCTCTGGCCACTCTAGACTATTGAGGGATGACGGATAAGAATGCTCTTCTGTTTCTTCGCTGGGTGATAGTACTGAGATCCAGTCACAAGGCTTCTTGGCAAATCCGGAGGGATCAAGCACTTGTCAGGAACATCTGTCACTCGTAGCGGTGGCCAGCTCGATGACGAATCCTTACATTGACTCTGCCTCCCTGTTTGGTTCCCCATGCCCTTCATTCCTGCTCCCTGGGATCACATCCCAAATAAACTACCTGCCTAGGAACCTTTGTCTCTCCCTCTCCTTTCACTGGAACCCAGGCCAAGGCATTTCGTGAACACGGACAGGTTGCTTTTCTTTGACAGTTTTCTCATGTGTGAGTTTGGAGAGGGTAGCTTCTACCTCACATCATTCGTTCACCAAATGCGTTCACACACCATGAGGTGCCAGGTGTGTTCTGGGCATGGGGGTGTAGCAGAGCAAGACGAACAGGAACCCTGCCTTCACAGAGTCCGCATTGTGGTACAGCACACGGACAAAGAAGTAAGCAAACGAGAACTCCAAGTAGTGATGAAAAATGCTATAAAGTAAATGAAACAGCACGTTGTGCTCCGGAGCAATAATGTCGTGAGAGGAAGCCGGTCTGAGGAGATGCGGTTTGAAATGGGGACTGAATGGTGAGGATCAGCTGGACGTGGAGAGAACATTTGGGGCAGAGGGAGTAGCAGGTGGGAAGGTCCTGAGGTATGCGTACCTGGAGCAGGGCAGTACCCCAACATGCTGTGCGAAGTGCCTTGCTGAGTAAGTGCTCAGTACATGTTGGATAGGATTTGATGGAGGAGGTAGCCTGTCATTCGCTGCCCAGCAGTAAGTGGCCAGGTTTGCCTCATGACTTGATAAAAATTGCTTTGTGGAATAAGCAGATAAGTGTACAGGCTGTGAGTAGAGTTATGTGGCATATTTTTCTTTATTGATATGACAAAGTACATTGATTTGATTTGCATTCCTTGTATAAACTTCACTTGATTATGATGTTTTATCCTTTTTCTGTGTAGCTGGATTCAGTTTGTGAACATTTTCTTTTCTTTTTTAAGAATTTTGCATCCCTGGGGCGCCTGGGTGGCTCAGCTGGTTGAGTGACTGCCTTCGGCTCAGGTCATGGTCCTGGAGTCCCGGGATCGAGTCCCGCATCAGGCTCCCTGCTCTGGGGGTAGTCTGCTTCTCCCTCTGACCTCTCCCCTTTCGTTCTCTCTCTCTCTCTCTGTCTCAATTAAATAGAATAAATCTTTAAAAAAAAAAAAAGAATTTTGCATCCCTGTTCCTAAGAAATATTGGTCTGTTATTTTAATGCCTTTGTCTAGTTTTGGTATCAGTGTAACGTTGGCTTCATAAAATGAATTAGCAAGTGTTCTCTTCTTTGTGGTGGAAGAGTTTTTGTGGAATTGGTACTCTTTTCCCTTTGAATACTTGGTAGAATTCTTCCGTGAAGCCATTAGGCCTAGAGTTTTCTTTGTTGGAAGACTTTTAACTAAGAAATTCAGTTTCTTCATTTCTGTAAGACTATTTAAGATACCCATTTCTTTTTGAGTGACCTTTGATTGTATCTTTCAAGGAATTTTGTTTTGTCTAAGTTGTCAAATTAAGGGATAAAATGTTATTTTTAATATTCCCTTATCCTTTCAAAAATTATTTGTGATTAAAAAGTGCATATATAAAATTTACCATTTTAACCATTTTTAAAGTGTACAATCCTCTGGCATTAAGTACATTGTACAATGTCGTCCAACTCCTTATTATCCTATGATGTCTGTGGGATCTATAGTGATGCCCCCCTCCTTCCTTCCTGATACTGGACTTGTGTCTTCTTTCTTTTCTGATCAGTCCTTCTAGAAGTGTATCAATTTCATTCATCTTCTCGAAGAATCAGCTTTTAGTTTTATTGATTTTTCTCTATTGTATTTTGTTTTTTCTATTTCATTGGTTTCTGCCCACATGTTATTTCTT
Organism: Nasua narica; assembly: GCA_028533885.1. Taxonomy (NCBI): domain Eukaryota; kingdom Metazoa; phylum Chordata; class Mammalia; order Carnivora; family Procyonidae; genus Nasua; species Nasua narica. Next base: position 10,137,589 of record CM052810.1, on the reverse strand, counting down.
TTAATCTGCTTGCTTAGGGTTTAATTCTTTTTCTATTTTTTTTTTAAAGTTTGTCTCCTACATCATCATTTGAGATCTTTCTCTTCCTATATAAGCATTTAATTCTATAAATTTTCCTCTAAGCACTGCTTTATTGTTAGGCCACAAATTTTACTTAGTTGTACTTTCACTTTTCACTGTCTTTAATTTTCCTTGTCACTCCCTGTTTGACCTAGATCTTATTTTAGAAGTGCGTTGTTTAGGGATGCCTGGGTGGCTCAGTTGGTTAAGCATCGGACTGCAGCCCAGGTCTCATGATCTCAGGGTCCCGGGGATCCAACCCTCTGCTCCTCCCCCCCACTCATTTTCTCTCCTTTTCTCTTTCTCTCTCTCTCAAATAAATAAAATCTTAAAAAAGAAGCATGTTGCTTAATTTTCAAATTTTGGAGGGATTTTCTATCCATCTTTCTGTTTTCTACTTTAATTCTTATATAGTCAGGGAACATACCTTGTATGATTTTAATTTCTTTGTATTTATTGAGATATGGTTTATGCCCCAGAATATGATCTTTCTTGGGGAATGTTCTATATACCCTTGAAAAAAAATTTAATTTGCTATTTTTGGGTGGAGTGTTCTATAAAAGTTTATCAGGTCAAAGTGATGGATGTTGTTTCTCAAGTTTTACGTATTTTCACTGATTGCCCTAACAGCGTATCACAGACTGCCTGGCTTAAACAACAGAGATGTATATTCTCACAGGTCAGGAGGCTGGGAGTCCAAGATGAAGGTGTTGACAAATTTTTCCTGAGGCCTCCTTCCTTGGCTTGTAGGTGGCTCTCTCCCTGTGTATTCATATGGTCTTTTCCATGTGTGCATCGCTGGTTTCTCTTCTTATATGGACAGATTGGGTTAGGTCCCTACCTTTATGACTTCACTTGACTTTCCCTGTTTAAAGCCTCCATTTCCACATATAATCACATTGAGGGTTGGGGCGCATGAATTTTGGGGGAACACAGTTCAATCCATAACACTGATTTTCTATCCACTTACATTATTGATTACTGACAGGAGTGCTGAAGTACCCAACGGTATTTGTGGATTTATTTGTTTCTCTTTTTAGTTCTGTCATTTTTGCTTCGTGTATTTTGAAGTTCTTTCTCAGCTTTCAAATACTGTGATTCACTTTGTGCCTCTCCATGTTTTATTATGAACATTTCAAACATGCTTAAAGTTGAAAGAATGATACCGTGAACATCATATACTTACCACTGAGATTCTACAATTACATTTTCTTATATTTGCTGTATCACATATCCATCCCTCTATTTATTTCATCAATCCTTTTTTCTTTTTATTAAGTAGGCTCCACACCCAGTGTGGAGGGTGTGGAGGCTTTAATTCATGACCCTGGCTTTAACTCATGACCTGAGATCAAGACCTGAGCTGAGATCAGGAGTTGGATGCTCAACCCACTGAGCCACCCAGGTGTCCCAATAGATCTTATTTTTTGATGCATTTCAAAAAATTTGTAGCCAATTTATCTCTAAACACTTAAGTATGCATATTATTAATGAGAATTTAATAATTATAATTGCTTAAGTTCCTTTTTTTTTGCAGTAAAATTTTCATTTAGTGACATGTACAGATCATGAGTTGATCAGTATATCTTGCTGTCCATAGTAAAACTGTATACTTATCCTGAGGTGTGAGACTTACTGGACATTGGTATATTGTTGCTTTCTGTATGGACTTTGGAGATCTGACTTTTGCTCATCTTAAGAAGAGGACTTAAAAGAAAAAAAAGGAGGACTTAATTGTAGAGTTTGCCAATTTAAGTGATCAGATCTGTATTTTTAGGGGTTTGCTTAGGCCTGGATGGAATTAAAATTATTGTATAAATAGGACCAGTTATTCATTCAGTAATTATTTTATTTCTTTTTGGTCTTGATTTTTAATTGTGGTAAAATACACATAACATAAAATCGACATCTCAACCATTCTTAAGTCTGTAGCATTAAGTACCTTCAAACTGTTGTGCATCTATCTCTAGAACTCTTTTCATCTTGCAAAACTGAAACTGTGTACCCACTGAACAGCTCCCTATCCCTCCCTCCCCCATCCCCTGGCCACCACCATTCTACTTCCTGTCTCTGTGAGTGTGACTACTTAGGGACTTCATGTAAGTGGAATCACATGGCATTTATCTTTTTGTGTCTGGCTTATTTCACTCGGATAATGTCTGAAAGGTGTGTCCATATTGTACCTTGTGCCAGAATTTCCTTCCTTTTTAAGATGGGATACTATTCCACTGTAAGCGTATTCCACATTTTGTGTACCCAGCCATCCAGGGATGGACCCCGGGGCGGCTTCCGCCAGTATTTACCGAGCACCTCTCATACAGCCATCACCTTTCATGGAACACATGCTTACTGAGAGCCGTAGCGGGGCCGGATCTGTTCTCAAGCACGGGAGACTGCTGCTGGGAGCGTCCCAGATGGGGTTGCTGCCTTCAAGAAGCGATACACGAAGAAACATAGTTCTTGATTCTGAATTGGATTTTTCACATTTTTCACATTTAGTGCATTTTTCACATTTTTACATTTAGTGTTTCTAAAATTGGGTGTCTTTCCTTTATAATTGATAACATCTTAGAATTTTAAAAGGCAGTGTTTCTCGTTTAGTGACACCTAAAATAATGGTGTGTCTTACAGTCATTCTGAATCATGGATTCGATGAGTCACTATTTAATAAGGCAGTTGTTGATAAGTGCTATGAAAAAAAGGAATCCAAAGTTAGTTACATGGGGTAGTCACAAATAAGGTGACATTTGAGCAAAGCACATGTTCAGTTCGGTTGATTCTTTTTTCTCAGAGCAGGACTTGCTCCCTGAAAGATGCAGGGTGCTGGTTCATGTGCTGGTGTGAGCTCTGCCTCCCTGTGGACTGCTAGCAGTTTGTGGGCTGGTTACTTTGACTAGCAGGGGAGAGGGCAGAGCCCTGACAAGTGGGATAGGGATGGGGGTTGGGAGTATTTTGCAAGATGGGCCCGGATCTTGTATGCATGGGAAGGGCAAGGGTGATGGATTTTCCATCTTAGTAACTGGCAGCAGTGTTTCCAGTTTTGCCCAGAACAAAAACTTTGGAGTCATCTTTGACTTTTCCTTTTGCCCATACTTTACACCCTGTCAGCCCGCAAATTCTGCCTGCTCTGCCTTCAGAGCGCATCCCAATTCTGAGCACTCCGACCACCCCACCTAAACCGCCGTGGGCCAGGCCATCTTCATCTCTCATCAGGATTATCATGATGACCTCCTAACGGGTCTCCTTTCTTCTAGACGTGCCTTCCTGTAATCTCTTCTCAATGTAGCAAGCCAAGTGATCCTTTGAAAACACGTCTGATCATGTTATTCCTCTCCTTAGATCCCCCCAAAGCATCCCGTCACTTTTTATAGGAAAGGTTAATGTCCATGTTTGCCTACAGGGCTCTGCTCCGTCCGCCCCTCCACTCCTCTGACCTTCTATCCCACCTGTCTGCCCTGTGCTTCGTCTTCACTGCCTCTGGCGGTCTGGCTGCTTCCGAATCCTATTGAGCATGTTCTTGTCTCAGAGCATTTGTACTTGCTCTTTCCTCTGCCGGAAGTACAGTTGCCCAGCTGTCTGCAGGGCCCATTTCTCAGGTCCCTTCCCAAGTCGTACTGTATCAGAAGGGCCTTCCAGTCGCCCTATGTAAAATAGTACCCCTCTTTCCCACCAGCCCTGTGTTTCCCCGTAAATCAGGATAGCTTAGGTCATGCTGCACTAGCAAACAGCTGCAAAGTATTGGGGGCCTAAAACGACAAGATTTGTTTCTCACTGAAGGTAGTTGCCAGTCCCCTGGGAGGTCTACTCCGCACATCCTTCACCTCTGGGATCCCCTCGCCTAGCTACCACCGTGAGCACTGCCAGAGGGAAACGCCACCCACTGCTCTTCAGGTATCTCCACGGAAGTGACATCTGTCACACTGACTTGGCCAAAGCAAGTCGTGTTGTCTCACCTAACTTCAGCTAGGGGTGGGTATGAGTGGCTCAGCAATCGTGTCTTGTGTCTGGAAAGAGAACAGGGACTCCCTGGTGGCTAGCATAACTACACTTTTTATCCTGCTTAATTTTTCTATAGCATTTGTTTCCCTCTGCCACAATACATATTTACCTGGTTTTGTGTATTTTCTTTTCTCTCCTGTCTCGACCACAAAGGAGTGGGGCTTTGTCCATCATCAGTGCTGTACCTCAGGGGCATGGGATAATGTGTGACCTGTCAGAAGTACTTACTAATTTTAGGGGATGATGGAGAATAACCCAAGCAAAGCATTCGCTCCTTCGCTTGGCGACACGTAAGCCAAGCTGGGAGTGTGGAGCAGGGAGGTTGGAGGAGAGAGGAGGAGATAGTGTGGAATGAGAAGTGGGAGAAAAGCAGTGAAATTGCTGGTCGGTGGGGAGGGTCCATTGAGATTTGAGACCATGAACCTGCAGGGAGATCTTGCAGTTCAGCCCTGTGATTGCTTCCCAGAGCTGGCAGGGCAGAGGCAGGAATGAACATTGGGGCTCATTTCACAAGGCGAGGTGGAAGCCCGGGTTGAAGAAGGAAACGGGATCGTCGCTGCCCCTTGAGGGTGCAGCTGCGGCACCCCCGCGCCGTCTTCCACCCTGTCAGAGAGAATGCAGGAGCTCGCCTGTCCTGAAGGACGCCCTTCCTCCCAGCTGGTGTAAGTGGTGGCAGGAGGCGTCTCCTGTAGGCATCCTTTCTTTGTTTGCTTCTCATACACTCTTGAGGTAGCCTCTCTTGCCTTCGTTTTACAGGTGAGCAAAACAAAAGCTTCAGGCTAGAACTTGGGTTGGTCAAGCTCACAGCCCCGGTGCTCTCCCGTACTTCTGAGGTGCTAGGCCACGAGGAGCCTCTTAGTTTTCAGATTCCCTGGAGCCTTGGTTGCATCTGGGTCATGAAGACAGTGTGCAACCACCTTACTAGTGGTTCCAATTTAGATGTTTGCAAGACCTTACCAGAAAGGAAGCAGTTGTTCTATTTTTATGTACTTAAAACGGGTGCAATAACCACATTATCAACTGTAACTAGTGAATTCACTCCCAGGGAATTTCTTATGAATGCAATTAAAATGTACTTCACACGATCTGAGAATGTTGCCATTGGTGATTCTTTCCTGTGGTCTTACCTGTTGACAATCTGAACATTTCGTATGTGCAAGGAACTGCGCAGGGCTCTACGGCCGCTACAGAGAAGAGAAGGCAGGTGCCCCCCCCTCAGGTATGTTCAGTGTGGTCAGGAAGGCACAAGAAGTATGAAACCCTGACTATTTCAATGGTACCTGGAAGCAGGGGTGCAGAGTGGGGCCAAAGCCCTGAGGCTAAAATGCTTCACTGAGACTGATGGAGGGAAGTGGAAATTGAGTTGGAACTTGAAGGCTGCATGAGACTTCGACAAGGTTCTCCAGTGGAACGCTGACCCAGGCCCCAGGGGTAGCCCTGGCAGATCTCGGCAAGCCGCCGCAGGCAGCACAGCTAGCACTTTTAACTGCTTTTTTAGTTTTTTGAAAAAATGTTTGTGTGTGAATCTCATACGTGCCCAGGAACTAACTGATCAGTTTGGTAGAAAACCTAGTCCTCTGTCTGTTTCTTCAACTTTGGTGACCATTTCTGAAAAGTATTCTGCGAAAGTTACTGGCTACAAACTTGATTTGGTCTCATGAGAGCCAAATGACCATGAACCCTGCCAGCAAGTTCCACTTGTTTTCCAGCGCCCTTTGATCACTTACCTCTGCCGGTAGAGGTTTTGAAGATACACATTAATACGAATTAAATTCCAGAGTTTGTGAACGTTGTCTTCATTCTACTACAAAGGAAGTGAATTCTCTTGCTTTTCACCCACGTGGTTTTTTAAATCTTAGAATCAGTCATTCTGAAAGAAGTTTTCTTTTTCCCTCTAGATAAGGCACCTCTGTCCAAGGGTCTTCTGCTGGTGCCCAGTGCCCTGTCCCTTTTGCTAGCCCTCCTCCTGCCGCACTGTCAGAGGTTCTTCGTGTATGACCTCCAAGCGGTCAAGGACGACTTCCAGGTGAGCTCCGCTTCATGGGCCTTTGCAAGGATGGGCTATTTTCTGCTGTTCTTCCAGCTTTATTTCCTGCTCTTCTTCGTCCCTCAAAGCCTCTAAATTTTTAAGAAATATTATTTATTTTGAATGCTCCATCAGCCAGTGAATTTTCTAGTTGTATTTATTAATATTTGCAGGAAAGCCAGTTATAACGAAGCAGTTGCAGTATTTCCCTTTACTAGTACGCACATCTCACATTCACTTCTTACGGAAATGCAGTTTACAACTTCAAAAGAAAGGCAATGTTAAATCTGTTTTAATTATGATTAGTATGCATTCTTAACGTTTTTAAAAGCAATTTTGTGCTTAACATTTCTAAACTTTCTATTCTAAATCTGAGTATTGATTACATGATCTGAGTTCTTCCAGCACTAACAGATTGTGAATCTATGAATTACTTTTATAGTGGCAGTTCTATCAACTAGGAAATTTCCCTTGGGTTTTTATTTCTGGAAAGAGCAGAACTCTGTGGCTTTTGAGATTTATGGGCTAATCTCTTCGAAGATGCTGGTGCTGGGTCTTGGCTGTGAGTTGGAGCATAAAAAGGATGTTCTGGCACCAGTTCCAGCGTGGAGGCTTTCCCCACACCCCCAGGCCATTCTTGGGGACCAGCTGGGTATTCTACAATTCAAGTAAATCCCAACGCCGTCTACCTGGAGACAGCGTCGGACCCCACAGGTGAAGGCTGCAGTCCCACAAGGCTGCCCGCCCCGCCCCCACACTAGTTGCAAAGCCCAGGTTACTACCTACGCTTCTGACCACCTGGCAGCAGAAGAGAGAGAACCACGCTTTCCCCGTCGGGCATGAGGTGCCGGTTGCAAGTCCAAGTTGTTCCTAGTACTTACGATTGACTGGCTTTAAATCAGAGCTTCCCATGACCCCCTCCTTAGGTTTGATGAGTTTTCTAGAGTGATTTTCAGAACTGAGAGAAACATTTTAGCTACTGGATGACCTGTTTATCATCAAAGGATGGGATGAAGGACACAGATGAATGTCCAGATGGAAGAGGGGCATTGGGCAAGGAATGGAGGGGAGGACACAGAACTTCCGTGGTCTCCCTGAGGTGCCTCGGGCCCCCAGCCTGGGAGCCCTCTGGACCCTGTTCCTTTGGGTGTTAATAGAGGCTTCATGAAATCGTTGGTCATTGGCAGCTGATCCAACCTCCAGCCCCTCCCTGTTCCCCCTCGGGGAGGTGAGAGGGTGGGACTGAAAGTTCCAAACCTCTAATCCCAAGGTTGGTTCCCCTGGCAGCCAGCCCTCATTCTTATATGCACCTGAAAGTCACACATTGACATAAAACAGACACCTTCCTGGCTTTCATCAGTTTTGGAATTCAAAGGATTTTAAGAACTCTGTACCAGAAATGAGTGAAAACCAAATCTTTATTTCTTATTATAAGTCACACTATCACAGGATATTAGTACAAATTATGATATATAACCTGCTACCTTTTCTTTGCTAAATACTTGATTAGCCATTTTAAGCATAATACTCTATTTCTGGAACACTGACATCTCTCCTTCACAGTGATGTAATTAATGCCATTGCCATTGCTCATGTTGGCTTTATCAAGTTCCTCGGAAAGGCTCTCAGTTATTTATCCAAATTACAGCTTTCTGTTAGAATAGAATATTGCTTCCACCTTATTTCAGTAGCTATAATGCACTTCTTCTGGATCCTAGCTGCACATTAGAATCACCTGAATAAACTAAACACATAAACACACACACACACACACACACACACACACACACACACACACACACGTTGATCCCAAGACCTCACCTTAGACCAGATGAGTTGCAATCTAGGCCTCAACATTGGTGTATTTAAAAAAAAAAAACAACAACAAACCCAGGAGATTCTAGTATGTGGCCAGCCCTGAGAACCGCTGCTGTGAGGGAACATAAGGACCCTTTGGCCCCAAGTTGGTACCTTTCCCATTTGGGGGGTTAGTTTGGTTTAGCTGGCCAGATAGGCAAGAGTCCCCTTCTAATGCCCTGCTTTATGGGTACCTGTGCTATAAAGGTGGGGACCTGCCTACATGGGGGAGTTTTCCTTTTTTGTGTACGTCATTAATTTATTAAATTTGGTATTAAAATTCAGCAGTATTTTTTTTCAATTAAGCAGTATTAAGTCAATGTAATTTGCTAAGGCAGAAATCTGAACAAATTCTACTCATTATTCTTTTTTAAATCCCCATTTAGATTTGGAGGTTGATATGTGGAAGAATAATTTGCCTTGATTTGAAAGATACTTTCTGCAGTAGTCTGCTTATTTATAATTTTAGGATATTTGAAAGAAGATATGGAAGCAGAAAATTTGCAGTAAGTTTTTATGTATTTTCCTTTTGCTGCTTAGGTTATGGAAAAAAGTATTTTTGTTTTCTTATTTTTAAATACTTTTATTTTGCTAAGCTTAGTGTTATTAACACTTTATCTTTTTTTTTTAAGATTTTATTTATTTATTTGACAGAGAGAGAGAAATCACAAGTAGGCAGAGAGGCAGGCAGAGAGAGAGGGGGAAACAGGCTCCCCGCTGAGCAGAGAGCCTGATGTGGGGCTCGATCCCAGGACCCTGAGATCATGACCTGAGCTGAAGGCAGAGGCTTTAACCCACTGAGCCACTCAGGCACCCCAACACTTTATCTTTAATTACATGATCTTCTATCTGACCTGAAGCATGGATATTAGCCAAAGAAAAATTTTAAATTTAAGCCACTTGTATAATACAATGATGATGATAATGGTAATAGAAAATATCACGTGTGAGTGGCTAATAGAAATTTTTACTAGGATTTTTACTTCAATAAAATTTTAATCACTTATTTTGCTTAATGGTTTGTGTGTTACTTGTTAAAAATAAATCATGCTATAAATGTCTTTTTTTTTTTACCATACTTAGAAATTATGAAAATGTTAATGCATTTGACCAATATGGCTTTACTCCCCCATTTTGAAAACTCTATGCTAATAAAAACAAATTAAAAAAAAATGTACCTGAGCTGCTTCTAATTAAATAAATGTTAGTTTATTTTTCAAAGACTCCTTTCCATAATGTTCTTCCTGTTTTATCTTTAGTCCTTTTTGCTGGGTTCCTGGGTTTTGTCGGCCTTGGTCGACTTCATCCTCGTAGAGGCCGTGTGGTATTTCTTTGGAATCGCTGCAGCCGGGAATCTGCCTTCTGGATTGTAAGTAGCTCTCAAAGATTAGCTTAATGATTACTTAAATCTGATTTAAGTTATTGTACATGAAAGTCAGTATAAGAATATTTTAAACTCTAGATGTAGTAAAATTGATTTTATGGGTAAAAAAAAAATCTGATGTATACTTAGTCACATTTTCATTATGTTCTTGAAACAGAATCAGTATTACACTCATTCTTTTTTTCAACTTCGGAATCCCATATTTTAGAGAATTTTTAATGAATGTCCTGTTCTGGTCCAGAAGATAGAATTAATTTTGTATTTTTATGGTGAAATTTTGTCTGTACTTTTATGAACTAATTAAACAAAATTTAGATTAGATTTGGAAACCAATTTATCTGAAGTTATGATGTTTTTAAAATTGGTATTGTTTAGAAACTTCTGCCAAAAATAAAACAGTTTATAACTTTATAGCCAGCTTGCAGTGGCCAACCTGTGTGTGTGTGTGTGTGTGTGTGTGTGTGTGCTTTTGTATTGTGTTGATCTTCTTTAAAAACAAAACAAAGCATATTAGTTTACTGGTTTACTGGTATCTAAAAGTAGAGTAGTTAGCACATATAAATGACCTTAAAGCATCTTGGAATTAAGTATCTGTGAGATGAAATACTATGAAATACAGATATCAGGTAATTAAAATTCTGTGAATACTAACTTCTGCCTTATTTTAATTTAGCCTTGTGTTTTTAAATGCATTGGGACTGAATGTATCTTAATTCCCTTTGGATTCATTTTGGATCTCTACATTAAAAATATAGTTAGTGATGTAATAGCCTTCACACTTGTTAATATTTACACTGTAGTCTTTATGGGATTTACTTAATTATAGTTGTACTCATTAATTGAGTGTTGACGATTAGGTTTTTAAAAATCTGTGATTCTGAGTGATATCTGGATAGGGACAGATAAATTTGTGTCATAACTGTTATGTAATTTTTGTTGAGTTCTATGGGTTATAATTATAATTAGATGGGGAGCAGTTTAAGTTGACTCTTCTCCTGTTGTGGAAAATAGTGTAGTCATCAGGAATGATTCATGTTGATTCAGAAGAGAAGCAGCATTACTAAATCATTAGTTTTCTCCAAACATTTCTCATCCAGGCTAATTCTTTTTGGTTCTCTATAAGGCCTCCTGAGATATGGAAGTGTATTGAAAGACAGTATGAATGTTAATTGAGCCATCACCTGAATGAGAACATATTTCTCTTTCCTTTTCAAATCATGAAACATTACCAATGGCTTTTTAGAGTCCTGAAGCTTTCTCAAACATAGACTTCTTGGAACATAAATCTTATTTCAATGAACTCTGCATCTTTCATTAGATGGTAGTAAAGGTTCAGAAATTCAAGAGAGGAAACTACTCTTTTTTAGTCAGTGTGCTTTATAATTTGCAGTATTCTTCACTTAACATCTTGTTACCCTTTTTCTTTTGCCACCAATGCCAAATTTATTTGCACTCTCTACAATCCTTCATTTCTATTTAAATCTCTCTCTCTCTTTTCTTTTTTACCTCACTATTGTTAAAACTTGTCTATAAATGTCACCAGCAACCGACTAATTTTTTAAGCCACCGGCTTATTTTCAGTTGTTTTATTTGACCTTTCAGTAGCTCATAAATGCTTTGAGCTCCCATTATTTCACGAACTAACCTGCTCCCTTGAGCCCCAGCACCCTGCTCTCTCCTCGTGCTTGTAGATCTTACATACTGTGTGCCGCTCCTTCCTCAGGCTCACTCTGGGCTTTCTCTGGGCTTCCTTGTCCACTCCCATGACTTCAGCTACAGTTATCATCTTTTGTTTGTTTCCCAGCTCTCTATTTCCAGCCCGTATTACTCTCCTGATCGTGCTAGAGCCATATTCCCTAGTGACGTCTAAGACTCAGAGAAAATGTCTCTTGTTCTGAGCTCTCATCTCTGCTGGTCTTCTCTTTTGCTGGGCTCCCATCTCCGCTAATGGCATTTCCATCTACCTGGTCATCCAGGTTTTCCCTTTTCTCATCCGTGGACTAGGGCACCGGGTCCTGTTAATTTGAAGTCCTGTGTAAATCATTCATTCACCCCATCTTCTCTACTCTTGCTGTCAGGTCAGTCTAAACTCTAAGATGTTACTTATTTATTTGACAGAGAGAAAGAGAGAGAGAGCGAGAGCTAGCGCACAAACGGGGGGAGGGGCACAGGGAGAGGGAGAAGCAGACTCTCCGCTGAGCAAGGAGCCTGGCCCTGGGCTCAGTCCCAGGACCCTGAGATCATGACCTGAGCCGAAGGCGGACACGTACCCGACTGAGCCACCCAGGCGCCCCTAAACTCTGATCTTTTCCTCCCTACATTGTTCCAGTAATTCTCTAACTAGTCTTCCTACCCACTTCAAAGCGTCCCATGCAATGTGGTTAGAAGTTACTCTTCCAAAATGCAAGTTCAGCCATGCCAGTCATCCTTTTAAAATCTTTTAAATCCTCATTTCCTTCAAAGTAAAATCAGACTCCAAGATGGCAGCAAAGCAATCTGGCATAGCGGACTTGCAGAGGCTTGGCCATCAGAACTACCAGATTTGAGATTCCAGCTCTCACACGTTATTACTTGTGTATCATCTTGTGCAAGTCACTTCAAGTTCCCTTCCTGAGCTCAGTTTATGGTTGACCCCGATATGTAGATCGAGGGTCAGTACTCTGTACTTCCCAGGCAGTGGAAAGAATTAGTGAGCCCTTTCGCGCAGCCATCCTGGCAGTGACAACCCCAGCTCCTCATATTGGTTTTCTTCTTTCCCTTCAGAGCCCTCATAATCTGGCCCCAGTCCAGTGTTTCAAGCCACTCCCTCGGCGATTCGGCTTTCCTAACACCCCATGTATTTGTATTCTCATGCCTACTTGGTTTTCTTTCTGTACCCTGTCACCCTTTGGAGGAGTAATTGCCCTTTTCTGTGCATTCCAGCACGTTTATTAAGCTCCCTAGCATTTATTACATTGTCATTGTCATTATTACCTGGGCTTTCCATGCCATCCTTCTGGCTGTTTGAGGGAGAACTAGTTGTACTTTCTGTGCTGTCGTGTTGCAGGGATAGCCTTGATTGCAGGGTGGCCCCGGAAGACTGTAACGTAAGGTCTTTGAACCCTAGGCCGGTTCATTTCGTCTCTAGTGTCCTGCATAGAAATTATACGTAGCATCTGATAGATTCTCAAGACTGTTATTTGAAATTCAGAGAATGTAACCATTGCGTTTTGAAAGTTAGGATAACTCCATTAAAAGCTATCTATTTTAGGTGCTTCTAGACATCCGTGCCTATCACACAACTGTCATTAAATACCTATTATTTTTTAGTTGTTAGTATTTACATATGGATGTTATATTGTTTTTCAGAACCAAAACGCTCCAGAATAAGTGGAATTTTGAGTTTTCATACATCATATTAAAATGTATCTGATTACAGCTTAATAAAATTATTTTTAATTGTGCTTTAGATTTAATCTATAGTTTTACTGTGAGAACCATAACATATATTTTCACTTTGTGTCAATAAAGTTTTTTGTTGTGTTTTGTGCTCCCAAATTAAGTTCTTCTCACCAAAAGCTGTTGCAGAGAACTTGCCATTTAATAAATTATGCAAAGGGCTCCTGGCTGGCTCAGTCAGTGGCGTGTGCAACTCTTGATCTCAGGGTTGTGAGTTCAAGCCCCATGCTGGCTGTATTTAAATATAAAATCTTTTAAAAATAAAAATAATGAAATAATAAAGTACATAAGAGTAAATTAGACAGTATAGTTGAGAGTAGGCTGTGACTGTATATACAGACCATAAATCTATATCAAATATAGTTGTTTCCTATGTTTCAGAAATAATTATTTGTTTAAAAGATATTTGCTAAAGTATCTTGCTCACTTGATTATTCAAACTAAAAACTTCAAATAGTTTTCTCTTTGTGGAGAAACCAAATCTCTACCACCTTGATGCCTTTATCTTATGTAGGTCTGAGAATGTTTATGTTCAGTGAACTTGTTTGCTTTTTATTATTGAAAATTGGTGGTTGACATAACAGGAACTTGGTTTCTAGCCCTGGTTCTTCAACTGAGCAAGTCACATAACCTCTTTGGACTTTAGTTCCTTTGTATACAAAACAGACAAGTTGGGCTAGAAGATAATCTAAGGGATCGTCTAGTATTAAAACACTATTTTATGATTAGGCTCCTTCATGTTAATCTTTTCTTTTTTTTCTAAGAATATGAATTTTACCCATGTTAATTAGAAATCCATTTCTAACTAATGCATTTATTTGATTCTTAGTCCCATTAGGAGGTGATCATGTTTAGAGTAATGAAAGTGATTTAGCAGAGAGGATGTTATGGTAGACTAATTAGCGTACTTCCATAATATTTAGAATAATATGTGCTTTACAGATTATAGTTTACTTTCTTTTCTTCTTAAATGGGGAAGTTAGTTAGTTTGTTACTTCATTAGGGGAAATTAAATGGCAGGGCTAGGGTAAGAATCCAAGGTCCCTGACTAGTGCTGTTATACTGTAATGTACGGCCTAGGGAAGAAATCATCTTCTCGTAACGGGATGTTTAATCAATAAGCAGAGCAAACTGTTTATATTGGAGAAATATATTTTACCCAACAGCAGAAACTTCATGTCAGAGGAATGAACTTGGGTTATTGGGCAGGAATAGGGTCTCGGATTAGGTCTCTTGCTTTGGTTGTAAGTAGAGTCTGGTGCACGGTAGGCTCTTAGTAAGTGTTTATTGAATGACTATAGTCTGTTTCCAAAAAAAAAAATGAATTTAGAGTTGGGGAAGGCTAATGGAGATGGCCTTTGCAGGCCCCTTGAGGTGATGGCTCCTGCTAATTTTGGTTGGTAGCAAGTAACAGTGATGGGTTGAAAATAGTTGTTGGTGTAGGAATCTTGGAAGTTTGGTGTTTAGATCACAAAATATTATAAGATTTAGACTGCCAATCCTGAGTGTAAATTAAACCAAAGGAAACTTTGGTTTTGGTTTAATTAAATTGTAATTTAAATTATTTCAAACAATAAGTGGATTTTTTTTTTTTTTGCCTACTGACTTGATTGATGTCGACTCACTTGCACATAGAGTTAAATCCAAAGAGTTATCAACTATGTATTTAGATATGGCTTGATTGTGAAATACAAATTGCATATTTTTCTCTCAGTGACTCACAAATATGTTTTATACAAGTTTTGAAAATAAAAATAATGAATTCATTAGAATACTTAAGAATATTTAATTATGTTGTCACACAATAAGATCCCACAAAAATATTTTTGTTTTTTTTCAGGAGAGAAGGGACGTGGTAATATCGTACAGAATATCCCCTGACCTTAGGGTAGTTAGTAAAGTGAATATAAAGAAACTAAAGACAAAACCCTTCTTATCATTTGAGAGGCAGGGCAGGGGGTCGTAAGGGGTGGGGAAGAGAAATGAAATAAGATGGAATGGGGAAGGAGACAAACTATAAGAGACTCCGAAACTCACGAAACAAACTAAGGGTGGCTGGGAGGTGGGGTGGGTATGGTTATGGACATTGGGGAGGTATGTGCAAATGCTGTGAAATGTGTAAGCCTGATGATTCACAGACATGTACCCTGGGGCAAATAATACATTATATGTTAATAAAAATTTTTTTAAAATAAAAATTAAAAAAAAAAACCCTTCTTATCATTCAAAGCATTTCACTGTTTATGTTGCTTAGTGACCGTAAACTACCTGAGCGGAAGCTTTTTCTGCGCACGCTCCGAAGGTAATTGCGGTAGAGCATGACGCTGATGACTCGAGCCTGAAATTGTTTTGAAACAATGTAGTAGAGGATCACATCCAGACAGGTGCTGAGGTTCATGAGGAAGGTGGTAAAGGCCCCCCAGGGACTGTAACTGTTCTCATCGCCTTCCAGCATCAGTAAAGCAAAACAGATGTGGAAAGGCATAAAGCAGATGATCACCTGCACCATGAGTGTGATGATGATTCTTATAGACTTCTCCTTGACTTTTGGTTTCAGCTTCGATGTCTTCCCGTGAAGGAGACTATGAATGATGACCAAGTAGCACCCAATCATGATGAACAAGGGAATCAAGAAAAAAAATATCAGTCGAGTGAAGTTTAACATGTTGATAGCTTTTAGGTGGATGATGTCGGCAATCTTCAGGCAGGTCGGGGGTGTGGAGGCTCTATCTGGGTCTTCATAGAGCAGCAGAAGTGGGACGGTAGTTGTTAGGGTCATTATCCAGACTCCCACGCATGCTAGCACGGCTTTGCCTGTGTTTTTAAGTTCTTTGGCATATTTTGGCTGCACAATGGCCATGTATCTGTCGGCACTAATTAAAGCAAGAAGCCATAGAGCAATACTTGGATAAAACACCGTGAGAGCCCCAAGAATCTGGCAGAAGTACTCTCCAAATGGCCATTCCCCTTTTGCATAATAAAACATCCGAAAGGGTAAGCTCATTATAAATATTAAGTCCAATAATGCTACATTCATCATATAGATGGTTACAGTGGTTCTCTTCTTGGTCGTACAACTAAAAACCCATAAGGCAGTGGCATTAACAAATAATCCGATTGTGAAGATACAGCTGTAGAAGACAAGGGCTGCGATCTTGTATTCTTCTGGGTGTGAATCGTTCGAAGGGCTAGGTTGAGCTGGACTGTGAGGAGTGGTCATCTTACAGTTTGTTGGGGGAGTGGCACTTAGAAGCTGCAAAATAGGAGAATAGGAGAAATAAAACCCTTTGTTGAAAAATAAATGCTTAACACTCTCATACTTGACTAGGCATGTCAGTGGATTTTAATTGTAATAGTATTTTATGCTGTAGAGTCAACATATGTGTGTCTTAGTATTTATTAAGAAATACATTTCCTAGATATTATTACTAATTTGCGCTAACCTATTAAGATGGTCTGGTGTGTAATAAAGCGCTGGCAAATTTATTCATTTTTTTCTCTTTGCTCACTCCTTTTTCATCTAAAGAATAACCTTTTTTAAAAATGATTTTTCTTGTAGTGTGGAATTGGGCAGCAGTTATTCTTATAATAAACACCCTTTGTTTGGGACTAATTGGGAGAAGGCCATTCTGAATTTCGAATCTTACAAAGTAGTTTGCTACTTTTTTATCATCATTACTCTGCTTAAATATTTTATAACTCAGGTTAGTAGTGTCCAAAAAATGAATTTTTTACTCATTAAATATAGTTTTAATATTTAAAATGTGTATTAGAAAACTGATAAAGGAACCACATAACTGGTTAATTCACAGTAATTCTCATTTGAGAGTAAGAACTTTTCCTTTTGCCTACTATATCCCCACTGCTTCTTGAGTCCATAGGAGTTCTCAGTGAGTAAATGTTTGCTGAATTGGTAGGTGAGTGAAGGAGGGACCCACAGCACCTACTCTGGTTTGTCAATGAATACTTGCTTGGTTAGTTATTAAACCTATCTATTTTTAAGTGGAAGCACTTCCTCCTAGTATTATGTTCTTTCTCAATTACCATAGGTCTAGAAACCGCAGTGCGTTGTGCCATGGTCCACAGATGAAGAACTTGACTCTTAGAGCAATAGATGAGCTAGTTTTTAATGCATAGTTGAAGTGCCTAACACTGTCTTCCAGATGGAGTTTACTAGCGTCCTAGAAGTAGATGTCACTGGTATGCACAGAAGGCAACACCTTGAGAAAAGGACATTGCTAGTTTAGTAACTCTCATGCCTTCACTCTACCTAGAGAAACTAAAGTATTATTTGTCAAATTAAATATCAAAAAGGAATATCAAAGACAAGTAGTTATTAATCAGAAGTCACTCAGTAACTTTAGGTGTATGCAGAAACTAATTCCCATCATCAAAAAAAACAGTGTCCATTTCTAATGGAAAGGAGTTTAGTTGTGATTGTGAACATCATTGACTCTCCTCAGAGTGAAACTTCCATCACCCAGGATGCAACGTCAACAACAGTGATTTTAAAAATAAACTCCCTTACAAAGAGATGGAATCTTGTGGTAGCCCCTTGAAACATGGAGGTGTAAGAAAAGTTTCCTTCAGAAATGTCACTTGGCAGAGTGGGCTGTCTCTAATTCAGCCCTGAGTCGCTCTTTAGTGCGAACTGTGATGGTGACTAGCAGCAGTCTGGTTAGTGGCATCATGGGCTGTTGGTAGTTTAAAATGAATTTGAGCAAAAAAATAAAAAGAAAATGAATTTGAGCAGTTGCTGTGAACAAACACAAGTTAAGAGTTTGTTTTTCCATTTCCTCCCCCTCTCCCTTTTTTCTTTCCTTCTTGACTACAGCTAGTTTGCCAAGTATCTAAGTTAGATATGATTTTGGGTTAGAATTCTATATATTAATAGCCTGTATTAATTAAAATTTCCAAATATTGGTGTGACTAGAATTTTAATTCCTATCAAATGAGAAAACTACTATGTAGAAAAATTAAATCTCCAGTATTATACAAAGGAGAATAATTTTGGAGGCTTGACTCTTTAAATTTTCACTGAATTTTTAAATAGTAGCAGTTGTAATGTAAATGAAATTTTGTACTTTTTTTCTTTTGATATTGTTTCTGGACTCCCCCCATCCTTATCTCTGAATTTTGTCACATAAATTTCATAGTTACAAATCCTTTTTGAATAAATCTTTAACCCCCCATTGGGCTCAAGCTGCTTTTATGTCACCAACACTTGTATTTATTTACTTAAGGTTGAAAAAAATACGTGTGATGCCTGTTTTTAAAGGCATTACCAGACAGGTTGTGCTGTTGTACACACAAATACATTTTTGGATAATTATTAAAAAGTGATTGGCTTTCAAGTCAGCGTTTTAAAAACTTTAGATGCAGTAACTATAGTCTTTTTTTTAAAGATTTATTTATTTGGGGGGAGCAGGGGAGGGGCAGAGGGAGAAGGAGAGAGAATATCTCCAGCAGACTATGTGTGATGTGGGGCTTGATCTCAAGACCCTGAGATCATGACCTGAGCTGAAATCAAGAGTCGGACGCTTAACTAACTGAGCCAGCCAGGGTCCCCATAGTCTTTTTTTTTTTTTTTTTTTAAGGCATGTAAGTACATCTTGTGAAACCGTGTAATTGGAACCAAGTGACAAAGACTCCTAAATATGCTTCTGATTTATCATAGCAGCATTTTCCTTAAGTTGAAAAAAATTACATATACTGTTAATGTAAAACAATGTTGAAAATAAATTTAAAAATCACATTAATAGTGCAGGAAGATGACACCATAACCCAATCAAGCAATCAATTTGCCGACATAGTGTCAGTAATGTATTATTAAAAGAAATTATTTTGAAACTTGGTAAGTATAGCACTACTCTTTTTTTCTGTCACATACAAAATTTTTACAATATTATTGACCACTTTTCCCATGCGGGACTTTCCATCCCCATGCCTTACTTGTAACTGGAAGTTTGTACCTCCTAAGTACAGCATTACGCGGTGATACTCTGTGATGAAATTAAGTAAATGCTACTTACCTCCTGTCCGTCAAAAGGCTGTGTTAGAGAGGAACATTTTTCTTCACATCCAGTTACGTAAAAGAGATATCTTGTGTTAAAATAGCTCTTTCTAAAAATGGTGTATTTAAGGAATGCAGTATTTCTTTTGTTTTAGGCTCTTTTCCTTTAAGAGTTGTTTCAGATGGACTACTTGGCAGAGGAGGTGGTCCTCATTCGGCCGCAGTTGCTGCTTTGTCTCTTTCAGGAAGTGCTCTCTGAAATACGGCTTTTTCAACTTATGACTTTAGCCTGGATGTGGTTTCTCTCACAAATGATTTGTTTATGAAGTCACAATTAGCATAGACTCCTCTTGAAATGAGGGCATATAGTTAAGAGAATCAAACAAAAAGAGGAAAATGTACTCAGGTCGTTTACTTTGGTGCTTAAAAGAAGAATGAGACCTGATGTTGACTAGGATGGGATTCATAGTATAACTTCTTCACTTTTTAAGCTGTGTGACTTAGCCTAGTTACTTAACCCCGATGGGTCTCTGTTCCTACTTAGTCTCTACACAGTTAAGATAGAAATAATACTCATCTGATAGGATTGTGAGGCCTCGAAACCAGAAAAATCCCACGTACTTATTAACATGGCGCCAGGCACTTCGTACTAATTTAGGTACTCCTAAACACAGTTAACCCTTTACCGCAGAGTTCCTGAAATCATAAAATACCCACTTTTATTGTTAAGATAGTTCTAAGTGATTAAAATTGGAATCCTAGGTTATTTGCTTCTGTCTTGCATGTGCATTCATGCACTTTGGTTTGCCTTTTTTTTTTTTTCAAGAGAGAGGAGTGAGTGTGAGGTGGGCGAGAAAGGGGCAGAAGGAGAACGAGAGAGAATCTCAAGCAGACCCCCCCTTGAGCACAAGGTTCATCTCATGACCTTGAGATCATGACCCGAGTGGAAATCAAGAGTGAGATGCTTAACCGACTTGAGCCACCCAGGCACCCCTACTTTATTTTTTAATCCCCAATGCACTCAATCCCTTTTCTGTCACACGGAAGTCTAGAAATAATCCCTTTGGTGTGAACATCTCTGCAAATTGTTATGAAAGGACTGGAATTATTCAGTGGAATAATTTGCATTTTGGGAGTATTTTAACCTCAGAAGGGAAGTGGAACCAATGGAAAAGGAAGTGAGTAACCCCAGTCATCGCCTGCCTCACTACATTAAATTTTTTACTTTCTCTTTTCTTAAAAAAAAATATAAAAATTGTCTCATTTGCTTGTCTTAAAATTTTACTTATCTTTATTTTTGATGATGCATGATTTGTCAACTTTTTAAGGTTACATGAACTTAACTATTTGCTTTTTGAATTTAAGACAACTTGAGGGCTCATGTTCTTTTTGTCCTCAGATTAAAAACCACAGTGAGTCTGTGACTTATAAAAGTTATTTAAATTCTTGCCTTTGGGGATTAAGTACTTTTTTTGTTTAGATTTTATTTATTTATTTGACAGAGAGAGAGAGATCACAAGTAGGCAGAGAGGCAGGCAGAGAGAGAGGGGGAAGCAGGCTCCCTGCCGAGCAGAGAGCCCGATGTGGGGCTCGATCCCAGGACCCTGAGATCACGACCCGAGCCAAAGGCAGAGGCTTTAACCCACTGAACCACCCAGGCGCCCCGGGATTAAGTACTTTTGATTGTGATAACCTGCCATCATCATAGTAATGGATTTTAGAAGCAATGACAGCAACCTAAGCAGCTCCTTCTTGTGTCCATGGGGATGCAAGGCCCAGGAGGGCCAGTCACTTGCTGAGGAACTCAGACTCCCCCCCCCCCCGCCCCCACCCCAGGTCCTCCCTTTTCCACCCTGGCTGCTGGAATCAGCTTGTTACGAGGTGATTGCATTGGCGATTTCACCAGGCAGGACTCATTCATGGCTCAGTTACATTCATCGCGTTTTATGCATGGATTTAAGCTTCACGTGCAGTTCAGGAGTTTGCTATTTCAGCTGGAGTAGGAACCCCTTATCTGCAGATCCAGTCTGTCTTTTTTTTTTTTTTTTAATTTTTTTTATTTTAATTGAAACAGAGAGAGAGAGAATGAAAGGGGAGAGGTCAGAGGGAGAAGCAGGCTCCTCTCAGAGCAGGGAGCCCGATGCGGGACTCGATCCTGGGACTCCAGGATCACGACCTGAGCCGAAGGCAGTCGCTCAACCAACTGAGCCACCCAGGCGCGCCCAGTCTTTCTATTGCCTTAATCTCATAGACCCTGTCACAAGTTTGGGGTTTTTTTTTTTCATTAAGTATTGATTAATGCTCCCTTTGCTACTAAAATCAACCGGCACAGTGATGGCATGTAGCTCATTAGGGTGTGAGTCCTTGACGGTATACAGGGAAATTGGTTTTTTCCGGCTTGCCAGTCTTGCAGAGAGAGACTCGGAGGCCAGCTTGAGGGTAGATCAGCTCTCGTTTCCCACTTCCTCTGTGGGCCCTTCTGCATTTGCTCTTGCCTGCCTTCCGTGTGCTGTCCCACCAACTGTAACATCTCTTGGCTTGGCCAGCGGCTGTGTGTCCTGAAGTCAGTCTTACTTCTGGTGCCACCCTTTCCAGGAAATGTTCTCTGGCCTCTGGAACCGGGTTGGTTATTCACCCCCGTCAGGTTCCTTGGCACTTGGTATTTGTTCCTGTGGCGACCTGTGTTTGTATTATTATTGAATATGTGCTTCCCTTGTAGCCTCCACTCGATTCAAGTTTCTTGGGATCGGCCTGTGTGTGTGTGTGTGTGTGTGTGTGTGTGTGTGTAGCAACCATTTAATAAATATTGGTGGAATGTGTGACTGAAATGCCGGTGAAGAAGTGGAGGGTTGAGGGAGTCGTGGGTGGATTGTTGAGCCAAGTGACAGCGTCAGGGACGCTTTGACCCACCTACGGGAGGGGACCTGCCAATCACCAGGCCAACGAGGAGTTTCAGGCTCAGGGCGGTGACCCTCCTCTCCTCTCCATGACCGCTCTGGTACTTCGCACCGTTCCCTGTGTCCCTGGTCCTCCACAACACGTTTATGTTGGTTGTAAAAAAGAATGACAGGAAAATTCCCCCAAACCATTTGGCAGCAAGTAAACAATGGATCAAGAAGTAAACTCTTACTGTGTCCAGTTTGCTTCTTTAATACTTGAGCTTAATGAAATTTTTATTCGGGTAGAAGAACTTCCCTCATTCTAGGACTTTTCATGCCGCTGTACTTTCCTCACTTATTTTGGAATATGAGTGAAAGAGAAATTTGTCACCTTGCAGAAGAGGGATTTCACATATCCCGGGGCCTTCACTTCCCTTCGCTTTGTGAAATGATCTGTTTTCCTTCCATTCTTGAATTCTGGTTTAGATGTCAGTGAATTTTTATTTTAGCACTTGAGCCCAGTTTTTGGGTGAATATAGTTTAGTCAGGCCAATTTCATAATTCTTAGGAAGGATGTCGTTAATAGATTTATACAGTAAGTCCCAGTTATATTTGTCTACACCACAGCTAGAATTATATTTCCCGTTCTTAACATGTTTCTCTTTATCATTGCATGCGCACGGGGCGGGGATCTTATTCTAATTCCTTACCCCAGCATTTTGGGGAAGGGATCACTGTCCTTTGTTTTTCCCAGTGAGGGTGGCCATCAACACAGAAGGCTGGAGTGGTTGGTAGACAGCCCGCCTGTCCCCAAGAAGAGGGTTGTGAGGGAAGTGAGGAGCGCCGCGAACCGGGCTGCAGTAGGGGTGGAGTCTTACTATTTGGTGACCCTAACGGTTTCCCACTTTGAGGTTATGGAATCTTTGTGGCCCTACCCCTCTCTCTGTCAAGCTTGTATCTAAACGGACTGCTCTGTTTTGTGTGCGTGTGTGTGTGTGTGTGTGTGTGTGTCCTTTGTTTTTAATGAGGGAGCCATATTGAATAGTGTTTTCTGGATAAAGAAGATTGAGGTACTCTTTGTCTAAATCTGTTTTTACAAAAAGTGTCAACACCTTAGAGCTATAATCCTTCAGCCAAGTTGATACGACCCTCCTTTTCACTTGATTTCCTTAATCGTATTATAAATTTAGCAATTCTGAAATTCCTTTTCCTTGGCAATTTTTGTACAGTTGAAAAACTTTACAAGCATATAGACAATCAAGCAGTTACTTAACTCACAGCAAACAAATTGAACCTAGATAACCAAAGTGATCTATAATTCTAGTTAAAATAGATCTAAATCAGCAATGGAAGTAGAGTTCCTTAAAGATATGAAAGATTCTCTCACTTAGAGGATTTTAGCAGAAGGCTGCTACCTAACAGTGAAATTAGTCCTGGACCCACTGAAATCCTACGGGACCCCAGGCCAGGAGTTAGCAGTGTGACCTTGCACTAATCGACCAGAGATCCAGAGTCCCGAGGACAGCTGATTGAGCAGAACTCTCTGGTTACTGTGAGGTACATGGTGGCCTTCTATGGACTCTGGTCCTATAGTTAAAGGAAATAGCATATTCCAACAACTGGAAATTCTTGTGCATTGCTGGTGGGAGCCTTTTTTTTTTTTTAAGATTTTTTTTATTTATTAGAGAGATAGAGAGAGATCACAAGTAGGCAGAGAGGCAGGCAGAGAGAGAGAGGGGGAAGCAGGCACCCTGCTGAGCAGAGAGCCCGATGCGGGGCTCGATCCCAGGACCCTGAGATCATGACCCGAGCCGAAGGCAGAGGCTTTAACCCACTGAGCCACCCAGGCGCCCCCGCTGGTGGGTGTCTTAATTTTGGAGAATAGTTGGTTACTAAGTAGTAAAATGAAAATATATCTACCCTGTGACTCCAGTTCCATTCCGAGGTAGAAATGGATGCTCCTGTGTATCAGGAAACATAGATAAGAATGTGCACAGTAACATCATTTCTGGTAGCTCTAGAACAATCCACATGTTCAGCTGTAGAATGGATAAATCGGTCGTTGTGCAGACACACAGGTGAATGCTTTTCGCAACCAGACTGAATCCCGTAGCAGGCACGTGCCACAACATGGGTGAATCTCGGGTATACAGTGGTTGGTGAAAAAAGCCAGACGTGAAGGACTGTATATTGTATGATTTCATTTGTATGAATTTCAAAAAGTAGACCAAATTGAAATCAGATGTTGAGGGATTCATGCTTAGGTGTTGAAACTCTTTGGAGGGTTGTGGGAGCATACGGTAATAAGGAGGGCATTCCAGAGGGCTTCTAGGATGCTGGCAAGTTCTAGTCGTTGACCTAAGTGCTTAGAACTCTAGTGTTTATTTTGTGATCATTCATTAAGCTGTATATTTTTGTTTTGTCCTTGTATCTGTAAGGGTGTCAGTAGAAAACAGATTTTAAAGTGACTCAAGGAGGACTTATTCGTAAGGGCCTCGTGACACAAGAATGGAACCTTGTGAGGAAAGGGGAAACTGGCAGGACTCTTGTCTCGCAGTGACCCCTGCCCCTTCGGCACGAAGAGATCCAGGGCAGGAGAGGTTACCAGAACGTGGAGGTAGGGAAACCTGCCTGGAGAAGATTGGTGACGTTCTGTCGAGAGAACCTTGCAAGAGAGAACCAGGGGAGTGAGACTCCCAGCCTCGGGCTTCTCTCTGCTCAGGTCTGCTCGGAGGCCCCCACCAGCAGAACACAGTGGAAGGTGGGGGCCCGGAGCCTTGCCAGGCAATCTCTACCCTCAGCTTCTTGGACAGAGCAGGGCGGAGAAGGGAAAAGAAGCAAATGGATTTCCCAGCATGCTGCACTTTTTAGTATGTATGTTACATTTCATATTCAAAAAGGTTTTTTGTGGGGCGCCTGGGTGGCTCAGTTGGTTAAGCAACTGCCTTAGGCTCAGGTCATGATCCCGGAGTCCTGGGATCGAGTCCCACATCAGGCTTGCAGCTCCACGGGAAGTCTGCTTCTCCCTCTGACCTTCTCCCCTCTCATGCTGTCTCTCACTGTCTCTATCTCAAATAAATAAATAAAATCTTAAAAAAAAATGTTAAAAAAAAAAGGTTTTTTGTGTTTTTTTTTTTTTTTAAACTTGTGCTTTGAGTTGGCAGCACAAGTTTAGTTGAGTGTCTCTGCCTCTTGGAAACTGTTTCTACGAGTAATTTTTTTTAAACACCTTGTCTTGGTTCTTACCTGTGAATCATCCCATTCCTTAGAGCTTATATAAATAAAGTTCATGTTTTTAGACACCAAGATACTAGTTCTCTTTTTCTCTCTCCTGCCTGAAATGTCCCCTTTTTTCCTTTGTGGCACATTTAAATTTTTCCTGGGAATTTTCAGACTGGGAATGGTTAGTGTGGGAGCTCTGCCTCTGCCACTTATTAATTTGCTGAGTTAGCTAAAAAAAACTCCCTGTGATCATCATTCGCCCCAAGTGGAAGAAAGGGGAAGTTGGATAAGGCTTTCTGGAAAGGCGTCCCACCTTCGGCACCGCACAGCTCTTGAGGCGCTCTTCCCCCTGCGGTGAATATTTTCTTTGTCTCCCTCAGAATTTTTGTGGGCTCCCAGGTGAGAGACGTGGGCCAGAACCTGGGGCCCTGTGCCCTCATGTCACTGCACAGAAACCTCCCTGTGTCGAGGATGCTTTTGGGGAAACCTCGTCCCAGAGAGGCCTGAACGTGGGTGCCCGTGGCTGGGTCCCCTCCAAAGTAAAGCCCCCAGAGCCCTGGGGTTTGCGCGTGTCTGGCCTTCACCTTCCGCCCACGTCTTGGGTGGTGGTGGTGGTCTTTAGTGCATGTGCGTATACCATATTTTCCATTTATCTCTAAGTCAACTTTCCTCCTCTTATCAGATTTGATTTTGTTCATTCTTTACGCGGTGATCCATTTCTAGTGGCTTGTTCGGCGGTCCCAGCTCGCTTATTTGCCTGTCTTCTTTGACCGTCGTCCTGTAACCGGTCCTTTTCTGTGCGGGCAGCAGGTGTGGCTGTGAGAACACGCCAGGTCCAGGCTGCCCTCTGTCAGTCACTTGGTCCCCCACCCTCTCCCGGGAGACCTGTCGTTCTTGGTGGCGGAGAAGCTCATGGAGATGTTCTAATCAGCCTGCAGAGGAAGACACAGAGATGGTGCGGGCTGTTTGTTTCCTTGGTAATAAAACCGCACTGATTTCTCGGTTACTCAGAAGAGCTTTTTGCCAGAACTCTCCCTTTTATGCTTAAAGAATTAATGTGGTCCCAGTGACAAGTCAGTTGAATTTTTGTAGTGATGCTATCTTCTTATGGCTTATGCTTTTCTTGTGGATATTCCTTTTTTTTTTTTTTTTAATTTTAAATAGGCTCCACACCCAATGTGGGGCTCAGACTCACAGCCCCGAGATCAAGGGTCACATGCTCTAC
>CM052810.1:10081843-10111386 GCA_028533885.1 Nasua narica | reverse complement strand
TGTGCCGGAGAAGTTCAGAACATTTATTTTTGTAGGAGAACCTGCAGGAAGTAGTATAGATTGCTCATGTGTGTCATCTCATCATCCCCTTCCCGCTCCCCCCCCCCAGTGACATTTCAAGGCTGCAGTGACATAAACACTGTGCTTTTACTGCCACCTAGAGATGATCAGATGGTTTGGGAGCTCTTGATCTTCACCCTTACCTGATCCGAAGTCTTGTTGAGATTGAAATAGAATTTTTATTTTTTGTTTATTTTTGAAATAAAAAATTTAAAAAAACTATTAATTGGTAGAATGTAATAAAAATACTTTAATGTTAATTTCGAAGTATTTCTGTATTCAGTAGTATTTGGTAATAGAACATGTCCTCATTCCTCTAATAAAATATTTTGACTTATAGACCATATCTGTCTGCATTGCATGTTATCTTTTTTAGGGACCATTTTCCTCTGTAGGACATTGTATCCCTGGGCTAGGGCCGTGAGAAGATTCCATTTTAAATGTTATTTGTGCCTGACATTCTGTTAAGAGTTAAACGTAAAGGTGACCTTGGAACAAATTTGATGTGGTTTTCAAATATTTTGGGGTGCCTGGGTGGCTCAGTAGTCGAGTGTCTGCCTTCGGCTCGGGTCATGATCTTGGGGTCCTGGGATGGCGGGAAGCCTGCTTCTCCCTCTCCTGCTCCCCCTGCTTGTGTTCCCTCTCTCGCTATTTCTCCCTCTGTCAAATAATCTATAAAAAAATAAAATAAAATGTTCTAATTGTGGGAAAACGTGTTTACTGTCTTAACCATTTTTTAGAAAGATCTTATTTATTTGAGAGAGAGACAGAGATAGCAAGAGAGAGAGCACGAGTGGGGAGGAGAGGGAGGAGCAGGCTCAACACGGGGCTCGATCCCAGGACAGCAGGATCATGACCTGAGCCAGAGGCAGACGCTTAGCCAGCTGAGCCACCCAGGCACCTCTGTCTTAACCGCTTTTAAGTCTATAGTTCAGCAGTGTCAAGTACATTCACCTTGTTGAGCACAAGAACTTCTTTCCTCCTCCCAAACTGAAACTCTGAACTCATTCAACAGCCAGCTCCCGTCCCTCCCCCAGCCCTTGGCAGCCGCCTTTCTACCTTCTGGATACCTCACTTGGGTGGAATCATACAGTGTTTGTCCCTTGGGTCTGGCTCATTTCACTGAGCATCATGTCCTCAGGGTTCATCCCTGTTGGAGCAGGTGTCTGAGTTTCCTTCCTTTTTAGGGCTGACTGTCCACTTGTATGAATCTGCCGCATTTCGTTTAGCCGTTCTTCTGTTGATGGGCACTTGGGTTGCTTCCAGCTTTTGGCCCTGAGGACTAATGCCGCTGTGAACACGGTATATAACTGTCTCTTCGAGACCCGGCTTTCAATTCTTTTGGCTGTATACCCGGAGTCAAATGGCTGGGCCATGTGGTAATTCTATTTTTAGTTTTTATGGAACCACCACGCCGTTTTCTCCAATGGCTACACCACTTTACATTTCCACCAGGGATGCACGAGGCTACAAATTTCTCCACGCTTGTCAACACTTGGTATTTTGTTTTGGTTTGACAAGAGCAGTTCTGATGGGTGTGAGGTGGTATCTCATTGTGCTTTTGATTTCCATTTCCTTGATGCTGAGTGATGTTGAACATCTTTTCATGTGCTCATTGGCCGTTCGTGTATCTTCTTTGGAGAAATGTCTATTCACGTCCTTTGTTTTTTAATCAGGTTGTTCTTTGTTGAGTTGTAGAAGTTCTTTATATTTTTCTAAATAATAATCCCTTATTAGTGTATGATTTGCAAATATTTCCTCTTATTACATAGGTTGCCTTTTTACTGAGCGTGCCCTGTGGTGTACAAAAATTTTTTTGGCTTCGTTTTATCATATATCATGCTCTCATGGTAAGGATGAATTGAAAAGCTTTAAATTGTTAAATGTTAGGATATATTTTCCTAAGTAAAATCCACATGTTTTTAAAGGACCTTTCCCAGTCATTTAATCTGAAGAGTACCTCTAGTGCTCCCCATCTTTCCTCCATCCAGGAGGGTGTAAAATAGGGTAGGCGGAAACAAGCTCTGCTGTAGAATTGGCTGACTTCAGAGCCTTCCACTTGCAGGTGCTTTTTTCTTAGGCTCTGAAAATCGTCTGTCTCTATTATTACAACAATATGAAAGTGAAGAATAGGATTTACCCTCCTATAGTGTTTTTGTTCTCTGCTCATCCTGATTGATATTTATCAGTGATTTCTTTTAAAATGTAGCATGTCTGCCCATCATATTTTCAAATTAGAAAAGCTGGGAAGATATTTTAGTAGTGGTAGAAGCTAAGTTTTGTGTGTGTGTGTGTGTATTTAAAGATTTATTTACTTATTTGAGAGAAAGGGCACACTCGCACGAATGGAGGGAGGGGCAGAGGGAGAGAGAATCTCAGGCACACCCCCTACTGAGCACGGGGCCCTGCAAAGGGCTCGATCCCACAACCCCGAGATCCTGACCTGAGCTTGAGGTCGTGACCTGAGCTGAAACCAAGCATCATTCTCAGCAGATTGAGCCACCAGGTGCCCCTGGCTAAGCTTTTGGGACAAAGAAGCCCTGAGTGCCGTGGCTCGAGAACACAGACGTCTGTCCCTCTTGGTAACACCCAGTTACCACTGACATGCTCATAGACGCCATACGTGGTCTTCCGGGGCAGCAGGTGCGTTTTAGGTGGTCCTGGTCAGCTTCGGGATGGGGCGAGGACGCAGACCTGCACGTGAAGAACGGTTGAGAGAGCGGTGTTTATCCTAGGGAGGGGAAGAGAGGGCAGAACAGGCTTCAGTTGCTGAATGGACTGCTTTAGGAATGGGGAGTTCAAAACTGGGGGTGGAGCATGGCCAAGGCTGAATGAAGACGACAGGGAGATGCTACCGGAAGTTATCGGACTTGGTAAGGAGTGACTCTTAGGCACTGACGATCTCAAGGCAGAGTGATAGCCTCGGGAGATGCTGAAGTGCGGACACTGAAGATACTCAAGCAGTGGCTGAAAGCAGGGGACAGGGCTGTTGTCTAGAATTCCACGCGCTGAGCAGGTGGCAGGAACCGAGCCCCTGTGAAAGCCCTTTAAACCCTGAGCACCTCTGATGCTGGGTTCTTCTGTGCTGTGAGACTCACTACACACACTAACTACACACACACACACACACACAGGAATAGTCATTTAAAAAGAAAGAAATCCTGCCATTTGTGACCATATGGATGGACATCGAGGGCATGGCTAAGCGAGAGAATTCAGAGAAAGATACTGTATGATCTCACTCAATAATGTGAAGTTTTATTTTAGTTTATTTTTTTTTAAGATTTTATTAGAGAGAGAGTGAGAAAGAGAGAACAAGCAGGGGGAATGGCAAACAGAGAGAGGGAGAAGCAGGCTCTGACTGAGCAGGGAGCCCGACATGGGGTTCGATCCCATGACCCTGGGATCATGACTTGAGCCAAAAACAGATGCTTAATGGTCGGAGCCACCCAGGCGCCCCAGTAATACGAAATTTTAAACCAAACCAGCCAAACTGAGCTGATATAAGATACAGAGAATAGATTGGTGGTTGCCAGAAGCAGGGTTGATGGGGCGGGAGAAATGGGTGAAGGGGGTCAAAAGATACAAATTTTCAGTTATACAAAAAACTCCTGGTGATGTAATGTACGCTGTAATGAATAGCTAATATTATATTGCAGTACTCACCTTGGTAGCACATGTATAAAAATTGGAAGGATACAGAGATTAGCATGATCTCTGTTCAAGGATGACATGCAAATTCATGAAGCATTAAGAAAAAAACCGTATCTCATGTTTGAAAGTTGCTAAGAAAGGGGGCACCTGGGTGGCTCAGTGGGTTAAAGCCTCTGCCTTCAGCTCGGGTCATGGTCTCAGGGTCCTGGGATCGAGCCCCGCATCGGGCTCTCTGCTCAGCTGGGAGCCTGCTTCCCCATCTCTCTGCCTGCCTCTCTGCCTACTTGTGATCTCTCTCTGTCAAATAAATAAAATCTTTTTAAAAAAAAAAAAAGTTGCTAAGAAAGGAGATCTTAAAATTCTCATAATAAAATTCTCACATGAAAGAAAATTTTCAGAGCACCTGGGTGGCTCAGTGGGTTAAGGCCTCTGCCTTCAGCTCAGGTCATGATCTCAGGGTCCTGGGTTGGAGCCCTGCATCAGGTGCTCTGCTCAGCAGGGAGCCTGCTTCCCCCTCTCTCTCTGCCTGCCTCTCTGCCTACTTGTGATCTCTCTCTCTCTGTCAAATAAATAAAATCTTAAAAAAAAAATTGGGGGGGCACCTGGGTGGCTCAGTTGAGCATCTGACACTTGGTTTTATTTATTTATTTATTATTTTTTTAAGATTTTATTTATTTATTTGGCAGAGAGAGTGAGAGACAGCACAAGCAGAGGGAGCAGCAGAGGCAGAGGAAGAAGCAGCTCCCCGCTGAGCAGGGAGTCTGATATGGGGACTCCATCCCAGGACCATGAGATCGTGACCTGACCTAAAAGCAGCCGCTTAACTGACTGAGCCACCCAGGTGCCACCCAACTCTTGATTTTAGCTGTGGTCATGATCTCAGGGTCATGAGACTGAGCCCCACATCTGACTTTACACTCAGTGGGAAGTCTGCTTGAGATTCTCTCCCTCTCCCTCTCCCCATCCTTCTGCTATCTCTGTCTTTCAAAAAAAAAAAAAAAATCCTAAAAAAAGGGAAAGAAAATTTTGTAACTAAATACGGTGATGGATATTAACTAGTCTTAGCATGGCGATCATTTTGTAATACATAACAAGGACATAATTCAATGCAATATAGAGTTATTACAGTATTGAAGTTAACTATAAAATGAAGAGGTACTGTTATTTTTCTATATAATCTAAATGATTGATTTTGCTTTCTTATGAGCAAAGAGTATTTAAAAATTTTCAAGAATATACACTTCCAGAAATAATTTAAAGATAGTTAAAGAGGAATAGAATGAAAGAAATCTTGATGCCATTAAAATAAAGGTAAAATGACAAGACCTAGATAAGGAGTGGGTAGGCTGACATCTTTGAAACAACATTTGTAAAATAAAATGTACAAAATAATTTATATTTTTTATATATTGCAGTTCTTACAGAACTTTGATATGGATTATTTAAGCTTCTGTGTTAAAGCTATTTTTCTGAAAGAGCATAGTCTGCAGTTTTTTTTAATTAAGATTTTTAATTTATTCATTTGAGAGAGAAACCGAGACAGGGAGCACAATCAGGGGAGGATGCAGAGGGAGAGGGAGAAGCAGACTCCCCACTGAGCTGGGAGCCCAACTTGGGGCTTGATCCCGCCACCTGGAGATCATAACCTGAGCCAAAGGCTTTATCCTCTGAGCCATCCAGGCGCCCCACATCTGCAGCTTAACAGGCTTTGCCTGCAGTCACACTATAAACCACTAGATGGCAGCGTGAAGCAGAACTTGTTAATAGAAGCGGTAAGCCTGTTCCGAAGGCTACTTGAATGTTATTAAATGTGGCCCAAACAGTGAAATAGTTTTCTAATCAAATAAATGAGAGAGACATGTTGTAATTGTGCAAACAGCACAGCTTGGATACCCAGTGAGTATTTTTTAGAGCATGTATACTATAGAATTTAAAACCGGTATTGTGTATATGAGCTTATCTTTTCCTAAACTACATGACAAAGTATTTCAAATACCGTAAGTATAGCAATTGTGAAACTCCTGTGATACAAATCTAACAATTTTAGGTTCTGATTATGAGTGGGCTTAATACAGCACAACTCGAATTTTCTAACCAAGCAAGGTGAGGCAGTGTCCTGCTTGGCCCCAGTAGTAACCTTAAGGGAAAAAATATTCTGTGGCATCTGAAAATTATTGGACTAACCAAAGAGAATTATAAGCAGAGATTTTCATCAAAGGGATACAGTAAAATTATTTAGTGATTTGTGTCTCTGAAGTCTTGCACGAGGCACAGGCTATATTTTTATGAGAATGCATGTGCCTGTAAACTATCTGTAAGAAAACAATCGGAACTTAGCAGAGGTGGATGTTATAATCCCATGTTACAGTCAGCAGCTTTTGTCCTCCTAAATAATGTACCTTAGCTAGTTCTTGGGCACAGATGGGGTAGTAGATTTTAATACCTACTTCTAGCATTCCTGTATCAAAAACCATATATAGATATACGTATCAACAATAAGTAGAATATTCTCAAAACTCCTAAACTGAGTAAGCAGGAGACAAGAAGTTGTACTTAGCCACATAGTCATATAGAAATTGGTGTTGTTGGTATGGACACACACATGAGTTCATTCTAAGGAAGGATAAAAATAAGGAACAGGAAGCTGAACCGTGAAAGGTGATTTTTATTATACTATCTGTGTACTTTTAATGATCTACAAAATACACTAATATTTTGTGGTAAATTTTCTTTTGGAAAAATCAGTTTTCATCTTTTGGCGGGCAGGGGGCGGGGAGAAGGAAGAATTTCCACAGTAAGGAAAGGAATACCTTGATACTCCCTTGTATAAAGTAACTACTTAGTAAATGTTTGAGTGTGCACATATCCACGCATGAATGAATGAGAGAATTCTACCACTTAGTTTACAAGAATGATCATCTTTCTCTAATTTCCCCATTTCCGCATTCCACAAGTATTTATTGAGCGCCAAGTTTATGGTAGACTCTGTTCTGGGCTCTAAGCATCCCGAACTGGTCAAAACAGAGACTATTTCTCATTGAATTTGTATTTTAATTGGGGGGTGGAAGGCAGTAAACAAGATAATATGTAGTATGTCAGATGGTCAAAAATAAATAAACCAACTAACTAGCCAGCCAGGACAGGGAATGCCAGGGCGTGAGCGGGGCCGCATGGCCAGGAATGGCCTCAGGGAGCAGGTGACCTTTGAACAGAGCCCCGGAGGAGTCGGGGAGTGGGCCCTGTGGCATTCTGGGGGCAGTATATTTGTGTATTTCAGGCACAGGGAACCGAGGCCAGCAGGAAGGCCCTCGGGGCGGGCGGAGGACTGCCTCAGGCAACTGTGTGGCTGGAAGGGGGGGCAGTTAGTAGGAGATGGAGTCCGGGAGGTAAGAGAGGTCCCAGGGCCTTACAGGCGACGGTACAGACTTGGGTGTTGACTCAGGGGGAGTGGGGATCCACTCCTGATTCTTCTGGAGACGGGGGCACACTGGCCCGTACTGTTGTTTCTGTTATTGTTCCTGTTCCCTTAAGATCGCATGCAGTCATCGTACACATTTATACCTTGTTCTGTCGCTTCTCGGTCTCCAGTGCTCCGGTTCTCCCCCAGGGCAGGCTGCTGCCTCCTGGAGTCGGCGATTTTTGATTGTGAGCTCATTTCCGGTGGCTTTTATCAGCTGTAGGAGCCCTCATGAACGTATCCCTACAGAGGGACTTTGTTTTTCCTACTGCCGAGCCCCCAGGGGTCTTTGTTGTCCTGGACGGGCTTTTATATTATTTTCTTACCTTAGAGTTTCCATACCCTTCCATACCATTAAATCTAGACCACAAATTTAGGTACGATATAGGGCATGGATTTTAACTATTTATTGGAGCGGTTTATTCTTTTTTTGAAGGCCCTTGATGTGAGCTAAATGCCGTCACTGCCCCAGCGGCCTGAATGGAGTATTTTTAGGCTTCTCTGTGAAGTGCGCAGGTCTGTGAGCGGCTGGGCTCAGTCCCGGGTGCTGCTCCTTATGCAGCTGGAGGCCGTGCCCTCCGTCTCTGGGAAGGCCCAACCACCAGCCCCCGACCCGAGGGCCTGGTCTCTAAGTACCTTGGGGGTCGCTGAAGCAGCATATGCTTTGATTTTGGTCTTTGCTCTGGTATTTGGGTTTATTACCGACACTTTTAAACAGATACAGAAGTGGAGAGAAGACTATAATGAATCCGAATTTCAACTTCACCCACCTTCAGCAGTGAACAGCTCACAACCATCTTGTTTTATCTGTATCCTCTCACTTACGTGACTCTAACGGAGTTGTGAGAGCCTGTCTTTGGGATGTAAAGCCAGGAGCGGAGATGAAGGGTCAGAGGGTGTGTGCGCATGTGTGCATATGCCTGCTTGTTTGGTCCCTATTCTGTGCCACTGGTCTATTTATCTGTTCCTGTGCTCCACTCTAATATCTTTAAGTTAGTCTGCTTTTTAGTATATGTTAATATCTAGTAAAACAAACCACTTTTCTGTTCATCTTTAAAAAAAAAAAACCTAACTATTCATGTACTTTTATTCTTCCATGTAAGTTTTACAGTAAGTAATCGGTTATCTTAAAATTTTAGCTGGAAAAAATTTTTTGCCAGAATTTGAGATGACATTTAATTTATACATTGATTTGGGAGAGAACTGATACCTTTGTTTTCTCATTCAAGAACATGAAATAGCTTTGTTTGTAACATCTGTGTTTATTAGACTTAAGCATTTTTTTGGTACAGGTCTTTTGTAATCTTAGATACCATGTAGTTTTTGTTATGTTATAAATGCTGTTGTATTTATTTATTATGTTTCCTAAGTGTAGTTGTTTTATTATTGGAGAAACATTACTAATTTTTATAAGTTGATCTTGCATTTGACAGCCATATTGAACTTTCCTGTTACTGATTCTGTTCATTTTTCTACGTGGCATGATAGCATATGTTTTACTTTACAAGAAACTGCCAAACCATTTTCCAGAGTAGCATTTTGCACTCTGATCAGCAATGTCTGAGAATCCCGTTTACTCTACATCCTCGGGTCGTTTGGCAGTATCCATTAAAAAAAATAGCCAATCCAATGGATACACAGTGGTATCTACTGCTTATTATTTTATTTTTCATTTCCCTAATGACTAAATGATGAGTTAAGCATTTCTCCATATGCTTCTCTGCTGCTGGTATATCTTTACCATCTCTTCCTTCTTCCTGTTTAAATTGGGTTTTTTTCCTTATTACTGAATTGTGAGAGTTCTTTAAATTTTGGATACAAGTTCTTTATCAAATATGTACTCTGCAAATACTTCCTTCCAGTTTGTCCTGTCTTTTTATTTTCTGAGTCGTGATCTTCGAAAGACCATCGGTATAAATCTTGATGAAATCTAATCTATCAGTTCTTTTTTTTTAACAGCTCATGTTTAGTGTTTTCAGTCTAAGAAAATCTTTCCCTAATTCATGGCTACAGAGATTTTATAGTTTTAGGTTTTTCATTTAGGTGTGTGACCCATTTTGAGTTAATTTTTATATATGATATGAATTATGAGTTGAAGGTCATTTTTAATGTATGAATGGTCAATTGTTATAGCCTCTGTTATTGAAGAGAGTATCTTTTTAAATAGAATTACCTTGAAACCTTTGTGAAAAATTACTTGGCCCAGGTACTAATGGGTCTATTTCTGGACTCTGTATTCAGTCTCACTGATATATATATTTCTCCTTTTTCAGTAATGCACTGTCTTGATTATTACAGCTTTCTAAATCTTGAGGTCAGATATTATAAACCTTCAAACATTTTTTTCCCAAAATTGCTTCAGCTATTCTAATTCTTTTGCCTTTTATTATGAATTTTGAAATTTCACTGGGATTACACTGACTTTACACATCAGTTTGAGGAAAATTGGCATTTAAACAATATTGAGTATTCTAATGCACGTGGTATATCTCCATATATTTAGGTCTGTTTTTTTAAAAAATTTCTCTCTTCGGGAATTAGTTTTCAGTTTAAAAATTTTGCACAGGGGCACCTGGGTGACTCAGTGAGTTAAGCCTCCGCCTTCGGCTCGGGTCATGATCTCAGGGTCCTGGGATCAAGCCCCGCATCAGGCTCTCTGCTCAGCGGGGAGCCTGCTTCCCTCTCTCTCTCTGCCTGCCTCTCTGCCTACTTGTGATCTTTTTATGTCAAATAGATAAATAAAATCTTTAAAAATAAAATAAAAATAAATAAAAATTTTGCACATATTTTGCTAGATCCATATCTGAGTATTTCATGGTGTTTGGAATTATGGCAAAAAGTACTTGCATTTTGAAAAAATTTTAGTGATTTTCTAGTATATAGAAATACAGTTGATTTTTTTCCAGTGGGGTTTATTCTAGGAATGCTGATATAATTTAGTTTAAAGAGAACTGTTAGCTTGTATCATGTATTTAGTAGGTCAAAGGCAGCAAAAGTAGTCATTTGACAGTTTAGATATAATCAAATCATGACCATACTTAAAACAAAACCATAACTTTCTATTGCTTTTTAAAAAGATTTTTAAAATTTATTTTGAGAGAGAGAGAGAGCATGGGAGAGGGACAAGCAGGCTCCCCGCTGAGCAGGGACCCCGACATGGGACTTGATCTCAGGGATCCCAAAATCGTGATCTGAGCCGAAGGCAGACATTTCACCGACTGAGCCACCCAGGTGCCCCACTTTCTATTGCTTTTTAATTTAATTTTTTTTAAGTGTGGTAAAAAAATCCTACATAATATTAATGTATCATCTTAACTGTTTTCAGGGGTGCCGGTAACTATATTCATATTGTTGTGTGGCAGCTATCCAGAACTTTTTCATCTTGCAAAACTGACACTGTACTCATTAAACAGTAATTCCCAGGAGCACCTGGCTGGCTCAGTTAGTAGAGCATGTGACTCCATCTCAGGGTCATGAGTTCAAGCCCCACATTGAGCATGGAGCCTACTTAAAAACAAAAAACAAAAAAACCACAACAGTAACTCCTCATTTCCCATTCTTCCTAGCCCTTTGTACCCACTATTCTACTTTCTCACGGAGCTGCTCTAGTAGCTTTTTGTTGTTGTTATTGATCCTTTTAGATTTTCTACATAGATATTCATGTTGTCTGAGAAGAGAGACATTTTTGTGCCTTTCCGGTCAATATGCCTTTTATTCATTTTCTTGCCTGTTGCATTGGCAAGGACACCCAGTGTGATGTCGCATAGATGGAGAGAGTTGACATATTTTGTTCTAGATCTTTGGGGGAAACATTCAGTCTTTCCTCATTAAGTATGTTAGTTGAGATATTTACAAGATTCCTTTTGTCAGGTCGAGGAAGTCTCTTTTTAATTTACAGTTTGCCTAGAGTTTTTATTATGAATAAACTGAATTTTGTCAAATAATTTTTTTTCATCTGCTGGTATGGTCTACTTAGACTGCTTATGTGCTGTGTTACATTGACTTTTGAATGACGACCATTCCTGTCATTCCTGTGATAAACTCTTCTCAATGTATTCTCCCTTTTATGCATTTCTAGATTTGATTTGCTAAAATTTTGTTGAGAATTTTTATGTCTGTATTTATATGTTATGTCGGTCCATAGTTTTCTTGTAATATCTTTGTGTGCTTTTGGTATTAAGGTAATGCTGGTCTGATAAAATTAGCTGGGACATATTACCTTCTCTTCTATTTTCTTAGAGTATTTCTGTAGAATTAGTATCATCTCGTCCTTAAATATTTGGAAGTTTTGGCCAGCTAAGCTATCTAGACCTAGAATTTTCTTTTTTCGGTAGGTATTTTTATTTTTTCTTCATGACTTATTTTCTTTTACATATTAACAACTACAAGAAATTACTCAGGTGTTTATATGACCATGAATGTTTGTACACACATAGATGTTTACTTATAATTGGCACAATTTGGAAGCGTCCAAGATGTCCTTCTGAGGGGGAATGGATAAACAAACTTGGCACATCCAGACAATGGACTATTACTCAGTCCTAAAAAGAAATGAGATTATAGGGGCGCCTGGCTAGCTCAGTCAGGTAAGCATCTGACTCTTGATCTCAGCTCAGGTCTATCTCAGGGTCATGAGTTTGAGCCCTGCATTGGGCTCCATCCCGGGTGTGGAGCCCACTTAAAAAACATAATAATTTGGGGCACCTGGGTAGCTCAGTCGTTAAGCGTCTGCCTTCGGCTCAGGTCATGATCTCAGGGTCCTGGGACCGAGCCCTGTATCGGGCTCCCCCGCATCGGGCTCCCTGCTCAGCGGAAAGCCTGCTTCTTCTCCCTCTGCCACTCTCCCTCCTTGTGTTCCCTCTCTTGCTGTGTCCTCTCTCGAATAAGTAAATTTTTAAAAATCTTAAAAATAATAATCATAATTTTAAAAATGAGATTATCAAGCCAGGAAGAGACGTGGAGAAACCTTAGAGGCATATTGCAAAGTAAAGGGAGGGCAATTTGAAAAGGCTACCTACTGTATGATTTCCAGCCATATAACATTCTAGAAACTGGAAACAGTGAAAAGATCAGTGGTCACCAAGGGGGAGGATGCGATGAACAGGCCGACCGCAGAGTATTTTTAGGTCAGTGAAACTATCCTGTGTGATACCATAGTGGTGGGCGTCTGTCATCATACATTCGTCCAGGTCCATTGGCTGGAGTGTCCGTACTACAAACTAGGGACTGAACGATGATGTGGCCGTATAAGCCCATCAGTTGTAACAAGCGCACCACTCTGGTGGAGGATTTGGTAATGGAGAAGACTATGCATGTGTGGGTGACATCTCTGTACCTTTCTTTCCGTTTTGCTATGAACCTCAATTACTCTAGAAAGAATAAAACCTTTAAATGAAAAAAGTCTAAATGATTTTTTCTGTCCTCTGTGTTCAGTGTCATTGATTTTTGCCCCAGCCATCCATTGTTATTTCTTTCCTTCTGGTTACTTTGGCATTAATTTGATCATCTTTATTTACTTCCTTAGGATAGAAGCCTGGACCATCGACTTGAAAGCTTTCTTTCCTAATAGCAGTATTCATTGCTGTACATTTCTCTTTAAGCACTATTTTAGCTGTAGCCCACGAGTTTTGTGGCATGTTTTATTTTCATTCAATTAAAAATATTTTCTGGCATCCCTTGTGATGTCCTCTTTGATTCATGAGTTAGTCAGAAATAGATTGTTTTAATTTCCAGGATTTCTGAAATATATTTCTGTTACTGGCTAATTCTGTGTATTCAGACAACCTGTTTTGTGTGATTCCAGTTCATTTCAGTTCGTTGACGTTTGTTTTTTGGTCTCTCTTGCTAACTACTCCATATGCACTTTAAAAGAGTATGTATTCTGGGGCGCCTGGGTGGCTCAGTGGGTTAAAGTCTCTGCCTTGCGGCTCAGGTCATGATCTCAGGTTCCTGGGATCGAGCCCCACATTGGGCTCTCTGCTTGGCAGGGAGCCTGCTTCCCCCTTTCTCTCTGCCTGCCCCTCTGCCTACTTGTGATCTCTTTCTATCTGCTAGATAGATAGATAGATAGATAGATAGATAGATAGATAGATAGATAAAATTTTTTTTAAAAAAAAGTATGTATTCTTACATCGCTGGGTGGTGTGCCCCATGAATGTCAATTGGGTCAAGTTGGTTGATGTTGTTTTTATGTCTTCTGCATCCCTACTGGTTTTCAGTCCCCTTGTTCTGTTAGTTACAGAGCGAAGAATGTTGAATACTTGAACTCTGATTGTGGATTTATCTACTTCTCCTTTTTAATCACCCTTAATTTCAGCTTTCTGTACCTTCTTAATTTTTCATGGAGTACTTCCTCCCCAAGTATTTTCAAAGTTAGTCTTTGTGCATGGCAAAGCTATGAGTCCCAGTATAAAGGAAGATTTTTTTTCATTTGCTGTCACTTTTAAATAATGATTTGTATGGATGAAAATTTGAGGTTGATGTTCTTTTTCTTCATTATTTTCATGGTATTCCTCCACCATCTTATTGAATCGCTTGTGTCTTGAGAGATCTGAAGTTAATCTTGTTCTTTTGTCATTTGTTTCATCTTTGCCTGTGGAGGTTATTGAATTTACCCTTGACTTTCTTAAATATCA
This sequence comes from Nasua narica, assembly GCA_028533885.1. Lineage (NCBI taxonomy): Eukaryota > Metazoa > Chordata > Mammalia > Carnivora > Procyonidae > Nasua > Nasua narica. Next base: position 10,097,580 of record CM052810.1, on the reverse strand, counting down.
CTTAATTGATAATGTATGTATATACAGATCTTTAAATTGTATGGCTAACCCTTAATTGAAATATTTTTGTGTTCTTTAAATATATTCTCTCCATCCCCGCCCCTTCCCCTTAGACTTCTGGGAGAGTCCCTTGATTTTTTTTTTCTTTTTTTCCTGGCTTGGTAATTCATTCTTCAGCTGTATCTGTTCCATCTGTTATGTTTTTCATACTTAATGTTCCCATATAACTTGATTTCATATTTTTAACATGTTCTCTTTTTTCTTATATTGGTATGGATATTAATACAGATGATAACCTGGGAGTTCTTCCAAAAATTCTATTTTGATTGTAATATCATGCAGTTTGTTATTTCTCTTCTGTTGTGATTATATTCTAAGAATGTCTAGCTATTGGGGCCTCGCAGCTTATGTTCCCTTGAGGCATGTTAAGCTATTTTGGCGACATCAGATCAGATGAGGGGGGAATGAGCCTCCCAGGGTGGAGACCCTGTGGTCCCCACAGTACCCTGCCGGTTTCCCACTCTTGGTGGCTGGTGTTCCATCAGGCATGTGGGCTCTGTTGGAAGCAAACAATATTGAGAAGATACATCTTTCTTTATATGGTGATTTGCCTGGGGTGGGGGGAGGCAGAGGAAGGAGGAAGAAGTCGGTGGGGGAATGCTGTGCCCAGTACCAGCCTTGCAGTGTGGTTGCTGACAGATGTAGTGGAGTTCTTACTGTGAATATTTTGCAACAGTTTGTGATGAGGTCCTTTGGCCTTGTTCTCGTTTTCATCTTTTTTGATTGTACATTTGGTGGGCACTGTCAACCAGGGAATTCGGGCCTTTCTCTTGAATTTTTTCCCGAGTTATTTTGATCATCTCATCCATTTTCTCGGATCTCTCTTAACAGAGATCCTATTAGCAGGTTGAACAGGTCTGATTTTAATCCTTTTTTTCTCCTCTTCCTTTTTGTATTTTTGCTATCCTTGCTGGGAAACTACTTGAGTTCTATCTTCTAACTTTTCTAATTAGTATTAAAAAATAAGACTTCTATTAAAGGACAGCATGTACATGGAAAGTGTACGTATCCTAAGTTCAGAGCCCCCTGAATTTTTACGAAGTGACATCCCTTTATTTATTTTTTTAGAGTTTATTTCAGAGAGAGAGAGAGAGGAGAGAGAGAGCACACAAGCAAGAATGAGCAGGGGGAGGGGCAGAGGGAGACATAGGCTCCTCGCTGAGCAGGGGCCTGACACGGACTTCATCCCAGGACCCCGAGATCGTGACCTGAGCTGAAGGCAGACACGTATCGGACTGAGCCGCCCAGGCACCCCAGTGACGTCCCTGTAAACACCATCCAGATGAAGTAGAGCATCATCTGCACCTTTGCTGCCTCCCCATCACGAGTTCCTCCCCAAAGTCTGTACTGACTTTTAACACCTGATTTAATTTTGTCTGCTTTTGAACTTGGTGTTGGAATGGAAGTGTAGACTCTACGTCTGGTGTCTCTCTCTTAGTATCCTGTTCGGTTTCATCCACGTTGGTGCACGTCTAGTAGTTCCCCCTGTATCATTACCGTCTAGTGTTCTGGCACGGGAGTTACTACCGCTTATCCGTTTCCGTTCTACTGTTGATGGGCTTGGGGGTTGGCTCGGATCCGGGACGATTAGAATCCTTTTGCTGTGAACGTCCTTGAGCGTGTCGTCGGCAGGGTATACGGACACACCTCTGTTGGGTACATTCCTGGGAGTCGGAAGCTGAGTCAGGGCACGCTGCTGTTTGCCTTTAGAATGCGCGGCCAGTTCCCCGGCGGGTCACGACGCCGGGAGCAGCTCTGCTAAGTGACCCCGGCCCAGTCTTTCATGGGGTGGTGGTGAGAGTGGCGGCAGGGAGCACAGTCATCTGATGGCCCTCTTCCAAAATGACTCACTCACATGGCTGTCGGCAGGAAGCCTCAGTTCCTCACCATGAAGCTGCCTAGAGAGCTATGTGAGGGCAGACGCGGCTTTCCCCCCAGGGCAAGCGATCCAGGAGGATTAGCACTTGTTTTCATCTCAGTCTTTCCCGTGGATGTAGAGTAATATATGACTGTGGTTTGAGTTTGCATTTCCTTAGAGACTAATGAGATGAAGTACCTTTTCTCGTATTGAGTAGCTTTTAAATACTTTTGCTCCCCTAGTTTTAATTTCCAGTAGTTCCTTTTTATTTTCGGAATATTCATTTCTGCTGGCATCCTGGTTCCCCCTCCCCCCCACGTTCTATTTTTTCTTACATCTCTCATGATATTAAGGATAATCCCTCCCTCACTGCCCTCACTGCCAGGGGTTTTCATTTCCCTGCCCAGTTTCTGTTTCTTCTAAGTTCCCTCTTTTCCTCCTTGCTGTCTGCTTTTTTTTTTTTTTAAGATTTTTTGATTTATTTGACACAGAGAGAGAGAGATCACAGGCAGGCAGAGAGACAGGCAGAGAGAGAGGGGGAAGCAGGCTCCCCACTGAGCAGAGAGCCCCACGTGGGGCTCAATCCCAGGACCCTGAGATTATGACCTGAGCCAAAGCAGAGGCTTTAACCCACTGAGCCACCTAGGTGCCCCTGTTGTCTACTTTTGATGTTAGAGGTTTTCCTTAGATTTCTCTGAGCCTTTGGCTATTTTCAGAGCCAGCTTCTAAAAAGGGACCAATTGAAGAAATGAGATGTGTGCAAAGTGCTGAATGACCATAGACTTCATTGTAGGGCCTCCTGGTTGGGATGTTTCACTGTGAACTCTCAGTTCAGGATCTATACATTTACGTCTATTTTTCCCCCTCGTGAATTATCAGATTGCGCAGAGCATACTCTCTTGTCTTCTCCCTGTAGGGTCTAAGTCTAGGAGTCTCCACATTTGGTATATAAACTTTGTTTTTGAGTATTATATTTGCACTCTCAAATATGTTTGAATAGGAACCCCCCCAGTCGCAAGACAGCCCTTCTTACCATTTCTAGATAATACACCCCCCCTCCCCCACTGGGATGGGGAGCAGCAGTCAGCGGGTGGGCAGACTGTTGGAAGGGGATCAGTGTTCAGACTGTCTCTTAGCAGCTCCAGAAAAGCCTGGCCCTGCTGATCCTACAGCCCCTTGGCGAGGGGAATGTTCATTGGTTTGCTACTCAGATTTCATCATTGCCGGTTTCGTATTTAGTTTTCTCAGATATACCAAGTTTAGTTAGCACTCTATTCCTGTTTTCCACCTCAGATAAACTTTTACAGTCATCAGCTCTTCCTTATCGTTGTGGGTTTATGCCTTTAAAAAAGTCTCTTAATGCCATTCTTACGGGGTTTTAGGAAAGAACAGAGAAGCTAAGTACACATCCTCCATCTACCATCTTTGACCGGCAATATTGTTTAAAAATGTGTGTTTCGGGGCGCCTGGGTGGCTCAGTGGGTTGAAGCCTTAGGTCATGATCTCGGGGTCCTGGGATCGAGACCCACGTCGGGCTCTCTGCTCGGCGGGGAGCCTGCTTCGCCCTCTCTCTCTGCCTGCCTCTCTGCCTACTTGTGATCTCTCTCAATCTCAAAATAAGTAAAATCTTTAAAAAAAAAAAAAAAGTGTGTGTGTTTCAAGAACACTTAAAATTGTGGATTCAAATTATTTTTTTCTCCATTGATTATATCAGGTTACCTCTACAAGCATTCCGAAATTTGACTTAAAGTCATTGTAACTTATGTTATCCTCAAACAGTATTGTTTTGAAACAAAATAGACTTTGTAACCAACAGCTCTATTGTTTCGTGAGCCTATTTCCTATTTCTGTATTTTGGTCAGTTTTGTCTCACGCCGATTCTCACCCATCGACACGCTGTTCTCTGCGACCTGGTGAGGCCGTGGTGGTGAAAGGAGCAAGGAGGAGCGTGCTTGGTCTCGGGGTCTGTCTACAGGAGTTTAACGTTCTGCTAATTTCTGCCAATACCCCATTTCTAGCAGGATGAATTTCCTACAAATCTCATCACCGAAGGACCTTTCCTTTTGTTCTTGATGATCAGATTATGTTTGACAGAGATCTTGTTTTATCCAGATTTTCTAATGATGCTTCTTGGCGTTTCAAAGGATAAAACTTTCCAGGAATGGGCCCAGATGATTCGGAAGGCTAAGTATTATCACACTACCGTCTTACTTGATAGACTAATTTGGTTATTTGGACCTTTTTAAAATAGTCATAGATATTTAAATGTGATGCTTAATTTTGGAGCCTTATGTTAGACTTTCCGTTGAGCTATGGTGTTACTGTGGTAAAAAAGTTGGCGCCAAGAGGTAGTGTTAACTTTAACTCTTGAAAGTGCTAAGGGATCAGGTTCTCTACAGCTGAGAGCCAATCGGAGAGTTAGCAGCACACCTATAATCATCTGTGGTCATCTTGAATATCAACCGTTGGGATATTTTAAGGGAAGTGGGTATTGTGGGCAGAGTTAACAACAAGTGACAGTTAACTTTCTGAATTATTTGTCCCTCTGGCTTGAACTTGAGCTAAATATTTAACATATAAATAAGCACCACAGCTTGAATGATGATGAAGAAGAAAAGAGCTATTTCTCAAGATAAAGATAGAGCCACTGGCGCCTCCAAACTTGAAGTGATTGCATTAATGTGTTTGGAATGATAGATTAACCAAATTGAATGAGTAGATATTTTAAATCTATTCTCTCCTTTGATTCCTATTAAAAAATACCTTATGAAATTGGTATGGCTTTTATTTATTTTACTGGTATGAAAATGGATCCTCAGACTAAGAAATCTGTCCAGGAGTATTATGTAACTCAGTTGGCAGAGTTGGAATTTTGACCTAGATCTCTCTTAGATAAAAACAGACCGAGATCACTCCTACATCTAAAACACAGAGTGCCTCCTGGTCAAGATAAATTAGTAGAATTTGACAGGTTGCTGGTTCATCCTGTTTATCAGCTTGCAGAAGATTATGGATATTTCTGAGTATGGATCACGAGAAATACTTAGGTGTTCTCTCCAAATGAGTTTCTGTTTATAAAGTCTGCTGTTGTGTAGCCAAAGCCTTTGGAATTAAGTTCTCTTTCCTTCCGTTCTCTCTCTCCCTTCTCCTGTTCTCCCTCCTTCCGCCTTTAACTTCTTCCCACCCTTCTCTGCTCACCCTTCGTCCTTCTTCCCCCTTTCAGCAATACCTGCTGGTTTGGCTAACCTTATCAGAGTAAGTAGGTACTTAAATGTGATTGCACCAAGCAAAGTTGATTAATAAAAGAGAAGTTTTTCATAACTTACTTAAAGTGAGAGATATGAGATAATAAACAGCCTCAGCCCACAGGCTTCAGGAAAAGTTAAAGGTGACTTCTTGCAGCTTTCTTTGAACATCCTTGTCCTTGGATGAGGTCACCGTCTCTTGAGAGATGCTTTCCAAGGACATTTCTCATAGCACTCATCACCATAAAAATGGAATAATTCATTGTATAACAAATGGCTTAGTGTCTGCCTCCCCCACCAGAAGTGAAGCTTGATGCGAGCTGACCACGTCTGTCTCACCTGCTGATGGCGCCTCGGTTGGCTTAGTGGCTCCATCTAGTGGACACCTACACTGGATGGATGGGCGAAGGGACGGCAGAGGGTGGACAGAGAATAAATGAATGAAAAGGCACTCGTCTTTTGATTGCATTTCTTCCACTTTTGTTTGGACTACTGCGGGAGCCTCCTCCTTCTCACCATCTCAGAGCTGTCATCTGCACTGTTCCACCCCCTAAGTTTATCTCCAGAGGAGATCTTATCTTATTCCTTTACACTTCAGAAACCTGTGACTTCCCACTGCTGTTTGTTAGTGAGGCACCTCAGAGTTGAGTTCAAGCCAACCTTTCTAGTCTCATTTTCTCTCCTTCCCCCCCTTTGTACCCTATACACCAGCTGCAGTGCATTATTCACCAGCACTTGTCACGCCTGCGTCGTCTCACATCTCTCTGAACTTACGTAGGCAGACGGTTCTCACTGCAGCATCCTTTCTCCCTTGCCTGGCAGACTTCTGCTTAGCCTTCAGGACTCGCCTGGGATATCTAGTCTGTGAAACCCACCCCAGCCAGAGCTGATCCCGCCTTCCCTTTGTGTTCATGGATGACTTTATGCTTACAAGTTACGCCTAACATTTATTACTCGGTTTTGTAGTCATGTACCTAATTGGCCACTCTCTCAATTTAAGAGCGGGCTCTTCTCTTTTATGGCGCCCTCAGTGTGCAGCATCTGGGAGACAGCCTGGAGTGGTGAAGAGAGTGTTCTTTAATTCCAGAGAGATCTGGCTGTGATTGAAATTTTGGTCTGCCACATGCTAAGTTACTTGAATTATGCTTTTGTGCTAATGCCCTTTATTTTCTTTTCCTTCTCTCTCTCTCTCTCTCTCCCAGTAAGTCACCTCAAGTCTGTTACTCAGAAAAATATAAACATTGAATTTCAAATTTGATTTCAGTGGTATTTTTAAAAGGATTGAAATGTGGATTTATAAAATCATTTCCAACATCTTCCCTAGAGAGAAATGTGTAATCCATGCATTCTTACTTTCTCAAACAAGGTCTCAGTCTTCTGAGTCTCAGTCTTCTCATCAGTCCTGTGTTTGGGCGTGGAATGCCACGTGTGCGACACCGTCCACTAGGAGTCCGTGAGCGCACACCGTTCACATCCCAGGTGCCGTGTGCCAACTCGATGCCACCTTAATCCGCAGAATAATCCTGTACAGTGAGAACTGTCCTCTCCGTGGAGGACACAGGCTCAGAAACCTTGAGCACCATTTTCTGTAACATGATGAAAGAAAAATCGTGATGTTAGAAGATAAGTGCGAAGAGGAAGTGGCTTCTCCTTCCTCACTTACGCATTGATATTGTCCCAGGAGCGATTAGGAAATGAAAGCGCTACTCACTGTAATCAAGACATTAGTAATGTTTGAAGCCCAGGGTCTTCAAGATCACATAAAATGGGATACAGAGTTTCTTCCCTTGGAGACTGTGGGTTAGTTGTGAAGGGAGACTCCAGCTTTTTACACTACGGGGATCACATTGGCAGTTTCGGTGGGCAGAGCATCTTTCCAGGGGACAGACTGAATGGACCCTGTTTGAAAGGGTCTGTAGGCTATCATCAGAGGGTTATGGAAAGCTTTGTGACCAGTGATTTTCTCTGTGAATGTGAGGACAGTGGTATAGTTAACCTAACCCACTTTTCTCAACCTGGGTCAGCACTTTCAGCTGCACACTTTGCTGCGGGCGGCGGAGGGGGTGCTCTGCTGTGCACTGCAAGGTGTTAGGCAACATCCCTGGTCTCCACCCACGGGATGCCAGTGGTAACCCCACCCCCAGTCACAATAGCTATTGCCAGATGACACTTGGGGGGAGGGGGCAAAATTGCCCCCGATGGAGGGCCACTGACCTAAACTGAGCTTTTATAGTACTGATCACCTCTGTTTTGAGATCCCATAAGGTGCCTGGGGCTGGGTGGTAAGTAGCACCTTGAAAAGCGCCCACACCCTTGAGTTGCTGATGGCCTGTAAGTAGGTTGAGATCTTTTGGCTAGGTACAATGTTTCTAGTAGTTGACTGAAATAGCTTTGGTTGAAGCTATTAGTAAAAATTTGTTTCAAAGAAGTTTTAACATCTGTTTTCATTTCTGCTTTTGTAAGTTGCTTTGCTACTCAATTCCTTTATTTTAAATGTTTCCTCTTAGAACTTAATACATTTGAGTGTATGTCAAAATTTCCAGTTTAAAGGGATGTATATTTTATTCGAGCAGAAATAAAAACTATTAATAACTTTAACGTAAGATCGGACAGTGGAAAGTTTAATGATGTTAAGCGAGGCTGAGATGATAACAGTGTAGATAATAGCGAAGGGAACTAGAAGTCTGGTATATTCAAGATTCACTTCCTGTTCTTGTTTATCATTGGAAAGTTGCACCTTATGAAAGATTTGAGATTCAGATCATTGCATTATTCTAAGAAAAAAAAGTTCAAAATGCTAACCACGTCTTGGTAACCATAGCAAAATATATAGCACACAAAAATAATCTCATACCTATCGTAGGGTTGAATTTTTTTTGTGTATCATCTATGTTGGGTTCTGAAGTATCTAATGTGCTTTTGTTACCTGAGGTCAAAGGGATAAAGGCTTTCACAGTTCTGAGAACACAGGCATGCCTGTTAGTTGAAGTAGTAGAACTAACTCTGGCTTATCATAGCAGAGAGGGAGTTTATTACTAAAGCAGTTGCGAGACTATTTGGGAGGGCAGAAAACCAGTCAAGGATGCAACAAAGCCAGAATAACAAAGTTATCCCTCCCCTAACCTGATACTATTCGTTTACTTAATGTTTCATGTCGGTTCATGAGGACAACTTGGTCTGTATTATTTTCAGCTCTCATCCTGGTGCCTAGAACAGTGCTTCCTTCATAGTAAGCTCCTAATAAATATTTGTTGTGTAAATAAGTTGTTACATCAAGGATATGTTTGTTAATATTAGCAACAACATGGAGGAAAAAATACAGAGTAGCATTATGAAATGTTACTATTATACATTCTATTTGGAGACCTTTTTTTTTAAAAAAAAAAAAGATTTTATTTATTCATTTAACAGAGAGAGAACACAAGCAGGCAGAGAGGCAGGCAGAGGCAGAGAGAGGAGCAGGCTCCCCGCCGAGCAAGGAGCCCGATGTGGGACTGGATCCCAGGACGCTGGGATCATGACCTGAGCCAAAGGCAGCTGCTCAACCAGTTGAGCCACCCAGGCGTCCCTGGAGATCTTTTCCATAGCAGAATTGACTCTTTCTGCTAAGGAATCTTGATAAATACATGTTGAGTAACTGTTTTGTACCAGAGAGCCTTGTTTTACATATGTTCCTGGTTTACATGAGTATCCGCGGCAGTCTTAGTATCACTCTGTCCGTGAGAAAGCAGAGGTTCTTAGAACTGCTTGAGTCACTCGGGTCCTGTCTGTGTATTTAACAGGCAGAGCCTAGATTGAAATTCATGCCTGTCTCAGCTCAGACATTTCCTTCTGTGTAACGCAGCCTTAATGCTGCTTTTTTTTTTTTTCAAGGTAAAAAATGTAGTGAATTGTCCTCTGTTTATTGACTAAAAAGTAATTTGAGTGTATAAACTCACCAAACTGGGGCTTCCTGTGTACATTTTCAGCTGCAGTGTTGCAGATGTTTATAAAAGTAGAAGTTAGTATCTAAAGACAACTTTTAGATTGTATTCAAATTTTGCAACTAAAATGAGAAGTACAAAATAAGCACATGCAGGGGCGCCTGGGTGGCTCAGTGGGTTAAAGCCTCTGCCTTTGGCTCAGGTCATGATCTCAGGGTCCTGGGATCGAGCCCCGCATCAGGCTCTCTGCTCAGCGGGGAGCCTGCTTCCCCCTCTCTCTCTGCCTGCCTCTCTGCCTACTTGTGATCTCTCTCTCTCTCTCTCTCTGTCAAATAAATAAATAAAATCTTAAAAAAAAAAAAGCACATGCTGCAAGAAGGAAAATGCCCCATGAAGCAGTATCTGAAAAAGCACACAATGCCACTCTAGTTTTTGGCTATTCATTTTTATTTTAACTTAATGGAAGAAACTGTGCTATTCCTCTTCAGAGCTCCCAAATGCTGCCACTATGTTTTAGACATTAAAAAAAATTTTTTTGAAGTAATTCAGGCTTATAGAAAAGTTACAGGAAGAGGACAAAGAAACTTCCACAGACTATCTAAACCCAAGCGCACTAATTATTAACATTTTTCACATTTGCCTTGTCATTTTCTCTCTATATATGTATGGTATTTTTTCCGAATCATTTGAGAGCAAGTTGTAGATATAATGCTCCTTTACCCCTAAACACATCAGTATATATTAGTTTATTTATATTTGGCAATTGTCCCAATAATGTCCTATTTTACAGCAAAAAGGAAAAAAAAATCCGATCTGTGGTCCAATCCATTATTATATCATGCATTTAGTTGTTATGTCCCTTAACTCTTTAATCTGGACTAGTTCTCATTCTGTCTTTGTCTTTTATGAGGTTGATTTTTTTCTTAAAGATTTTATTTTTTTGAGAGAGAAAGTGAGAGAGCAGGAGTGGGGTGAGGGGCAGAGAAAGAAGCAGGCTCCCCGCTGAGCAGGGAGCCCGATGTGGGACTCGATCCCAAAACCCTGGGATCATGACCTAAGCCGAAGGCAGACACTTAACCAGCTTAGCCACTCAGGCACCCCTGAGCTTGACATTTTAAAGAGTATAAGCCTGTTGGGGTGCCTGGGTGGCTCAGTCGTTAAGCGTCTGCCTTCGGCTCAGGTCGTGATCCCAGGGTTTTGGGATCGAGCCTTGCATCGGGCTCCCTGCTTGGCTGGGTGCCTGCTTCTCCCTCTCCCACTCCCCCTGCTAGTGTTCCCTCTCTTGCTGTCTCTCTCTCTCTCTGTCAAATGAATAAATAAAATATTTTTTAAAAATAAAGAGCATAAGCCTGTTACTTTATAGAAAAAGCTCGTTTTAATAATATGCTAAAATTAGTTTTTTTAAAGCTTATTTTATTTTATTTTTTAAGATGTCATTTATTTTTGTGTGAGAGAGAGAGTGTGCATAAGGGTAGGCGGGGGGAGAAGGAGAAGCAGGCTCCCCGCTAAGCAGGAAGCCCGACACAAGACTTGATCCCAGAACCCTGGGATCTTGACCTGAGCAAAAGGCAGATGCTTAACTGACTAAGCCACCCAGGCACCCCAAGATTATTTATTTTAGAGAAAGTGTGCGCGCGTAGGCATGCGTGAGTGGGGGGAAGAGCAGAGCAAGAGGGAGAGAATCTCAAGCAGACTCCCCCTGAGAGTGAAACCTGCTACGGGGCTCAGTCTCAGGGCCCTGGGATCATGATCCTGAGATAATGACCTGAGCCAAAATCAAGAGTCAGATGCTTAATCGACTGACCCACTCAGGTGCCCCTTTGTTTCCTCTTTTTAAATTAAACACTCCTTCCTCCCTTTTGGTAGACTGTTTTGGTATTTTCTGTGGTCTGATGGATACACTTAGATTGTCTCTCCCGTGGTCCTCTTAGTGTACCTCTACGTAAAGCAGAGGCTGGAAAGCTGAATACCTTATTTCTTAAGCCCCCTTGCATCCAGCATTCTGGATATGACTTGGGCTCCACCAGTCAGGAGAACTTGTATGGTGTTTCGAGTTCTGCGTGAGCCAAGACAGTAGTAGCCTGTGGAGTACCGATCTCGTGGTCTAGTTTTACAGACCCAAAAGGGCCCTGGAGGTTATAGTTCACACAACTTCCTGATTCCTAGATGATAGTGCAAGGATATAATGACTTCCCGATTTCCCAGTGTCTTGAATATGGCAGAGGAAGCGGTCTTCCAGGTAGACCAGTTGTTCTGTGTTGTTCCTGGAGGCGTAGCCTGAATCTGCCCTTCTAGCCTTTTCAGCAGTTTTTTAAGTACCTAATTCTGTGTACAAAGTCTTTTTCTGCCCAAGATAGCTTGAGAGCTATTCCGTTATCTGTAAGTGAATCTTTGCTGACAGGACTGGTAATCAAGAGAATTCAACTTCTACGTTTGACTTCAAATGTGTATATACAAAGCAGTGTACCTGAATCTGAAATACTTACATTTGAACTGGAACAGGGTGTAAGGAGAAGAAAGTAGCTCTTGGTGTTGGGACATCAGTGGAGCATTATGTATGTGCACGTGTGTATGTTTATGAAGCCCTGACAATCTTTTCATGTGGATTTCTATATAACTTGTTCTTTGCTGGTGACTCTGTCACCAGAAGCCATCTTTTACTAAGGCTTCTTGAAGGTCAGTTGAGACTTTTCTCCCACGTGATCTTAAAATAAGAATGTGGCGACACGTCCCATTGCTGTCCTCTCATGTGATTTGGGTCATGCAGCTAACTAATGAGAGACAGACTTGGAGCCATGTGATAGTCCCTGCCATCTCTCCCTCAGTCCTTTGTGAGTCTGTTCCTGAATTTCTGCTTCCACCCCTCATGGAACAAGAGTATGAGAATGTGTTGGAGACTACACTTCACCGTTTTCAAAATGTATTACAGAAAAATTTCAAACATAACACGAATGCAGGGAGAATACTGTAATGACTAACATGTACTCATCACCTTATCAGCATTTTGCCTATTTGCCTTCAAATAATTTGACAACTGGGATTCCCTAATGGGATACTTTTTTTTCTTTCCATCTACCACTTTACCATTTGCTTCCTCAGTTCTGCATGGCCAAGACCTACAGCATCTTTCAGCCCTGCCCCTGCCTCCAGCTGACTGGTTTCTCCCTGGATCTCTCCAGAGACCCAAGTGTGGGTACGGGCACACTCAGGCCATGTCCCGGCTTGAGCACTTACCAGGTCGTGGGACTAAAAACTGTCGTGCTTTGATTTCTTGTTGTGTGAGTGTTGTGTTAACGGGTCTGTTTTGGTGATGCTTTCTTCTTAACGGCTATTGTTCAGGTAAAGCTAACAACACTCAAATTCGTGACCGTTCCTTGCTCTTGATCCCTTAATAGGGCAAAGAGTCAGTAATACACAGGATGGCACTTGTGACACTCTCTTTACTCTCTTGAACTGCAATATGTATATGGTAAACCAATGCATAATCTAATTGGCATTTATTTTTTAAACCCAACTGCAGGTGATATATGGGCAGTAACCCCATATATTTTCACTGTTTATATTAAAACAAAAAGCCGGTGTTTTGCAATAGGATGTAGGGGAAACTTGTAGAGCTGCCACCCTCCAGCAATAAGAACACATCGCGATGTTACCATTTTTAGAGCACCATTAAAACCTTTTGTAGCCTCCTTGTAGTTTCATTCTGACACACTCTTTTCTTCTCAAAACCTGCATGGGAAAACTCATTCTTACAAGTATAGAAATCAGAAATAAATGTTCTCACACTCTGAGAACACTGATAAAAGCCAATCAAACGCTATTTGAATTCTTGGTTTGGATCAACTGTGGTAGGTGCCGTGTGGGACCAAAGAGTAATGGGCCCATGAGTGGCTTGCTGTTCAGTTGAGTAGGCAAGACATCTAAAAAACATTGTTAGGAGCGAGAAGCCACATAGTAGGTATGCAAATAAAGAGAAAAAAGAAGGTCTTTAAAACTCTTGAGGAAGATAAACTCTTAAAAAATAAGGTAGTGTATTTTCCCATGTGTGCTACCCTCCTGTATGGTCCCTTCTTTCTAACAGCTGCATGGTGGTGGAGATTTCTATAAGGCAGAGCAGTCTGGGTATGTATTATCAGGGAGACATTAAATAACTATCTACCATGTGTTGCTTCCTTGTATGCGGAAGGAAGAGGAAAAGCTAGGGGCACGCCTTATACTCGCAGCACAAAGCTGTTTTTGTTTTGTTTTTAAGAAATCTTGACTGGGGTGGGGGGGTGTGCGAGCCTGGTGGTGGGCATTAAGAAGGGCACGTATTGCATGGAGCACTGGGTGTGGTGCATGAACAATCAATCTTGTAACACTGAAAAATTAAAATAAACATATTTGGGGAAAAAATGTAAATAAAACGGGATAAAAAATATTATTAAAATACATTTTTATACTGAAAAAAAAAGAAATCTTGACTGATTTCATTGTCATTCCAGGTTCCAATGTAGTGTATTTTTCATGATTAATATTCCAGTACAAAGGCCATGTTAATTATCTATTGCTGCCTAACAAGTTACGACCAGCAATAATAAAACCCCTTACCCATCACACTTTAATAGTACAAATCCTGCAGTAACTACAGCAAGTATTTGAGGCCCTGTAGTTGACATATATCTTGTGAGCGAGATTGATGTGCAAAGTGCTGTGCTTGGAGTTACTCAGAATAGAAAGAAGTAAAAGTCGGGCTCCTCCCCAGAGGAACTCGTGTTTTGGGTGAGGGATGTAAGAGCGAATGCACATGAAGTAATCGACCATGGGCTGTGCGCTGTCGGCAGAGTTTACACGTTATTTCATGCTGTTGTTTCATTGACAAGAAAACAAATCTAGAAGGGCTACAAGACTGGACAGAGGCGGCGTAGCTGATGAGCAGTCAGACCAGGACTGGGCCACAGGCTTCCAGGCCACTGTGTTTTTGCTTTTCTTTAATTCTAATATACATCTCAAGTTAAAACTATGTGGCACTGAGTATGGAAGAGTCGAGTAAGTTGAGAAAAGGAAGATGGCGGCTGTGAGTAGTCAAAGAAGACGTTAAGGAGGAGATATGATTGGGATGGGAGTGTAAAGAATAAATTGGGGAAGCAGAATAACCCAATTATTGGGAACCAAATATTCGTTATATTCGTCCTACAGAAACAAAACCAACCAGACCAACTTGAAAGGTACATGTTGGGCAATAGAGGGAAATTAGGTTGCAGGGGCTTGAAAGTGTGGGAGAGGAACTTGGACTTTGTGTGGTAGATCATGGGGAACTATTCTCAATCCTGGAGCATGAAATGACACAATGAAAGTGGGATTAAGGAAGATTATGTTTGTTTGCCAGGAGAACTGGATAGTGTCTGCATTTTTCTTTTCTTACGTTCTGTTTATTGGTCTGTTTCATTCTAAGTAGATTAAATACTCTGTTAGTCATAAGGCTGGCTTATGTTGTAGCCACAAATTAACCCTGAAATCTCAGTGGCTAAATATATAAGTGTATTTCATATTTGTGCAAGTTGGCCAACATGAGTGGTTGGGGTAAGAGGTGGGGAGTTCTCCACTTACTCATTCAAGGATCCAGGCTAACAAAGGTTCCCACCATCTAGAACATCTCTGGTCACTGTGACAGAAGACAAGAGGGGAATGGAGTATCTCTCACTGCTAACACTTCAGCTTGCAAGCGACATATGTGACTTTTGCCCCCAGCCCATTGGCCAGAAGTAGTCATCTATGCCCCTAAAGGAATTGGAGGGTATTTGGTGAACAGTGTCTCTTTCAAGGCTCTGACCATAATTCTACTTATTTAAGACAAATAGTATAGTGTTTAAGATTAATGTGCAGACCCTGAAATCGGACTGCCGGTATTTAGAGCTTGGCTCCCCCACTTAGAGCTGTGTGACCTTGGGCAACTTACTCAGTTTGTTTGGGATTTCATTTCCTTGTCTGTAAAACAGGGATAGTAATAGAATGAGCCTCACAGAAGTGTTAGGAGGCTCGAATGAGATTTTATATACACACAGCTTCTGTAGAGAGGTTGTATGTACGGTGTGTATGTGTGTATATTGCTCCAAGCATTATGCCTTGTTACTGTTAGAAAGTATTTTTGTCGTTGTCATCGTTGTTACTCTGCTGGCTTCCGGTATAACATCTGGAAGGGTGTTTCTGACAGTAGTTGAGGGGCCGGGGGAAAGACGTCCTCGCACTCTGGGTCACTGGGGTCCGAAGGTGCGGATTTCATGCCTGCTTCCACCTCTGCGTGTGGCCCGACACTCGAGGTCCCTCATCAGCAAAACTGAGATCATAACTGTCCCCATCTCTTAAGGCAAGGAGGATAAAGTGAAATAATGCCTGCCAAGTGCTTGGAAGAGCGGCATGTAGGAAGCCGTCAGTGAATGTCCTTCTGAGCTAATTGAGCTTTTATTTTAAAAGAAATTTGAGGATCATCTTTTAGGCCATCATTTTTTTCAGAGTTTGATGTAAAACAGACTTGCGTCGGCAGCAGGTCTCATGGGCGCGTTTAATCCGTCCTGGATTCAGAAGAATAGGCCATGCTGTCACCAATCAGCTTTTCATTTTTCATTCTGACCTGGGTAGTCAATAAGGGCATGTTTTTAGCTTTGCAAAGAA
>CM052810.1:10043582-10081343 GCA_028533885.1 Nasua narica | reverse complement strand
CTCTCAGCTGATCCTTTTTTTCCAACGCGCTTTGAGTCCTGTTTTGATAGCTGTGACTGCGGTTAAGATCCATTTTTGGAAGGCTCTCGGGAACATTTTCGCAGAAGGTGCCACGCCGCCAGCCACTGGCACTTTCTCAGGACAGAGCCTGACCCGTGCTGAGCGTCTGGGGTCGGTCTGTATGAGGGGACCTCCCTGGCCTGCCCCCTGGGGAGCTCGCTTGTTCCGGCTCGTGGACGTGGGACCCTGCTGCTGACCCCGCAGCCTGGGCTGCCACTGACCCCTGCCAGGGGGTCTGCAGAGGGCCACGTACGGGACAGGGCGCAGAGAACTTCTCGAAGGCAGGGAACAGCAACAGCGTTCGCCAGACTGTAGTTTGCTTTTTGTGCGTCCCTGGCGTCTGACCGGATGGGCACGAAAGAAGACCACTCCGCCTTCTGTAATCGTGTCTGTTGGTGGCGATGGGAAAGGGGCCTGACGTTCGAATTACAGATTCAGAGCCACTGGCACGTTTGGGGTTTCACACATTCCGGCTACTTTTCTTTCACCTTTCACTGATTTTCTTTGTGTGGCTTTTGGCAGCTTTAGTACTGACTAGGATGGTGTGGAAGTTATCAAACATGAGGACAAAGGAGGGGGTAACACAAAGGACTAGGGTTATAGACGTAATGTTTAGAAACTGTAAGAGAAAAGAATCCCCTGTAGTACTCATTTCAGGAAGACAAACACCGTGTTTCCGTGTGGCTCGATTTGACCTCTAAGTAGGATAAGTGGGTAATACAAAAAGATTTTATAGCGAAGATCTGAGTCTGTAGAACCTTCATCCTCCGAGTTCAGAATGTTTCTAGAAATCATATGTGCCTTTTCTCCTTAAAGTTCAAGGGAGTTTCAGGTTTTGTTGTTTGTCTCTTCTCTCATGGAAATTAGTCAGAAACATTAAATATCCTTATTTCATGGATCAGCAGAGTTTCAGAGATTAGGTCATTTGCTCAGGGTCCTCCCTCGGTCTAGCCACTAGGTTAGGAGTCGCAGAGGTGTCCAGAACCCTGTGCCCTCCCTCACCCGCCGCCTCCAGTCAGCGGTTCCTGTGCCTTCAGCCTCCTGACCTCCCCTCGGCACCGCGCGTCTGTCTGTCCACGTGCCTGTCCTTGTCCCACTCCCACTGCCGCTGCTTGCCTTCCAGCCACGCCTGCTGCTCCCTGGAGCCACGGCTTCAGCTCTCACAGTGCCTTTCAGACGGAAAGCGCTCCCTCAGGACACGTGATCTCCTTTTGACAAGCCTCTGCCTCCCTCTCCAGCTGGCTCCCGGGCCATTTTCTCCCGGTGATGCGCTGGCCCCAGCCTTACTGAATTATTTGCCGTTTTTTGATGTCCTGTGTTCTCCCACAGCTCTGTGCCTTTTTGGCACTCTCCCGTCTCTGTGCTATGTCCTCAGCTCCTACTGTCCTTCAAGACTTAGCTCAAACTCAGCTGTTCCTGGAGGCTTCCCTGATTTTATCCTCTCCTGCTTTGCCGCCACCCCTAAGAAGGACAGCGTGGCGTACCCTTGTGAGGGCACTGCGCTCTGTACAGGCATCAGTGTTGTTGAGTTTCTTTTCCTGTTCGCCGCCAGCCGGTGAAGTCCCGTGAGTGGGGACTCTGTTAACTTTGTATCTGTCCAGCTGACCCGTGACTGAGGCACCGTAACTACCCTTAAAACACAGCAGAGTCCCAGCTTTCTTGATCCTTAGAGGTTCTTTATCAGAGTTGTTTTTTTTTTTTTAAGGATTTTATTTATTTATTTGAGAGAGAGAGAGCAAGAGCATGAGAGAGGAGAAACCAGGGGAGAAGCAGACTCCCCGCGGAGCTGGGAGCCCGATGTGGGATTCAGTCTTGAGACCCCTGGATCATGACCTGAGCCGAAGGCAGTTGTTCAACCAACTGAGCCACCCAGGTGCCCCAGAGTTCTTGATTAGTAATAGTAACTGGTCTCATTAAGCGCAGACTCTCTTCCAGGCACTGTTCTGGGCACTCTGCCTATATTCACTCAATGAATCATCACAGAACTTTCACAAACCCATAGCCAGCGGTGAAACTGAGGCCCAGAGCACTTACGTGACGGGCCTAAAACCACAGCTGTTAAGTGTCAGGATTCAAGCCCTGACAGTCTGGCTCCAGAAATCACGTTCAGTGCCATGTGTTTTATTCCTAGCTCCTGTTTCCAACAGGATCTGATGTTATTGGTAGAAAACAGGTAAAAATAGGAAGACTTTAACATGTACCAACTCATCCTGTCTGAACTAAAGAGAAGAGGAGAGCAGGGAAGATGGAAGGAGGGAGAGGAGGAGGGAAATATGTTGATTTAAATGAAGGTATTTATTAATTCACTTGTAACATGTTTTAAAGCAAGTAAAGGTTTTACAAATGAATTTAGATTTTGCTGTTTTTAACAGTATTTCCATAAAACAATTTGGAGTAAAAGAAGATAGTGAATACCTAGAATAGCTTTTATTTTGTTAATCTTTTTAAAAAAATTTAAATTATTTATTTGAGAGAGAGGGAGAGAGAGAGCACGAGCCAGGGGGAAGGGCAGAGGAAGAAGCAGACTCCCCCACTGAGCGGGGAGCCTGATGCAGCCCAATCCCAGGACCCCAGGACCCCAGGATCCTGACCTGAGCCGAAGGCAGACTCTTAACCAACTGAGCCACCCAGGTGCCCTCTAGGATAGCTTTTATGCTGCTAATCTATTTCTATACTGCTTTTTAGGTATTTGTAGACCTTTTTTTTTTTTTTTTAAGATTTTATTTATTTGAGAAAGAGAGAGAAAGAGAGCAGAAGCCAGAGGGAGGAACAGGCTTCCCGCTGAGCAGGGAGCCCGATGCTCGATTCGGGCTCGACTCCAGAAACCCAGGATCATGACATGAGCCGAGGGCAGATGCTTAACGAACTGAGCCCCCCAAGTGCCCTGTATTTGTAGACATTTAACAAAACATTTTTATTCCTCTTTTTGAGCTTTCAAAACACCACAAGGATCTTCGTTAACTCTACCACTTTCAGATGATTTTCACTTGCATTATCTCATCTGACATTGAAGCCCTGTGCTTTACAGACTTCTTGGAAAGCTGAGGAATCATATGCGCTGGAGGGGCTTATCCGCACCCCCTCCCCCAGGATACTCCATGCTCTGTGGCCTCGAAAACGGTAGCAGGCCCTTACCCATGGCAGGGAGAGAGGCAGCGTTTGTAAACCTCTCTGCAGGATGGCAAGCTCTTTCTTTTAAATGCACACGTTTTAAGGATGATGGCTTTCTCTTCTATAGCATCTTATCCCATAGAGTGTTTCAGAATCATCCTACAGTAGATATCTGGGAAGTGCCTGTGGATTACTGAGGTGAAGGAAAGTCATATAGTGATCTGAGGTGGTATTTATTCCAGTAAATGACTGACCATCTTACTGATAAGCTCTTGGAAGCCAGCTAAAAGTAATTTATAGGAGGCATTACCAACACCACACCCCCCCCCCCACCACATGGTAGCTGCTGAGCCAGGGGTGGGGAGGCTTTGTGCAGCAGGTGCTTTTACAGTGGTGTGTCCCAGGCGTACAATGAAGCCCCAGAGAGAAAGCAAGGCCTGAAGTATTAACAGATGCCGAGCCCACACGGTAAGCACACGAGGTCTCTACCCTCCATAGACTCAGTCTTTATGTAAAATATTCGGTAAAGATCTGCAAATAAGTTTAAGAAAAATAATTCTCACAAAATGATAGGGCAAGGAAACTTTGCCTACCGGATTCATCCTTTGGTAGTTCAATGGGTAGAGGGAGGGGAGAATAATGATGGCAGGTTTCTAGCACTTACTGTGTGATGGCCAATGTGACAAGGACTTGGCCGAATTATTACTCCCCGTTCTACAAACGAAGCCACTGAAGTCGGCGACTACCCAAGGCCACACAGCTTAGAAATAACCGAGCCCGGGTTCAAGCCTGACGCCATAGCCCGTGCTCTGAAACTCTGCACTGCACGGTACGTGAAGCAGTACCCCAGAACCCCCAGACACACCTTCCTTCAGAGGAAGTCTCCTCACAGCTTATGTTTTGCCAAGAATTTCTATTACTTCCATTCCCAACCTGGACATAAATATTACAAGTCATTGCATGTACTCCATTGTTTTGTGACATTTTTTTAGACACATGGAAATTCTAGAAAAAATGGACATGTTTAGCTTTAGTGATTATTAAATAAATATAAAGGAAGAAACAGGATTCATTTTTCACTAATCAAATTAACAGTTTATATTTAGAATTAAAATACTCAGGTTGACTGAGAAGCAGTAAAGCCCAGACTATCACTAGTAGGAGGGCTAATTGCTAAAATGTTTTTGTAAACCAAAAAAAATTAATTTATATATAAAGCTTTAAAAACATTTATACCCTTTGCCCAAGGAATTCTAGGACTAGGATTCTATCTGGAGAAATACCAGAAAGCATAGAAGTAACACAAGTATAGAAAAGACCTTTATGTACATAGATACATGGTCAAATAGTAGAATGTAATGACCCTTTTATTTTAAATTGTGCTGAATAATTTGTAGACACATGCATTTAAGTGTAGGAATACTCCGTTTTAAAATAACTTTGTTCCTTTCCCTTCATTCTAAAGTATCCTGAAATATTGGCATTATTTACTGAATTTTCCTGGACACTGTTTTTTGCAATAGTGAGTTCACACAGAAGCACAAAGTAAACCCTATTTTTGGGCATAGATTTCTGGCATGATCCATTGTTTTCAACTACCTCAACATTAGCCAATTAGAACTGCCAGTCACCAAGAGAGTCTAAACTATGTTAATGATACAATTTTTGTTACTAATGTTTATAGTTGCTTTTGAGTAGATTCTGTTCCTTTACTTTATACCTTAATTAGGCTTCTAAAGTTTTACAAAAGACTTGGTTAGAAGAACAAAACATGTAGTACTTACCTCCCAGTGACTTGCTGGGGCCTCCGGGCTGTAGCCGTCAGTATTTGCCCAACTGAACTAGGTTGCTTTGGTGTGTTAAGAGAGTTTAATGCAGTCATCCTTTTATGGTGCTGCCTTTTTTTTTTTTCCTGTCACCCCGTGACTGAGCATAGTAACCTCATGTATGCGTGTGCACTTTTTTTTTTTTAAGTGGGAAGTGAAATTTTTCTGTTAGTGATTTTTTTTTTGAATAATTATCCAAAAACCCCTTGGTAATATCTGTGGAACTTCAAGAGTTTTTTAAATAAAGCTTTAAGTATTTAAAAAATTCTTTGAGAGGAAGACTAAAGCAATAAACCTTAACCAGAAAAAAAAGAATGACAATTACTAATGATTTTGTATCCATATTCTATGTAAAAATATGAATTTTTAAATGTTTTAAAGAAAAAAGTCAACTGTGATGATTCTGTCTACCTGGAAACTTGATAAGAGAGTAGTTTACTCATTCTATCTATTAACCACTTATGAGACAGAAGCAAAGGTTTCTGGGGTGAGTGGGAGAACGATGTTCTTTCGCATTGTATGGGGTCTAGTCAGTGTTTTCAGGCAGGAGGCCAACTGACAGAATCTGTGACTGCAGGGACGGGAATGACAGGGGAAGAGTTGGAGGGGACATCTTACTGCTGAAAACCCAGCGTCTGCGCAGAGGAGGGAGACTTGTGCTCTTCACCTTATGGTTCTGGTTGGTTCAGTTTAAACCACCTCTGTAACATGGCTATCAAAATGCAACTGAGATGTAGGCCAAGTGAGTAAGAATATACTGGTCAGAAAAAGAGAGGTAATATTTACACTGCCCCGGGACTGATGTGGCCATTCCCAGTCGGCTCTGGGGGCTGCATTTCACGAAGGGCATGGATGAGCAGTGTGAGCGGGCTGGTAGGGGGTCTGGAGCCCTGGCCTTAGGAGAAACGACTGAATAAACTGAGAATGTTTAGACTTGGCAGGGATGCGATCTTCATCCTCAGGCATGTGGAAGCTGTCTCACAGAAGAGGATTTCGGTTGTGAGTGTCGAATGCGGATCCTGGCTCCAGAGATAGAAGGAAGGCCAGTATGCGGAAGTTACCCGAGACAGCTTTCAAATCAAAATGTGAAGGTAGTTCCCAAAAGTTAGAATCATAAAAAAAAAAAAATGGACTAGCTGTTTCTTATTTAGGTACTTACATAAACTGGTTGACTATTTTGAGGGATGATATAGAGAGAATTAAATCATTTTGGTAGGAATTTGTAACTCTGGCTTCAGACCTTCCACTCCAGGATCTGTCACAATGGCCGAGGGGCTTCATCCCGCTGGTGGTATCAGTCCATCTAGAAGTGTGCTCGGTTCTTCTAAGCTCTCAAAGGCCAAAGATCTATAAAGGAGCACTGTCAGAAGAGCAACCACCCAATTCTTTGGGGCCCCATCTCACTGTCTATAAAATAAAGGTATTGAAGTAAATATTGCCAAGCTATTTCCTAGTGCAAGAATTCTGAGGGGGAAATAAAGAGATTTTATGATTTGCTGGAAAAATATGATAAAATATTCTACAATTAGTTTATCTAAAACTTAGATTGAAGAAGTCTTGAAGAAGACACTGTCGAGAAGCTTCTCGATTTGTTGAAAGGACATCTTCGTGTGTTTTGGTTTTTAATTTTTGAAATAGTTTTTATTAAGTTAAACATTGTTATATGATGGAGAACTCACCTAGTGAAAGTAAATGTCCTAGCAAACTGGAACCACGTCCTGCTAGGTGTTAGAGTGGTCAGGTGTGTAAAGGAAAGGCCGTGGGGTGATTGTGAGATGCTGTGGGGCATAGTGTGCAATCATGGCCTGAGCCCACGAACTTTATTTTTCTTGTCTTTGAAAGTTACCAGGATTTCTGTTGTTATGCTGTGAAAGTGCAGTCAGCGGCCTTTTCCGTAGAAGAGACAAGATGTCATTTGTGAGCTGAACTGAGTGTTTTCTCGTACTTAACCTGTCAGGTACAGTTGTGAGTGTATAGGAGATACTCAATAGATACTAGTGACGTTAGCTGAAGGAAGGAAGGAAAGAGTGAATTATAACCTGTTTTCCTCTTTTCTGTACTTCACCTTCATATGCTTAAGCCAGATAGGGCTTCCGAGGGTTAACTAGTCACGGCATGAATTTTTGTTGACCGTGTACAGAACAGATGTTGTATCATAAAACAAGGAAAAGAGAAAAACTGGTCAGTGACTAATACCATGATATTTTGTGAAGTCTGTGTGGATAGAAATAGCAACGGAAATTTTTACAAAACAACCTGTATGTTCATGGTCTGAAATGTGTGCTTTTGTATTATGGGTATATGTGGTCTAGTACTTAGTCATCGTTTAAAACTATGTAGTGATTAATAACTTCTAAGGAATTTTTAAACTTCTCTTATTGGTTTGTAAGACATGAACTGTGGTCATTAAAATTCCTATCAGTATTTTCTTAGTTTACACTGAAGTGTAACCTCAAGCAGGATCATGGCCTCGGGTTCTCTATTGTAACATCACCCTTTACACTGTTGCTACATGTAAACAGAAGAATTTCTATAAATTAAGTACCTCAAAGGACATGTTCTGTGGTGAGATCTCTCAAGTGCAACTAAAATAGAGTTTTCTTATTATTACCAAGAGACCAGTGGGCCATATTTTGAGTATGTATATGAAACTATATGTTTTAATCCCGTTAAAGATAATAAAGCAAGATGCATTTTTAAACAAAAGACAACTTCTGTGTAGTTTGCCATTTTAAAGAGAAAGTCATTTATTCAGCAAGTATTTTTTGAGCAACTCTTCTGTGCGAGGCACAGTTTTAGAGGGCGGCGATAAAGCAGCAGACAAAACCAACAGAAATCCCGGGCGCCGTGGAGTTTCCCTCCAGTCCAAGGAACGGATGATAAGTGAGTCACGGAGCAGATAAGGAGGTTATAGGTGCCGTGGGGAGAGGACCTAGAGAATTCAGAGCGGGGATGGGTCCGTGCGGTAGGGTTGGGGCGGCACTTTGGAATGAGGCGGCCAGGGGGGACTTCTCCGAGAAGGAGCTGTGTGAGCCAAGACCAGAAGGGCGTGAGGGAGTGAATGGTATGCATGTCTCTGGGAAGGTGGTCTGGAGACGCACGTGCCCTGGGGCACCACATGCCTGTGAGTGTGTGAGACACCGGCTGGGCCAGCGTCGAGGGAGCAGCCAGAGGGAGCGACAGGGAGGCCACGTAGTAGAAGACCAAGTTCAGGGTCCCGGATGCAGGGCCTTTTAGGTCTTTGTAAAGACTTTGGCTTTTGGTGCTCAGTCGTTAGGCATCTGCCTTTGGCTCATATCATGATCCCAGGGTCCTGGGATCGAGCCCACATCGGGCACCCTGCTCAACAGGAAGCCTGCTTCTCCCTGTCCCACTCCTCCCGCTTGTGTCTCCCTCTGTCAAATAAATAAAATCTTTAAAAAAAAAAAAAAGACTTTGACTTTTACTCCAGGGCGGGGACTCAATGGAGGATTTTAAGACCAGGAGTGACCAACTTGTACTTTTTAATGGAAAGAATACACAGCTACTTAATCAACTTTGAGTTTTGATAAGTTGAAATGGAACTAAACAGTTCTTTTGTGTAGTATTTAGAATGGCAGTTTATTTTTTTATTAAAATTCAGTTAACGTAGAGTGTATTACTAGTTTCAGAGGTAGAGTTCAGTGATTCATCAGTTGTATATAACATCCAGTGCTCATTACCTCACATGCCCTTCTTAATGCCCGTCACCCAGTTACCTCATCCCCCCAACCCCCTCCCCTCCAGCAACCCTCAGTTTGTTTCCTATGGTTAAGAATCTCTTATGCTTTGTCTCCCTCTCTGATTTCATCTTGTTTTATTTTTCTCTCTCTTCCTCTATGCTCCTCTGTTTTGTTTCTTAAATCCTACATAAGAATGAAATCACACGAATCTTTCTGTGATTGAATTATTTTGTTTCGCATAATACCCTCTAGCTCCATCCACATTGTCGCAAAATGCAACAATGGCTGCATTTTTGATGGCTGAGTAATATTCCTCTGTGTGTGTGTGTGTGTGTGTGTGTGTGTGTGTGTACGTATACCACATCTTCTCTATCTGTAGAATGGCAGTTTAAATAACCCTGTGTTCATTAAAATTGCTTTGTCAGTTTTTACAATCAAATATTGAGAGTAAATTATGTGTAAGGGTTTGCATAGGTATCACGAGATGCAATGCCAAGTAAAATATTGTGCTTTCTGATAGAATAATCTATTGGGAGTCCTTTTTTAAAAAGATTTATTTATGGGGCACCTGGGTGGCTCAGTTGGTTAAGTGTCTGTCTTTGGCTCAGGGTCATGATCCCAGGGTCCTGGGATCAAGGCCCGCTGATCCCAGTTCAGGAGAGAGCCTGCTTCTCCTTCTCCCTCTGCTGCTCCCCCTGCTTGTGTTCTCTCTCTCTCTATCAAATAAATAAATAAAACCTTAAAAAAAAAGATTTATTGGGGCGCCTGAGTGGCTCAGTGGGTTAGGGCCTCTGCCTTTGGCTCAGGTCATGATCTCGGAGTCCTGGTATCGAGCCCCGGCTCGGCAGGGAACCTGCTTCCCCCTCTCGCTCTCTGCCTGCCTCTCTGCCTACTTGTGATCTCTCTCTCTCTGTCAAATAAATAAATAAAATCTTAAAAAAAAAAAAAAAAGATTTATTTCTTTGAGAAAGAGGTGGGGAAAGAATCTCAAGCATACTCCCCCTGAGTATGGAGCCCTATGTAGGGCTGGATCTCACAACCCATGAGATTACGACCCTTGAGATCACAACCTGAGCCAAAGTCACAAGTTGGAAAGTCAAGTGACTGAGCCACCCAGACGTCCCTCTAATGAGAGACTTTAAAACCTTATAATTAGTTAAAATGTGATCTTAAAAATAAGCTCCAAATGGATTAGACTAAAGACCTGAAACTATCAAACTCCTAGATGAAGACATAGGCAGTAATCTCTTTGACATCGGCTATAGAAACATTTTTCTAGATATGTCTCTGCAGGCAAGGGAAACAAAAGCAAAAATAAACTATTGGAACTACACCAAAATAAAGAGCTTTTGCACAGTGAAGGAAATCATCAACAAAGCAACAAGGCAGCCTACTGAATGGGAGAAGATATTGCAAATGATTTATCTGATAAGGGGTTAATATCTAAAAATATAAAGAACGTCCATATCACAGCACCAAAAAACCCACCAATAATTTGATTAAAAAATGGACAGAGTATCTGAACAGACATTTTTTCCAGAGAAGACATACAGACAGCCAATAGACGTATGAAAAAATGCTCAGTCGTTAGGGACATGCAAATCAAAACCACAGTGAGATATCATCTTACATCTGTCAGAATGACTACAATCAAAAAGATAAGAAATAACAAGTGTTGGCAAGAGGGTGAAAAAAAAAATCCTGTGCACTGTTGGTGGAAATGCAAATTGGTACGGCTACTGTGAAAAACAGTATGGAGGGTCCCTAAAAAATTAAAAATAGAATTACTGTGATCCATTAATTCCACTGCTGGGTATTTACCCAAAGAAAATGAAAACAATTCAAAAAGATAAATGCACCCCTTGTGTTTATTGCAACAGTATTTGTAATAGCCAAGATATGGAAGCAACCCAAGTGTCCACTGATAGGTGAATGTTACACACGTGTGCGCGCACACACGAATATTAGCCGTTAAAAAAGAATGAGCTCTTACCATTTGTAATGTCATGGATAGACTTAGACAGTAAAATGCTAAGTGAAATAAGTCAGAGGAAGACAAATATCATATGATTTTACTCATATGCAGAATTAAAGAAATAAATGAGCAAAGAAAACAAAGACCAATGAAAAAGATTATTTTTTTACTTCTAAAAGCAAATTTAATCAACTACTATTATGAAATAGATAATGCTTGAAACCTGTACGTTTTATTTTCTAACATCTAACTGAACATAACTTAAAAATTAAAAAAAATAAGTTACAAAGATCATCCTTCAAAAATGAAGATTAAATAAAGACATTTTAAGTGGAAAAAAATATTTTCAGATGATTGATGGACAGATGTTGGAAAAAGAGACTCTTAAATACAGAGAACAAGAGGTAGTTGCTGTAGGGGAGGTGGGTGTAGGGATGAATGAAATAGATAAGAGGATTAAGTGTACATTTATGGGGTGTGAAGGTAGAGATAAAAACGGAAGGACCAATCAAATAGCCATTTAAAGAGTATTTAGAGCACCAAATTGCCTTCTTGCCTCAGATCAGTAGACGACTGCCATGTCTGTTCTTAACCCAGCAGAAGTCTGGGGTCTTATTCCCTGGAGAGGTCTCTGTACTGTAGGATACTAGGCACAACCCTGGCATCTAATGCCTGACCCTAAGCCGAATACTAACCCGAATCATAAGCCTCTGGAGAGGTCTCCAAATTGCAGGATACCAGGCGTACACCCTAACCACTAACCCTAACCCCAATCCCCCTAGAGCTGAGAAAGTGACTTCCAGAACAAACCATAAGAAAAACCGGCAAGCAACCTAGTTATCCTGGAGGCGCACTGAACAGTTAAGAATCGGTGTGCTCGCTTCGGCAGCACATATACTAAGAATCGGTAGTATATCTGAAAATGGGTGTGAAGGTAGACACGAAAACAGAAGGATCAATTGAGCATCTATTTAAATCCCCTCCTTGCCTCAGCTGGGTACATGGATACCACTGACTGTTCTCACCTCAGCAGGAGTCTGGGGTTTTAGTCTCTGGAGAGGTTCTGCACTGCAGGGTACCAGGCGCATACCCTAACCCTATCCCTATCCTAATCCCGTGGAGAGGTCTCCAAACTGTACGATACCAAGCATATACCCTAACCCTAACTCCAACCCTAGAAAAAACAAGAGTTCATTTATTGTGACAAGCACTGAGTAATGTACAGAAGCGTTGAATCAATATATTGTACACCTGAAACTGATATGATACTGTATGTTAATTAATTCTACTTCAATTAAAAAATAAATAACAAAAAAGATTAGAGTTATAGCCACTAGGCTTTACTCATAAGTACTATCCCATTTTTTGGGGAAAAAAAATCTGACCGTATACCTCTTCAAGAATAAGGATTATTTTATCGCCCCACATTAAATGAGCTCCCCCGCTGGGCCAGGCACTGTGGCCCATGCCGGAGGACCTACGAGGATACATTTCCTTCCCTGCTCTGGTAGGTACTCAGCTTAGGAGAAGGGCCAGCCAAGTGAGGCATTTGAGGCTGAGCCACCGTGTTGGGTACCTACCTCGGCTGCCCTGTCCTTGTCATCGTTCTTGCAAGACTGAGAAAGATTGCATCTCACACATCTGTGTCTCCAGCCCTTCCCCATTAGACAATGCGGACGTCTGGCACTTCGGGGTTCGCCAGTTGGGGTTTTCCCTGTTCTGGTATTTGCTGCGTTCTCACCGACACTATTGATGCTCCTGCCATTTTTCACCTTTGCAGTATATGTATGCTTTCGTTTTGTTTTTAGAAGCAGAATTGAGGGGCGCCGGGGTGGCTCCGTGGGTTAGAGCCTCTGCCTTCAGCTCAGGTCATGATCTCAGGGTCCTGGGATCGAGCCCCGCATCGGGCTCTCTGCTCAGCGGCGAGCCTGCTTCCCTCTCTCGCTCTGCCTGCCCCTCTGCCGACTTGTGATCTCTCACTCTCTGTCAAATAAATAAATAAAATCTTTTAAAAAATTTAAAAAAAAAAAAGCAGCAGAATTGAGAGGCCAGTGAGTGATTTTTTTTAATAACACATTCTCTATCAAAGAAGGGAACACTTGGCACAAGAGGGTCTTGTGTTTCCACAAAAATGGGAGTAAGAACATTTCTTGCATTTTTCTTAGAGTAAAGATGTACCGGTGCCACTCACCAAAAAAAGGGGAGGGAGGATAAAAGATAGATTGAGTCATGAAGCCAAGCGTCTAGTGAAGAACTGGTGCCAGCGTGTGTCCAGACCATCGTCCTCGTCCTGTTGCCTCCCTAGTCGTGGCGGGAATGCGAGTGTGGGGTCCCGGAGCTGCTTCCTGGAGATCGGAGACGGCTCCTGACTCCCACACGTACACGGAGCTCCCGAACCTGGGCTGCTGCCTCGCACGCAGTGCCCAGGGACTCACTGATTCGCTGCGACAGCGACACCCTGCTGGATTTAGGGCAAAGAAGGGAGCTTCTGGCCACCCAGAGGAGCTGGCGTGATCCCTGTGGGACAGAATTGAGCTGCCCTACACTGTAGGCATCTCCTAGGTGGAAAAGCGGGAAGGACATTCAGGTTGGAAGAATAACTTATGTCAGTGAATAGTCAAGAGAGCCCAGTGTGCCCAGGGAGCATCTTAGGGGTTAAGCTGGGGGGAGGGAGCGGAGGCAGGTGTGGGAAACAACACTAATCAGAAAGAACTAGAGGGCTTTGCTATTTCATGCTCACATTTGTATTTCCTCTTTGGATCCCGGGAGCCTGTGGAAGGATGGGTTTGAAACAGGCGCGGGACGTGATCAGAGTGTGTTTGCGGGTCAGCGGTGTTAAGAGATGGATTAGAAAGAAAGAAGACTTTCATCAGAAAGACACTTCTGACTTTTGGATTTGTCAAGGCAAAAGTATCCAATGGAGTTTCATAACGAGGGCAGGGACAGGCAGGCAGTTTGGGACCTCACTTCATCTCACAACCGGCGGAGAAGGGCTTGGGATGACGCAAGGAGACGCTGGAGCACGAAGGGGAGCCCTAGCGGAGCCCTGGGGAGGGTTGAAGAAGAGTGGCAGAAGTCAGACCAGCAAGAGCAGGTTTCAGGGCCGGGGAAGAAGGGGGCTGAGGGAGGGAAGGCAGGGCTGGTAAGCGTGTCAGTTGCTACAGCGATGCTGTTGGACAGCGTGAGATGAGCCGTTGGGATGTGACCGTGGTGAATGATGTTTGTTGCTCTTGTTACAGTCTCTTTCATTAGATTTAAGTCATTCGTGGAAAGAAAACGTAGCAACAGCTTTACATTTTCTCACCCTGCCTGACAATTAATTAGGAGATGCTGAACCACTTTGCAATAGTTTTGGGAGAGTCAGTAAGTATTAGATAATTCGAGTTTTCATAAAAACGTTATCTATTAAGTACAAATTATTTCCAGTGTGATGCACGTATACAAACCAACTTGTATATCTGAGACCATGCTTTCAGACAGAAATAAAATTATAAGCAGTGTTACTGCAAGTATCGATTTGCTATTGGTATTTTAAATTGAGTAGATACTATAGTGATTTTTTTTTCTTTGTTTGCATAGCCTGGCACCCATCTTTGCTCTGTTTGTGCCGTTTCACTGCTCCATACCAAGAATCCAAGTGGCACAAATTTTGGGCCCGTTGTCCATCACAAACAAGACATTGATTTACATATTGGGACTGCAGGTACAGTATGCATTTTTTATGTTCACGTTTCTTTAATCAGATGTTTTGGGGGGGGAGGGATCTTTTTCTCATTTGATCTCCTTGAAAACAGTAGAGTTTTTTTTTTCCCATAAGTTTGGCTTTATGATCTATATCAAATGTTCAAAGGAAGTGTTACAGAACAAGAACATCAAGGTATATAAAGTACTAGAGTACTTTCATAGTCCTTAGAAATCTGATAAGAGCTTTCACTGTAATTTGTATCAATGGAAAATATTTTAATGGCGTTGTGCAATTCTGTGTAAGTACTTGTTAAAAATCACAGTATGAAGTGGAAACAAATGAGAACAGTTGAAAGGCAGAAAGTGGAAAATCACTGTCAAAATTAATTTATTGAGTAGAGTGTCACAAGGAAAGCTCTGAAGAAGAAACCAGATATGCCTTACCCACTTTATAACTCCATGCTGCCTGGGCGCCATGGCACTCTCACCATTTGCTAGATGGTTTGATTCGAAGACTGTTAAGAGTTCTTACTGTTTGATTTAAATTGAAAAAGGTTATATTCACCAATACCCAGTGCCATCGGCCTCTCTCTGTTGGGTTCTAGGCCAAGTGACAGAAGATAACATGGTTTTCATTTTCTACCTGTAATACTTGTCACTTTCCTTTCACTCTCAGAGCTTTTGATGTGAACTTTTATTGTGCTGTTTCCTGTGGTACCATGTGTAGCTTGGCCTTTTGATCCACTGTCAATACTCATAACATTCCTTATCCCACACATATCAAACCGGATACTAGTGTCTCTGTCAAATGCCCTCCTCCCTCCCCTTTTAACCTTTGGTGTTTCCTCCAACTTTTCTAATGCGCTGTTAGGTGTTATCAATGGCTCATCTGGGGGGGGTGGCTCCTCGCCACTTTTACAACTGTTTCTCATGAAATGTTTATTCTTCATCTCTCAACCTGCATGCCCTTAACTCTTCCTTATCCTTCCTAGTGTTCATATCACCTACTAGCCCCTTTCTGCAGTTTATTCTTATTACTAGGATTTGCTGTGACATGGTTACTTTTTAAAAGATGTTACAGCAGAAGGCACAATGCAGCGGTAAAAGAGCCCTCCAGACCAGGGGCGGGACACCCAAGTTCTAGTTCTAGCATGGCGCCCACTAGCCTGGGCCTTGGGTCAAGTTATGGAAGGCCTTTGAGCCTCATGTTGACCCTCTAGTTCTCGCCAACTCTGAAGTTGCAGAGCTTTAGAGGATGAAAGATGTTGCTTTATTTATTGTGACATAGGAATTGAGTGGAGTACTGTGGAAAGTCTTCGGTGCCAAGTGGATTTTGGTTTGATTGCTTGCTCTGGTAGTGATTTGCTTTGTTACTTTTCTGTGCTCCCATTTGCCCATCTGTAAAGTGGTAATAACCCTGTGTATCTTACAAGGTCACTTGAAGGGTTAGAGGTCATAGTATTGGTTGTTTGGGATAATCCAGATAGTACGAACTAAGTTAGTTGGTTCCGATTATTAATTAATTTATGTCTCTATAGCTGCTGCTATTGGTTTTTCTGAGATCCGGAATTTATTTATTTATGTATTTATGTATTTATTTATTTATTGGTGAGGTAGAGGGGTGGTATCAGAAAGTGGAGATGGGGAGCCCCGTTGGCTTCTTGATAACATCTGAAGTCCTTAGCATGGTGACATCCAGGGTTCTTTTTGCCTGTCTAGTACCTACTCCCACCTTTCCCCACCTTGAAATGAATGTGAACCCCATATTCTCAAAGTTTCTCTTCTTTCCCTACCTCTTTCTTGGACCTTCACACATGTTTCTATGCCTTTCTGTCTCCTGCATAACAGCTTTGGAAGCCAGGGACATTGGATGAATGAATGAGGGAGGGAATGAGTGAATGATGTGAATGACTTTAATTATTATCAGAAGAACAGAAATGTTTGTGAAGTTATCTAACGGCTTGAGAAACTAGGGGCTGTGGAAGATGAAATGAGACTTAGCACCCGACCTCAAAGAGCCCAGCAGTGAGAAAAAGACATACACACTGTTAAAACACGAGCAGATACAATTGGGCCCAAACATGCAAAAAGATGAGGGACCTAAGAGTCCAGAGGAAATAATTTTTTACTGATGAAATTAACAATATGCTCTTCCTGCTCATGTGGGAAACGTGGAGGTCGTGAGCGCTGGGCTGTGGAGGCCACCCGCTTGGGTACAGTCCCGGCACCATCACCCACCAGCTCTCTGATCTTGAGCAAATTGCTTAACCTCCCAGTTTTCATGGTTAAAATAGAGTTTATAGTAGAACTTACTTTGTAGGAAGTTTAGGAGGATTCCGTTAAGTTCAATATATGAAAAGCATTAAAATCACTGCTTGGCACATAGGAAGTGTTACAAAAGTGTTAGCTGAAAACAAATAAAAATGAAACAAAACAACAAAAAGGAAGTGTTAGCTATTTTGTTATTCCTTATATTTTTAGAATAAGACTACAGAAAACTGCTTTTCCACGTTATTCTCATCCTTGTTATTTTCAGAGTCGTTTATACTCAACAAGCATCCAAGCTAGATAAAATGGTTGGGTTTTTTAATTTAAATTCAATTAATTAACATATAGTGTATTATTAGTTTCAGAGGTAGAGTTCAGTGATTGATCAGTTGTATGTAACACCCAGTACACATTACATCATGTGCCCTCCTTAATGCCCATCACCCTTTTATCCCATCCCCCAAACCCCCTCCTCTCCAGCAACCCTCAGTTTGTTTCCTGTGGTTAATAGTCTCTTTTGATTTGTCTCCCTCTCCAATTATGTCTTGTTTTAGTTTTTTTTTCCCCTCCCTTTCTTTATGCTCCTCTGTTTTGTTTCTTAAATTCCACATATGAGTGAAATCATGTAATTGTTTTTCTGTGATCGATTTATTTTGCTTAGTATAATACCCTCTAGTTCCATCTGCATCATTGCAGATGGCAAGATTTCATTATTTTGCAAATATTTTATTAGGTAAAGGGCTAGTATCCAAAATCTATAAAGAACTTCTCAAACTCAACACCCAAGGCACAGATAATTCAGTCAAGAAATGGGCAGAAGATATGAACAGACATTTCAGTAAAGAGGACATCCAAATGGCCAACAGACACATGAAAAAGTGCTCAACATCACTCGGCATCAGGGAAATACAAATCAAAACCACAGTAAGACACCACCTCACACCAGTCAGAATGGCTAAAATTAACAAGTCAGGAAATGACAGACGTTGGCAAGGATGTGGAGAAAGGGGAACCCTCCTACACTGTTGGTGGGAATGCACGCTGGTGCAGCCACTCTGGAAAACAGTATGGAGGTTCCTCAGAAAGTTGAAACTAGAGCTACCCTATGACCCAGCAATTGCACTACTGGGTATTTACCCCAAAGATACAAATGTAGTGATTGAAAGGATACCTGCACCCGCATGTTTGTAGCAGCAGTGTCCACAATTGCCAAACTATGGGAAGAGCCCAGATGTCCGTTGTCAGATGAATGGATAAAGAATGTGTGGTGTGTGTATGTGTATATACACATACACACACAATGGACTATTACACAGCCATCAAAAACCCCCGAAATCTTGCCATTTGCAAGGACATAGAGGGAACTAGAGGGTATTATGCTAAGTGAAATAACTCAATCAGAGAAGGACAATTATCATATCATCTCACTGATACGTGGAATTTGAGAAACAAGGCAGAGGATCACAGGGGAAGAGAGGAAAAAATGAAACAAGTGGAAACCAGAGAGGGAGACAAACTGTAAGAGACTCGTAATCTCAGGAAACAAACTGAGGGTTGCTGGAGTGAAGGGGGGTGGGGAGGGTGGGTTGCTGGTTGATGGGCATTGGGGAGGGTATGTGCTATAGTGAGTGCTGAGTATTGTCTTAAGACTGATGAATTACGGACCTGTACCCCTGAAACAAATAATACATTATATATTAATAATAATAATAAAAGATTTCACTTTTGACAGCTGAGTAATATTCCAGTGTGTGTGTGTGTGTGTGTGTGTGTGTGTGTGTGTGTGTGTGTGTGTATACACACCACCTTTTCTTTAAAAAGGATTAAATTTTAGATCAAGGGATTAAATTTATATTTGCAACCAGTGCTCCTTTCTCCATGAGGTAGCACTAAGAACAAAGTTTGTCAGCCTCCTTTTTACCTGTGCTTTGTCATCTCTTACCTTTGTGTCTGCCTTCTTTTTATGTTTTTTTGTTTTGTTTTGTTTTTTACGTATCCTTGATAAATGTGCAGAACTTTGAGGTTTTCATCTATTACAGTATCTGCAGTTAACCTCTGGTCCTGCTTCTTTCTATAGGAGCAGAAGTCCTTATACTCCCGACCTAAAGATCTAAATATGAACCAAAAAGTAGGCTCTAGATCTTTCTCAGGAACACTTTGAATGCCTTACGACATTTTTTTTTAACCCTAAGCACAACTCTCATATGTAAATGATTTAGAAAACAAAGGGAGAGATTTTATGAAACCTAATTCTAACTACTTCTGCATTAATTAACCTTGATACCATTATTTAGTGTGCTAAGTAACTGAGTTGGTGAACTTCTCTGAGCGAGCTAGAATGAGAGAGCCAGCAGAGTAGCTCTGGACATGGCCCTGCCTACTTGCAGAAGTCTGCTTGGCTCACTGTAGGGTCACAGGAATGAGAAATTAAAATGAGAGAATGACGTAAACTACTATTACTTGTCATTACTCAACACCAAGAATGGGACAGTGACTGCATATTTTGTATATTGTTGATTGTAATAATTTCTTTGTATGTGGTATCTTACTCTAATTCAATTAATGTCCATTTGTAAAGAAGAATCTGCTTGAATGTCACTTATTTTTATTTTTTTTTTGCACGGGAGTGGGCCAGGTTCAACCAGTCTATTTTTGGCTATGGGAAGGCTGAGAGCTTGGTTAAAAAAAGAAAAAAATAACATATTATTTTCTTTTGGGCGAGAGAATGGATATTTATTAATTTTCTACTTGTTTTTATTAAGAGACATAAGATTCATACCTCAGCGGTTATCACTGTAGTTCTATGAAACAAAAGTATATTGTGATGGCGGTTGAATTTCATTTTTAGTTGCCTTTTTTTTTTTCTTTTATAGCTTTTCACCTCTGGTTCCTACATCTGGATTGTAGCCATAAGTGGACTTGTAAGTGTGACTTCCCCTCTCCCTACTCTCTCTCTTTTCTGAAGTAACTTGAGAAAAAGTGTCATGTTTGGATTTGGGTCACGTTCAGTTGTCTCCACCTTTCTTGTAACCAGTTCTGTCTCAGTGCTGCTCCCTTATTAATGCAAATGGGGCCAGTTTGTCTCCGTTTTCAAGGTAATTTTGATGAAAGTTGTAACTGAGTTTCTTGTTAGTGTTTTTAAAAATCACCTTAATAGTCGAACTCATAGCAGGAAAAAAAATGACCAAAAAAAATGAAGTTGGACTTACTAAAAATAACGAGAGAGGTTCTACTTGTTTTGTAAAGAGACATTGTCATGCAAGGGGGAAAATAAGGCCAAATGGAAAGTCAGGTGGACTGGAAGTGGCAGGGGAATCATCGGGTGTGAGGCCAGGGAAGGCAGCAGGGACGAGCTTAAGGGCTGGGCGGCAGCCTCACCCATGTGCTAGAATGTCTTCATCCCACCCATCCCTCCCGCCGCTCTTTTAAATTAAGTTCAATTTAATTATTTCATTAGGCATTTGTGTTCAACTCTAATGAGGGTATGAGATATTTAAAAAGAAGTCTAAAACATGAAGTTGAGCTTTATTTTTCATTTATGACTTAAATTTGTACTCCCAAATTTATATAAAAATAAGTTTATAATTAGTATATATGGAATATAGTTTTAATTGCTTCCTTGGGAAAGACTAAGAAAATTGCAAAAGGGATTCATGGTGGTGTACATACCCTCCCGGGCAGACACTGTAAGTGAGTTACCGTGATGTATTCTTGTTTCCCGGTGAGTGGGATTGGGGCCCCCATGTCATTAGTTGTACAACTTAGTCCTTCATTCCCCAGGCTGCCAGCCCACATTGTGACCTGACTGACCTCCGTTATGTGCTCTTCAAATCATCCAAGCCACTTGGCGTTCCTAAGACTTCGTAGTGACGTGGTGACAGTGCGGGGTCAGACCGAGGCTGTGGGGCACTGTTGCCAGGCTTTCCCCAGCCTAATCTCCCGCTTGAGCTGCCAGCTTGATTAACGGCTACTTCCCCAGCCTGCAAACAGTAAATAGAAGACTCTTGCTTTCATGATGAGAGCCGCATGACAGTCTACTATTTCTTTCACGATACATTTTGTTTCCCTTAGCAATGAATGTGCTTGAGCCCGTTTTGGATATCTTCCTGAAGCATTCAAGAATTTGAGAAGTGGGGCACCTGGGGAGCTCAGATGGTTCGGCTCAGGTCATGATCTCAGGGTCCTGGGATCGAGCCCCACGTCAGGCTCCCAGCTCTGTGGGCAGTCTGTTTCTCCCTCCCCCTCTGCTGCTCCCCCTGCTTGTGCTCTCTTGCTCTCCGTCAAATAAATAAAATTTAAAAAAAAAAAAAAAAGAGGGAGAGAGAGAATTGGAGCAAACCCTTCTTTAATAACTCATTATGTGACATTTGTTTTAAGACATTTCATTTTATTTCTCTATTGTTTTTGGACTCCTGGTTGTAAATGAAGTGCTTGCTATCACCTTAGAAAGTTTCATTTTGTGGCATTCAGTGCTCTAGAGTTGGAGGTTGCATTTTTTTTCATCTCTCTGTAGTCTTTTTAAAATCTAAAATATGCATGTTGTGGTCCCAGTTATTGTCCAGTACACATGCTTAACAGCTTGGAGCTTGGTTTGTGGGTTTTTTCTGGGCGGGGGGCTTGTGCTTTTTTTTAAATTAAGCATTTATTTTAATTACAGTATAGTTAACATACAGTGTTATATTAGTTTCAGGTGTCTTGTCATGATGAGCACTGGGTGATAAGGAATTGTTGAATTTTTTTTTAAGAATCAGAAGTATAACAATTTTTTTTAAATTTTTAGATAGGGATTGGGGTAGGACAGAGGGAGGGAGAGGGAGATCTTGAGCAGGCTCCATGCCCAGTGTGGAGCCCAGACAGGACCGGATCTCACAACCCTGAGATCATGACCTAAGAGGAAATCAAGAGTCAGATGCTTAACTGACTGAGCCACCCAAGCATCCCAATAACACATTTTTAATCTAAAAATCTCTTGTTTGAGAAGAGTAAGTAGAATTGCACAGCATTTGGAATATAATTCCCACTGTTTAGCATTTAAATAGTCCCATTAATGAATTCCTCTGAGCCAACTGAAATTTCACTTTTTACAGTGATTAATTCAGCCAATGTTGACCTACCATGAACACAAATCTGATAAATCTTCTTATGAGTTAGGTTGTTCATTATTATTCTACCATAATTAGATGATACTATATTTACTTACAATGATTAATATCTGTGATACTCAAAGCCAGTTTTCCTTTATGTTATACAATAATGTTGGTGCTTATTTTGAATTTAATGAATGTTTTCTTCCTGACTTTTTCGCAAAAACCATGTTTTTTCATGAAGTATTTAATATAGTATGCTTTGGATAAGAATGATTATAAAAGAAGATATTACAATTATTTGTGAGTGTTCGGTTTACGCATATAGAATCAGAGTCTGAGACTCACAAAACCACAACTCGTCCCAGATGTCCATTGCTCAACGTGACTGCTCCCCCCATATATATCAAGTGACTTCCCTTTTTTTTTTTAATGCTAAATAAAATACTAAAAAGAAAATAAGAATTCTTACTATCAAAAAGAAATGCACAGATGGTATTCAGAGTTCTGGGAGAATGTTAGGAAACCTGCTAAGGAAATTTCACCTTTCAGCTTTGAAACCAATAGTGCTCCTGACATACTGTGTGTGTTAAGGAAGTGATTTTATTTCAATCTGGCTATTATGTGTTTTTTAAGAGAAAGAACTTCTTTTAAAAAAGACATTTGTGTAAAACATAAGTCATGTGTATCTGCTGTCATAGAAACCACAAACTTTACTCATGCTTTTCTGGAAAGCTGCCAACTTTGGATTTATTTCATTTAGTTATTGGTGGATTTATTTTGGTTAAGCTAGCTTTTATCTCTCCTTGTGTCACTTTTTTTTCCATGATTATAAATGTTTCTGAATATATAACTTTAAAATACCTCACTGATTAGGGCGCCTGGGTGGCTCAGTCGGTGAAGCATCTGCCTTCAGCTCAGATCATGATCCCGGGGTCCTGGGATTGAGCCCCGCATCTGGCTCCCTGCTCAGCAGGGAGGCTGCTTCTCCCTCTGCCCCTCGTGCCCCTCCCCCCACTGGTACTCTCTCATTCTCTCTCTCAAATAAATAAAATCCTTTAAAAATAATACTAAAATACCTCACTGATCGAAAGGAGAGAGGTTGAGAGATTATAGTCAGGATAGCACTTACTGGATAGGAGCCCACTTTCTGTGTTTAGTGATGTCGGAGAAGAATGAGGACTAAACTTTTTTCCTGGGTTGAGAGAGGGAAAGGGTTTAGTTTAGCAGGGGCAATGCTGTTAGTTGCTTAGGACCACTGTGCCTCTTCAGTTCCGTTTTGTGATCCATGAGAGAGTCTGCCTGCTGCCCAGAAAGGGTAAGGGGCATTCAAGTTTACTCAAAGATTCCTTTGAGATTATTCACATGTATCACTGATACGTGTTTCATGTTGTATCCTTCCTCCTTTGGCAATTCTGGTTTTTAATACCGCCATTTAATATTTAAAATACGACCATTTCTGGGAAAGACCACAAAATTGTAATTGGAAAGCTTGGCGACAGCAGCCAAGGGAAATGTCTCAATTTAAGCATGAACTTCGAAGATGTTCATATCTACCTGCTTCTGCTGTCCTCTCATTATCGTATTGGATGTTCTTCTCAGTGTCTTTGGTCAGAGACCTGCAAAAATCAGGGGCACTCTTCACATGGTCACAAGTTCTCTCTTCTTCTTACACATTAATATTTATTTTCCGTAAAGAATATGTTGCTTACTTACTGCACTTCATTTAAGTTCTTCTTGTGGTTCTGCAGAGAGCCCTCAGGCTATGCATATCCCTGCACTTCTTCATTTTCTGCCATTTTATGAATCACAGTAGTGAATCATTACCACTGTGATGTACCCTATTCTCGAAAGTTGAAGTCTTGGGCCTGAGTTGATTATGGAGTGATTAAAACAGAAAGAGCCTGCTTTTGCCAATTTTCTTTTTACAAGTCACATATTTATCATCAGTCAGCCTTCTTTCAAACTATTTGGGGGCGAATTACAGGCCTGCATTTCTCAGACTCCAGGCTTCTCCCTTTGAACTCCCCTTCACAGCCTACCCATTTCCTGCATTCATTCCCTGTTCTGTACAGTATATCAGACTTTGACTATCTCGTGATCAAGCAACCTTAATATGAAGAAAAAAATCTGTCCTACCCAGTAACAAGATTAGAAACATAGATTGACACCAGGTTACTTAGGACTCTGAATGTGGTTTGAGTTTATATTTTTTTCTGTAGGCAGTGGGGATCTTTAAAGCTTTTCAAACAAAAAACTTCGCAATGGCGGGAGATTGGAGAAGTTTTATTAGGGTTTGTAAATCATAAAAAAGAGGAAGGGAAGAGTGAGCAATCTCGTAGGAATCAGGATGCCTCACTTTTGGGCTGTGATTGCTTTTCTCTCTTCCATCCACAGGAGGTTTAAGGAAAAAACTTATGGTAACTGTAAAAGAAAAAGCATCAGCCAGGACCTTATGCTGGTTGGCTTCCAACTCATGCTGTAACATTAAGGGGAAAGCTTGTGGAACTGGCAGAAACTGTGGAAATCTGAACTTCTGTGGAGCAAGTTTTAGAGTGCGGACTGCTCCATGGTGCATGAGCATGGTGGGTTGGGGCCTCTGATCCTTCCCCTGCTTTTCGTGTCTTTTTCTTCTCTCTATGCTTCCTTTCCCTTTTTCTTTCTTCCCTTGTATTTCTTCTCTGGATTGACCAAAGAACAGTGCAGTACAGTGGGTCAGATAACTCATATGATGCCCGAGGTTTTCAGTTGAACTTTAGGGATTGAGATTAGTCCCAGCAGTTGATTGAAATGACAGGTGTCATAGAAGGAAGCCAAGGCTGGTTGGAGCTGTGAGGTTGGCTGGGCTTGTGGAAGGCCACTTGTAGTAGTGGGAAGACAACAGTGACTTCCCAGGAAACATCCAGATGTGAAGGGTGTTTCGCCTTCTAACAGTCAACTTGGCGTCAATCATTCCAACACCCAATGGAGTGCTTATTGGTCCATCACACACACACACACACACACACACACACACACACACACACCACACACACAGTCACACGCACACACACACACACACATTTTCTCTCTCATATGGATCTAGTCATTCCTTCTCTCTCAGCCCTCTTTCCTTCTCGTCCTCTCTCTGCCCCCATGTATGGATACATACATGTGGATGTATGTGACTTCCCAGGAAACATCCACAGATAGCCAGTACCTACTGAAAGAAACTTGAAACTTTCTGTCCTCTGCAGTGGCATGACACTTGTAACTCAGTCCAGGGCTGATAGTACGAATGTCCTATTAGACAGGTATCCACAGGGAGGGAGTGACCCGTAGACTTTGGTTTTTACATGTTCCATGCAGAAAAAATGAAGTTATGATTGCCAGTGTCTTGATAAAGCTGTCATAGAAGTGCCTTAAAAATACAGGTGTAAAATTTTTTTGCTGCAGCTCATCTTTTACCTATAGGTAAAAACCTAACCTCTTTTCATTTTTTTCAAGATTTTATTTATTTATTTGTGAGAGTGAGAGAAAGAGAAACGAGCAGGGGGAGGGGCAGGGGCAGAGGGAGAAGCAGACTCCCTACTGAGCAGGGAGCCTGACATGGGGCTCGATACCTGGATGCTGAAGGCAGATGCTTAATGGACTGAGCCACCAAGCATCTTTTCAAAGCCTTTCAAAATTTGGCCTCCTCATGTACCAGTCTAACCTCTATGTACCATATACTTCAGAGACACTGACTCAGTTTGACTCTTCCTGAACACCTTGTCCCGTCTCAGGATTCTGTGCCATTATCCCATCCCTAATTTTTCTTCGACAAACACATGGCACTTACTATGTACCATGCATTTGTGGTAGATGGTGTTTCTTGTTCAAATATTTTTGTTTGTTCAAAATATTTGCCGCCCTTCTCTATTGGGAGCCACCCTGTAGGGCTTCT
The DNA here is from genome assembly GCA_028533885.1 of Nasua narica. Lineage (NCBI taxonomy): Eukaryota > Metazoa > Chordata > Mammalia > Carnivora > Procyonidae > Nasua > Nasua narica. The sequence continues at coordinate 10,055,709 of CM052810.1, read as the reverse complement.
GCGTGATCTGTTACCATCGGGCTTTACTCTGTGACTTAATTAGCCACTAGAACATGAGCAGAAACGATGCATGCTTCTCAAGCAGCGGTGTTAAGAGCCGCCACACCGTCCCGCCGTCCCTCTGGGCCCTTTGCTCTGAGAAAAGCATGTGCCAGATAAAATCTGCTCCTTCAGCCCAGACCTCAAAATGAAGGAGACACGCGGAGCGCGCCTGTGGCCAACACTTGAGATGAGTGAGAAATCAGTGCTGTAAGTGCTGAAATTTGAGATCATTTGTTACCAAAGTATAGCCTAGAGAAAGAGGAGTACAGCTCTTTTCTAAGCACTTTGTAAGTATGATCTTAATTAGCACTTACAAAACTGATGCAGTAGGGACTAATATCCCATTTTATAGATGAAACTAAGGCACAGAGGATTAAGTAATCTGCTAAGAGCACAAGCTAATAACTAGTGAAGACAATTCAAATGCAGGTCTTCTAGCATTAATGTTTATGCTCTTAAGAGGTAAATTTGAATAACCACATGCAGTTTCTTCCAACTATATCCCTTCTTTCACCATTAGATCTCTTCTTTTCCTAGCAAAATCTTACTGTTTGAAGCCCTAACTCTGAAGCTTTCTCTGAGTCAGGCTTGTCTTCCAGTTGAGAAGGCATTCTCGTCCCAGCCCCTGGGTCCAGTGCCTCCCACGGGACCTTTCAGGGTGCTCATCCATGTCTCTTTCAACTCCAAGACTCATCCAACGCTCTTCTTAGATCTTCCCTCAACGACACCGCCAAGATGAGGCCCTGTTCGTCGTCGGCGTAAACAGGATTCTGGAGGGAGATCCTGGATATGAAGAAATTTTAAAAGTACTCAGAGGTGCCGCAAGACACATCTCAACTTTCTGTAACCTTTGTTATGAGTTGTGTGGGCTGACTAATATCCGAGAAGCCGTGATCCCACGGACAGCCTCTACTGCCGTCCTGATGTGAAGAATCCAGCAGATAGCTATACTTGCTCTTCTAGGAACACGATATTTAACTGGTCCTCCATAGGATGGATTAAAAAATGCAGCTCAGTCCCCACCTTTCAACAAACAGTTTATTGCCTTGTGTTGCTGGCATTATCCATATGCAAGAAAATGAAATAAAAAATGACCTTGAAAAAGTTTAACGGATGATTTAAAATCTATTAACCTGGTTCAATAGTGCTGCTAGTCAAAGAAAGATAAGGACAAGTTTACCAAGAAAACACCCATAGTTTCAAATTTTAGATGATCACTGGTAGATTATCATGACCGTTGCAGCACAGAGCATTTTCCCACGGGGTCTTCACATTGTTTTTCTATCAGGGGATGGAAGGTCCTCAATCAGTTAGGTTATCTCTTTAAAGTGTGTGTGTGTGTGTGTGTGTGTGTGTGTGTGTTTAAAGAGAGGCATCCAAATGTTCCTTCCTCTTTGGGAATGACTGTTGATATTTCTCTTCTATCTTGATGATAACCTGTGGGAGAGGACCATGGTAAATCAATATCTGTGATTTTGAATTTGTTAATTATAAACAATGGCACAGCTTATTATCAGAAAGTTCTCATGTTAGCTGGGAACATTTTCAAGATATTAGAATTTTTTGTTGCTGAAGATTGTTTTTGGTCTGCTAAAGTCCCACCTCTTTTATAAAATAGAAAAGATTTATGTATCTAGAGATGTCTAGATCTTTCTAGATCTTGACATTCACTTTCTTAGGAAAACTTTTTTTTTTCCTTTTATTCAGTAAAGTATTATTTACCTACAATAAAATTCAACAGTGAACATAGTGGACATAGGTTTCCACTTCTCTCCGATGAATACTTAGGAGGAGAATTGCTGGGTGATATGTATGTTTAACATTATAAAGGAATACAGTATGATTCTACCAAGTGGCTATACCATTTTCTATTTCCACCATCAATACATGAGTTCCAGTCTCTCCACATCCTTCCTTACACTTGGCCTTGTCAGTTGTTTTAACTTTAGTCATTCTAGTTGGCATGTAATGATACCTTGTGGCTTTAATTTGCATTTCTTTAATGCCTAGTGGTTGGAACATATTTTCTTGCGCCACTAGCCATTTGTATAGCTTCCTTTGTGAGGTATTTGTTCAGATATTTTGCATTTCCATTGTCTTATAATTGAGGTAAAAGAATTCTTTTTCTATTCTGGACATAAGCTCTTTATTAGATATATTTTTTAAAAAATTTATCCCAGTCTGTGGCTTGCCTCCTTGTTTTCTTAACTATGTCTTTCAGTGAACAAAAGTTTTTAATCTTGATTAATCCATTTTTCAATATTTAAAAGTTTCTGCTCTTGATGTCTTATTTAAGAAATCTTTGCTAATCCAATGACACAAAGATTTTATTCTGTATTTTCTTCTAGAATGTACTCGTTTTTGTTATTACATTTACGTCTAAGATCCCATCTGAATAATTCTTGTGATGTGTAAGGATTGAGATTTATTTTCATTCATATAGATACCTAGCACCATTTTATCATTATTTGTTGAAGAGACTCATTGCTCCTTTCATTACCCTGGCACCTTTGTTGAAAATCAGCTGACTAGCGTGGGTCTATTTTGTGACTTTCTTTTATATCCCAGTGATTTATATGTCTGTCCTTATGCAAATATCATACTGTCTTCAGTACTTTTGCTTTATGTTAAGTTGCAATCAGGTAATGTAAGTTTTCCAACATTGTTCTTTCTTTCAAAACAGGCTTAGCTATTTTTGGAACATTGACTTTCCATGCACATTTTTAAATCAGCTTATAATTTCTTAAAAAAAAAAGCAGTTAAGATTTTATTTGGGACTGCATTGAAACTATAGACCAATTTGGAAGAGTTGCCATTTTGATGACTTTAAAATATACCCATAAATCCTTTTATAATTCAAGAAATGGAGTTTATTTTCCCCTTCTAGAGTGTAGGCTATACATAGCAATTCCCTGTGGCAGAAATGATGGTGTGTGACTCCAAAGAGCAGGTCATAAAAGACATAGATGCTTCTGTCTTGCTCCCTCTCAGATCATTTTGTTCTGGGGGGAACCAGCTGCCATTTCCCAAGGACAGTGGAGCAGTGATATGGCTAGGTCCACATGGCATGTGTCTGCATTAATTTGCCTCTTGTGTTTTTGGGCCACCTTGGAAGCTGACCCTCCAAGTTGTCTAGTCCATTCAAACTTCAGATGAGCGAAGGTAGGCTGACATCTTGACTACAGCCTGGTGAGAGACCTTGAACCACAGCCACCCAATGAAGCTGCCCTCAGATTTCTGACCCTTTTTATAAACTGTGTGTATAACCAGTGCTTATTGTTTTGAGTAGTTTGTTATTTAGTAATAGATAACTAATACAAGCATTTTAATAATATTGGGTCTTTCAATCTATGAACATGGTATATTTCCACATTTATTTAGCAAGTCTTTAATTCCCCTTTATAGGTTTTAAATTTTCAGTGTATAGGGCTTGCATTTTTTTATTAAATATATTCCTCAGTATTTGTGGGTTTTCATAGTATTTTAAATGGAGTTGTTTTTATAATTTTTATCCCAATTGTTTGTTGCTGCCATATAGAAGTACAGTTGATTTATGTATATTGCTATTGTGTCCTGCAATTTTGCTATCTTTGTTTATAATTTTGGGTAGCTTTTTTTTGGATTCCTTAGGGTTTTCTCTATGCATGATCATGTTCTCAGGAGATATGTTTTGTTTATATGCTTTCCTTCTTTCTTTCCTTCTTCTCCTGTGCCTATTTTTTTCCTTATAGCACTAGCCAAGACCTCTAATACGATGTTAACTACAAGTGGCTATCCTTGTCTTGTTCTTGCCTAAGAAAGCATTGAGTTTTTCACCTTTGAGTTGCATAAATCATTCTACATCTTCACATTCATTTTTAGCTTATTATTTTTAGACCAATATAAGAAACAAGTTTTAATATAAGCCTATTTTCCCTTTAATTTTATCTTATTGAATCGTTTATGAAAGTGGATATAATTTTAAAGGGGGATGGTCTCCTTGTTAAAAGGAATACTAGGGGCGCCTGGGTGGCTTGGTGGGTTAAAGCCTCTGCCTTCGGCTCAGGCCATGATCTCAGGGTCCTGGGATCGAGCCCTACGTCGGACTCTCTGTTCGGCGGGGGGCCTGCTTCCCCCTCTTTCTCTCTGCCTGCCTTTCTGCTTACTTGTGATCCCTCTCTCTGTTAAATAAATAAATAAAATCTTTAAAAACAACAAAAAAAGGAATACTAAAAAGTATTTAGATTTACGCACCTGATTGAGGCTTTTTCCATGTGCTAGAGACTCTAGTTGTCTCCTCATGTATCTTTTCCTTAGTAGCAGAACTTTCATCTTATTTGAGGCAGGAGTACCTCCAACTAAAAGATCACACTTCCTCTGCATCTAGGTATAGCCATCACACTAAATCCTGGCATCCTCTCCAGTGAGCTGTAAACCCACACATTGGTGGGATTTCTGGGAAGGTTCCTTAAAGTCTTTCTGTCCTTTCTCATTTTCTTCCCTCTGCTGCCTGGAATTGCAGCTAAGATGGTTAGAGCTTTTATAACACAATGGAGAATAAATTTCTGTTTTACTTAAGCCATTGTTATTTATGGTTTTCTGCTTTGCATACTTAACCTGATAATCCTGATACATGATTTTCCAAAAGGAAAAGTTTAGAGCAGCCTCCTAACAAATAATCTGTGATTAGTCTAATTAATTCTGTTCTTATTCCAGTGTAACCTCCCAAGAATCAGGATATCCAGTGGTTTAATTAGATACTTCAAGATGATAGTACAAGATGATAGCTATAGAAAGTTCATCCGAATCATTTTTGTACTTGACGAAGAACAAGATTGCAAGACTCTTTCTATGAGTGCAAAAGCCACATGATTCTGTCTGTTATGAAAAGAATAATCATTTCATAATTAATCACAAATGACAGAAATAACTTTAGGCATCTCTAATTTGCATACATGTTCTCTGGGTAAAAAAAAATAATAATTCTGAAGTTTCTTCTTTCTTTAGCATTTTTAGTGAAGACAAGGAATATGTAAATGTAAGGTCTGTTCAGAGCAACGGTTTTCTTTGTTTTGCTCCCTGCTCCATCCCAGCCTTTAGAACACAGCCTGGCACATGATAAATGTTAAGCCAGTATGTGTTGGAAGAATAAACGTTGGGTGAAAAGCCTCAGTCTGGTTTCCTTGGGACCTGAGTGCATATGGAGTGTATTTGCTGAGGTCTGGGTGCCTAGGGATATTTGCTCCCTCAGCTCATCCCTGCCTTGCGGAGGCAGCGCTTTCTGTGTTTTTCCTGTGGTCCAGTCAGGTGATAGCTTTCGGGGCGTCGGGCCCGTGGTCTCCAGGCCCCTGGCAGTGCAGTGTGCCGTGCGGGCTTCTGTTCAATCACACTTGCCTGCAAGCAGAGATCGCCAGACACCTGGGTGTCGTTGCTGGGTCATGGTTTCTCATCTTTGTCTGCGGTGGTTACATGCTAACACTAAGCAGGACCAGAGGACGCTTGAGGTTTACTCTCTATAAGCAAGAGGGTTTCACCTCTTTTCTACCAGCCAATTAAATTCTTTATTTCTTCGACAAGTATTATTTCTTGATTCCCTTTCTAAAAGGACTAATAATCTGAAAAATCAGAATAAGTGTGTAATTGATGTCCATGTTTATTAATGGCCTAAAGAAAACAATTTCCTATTTTACATTCTCCGATTTATGACGTAACAGCTTCTTTTGGCTTATGGGGAGCTCCTAGCACTGACCCCGGGCTGTGGCCTGGCTCTGGTCTTTCCACTGCGTGTGGCCTAGATGCTCTCTGCTCTCCTGACCTCTGGGTTTCTTCTGCTGGGCCAGGGTTCCTGATTCCTGCTGCTCGAATGCTCTGATTCTGGCTCGAGCTGGCCTTCCCACACACATGCCACTTGGTCCATTTCACTGTATCCCGTCATCCTAGATCTCACTCCCGGCCTTCCCAAGACCGCTGCTACTGCTTTGTCTCTTGTCATTGGGCCTAGCAGCTTGACCTTGGGCTTTCCGCTCTGAGGGCCACAGGGAGCCCCTCCCTTAGTGTTTCCCCCGGCCTCTGGACATGCAAATCTGAACATATGGTCTATTTTTAAAGACTGTTTTTTCACAAACTGGGGGTTTTGAGAAAACTCTCATTCAGAAGTCCCAATACATGAAAGGTTTCTGAGATAATGAAAATTAAAGTTAAAAGTTATGTATAAATTAAGGTAGCATTATAATAAGTAATACTCTCTCAAAACTCTTGGTAGTAATGAGGTGTATAATGTAGGGAGAATTTAATGCAGTCATTGTTATCCCATCTTGTCGTAGGATAAAGTGATGATTATCAAATATTTATAGGAAACTAAACTGTGTAAGCTCTTCATATTTTAATCCATCATGAATACCTAACATTTATGAAGAGCACTTTAATTCGCTGACAACTTGAGGTCATGCTGGTTTACTAGAGGCATAGACGGGTGAACTCTACCTTTGTGTCATATGGGAAAGTATAAACTTAGCACCAAAAATGTGTCTGTTGGCATCTTCTCAGTTTCCCTTAAAAGAATCTAAAATAATGTATTTTTTAGAACATTTATTAATTTTCCATTTTCCCAGCAAATACTTAATGAGTTCTTACTATGTTCCAGACACTGTTCTGGATGGAGACCCCAAACTGGATCAAACCAACCACCGTTCTTCCTCTTGGAAAGCATACTTTCAAATAGGAAGCAAACCCTTGGGATGAAATTCAAGCAGATGAGCACAAAAGCCCTATTTTATCCCTGCCAGAATTTGCAGTAGTATATTCGTTTATTACTAGGGTTATAAATTATCCTAATTGTTCACTGAATACATGATTTTGGGGAGTATATACATGATGTGGGGGACGGGTAGACGTGGGCAGGAGACTGAAAATCTTTAGCTTTCGTCAGTTCCTTGAAAGAACCTATGACCTACTCCCACACTGTCCAAATTGAGAACCCCTGCTAAATTGTGAACTCCCTAAGTAGAGGCAACAACTGTGCATTTTCATTATTTTTTCCTAATTTCTTTAAAAGACATATGATTATGTACAACAAAAATAAACACCATATTGCTAGGTTTATAAGTATATGGATGTAATATATAAAGTAACATTGGTTGGGGGTGATGTTAAGTGGGAATGCATTCTTGCAAGTTTCCTATAGTTTACTTGAAATAATTCAGTATTAATTCTAAGCACATGTGGTAAGTTGAAGATGAATATTGTAATCCCTAGAGCAAACACAAGAAAAATATTCAGTGAGGTATTGCTAAAAACAAAACAAAACCCAATAAACAAAATAAAATACTAAAACTATTGGCTTAACACAAAAGAAAATAGGAAAGGAGGAACAAAGAACAAAAAGTAGATGAGATAAAATTTAAACCAAATACCAAAATCTGCCTACGTCAGAGTAAGCCCATTAAGTCTGAAGAGCTAAACAATCAAAAGGTGGAGATTGTCGATCTGAAATTAAAAGCCAGAAACTGCTATATGCAATCTAAGACACACTTTCAACACAGACACACAAAAAAAGTTGAAAGTCAAAAGATGAAGAATGACATCCTGGAAACAGAAAGCTGACAGGGCCACATTAATATCAGACAAAATAGATTTCTATATGAGTAATCCTAAAACAAAGAGGGATACTTTGTTGTGATAAAAGCGTCAATTATAAGTGTATGCATGCCTAACAGTTTCCGACTACATACGGGAAGTTAAAAGGGAACTAAAGATAGAAGTGAACAAATTCACAATCATGGTTGAGGCTTTGAAATTAAAAACCAAAAATTTTAAATTTTTTAAATTTACATTTTAAATTTTAATTCAAATCTCACAGTTCTGTTTTAATTGATTGTTTTCATATTTTGTTATGTGTATAAAACCATTCTGCTGTCTTAAGCAAAACCAATGCAATTTTCTGTTTTCCTTCCTACTCAGATCTTCAGAAAAGGAATTTCCAATTCCTTGCCTCCAATCCATTGTATGTTTTTGCCATAATTACTTCCTATCTCTTTCTTTGTTTAAAAAAAATTACACACACACACACACACACACAGATGGTGCTAACCCCCTGCACCTCCCCTCTTTCCTTCATCCTGTTGTAGGAAAAAAGAAGAAAGGACTCCATGGTTCTGTACTTACCACGTAAGTTTGTTCCCATAAATAGTATATAGTATTATCTTATGTTTGGCAATCTTGTAAAAAGATGGATACATTAAAAAAATACCTTAACACATGTACACGGAACTTACGTGAACTGCTGTTCAGTGTTGGCTTGGATGAGTGGGCCAGCCCTCAGCCATTCCTGGCCTGGGGACACTTGGTTGCCATTTCCTGGCTGTTAGAGACGGCGCTGCAGTGGAGTACTCCCCGGAGCGGGGCTTCAGCTCTGCTCGGGTATTGCCACATGGCGTCCCGCAGAACTTGCACCACTGTTCACTTGGACGCTTTCCCTAGGACCGTAGGGTTCTCTGTTCTCCTCATCCTCACCAAAACTCGGCCCCAGAATTTTCCATTTTTTCCTAATTATTCTTACACTTAACATTGCATTTCCCTAAAAACAAGTGAGAATAAACCTCGTTTCATGTGTTTCTTGGCCTTTTGAATTTCCTCTTCTGAAATTGCCTTTTTACCTGCTTTTTAGGTTGGGTTGATGGTCTCGCTCTGATAAATGTATAGTTTCCTTACGTATTTTGAGCACTACCTTTGTTGACTGCAGGGATTCAAAGGACCTTCTCTAGGCTGTTACTTGTCCTTTGACTTAACTTATGGTAATTTTTGGCATACTTGTAGCTTTTAAATTGTAAAGTAAGTAAATGTGTGTTTTCTTTTCTAGTTTGTACTTTCTGGTCCTTGTTTAAAAGTCCTTCCCATCCCAGCGTCAAAAAGATGTGCCCTCTGTATTTTGTGCAGAAAGACTTAAAGTTTGGTAAATTACTTATTTCCTTAATCCATTGGGAGTTCACATACGGTGTTGGGAGGGTGGGTCCGTTCTCTCTTTACCCTCATGTAAGGCTCCCCATGACTTACCGTTTCCGCTGGGCACCACGCACCCTTGTCCTCCAGAGCCTCCTTCTGTGTGCTTGCTCTTTAGGTCGCTTTGAGTAGCTGTGCATGAAGACCGCACTGTTTTAATTACTCAAACTTCCTATCGTATCCTGAAATCTGATAAGCCTTATTATGTTTCTTTAAAATTACATTGGCCATTATGGATCCTTTGATTTTTTTTAAATCTTCTTATTGTGTATATAACACACCCAAGTGTTCATAAACCATAAATGTCATGAAACCAACCAAGTCACTGTAAAGTGAGCACGCCCATAAAGTGCTGTGCAGGGCAGTGTACTGCCAACCTCTGAGCGCCCCTCCCTCCCGTGTGTCCCCAGACAGACGGTCGTCACCCTCGTGCTTCGCTCCGTGGTTTTCCCGCTTGATAGATAGATAGATAGATAGATAGATCATTCAGACCAATCCACTTACACAAATGGAATCATATAATGCATTTTTTTTAAGATTTTATTTATTTATTATTTGAGAAACAGAGAAAGTGAGAGAGAGCATGAGAGGAGAGAGAGTCAGAGGAAGAAGCAGATTCACTGTGGAGCTGGGAGCCCGATGTGGGACTCGATCCCGGCACTCAAGGATCATGACCTGAGCTGAAGGCAGTCGCTCAACCAACTGAGCCACCCAGGCGCCCCATATAATGTATTTTTTGTCTGGAGGCTTTCTCCCAACATTATTTTTAAAACTTAAACTTTAAATATTCCAGATGCATTTTATAGTTCCAGTTGGCATTTAAGTTCCAACAATGACGACAAAAAGCTGTTAAGATTTTATTTTTAATTACATTTACTTTATATCTTAATTTGGTGAAAATTTGTATATTAATAGTTTTACATCTTCCCATTCATGAACGTGATGCCTTTAGTTATTACTAGGATTTTTTTTTAGTATGCCTTTTTTTTTTATAGTTTTAAAATTTTCTTTTTAACAATTTGCTATTCCCCAGATAGTTAATGGTTTTTCCTTTCTAGGGAGTCTATTTTATCTCTGGTAACTTTTAAGGTCTTCTTTCCTTGTTTTATGACAAGGCATCTGGATATAAATTTCGTTTTGTTATCCTTCTTGGGACTCTTGCATTTTCAATCTGGGATTTATATTCTTTATTATTTCTGGAATTAACTATTATCTCTTGAAATACAGTCCTACTCTCTCCATACTCCCTCCATTGTCTTCTTCGGGAAGCTCCATGAGACCTACACTCTATCTCTGGGCGGAATCTGGGGGGCAGAGCCCCAGGCCTCCCCTCGGAGCCGGCTCTGCCTGCTTCAGGAGCCTCCTTGATTCACGCCCTCCAGAGCTTCTCCCTTTTCCCTGTGGAGGAGAGAGGGTGGGTATGGGCTACTCTGGGTGTGGGCAGGAATTGGGGTTGCTTCCTCCAGAGACAGGCCCTCCATATCACTGAGGCCTTCCGTAGTCCCTGGTGCCTCTAGTCCCTAAGCCTGTCTGAGCTCTCGGGGACCTTGCCAGCACTTGGATTTACCTTTCTTCCCCTGCACCAAGTGATTTCTAATTACTCAGAGTGTTTTCCATTTTGTTAGTGTGGTTCAGGATTGCAGATGATTTCTGGTTTCGTCGAATGTGGAATTTGTTTCTGTTTTCATTTTCTTTGTTCTTCTGTAACATTTTCGAGAGAAGTGGCATAGAAATTATTTTCCCTCTTCCCTCTGCTCCAGTCTGTCTCTCGCTCCTGCCACTGAACCGAAACTATTATTATAAGGTCGTCAAAAGCCTCCATGTTGCCAAATCCGGGGCTCCTTTTCCTCCCTGGCCTGGTTGACCACAGAGCTGCGTGGTTCATACTGGCTGTCCCCGGCCTGAGATGTTCTCTGCGCTTTGCTGACGCTAAGCCTTTTCCTCCTGTCCCCTGGTGGCCCTGCCAGATGGCGTCACTGGCTTCTCCCACTCCGTCTACACACAGAATATCGCTGGGCTGAATCCGAAGTTCTCTTCTCCCTTCTGTTGTTCATCCCACGCCCTTGCTGTTAACTCGTTCCATTACTTTAACCACCGGCAGTGCCCCTGACCCCCAGATACTTCCCTCTGCTGAGTTTTCCCTGGAGGTCCGGGTCCGTGCGTCTGATGGCCTGCTGGACAGTCCGCTAAAGACGCTCCCAGGCCCGCTGCTGCATCGCATTTCTGTTTGCACTGCCGGAGATGTTCTTCCCAAGTCTTCAAATTGCTGGTGCCCCATTATTCTGAGGAGCTTTGCTCAAACGTCACTTCCTCCAAAGCTTCCCTGACACTGACCTACAGACAGTCCCTGCTCCAGGCCGCTTTATTTTGTTGCTTTCACAGAGCTTATCTGGAATTGTTTTATATGTTTTATATGTTTGCTCACTCGCTCCGTATCCGTATCCGCCAACTGACCCCTGTTACTGGTACAAGAACAGGGCCTTGTCGATCTCGTCCTCCACTGGCCTCTGAGTGCCTGGAACAGTGCTCGACAAAGGCTTGCCTCATTAATTGATTTAAATTGTATTAAAACATTAAAGTATATTTTTCTCCTATTAGCACATTGTCAAATATGTTCTAATTTGGTATGATTAATTTATCCTAAGAATCAGATTCACAAAATTAAAGATTTTTTTTTTACAAAGGAATATCCATATTCATTTTAACCTAGAAAACCAGTCTTTAAATGTCTGTTACCATATAAATTACCTTAATGATGAAAAAACAGGCTTGTTTGTAAAAAGAATTGTGAATTACTATTGGCAAGGATTTTTTTTTAATGAAACATCTTCTTTTTTTTTAAGATTATTTATTTATTTATTTGACAGAAAGAGATCACAAGTAGGCAGAGAGGCAGGCAGAGGGAGAGGGGGAAGCAGGCTCCCTGCTGAGCAGAGAGCCCGATGTGGGGCTTGATCCCAGGACCCTGCGATCATGACCTGAGCCGAAGGCAGAGGCTTTAACCCACTGAGCCACCCAGGTGCCCCGATGCCGGACTTTTTTTTTAAATTTATTTATTTGTTTGTTTGTTTATTTGACAGATCACAAGTATGTATGTATGTATGTATTT
>CM052810.1:10022288-10043082 GCA_028533885.1 Nasua narica | reverse complement strand
GGACGGGGACGGGGCTGGTGGCAGTGATGTCACTCGCCTGCAGGGCTGCGCGTACTGGATGGGGACGGGGCTGGTGGCAGTGATGTCACTCGCCTGCAGGGCTGTGCGTACTGGACGGGGACGGGGCTGGTGGCAGTGATGTCACTGGCCTGCAGGGCTGCGCCACCAGCCCCTCCTCACAGAAAACACTGAGCCCAAACCGCCCCTCCCCCGAGCGCTGGGGCATCTCTGGTGCTGACTTCCCCCGGGGAAAAGGTCACCATTCGAAGAGAGGGGTCGGTCGGCCAGCCTCTGCGGAACAGTGACAGACGTGGGCGCTGCATGTCTCAGCACGCATTCCCAGTACCGCACTGCGTCCTCGCGCCCCAAAGGGCAGGCAGCAGAGCCCGTCACCAGGGCAAATAGCGAAGTGGAGGCTGAATCCTGCTGCTCTTTTTCCAGAGTCTTTTTCCCCTGTTCCACGGCGGCCCCCAGCAGGAATGACCAGGGACCATGCTTGGTTGCAGCAAAGAAGAATCCATCTCTTAAGTTTGCAGCTGAAGTAAAAACTAAGTGTTGTTAAAATTGTACCCTTGTCTCAGGAGAAGGGAGAGAAGCCGTGGTAGGAGCCTGGGACCTCCCGAGAGATATGTCACCACATAGAACACACGAGACTCGGGGAGCACATCCCTTGACTCGCACCCCCGGTTACAGGGCTCCTTGCCGCGGTGGCCCAGCTGTTGGGCCCTATCCCAGGCTGTGACAAAGCCGGGTCCCTCCGGGCCCCTCCCCTCACTGACACCCCAGCTCAGTCCCAGGCCGGCACCCCTGGACCTGGCCCGCCCAGCCCGAGACCAGACTGGAGTGAGGCCATGGCCCCCGGAGCTCCACTCACCAGACCAGGAAGAAGAGACGCGGCCGAGAGCAGCAGGACTGTCGGGAACTTCTGCCTTCCGAGCCAGAGGCTCTCAAAACTGAGCAAAACGGAGGGTTTTGTCTCCTGATCTTACTGCTGTGGAAGTGCTCTCAGTTTTGCTGAGAAGAAGGGTATGAAATGAAGTGTCTGAGCCCCCAAAACTGGTCAGTAGCATAAACCACAAAGAAAAAGTAAAACCGAGAGCTGCGAAAGTAGCCTGGGATTTTGTTCAAGTGCTCTCTGAGCCTCCCTCTAGCTTATTATTTTCTCCCAACACCTGCTAAGATGCTTGCTGCCGGCGACCCCAAAGGAGCACGGACAGGTGCAGGGGTGCGGCACAGACGGGGCTGCACTCCAGCTCCGGCCACTTCCCTGCTCCTTTACTCTATGCCTCGTGTTGACCCTCCCAACTTTTATCCAGGGGATGAATGGATTGCTAGTTTGTGTTGCTAGTTTGGATTGCTAGTTTGTGTTGCTAGTTTGGATTGCTAGTTTTGGGGGCAGGGGGTGGTTTTCCTTTTTTCTGAGTTTTGCCAGGAAGCTTTCCCTGACGGCCGCGGCCTCTGGCTCATCTCCCCTCCGCATGCATAGCATGTGTCGTTAGCTGCGAATGTGCTGCGACGGCCTCCCTGAACCCCCAGTCACGGGCCGCGTCTTCCCCGCCTGGCGTTTGGTTTCACATGCTCCTTTGTTGTGTCATCCCCGTGGAGCCCTTTCCGGGCTGTGGGAAGCGAGTCACTCCTGTGCGTGTCGCACACACTCCTGTGTGTGTCGTGCTCACTCTGGCCCCGTGTGGTGCGCTGCCCATAGAAGATAACGAAGGGATGGAGCACAGTCCTGCCTACACTGCGAGCTGCAGCTTCCACCAAGCACTTGGAAGCCTGTGGGGAATTGCAAGTATCCGCTTCTGTGAGGTGGTCGCGTGTGGCTTCGCCGGCAAGCCCCCCAGTGTCCCAGCAGCTGTTCTCTGTGTAACTCCTGGTTCCTGCGTCCCAGGGAGAGCGTGCCTCTTGTCCTTAAAGAGGGGTTCTGCAGCGAGCTTTGTTCTCCGAGGTGCCTTGCTTTAGCCCCTCCCTTCCCTTCCATCCAAACCTTCCTCACTAGCCCGCTCAGGTCCTCTGTCACAGCTGACCGTGAGGCCTGTGCTAAAGAAAATCCCATAGAACTTAACTCTGCAACATGCTTGTCCATTGATTGATTCACTCAGCGAATATTCCTCAAGTGCTGACATATGAGACTGAATCCACAAACACAGACAAGACAGATGTCTCAGCCCTCGTGGAGCTCGTGGCCCCCCGTGGGAGTCCCACCAGTCAGCGTGCACCCGCCGTGTAATGCCGTCCCTGGAAAGTGCACGAGAGCGGAACGTAGGAGAGGAGCATTTGGGGAATTAGGGCTGGCCCCTGGGCAGGAGTCTAGAATGTGAAGGTGGAGAAAGACCGTTGGAATGGTGAACCGGAGGCTGGCCAACCACGGCAAGAAATTCCAACTGCACCCCAAAAGCAGTGGGGACCTGTGGAGTAGTATCAAAGAGTATCTACAATTATTTGAGAAGACTCTTTGTGTACTCGCTTTTTTTCTTCCTAACTGTATTCTGTTTGTGGCTATATTTTCTTCAGGTACTTCAAAGGCCAAAGTAACATACAACAGAATTGAATACGAAAGCAAATAGGAGAATCCAGCCATCTCCTGTTAAGTCAGATTGTTAAAAGATTTGCAACAGATCTCCTCATGAACAGATTCTTTTTCATGTCCCTAAAGAACATATCAGCCCTCATAGAAAATATATGTTGGAAAGAAAGCATTGTTATTTTTTGTAAAAATATATTATCTTAGCAAGTGGTGAGTTTGTGATTGTTATTAATGAGTAAGTATTTTAAGATTAATGAGAAGACAATGGGGAGCCATTGAAGGGCTCGTAAGTAGAAGAGTGACATGGTGAGATTTGTAACTTGGGAAACTCCCTGTGAAGCCACCTCACCTGATGCAGGCCTGAAACCGGGCAGTGAGAGTGGGATGGGGAGAAGAGGGTAGAGATTCCCAGACATTGAGGAGTTACTGTTGACGGAGCCCAGTGGTCTGGCTTATTATGCAAGTGGGTGGCTATCGACAACCGTCCCCAAGTTTGGGGACACAGGCAGAGACACGGGATTGAAGATGAACGTTGTTTGAGACATGTTCCATTTTAGATGTCACTGGAACATCTCAGTGGGAGTGTCCAGGAGGCAGGTGTGTGGCTCTGGGGTGCAGCACTGGGAGGGCAGGGTTTCGGAGTTTCTACCACATGCGTGGTGACCAAAGCGCTAGGAATGCCCAAGCACCTGGGGACGGGACATGGAAAAGAAGAGAAATAATCCCATACAGAACCTAAGGGACCCTGGGATTTCAAGGATAGGAGTAGGAGAAGACACCCGAGAGGGGCACTAAGGAGGCACAACCAGAGAGCTAGAAAGACTGAGAAAGTGGGGCCCGGGGAGTGGAGCAGGGAGGGGTCATAGCCCAATGCCTCCAGGGTTTCTAGCAGAGAGATGAGCTGCTTCCTCTGGAACAAGTAAAGGGTGTTATTGGTGCCCTAGAGCAAAAGGAAAGAACTAATGGTTAGAAGACCAAACGGAGCTTCTAGAAGGCCATCACCTTACTTCTCTCTCTAGCTTCATTGCCCGAGGTCCGAGCAGGTGCATTAGTAGACACCAGGTAATTAGGTTGATTTTACCAGAACTAGGGCTACTAAAACAGACGGGCCTTCCAGGGGGAGAACTTTGCGCCCACCGTGGCATGGCCGCAGATGGGCTGCGCTGCTGGTCCCCTCGGCCCGCGGGGCCGCAGGCTGCAGGCGGCGCTGGCGGTCTGCGCCGAGTGTCACGGAGATGTGTCCTTCCGCTGTATGTGCCGTGACGTGGGGAATACTGGGCAGTCCTGGTCTGCGGAGGGTTAGTAATTCCTCGTACGGTGCCGCCTCACTTCCGCAGGCAGACATCGCCACGCGGTCTTACCATCCCCCTGCTGAACCCACACCCTCCCTGTGACTCTCCCCGACGGGGTCCCCCGGCTGCCGCCTGCGTTAGCGCCGAACCTCGCACGCGGACGAGGCCTCTCAGCCGCCCCAGACGGGAAGCCAGCGTGCGTTGTTGCCAGCGACCACCCTTTCCCAATAAGAGGATGGTGCTTCCACAGAGAATTTTAATTGTCCTCAACCATCACCGTCACCGTGTCCGCTCCGTAATTGTTCTTCATTTTGCTCTCTGACTGGAGAATGAGTTCAGGCTGCCCTGAGCCTCGAGCCGGCTGGCCGCCCCGGGCCTACACAGGGAGTGCCATTCTCGCCCCGTCCCGGGCCTGAGGGGTCCCCGTGGGGTTGGGAAGACAAGAAATAACACTGGAAGGCATAATGCAGAGATTAGGTGGGAATAATAGCTAATATATATAGTAAGCTTTTAGAAGTTTTCAGGCTCTGTTTTACATGTTTTCCATGTATTAACTCATTTATTTCTCATAATATCCTGACGAGGTGTGTTATTATTCTCTTCTTATAGACGAGAAAACAGGCTCAGAGAAATTTCTCTCAAACTAAGGCCCGAGGTCACGCCGTAAGCGGCAGAGCTGGGCCGGGAACCCCAGTCATCTGCTCTCGGTCCCTCAGCTTCCTCCGCCTGTTTGCTCCTCTCTCACGACTCCTTAGCGCTCCCTGCCTTGTCCCTGGAAGCAGGTATAAACCTACTCTTTGAACAGGTTGGCAAGTGTCTGGTCCTCCTCTCCATCTCCTCGTCCTTTTAAATTCAGTGAAGCCCCCCATCCTCTCTGAAGCTTCCGCCCGCGCTTAGGCTGCTTGGTGCTCACTCTGCACCTGCCGGGCCTCTAGCTGATGCTGCTCGGCGTCCTTCTGAATTCTAGTCCACCTTGCCTCCTGATTTTTTCCATTTCCAGATGTCTTGCCTTCCCCGGAGACAATGGGTTCCACGTGCACCTCGCTTCTGCCCTCCCTCGGGAGCGGCCCCCAGAGAGCTCTAGGGAGCTGCTGAGACCCAGCTTGCCCGAGTAGACACTCGTCGGTGTGCACACTGCCTCATCAGCCCGTCCTGAAACCGCCAAAGCCTTTAGAGGTGGGGTTTAGTCCACCGGGCGTCCACTTGATAAGATGTTACGAATGTTTATAGTTCTCAACTGGAAAATTAGACATTTTTTAATTTTCATAAGAAATTTTACTTCACTTGATGATCTCTTTACCACTAATGACAGATATTTCATAAAACGGTTGATCAAAATGCAAGCTGTTTCCTTTTTCCTCTTTTAAATATGTGGTTATTGCTTTTGAAGAAGACAAAGTAAAGGAAGCGTTTCCTGTTTGTAGAGGCTCCTAGTTAACCTAGTGAGAGCAGGTTAGTGTCAAAACATCCTAGAGCCTAGAGCGCCTGTAACTTTCTGCTTTTTAAGCACTTTTTTGCCATCACAGGAGCAGGGGGATTGGGGTTTGGTTTTGCTCTGCCTTGCTCTTCCCCTCTCATTCCCTTTAAAGAAATAAAATGTCACAGTTTCAACCAAAGGTTCCTTGCCCTTCCCCCTGTCCTGCTGCTGGTGAGTGGGGGCTGACCCTCTGCATGTTTGTATCTTTAGCGAGAGTTGGAGTTCCTCAGCCTAGACGCTGTGGACACTTTGGGCCAGACCGTTCTTTGTGGCGGGTCCACCGTGTGCGTGCAGGATGCCTAGCAGCTTCCCTGCTCACTACACACAGCCCTTCCGTGGTCCTGTCCCCGCCCCCTCCCTCCAAAACTGCCTCTAGACATTTTCAGATCCCCCCCAGGGGGCAAAATCACCACCAGGATATATCCATAGAATCGTTTCAACAGTATACTGTTGTTCCGAGTATTTTTTAAATTTATGTAAATGGCATTATATATTCATATTCTCATATAACTTTCTGTGTTCATTTAGCACTGTATTTTGGAGATTTTATTTGGCAGATCTAGTTCCTTTAGTCCAGCTGCTCATATAATAGTCCTTTATAGCATAGAACCATTTATTAATTTATGTCCCTACTTCCAGATAGTTACTTTTACATTTTCGTACTTGATATCCTAATCAGTGCTTCATAGAACATCCTCCTAAATGCCGCCTTAGGCACCTATAGCTACCTGGAAGTGAAATTGCCGGGTCATAGAACGTCCTCAGTTTTACTCAATCGGGACACGTCGCTCTCCAAACAGCTTGTGCCGAATTACACTCTCACCGACAACACCAAGTCCCCAGTTCCTTCACGGCTTTCCCATACTTGGTATTTGTTCGGCATTTTATTTTGGCCATTCTTGTGGGTGAGAAATAACTTACTGCTGTTTTAATTTGCATTTCCTAATCCTAGTGAGTTGAACATCTTTATGTGTGTTGACTCAGGGTTCCCTCTTGTGTAAATTACCTGTTCCTATAAGGTTGACCTTGAACGTGTGGGGGTTAGGAGCGCTGACCCCCAGCACAGTGAAAAATCTATGTATAGCTTTTGGCTCCCCAGAAACTTAATTACTATAACCTGTTGTTGACTGGAAGCCCACCCATACCATAAACTGGACTGTGTTCATTAGAACATTGTGTGTAAGTGGATCTGCGCAGTTCACATTCACGTTGAAGACTCAGCTGTACATTATTCCCTTCTCACAAGTTTTTTTTTTCTCATTGATTCTTTTTTTTTTCATTGATCCTTTATGTATTTTGGTTATTCTTTCTCAGTTATATGTTGCAAACATTTTCTGTTAATCTGTACTTTATTTTTTTAATCATACCGAAGTTCTTACTTGCACTAGTTTTTAGCAGTCCTTTTCTTTGTGATTTATGCTTTATGTTTTTGTTTTAGAAATTATTTTCCATCTCAGAGACATAAATTCTTTATATTCTTTATTTCTTCTAAATATTCTTTATTTCTTTTTCTTCCTTTATTCTTTATTCTTTATTTCTTCTAAATTTTTTTTAATAGTGGAGTTTTTTTTTAAGTAATCTCTACAGCCATCGTGGGGCTCGAACTCACAACCCCGAGATCAGAAGTGGCATGCTCCCGTGACTGCGCTAACCAGGCACCTCCTCTACTAAAATTTTTAACAGTTCAGCTTTCCATATTTAAATCTTTAAGTTCCTTCTTTCCTTCCTTCCTTCCTTCTTTCCTTCTTTCCTTCCTTCCTTCCTTCCTTCCTTCCTTCCTTCCTTCCTTCAGTTTATTTTAATTCCAGTATAGTTAGCATTCAGTTTTATATTAGTTTCCGGTGCACAATATAGTGATTTAACAATTCTATGCATTATTCGGTGCTCATCATGATAAGTGTGCTCTTAATCCCCATCTCTTATTTCACCCATCCCCCAGCTCCCTTCTGGTAACCATCAGTTCGTTCTCTAGAGTTAAGAGACTGTTTCTTGGTTTATCTCGCTCTCTTTTTTTTACCCCCTTTGCTCATTTCTTTGTTTCTTAAATTTCACATATGAGTAAAATCATACGATATTTGTCTTTCTCTGATATATTTCACTTAACATTATATTCTCCTAGGAATGCCTGGGTGGTTCAGTCGGTTAAGCATCTGCCTTCGGCTCAGGTCATGTTCCCAGAGTCCTGGGCCTGAGCCCCACATTCAGCTCCTTCTCTGTGGGGAGCCTGCTTCTCCCTCTTTCTCTGCCTGCCACTCCCCCTGCTTGTGCTTGCACACTCACCCTCTCTCTCTGTCAAATAAATAAATTAATAAAATCTTTTAAAAACATGTTCTAGCTCCGTCCTTGTTGCAAATGGCAAGATTTCATTCTTTTTTATAGCTGAGTGATACTCCGTTTATATATATGTGTGCGTGCGTGTGTGTGTGTGTATGTATATGTGCATATATATGTGGGTATGTGTATGTATATATATAATATATATATTCCATTTATTTATACACACACCCCACATCTTCTTTATCCATTCATCTATCAGTGGACACTAGGGCTACCTGCATAATTTGGCTATTACGAATAATGCTGCAATAAATGTAGGGGTTCATGTATTCCTTTGAATTAGTGGTTTTTGTATTTTGGGAGTAAATACCCAGTGGTATGATAACTGGATCATAGGGTAGTTCTACTCTTAACTTTCTGAGGAATCTCCATACTATTTTCCACAGTGGTTGCACCAATTTACTTTCCCACCAGCAGTACATGAAAGTTCATTTTTCTCCACGTCTTTGCTAACACTTGTTTCTTGTGTTTTTGATTCTAGCCATTCTGACAGGTATGAAGTGATACCTCATTGTAGTTTTGATTTGCATTTCCCTGGTAAAGAGTAATGTTGAACATCTTTTCATGTGTCTCTTGGCCATCTGTATGTCTTCTTTGGAGAAATGTCTGTTCATGTCTTTGCCCATTTTTAAATTGGATTGTTTTTTGGTGTTGAATTGTGTAAGTTCTTTATATATTTTGTATACTAACCCTTTATCAGAAATATCGTTTGCAAATATTTTCTCCCATTCAGTAGGTTATCTTTTAGTTTTGTTCATTGTTTCCTTTACTTTGCAGATTTTTTTTTTTTTTTAGTAGTCCCAATAGTTTATTTTTTGCTTTTATTTCCCTTGCCTCAGGAGACATAGCGAAAAAAGTTGCTACAGCCAATGTCAGAGAACTTACTGCCTGGGCTCTCTTCTAGGATTTCTATGGTTTCAGGTCACACATTTGGGTCTTTAATCCATTTTGAGTTTATTTTTGTGTATGGCTTGTGAAAGTGGTTCAGTTTCATTCTTTTGTATGTAGTTGTCCAGTTTTCCCAACACCATTTGTTGAAGAGATTGTCTTTTTTCCATTGTATATTCTTTCCTCCTTTGTGAAGATTAATTGACCATATAATTTTAGATTCATTTCTGGGCTTTCTATTCTGTTCCATTGATCTATGTTTCTGTCTTTGTGCCAGTACCACACTGCTTTGCTTACTACAACTTTGTAATGTAACTGGGAGTCTAGAATTATGATACCACCATTTTTTTTTCAAGATTATTCTGGCTACTTGGGGTCTTTTGTGGTTCCATACAAATTTTAGGGTTGGTTGGTCTAGTTCTGTGAAAAATGCTATTGATAGTTTGATAGAGATTGCATTAAATCTGTAGACTGCTTTGGCCATTATAGACATTTTAACAATATTTGTTCTTCCAATCCATGAGCATGGAATGTCTTTCCATTTCTTTGTGTCCTCTAAATCTTTAAATTTATTTTAAAAATAAACTTATTTTTATATATATTATGAAGTTAAGCTCTAGTTTTCTCTTTTCCCCATACAACCAGTTGTCCCATTGCTATTCATTAAATGGTGTGACCCCTTCCTGCTGAGTATTCTCTGCTCTAATAGACCAAGTAGTGGTGTTAACTTCTGATTCCCAGACACACTCTCCTGTTTCTTTGTGCAGTCTGTCATGTACTAATGGCGTTCTAATTTCTATCTAACAGTCCATTAGGACTGGTGCTCATAGTGGAAAATCCTCCCTTACTGTACTTCTTCAAAATATCCATGTCTAGTTTGGGCCCTTAATTCAACTTCATGTTGTCTGGTTCCACCAAAAAGACAACCACACACTTTTGAATTTTGAGTCTGTAGCAGTTAAGATTAGAATTAGCTCCATATGACAGAAAACACAAAATAAGAAGGTTTTTAAAGGCAGGAGTCTGTTTCTCATGGGGAGGAAGTGCTGACGTTGACAGGCCCTGCCTGGTGAGGCAGGGGTGTGACACTGCAGGGCCAGGCTCTTTCTCTCGCCATTCTGTCCTCCGTCGCACAGCCCCCGAAGGCTGCCTGAGCTCCAGGAGGAAGTAGGACCCGACCAGGAAGGGCGCCTCCTGCCTCTGAGGTCTTCACAAAGTCCTGTTCGCCCCTCTCTACAAAGTACTGTTGGCAAAACCAAGTCCGCATGGCGGGACCTGAGAACTGTAGGAACCACGTGTCACACACACACACACACACACACACACACACACACACACACAGAAAACCCCATTTTTAAAGAAAAGGGACTTGGATATTCAGAGGCGACCAGTGGTCTTTGCTGCAGACTGAAGTGGACAGCGTCTGAGCAGAGCGCAGTGTTGAGTCTTTGCAGACTGGACTGCGCTGAGTCTTTTCGCTTAGGTCCCCGATATCCTCCAGTCAAGTTTATTGATGTGAAATGTTGGGGCCTGGGAGCAAAGGGCCAAGAAAGAAATCATGAGATGTCTTCGCATCTCAGCAAAGAAGATGGTTTTTATTAAAGCAGGGGGACAGGACATGTGGGCAGAAGGAGCTGCACTGGGTTTGTGAGGAGGGACTGGTTATAGGCTTACAAGCTGAGAGAGGCTTAGGGATAGCGGAAGTGTCTAAGGAATTTGGAAGCAAGGTTTCCAGGACCTTGGGGAATCATTAACTATTGTCTTGTAAAACCTTGGTCATGAGACCCTTCAGGTGGATATCAGTGGGCCATATGTTTGGAGGATGATTGCCAACCTATATCTTGGGGGGGGTAGAGATAAAGGAAATTTCCACAGGGATTTTATATGCTAACGAAGAGTAACAGGATACTGGAGGTGGGCTAATGTCAAGCTAAGGTTTGCCTTTTGCCTCTAGCAAAGTATTGACATTGAGGCAGTTGAGTTCCTGCAGAAAGGTCACTCGGCCTGTCCCAAGCACTTGTCAGTGGGCCATAAGTTGTGAGGAAGTTTAATTAAAATATCTTTCACCTTTGCTCTCCACATCATTTACTATTTTCTCCATAGAGTACTTAAAGATCTTTTGTTAGTTTTAATTCCTAAGGACTTAGTAGTTTTTATTTCTGTTGATAGATAGAAAATTCATTTGCATTTTCTAAATGATCACAAAAGAGGACTGTTAACTGATGCTTTTGTGTCTTGTACTCTCTTATTCTCATTTTCTAAGTAGACAGTTATGTGTAAATAATAGCAGTTTCGTTTTTCTTTTCATCTTTCTGCATTTTCTTTCATAGTTGGTTAGTTTGGGCCTCATTATCCTGTGACTTGTATTGAATGCAAGGGGTGGTAACAGGCATTCAGTCTGTTAATGTGTGAATTACATTACTATATTTTCTGAGATTTCTGAGATAAATCCTAATATAGTACATTATTTCAAATAAGATAATTTTTTTAAACATTGTTAGGTTGAGTTTATTAATATTTTATTTAGGATTATTGTATCTGTCCATAAAATGAAAAACAAATTATCTTATAATTTTCTTTCTTGTAATGGCCTTGTCTGGTTTGGGAAACAATGTTATATAGCCTCAAAAAATTATTTGGGGAGCTTTTCCTCTTTTTCTTTCCTTGAGAACAAGGTCTTTAAGATAGTGTGTCCTTAAAAGTCACATGGACTTCACCTGTAGATTTTTGATGGGTAGATTTTCTTCAGTATTATTTCAGTTACATTAATGGCTAAAATTAGTCCAGTTTTCTATTTCTTTTTGTAGCTTTTTTTGGAAGTATACATAGAAGTAAACATTTATAAAAGTAATTATATAAATGTACTTTCTTGTGTTTTATTTAACATTATGAGAGATTCATTTATATTGCTACATAAAATTGTAGTTCA
This sequence comes from Nasua narica, assembly GCA_028533885.1. NCBI lineage: Eukaryota > Metazoa > Chordata > Mammalia > Carnivora > Procyonidae > Nasua > Nasua narica. Next base: position 10,031,632 of record CM052810.1, on the reverse strand, counting down.
TTTTAACTGCTGTATAATTTTATATTATGTGATTCCACCATAATTTATCCATCTCACTTCATGCACATTGAGTTGTTTCCAGTCTTTGCCTATTACAAATGGTGCCACTGAGGACGTTCTAGTCCATGCCTTTTGATGGACATGCGTTTGCGTCTCTGTTGTCCAGGAGCAGAGGTGCTGAGGTAGACACGTGTGTGCAGCTTTGGTAGATGCTCCTGAGCTGCTTTCAAAAACGATTACCAATTTTTGTTTCTTTTTGAATAAGTTGTAGTAAATTATATTTCCTTGAAAATAATCTATTTTATCAAAGCTATTAGTATGAATAAAGTATTGTGTTTTTTTTAATGTTTGCCATGATGTTTCTTATATTATTCCTAACACTATTTATGTTCCTTTCTTTGTTTTCTCATCATGGTTGCCAGGCTTTCCATTTTACTTGACTTTTCAAACAACCAACATTCGGGGTGCCTGGGTGGCTTGGTTGGTGGAGGACCTGACTCTTGATTTCCACTCAGATGACGACCTCGGGTTTGTGGGGTCGAACCCCATGTTGGGCTCCATGCCAGCAGAGTCTCTCCCTCTCCCTCTGCTCCTCCGTATCACTCACATACTCTCTCTCTTGCCCCTCTCTCTTTCTCTAAATAAAATCTTTTTAAACAAAAACAACATTGGATTTTATTGATTCCTTCTACTGTCTTTATTTTCCACTTTCTTAACATCTGCTCCCAGCTTTCTCAACTAGCATCTGCTCTCATTCTTTCTAATTTCTCTAGATTATTGTTACTTTCTCACTTCTTGAATATACTTAACTCTTTGTCAGTCTTCATTTTCCTTAAAATTTTCTTTAAGCTCAATATTTTAAAATTATATCAACTGTTTAATTATATCCCACCAGCTCTGAAAAGTAATAATCTCAATTTTATTCACTTTTTTAAAAAGATTTTATTTATGTATGTATTAGAGAGAGAGAACAAATGAACACACAAGTGAAAGGCAGGGCAATGGGATAAGGGGAGATGAAAAATCTCAAGCAAATTCCATGCTGAGTGTGGAGCCTGATGTGGGGCTCCATCTCAAGACCCTGAAACCATGACCTGGGCAGGATGAGTTGGATGCTTAACCAACTTCGCCACCTCGGAGCCCTTCAATTTTATCCACTTTTAGCTATATTCTAATTTCCATTATGATTTTTTCCATTTTTGACTTCCAGTGTGTGCATTTTTGTTTGTTTTATATTAGTTGTAATTTTGATATTGATTTCAAATTTAATTGCATTGTGGTCAGAAAATACAGTCTCTATAGTATTTATATTTTGGTGTTCGCAGACATTTCATACAGGATTTAGTGCACAGTCACTTCTTATAAATGTTTTATAATAAAAGATGTATAGTCTCTAAATACTGAGTACAAGCTATATGCACCCACTCATACAAACTTGCTATTTATATTCTGTATTACTAGTTTTGTCGGCTTGATCTACAAGTAGATGCTAAAAATTAAATATATGTCTGGATATTTCCTCTCCTCTATTAGTTCTTTTAATTTTTGTGTTCTGTAATTGGACACCACTGTGTTTATAAACATAATACTTATGTGGAGTGCCCGGGTGGCTCAGTTGGTTGAGCGTCTGACTCTTGGTTTTGGCTCAGGTCGTGGTGTCGGGGTTGTGGGATTGAGCCCCACGCTGGGCTCTGCATGGTCAGCATGGAGTCTGCCCGCCGCCCCCCCCCCCCCCCGCTCACTTGCTCTCTCTCTCTCAAATCAATAAAATATTTTTAAAAGTGATAATACTGCTGCATCGCAGTGATTTTATCCAGAGTAATGCCTGTTTTGCCCTTGAGGTCTCATTTATTTGACATGAGTATAGTGACATGACGTCAGCTTTCTTCTGTTAGTACTTCTCTGATACTTCTTTTCCCATCTCTTTCCATCGAGGTGTCTGTTTTTATTGATGTTTTAGGCGTGTTGGGGGGGGGGGGGGAGACATTTCAAAATGGAGGATTTGTCCATGTATTTATTATGATCACTAGCGTATTTGAATTTCTTTCTACCAGTATCAATTCTGTATAACGTCTCTCTTTTTAGTTACCGTAATTTTTTCAAATCTTTTTAAAATAATATCTCACTTTCTTAAAGTCTTCTATATCTTAGTCATTTTAAAACTTTTGAAATTATAGTTGTTTTCAGATTGTTATAAATTTAGTTTTAGGGGGAAAAATTTAGGTTTGGGGGACGCCTGGGTGACTCAGTCAATTAAACATCTGCCTTCGGCTGAGGTCATGGTCTCAGGGTCCTGGGATCGAGCCCCATGGCAAGCTCTCTGCTCAGCGGGGAGTCTGCTTCCCCCCCTCTGTTCTTCCCCCACTTGTGCTCGTGCTTGTGCTCGTGCTTTCTCTCTCTCTCTCTCTCTCTCTCTCTCTCATAAATCTTTTAAAATTTGAGGTTCTTGGGGATCTAATCCTATTTATTGCACATACTGAGTCTTACTTATGATGGGTTTTTTCCCTCGTGGGTTTGGAATTTTGGATTCTGAGTGTTTCCCAGTTGGAGTTTTCTCTACAGATCCTGTGTAATCCCAGGTAAGAGAGTGGTCCTCAAGACTAACCTTACATTTGCTTCTGCTTGGCTCCTTGGGCATATCCAACTCTATCCCAGAGCCAATTCTTACGTAATTTTTGATGGGTTCTTAAAACACCTCTTTATGTAACTTCAACCTCAGATTTCCCATTTCTGAATTCTCAAGCAAGCCAAGAGTCCTGCCCTCTCCCTCCGTGTGCCTTTAGGATTTGTTTTTTTCCTCATCTTCTCTCTCACGGAGGGTGTTGCCATCTGAGGCTTGTGCCGTTATGTAGGTAATGAGCTCAGAATCACTACCTCTTTCCTACCCGAGGCCTCATCTCCTGAACCCAAATAGATGATGAAACCCAGATGGCCCGAGGCTGGCAGGATGTGCTCACCCTTTACCCCCACCGTCGCTCAGTGTTCTGGTTTTCCAGAGCTTGTTTCTGGCACCTTGGAACCTCCCTTTCTTCCTTTTATGTTCAGCTATGCATGTGAAATTTTTTTTAATTTTGTTTACTATTTTTAGATGTTTAGAATAGGAAAAACTTCCTATTGTCTTAGTCTGTAATTTTCCTAAATCTAGAAATAGGGATTTAAATTGATAAACTAAAATATTGGCAGATAGCTAAAAACATGAATTTTTAAAAAGCATCACACCATGCACATTTTTCTTCACAGTTTTTTCTTCATTGGTGACACAGAATAAACAAGAAATGACTTTGCCATCAATCTAAGTCACCCATAGAGCCACTCAAGAGGCCCATTCTGATCCTTCCTCCCAAACCTTTGGTCCCTGTGTGTGGCTTTGCCTTCGCATGCTCTCCCTGTCCCTCCAGCTGGGTTTCATCTCTGCCTGCAAACCCCTCTAGTAAGCATGCTCTGAACTTACTTAACTAAAAGAAGGAAGAAAGGGAGAAGGAGGAGGAAAGGAAGAGGAGGAGCGTTTTAAAGAGTGGCTGTGGAGGCTCCTGGTGGCCAGCAGTGAATCGGCCTTCCAGAACCCTGTGTCGTCTTCCCGGTCCCATCCGGCAGAGCCGTGAGCCCCGCAGGGGCCAGAGGAGGCGGGACAGGGGCGGTGGGGCCGAGGTCAGGAATGTCCGTGTGCGTCCGCCCTTGTGCCCCAGAGCCAGGTCGCACCAATACCTCTGGCAGTACCGTTACCCTCTGTGTCTCCAGGCTCTTCATTCCTTCCTGTTGGCTGTGATACTTTAGGCTTTGGATCGCTTGCCGCCAGCAGATCCGTATGACATCCTCCCAATCTCTGGATGTGACTTCTTTGCAGGGGAAAGCCCTGCCAAGCATTCAGACGGTTCTCCTTCTGTGTCTGATCACTGTGCACTGGTCTGTTTTCAGGGAGGAATGATCAACTGGAATCGTCTTTTCCCTCCTTTGCGGCAGCGACGGAATATAAACTACCAGGACGGGCGGCGGTCTGAGCGGCAAGCATCTCCTCCCCTCGAGGTTTCTGAGGAACAGGTAATCAGCAACACTGGTCCTTCTCCTAAACCTGGGTTTCACGCTCGAAGCCGTTTTGCTGAACGAGACTTGAAAGGAATCAAGCATATAAATACTACAAACACAAGCATAGAGAGATGACAGTTAGGCCGCTGCCGATAACAGTGATAGACACTTGGGCCTTTATTGGCTACTGTGGGAATTACAGGTTTGAGGCGTGATTTGAAAACAAACATTGTGATCACTTATTTTGAAATCTATACTACCTTATACATACAGGAAGCTACTGACGTTTGTTCTCTCTATGGGCTTGGAGACAGCAAGACAAGGGTAGGGAGGGAGTGGTGCGTTTCTGGGTATAGCTTTTGTATGGTTTTGACTTTGGAATCAGGTAACGTTTTCCATATTGGGAAAGCAAATCAATGATAGGGACAACCAAAAACTAAAAAGAAACAAATAAATGATCCAACTGGATTTTAAATGAATAACATAATCATAGGAGAGAGGGAAAAATTAATTTTAGTAACTTTTGAACATAATATACCCTCAGTCTAAAGAAAAAAAAGAATCGCAAAGAAATCTTAAGCTCTTTCTAACTTTATGTTCACGGTAGTATGAGTACAGCAATTCTGAAATTATGTTGTATGTATTGTAGCTTTGAGCAAGTGAGGAAATAGGTTAATCTTACTGTAGAAGAAGGAAAATACAAATCCGGAACAGCAGAGAGCAAGGAAGAACCCTATGGGGTTGGGTTGGAATTAGAGATATCAGCATAAACTCATATCTACTGTGTGTGTGTGTGTGCATACATGTGTCTTAATTTGTCAACCTAAAGCGATCAGAAGCAACGGCATCCCAGTAGCACTGACCACACCTAGTGCCCAGATCTAGTTTCTAAACATGTTGGCCCGCTGACAGAAGTGAGCCTCTCGAGAAATGAAATGGCGGGTCTCGGGCCCAGGGTTGTGAAGGAACCAGATGACCCGGGACCACCATGCAAGGAATTAAGGAAGTGCTCCATAACCAAGGGAGCAGGCTCCAAGGACACCAGAGCCAGCTTAAGGGGGTCCCACTGACCAAACTGGGGACCTAAGACTTGGGTATCAAAATAAATAAGGACGGGCACCTAGCTAGTGCAGTTGGTTAAGCAACTTTTGGTTTTGGCTCAGGTCATGATCCTAGGGTTGTGAGATCAAGCCCCATGTCAGGCTTTGTGCTCAGCACAGAGTCTACTTAAGACTCCCTCTCCCTCGGGGTGCCTGGGTGGCTCAGTCATTAGGCATCTGCCTTCAGCTCAGATCATGATCCCAGAGTCCTGGGATCGAGCCCCGCATCGGGCTCCCTGCTCACCGGGAAACCTGCTTCTCCCTTTCCCACTCCCCCTGCTTGTGTTCCCTGTCTCACTGTCTCTCTCTGTGTCAAATAAATAAATACAATCTTAAAAAAAAAAAAAAACTATCTCTCCCTCTCCCTCTGCCTCTCTGCACCCCCCTCCACACTGTCTTTCTCTCTCTCTAAAAAATAAATAAGAAAGGATGGTACTTAATATAATCCACTGGACGGGGGGAAATCCATGAGTTCTGATAATAGGAAATATGTGGATATATATACACACACATACAAAGGAAAAGGAATGTAAAATAGTAAGGAGTGATGGATGGTATTAGCAAATCATAATTTTGCAACTATCAAAACATCAGTTTAGGGGCAAATCATCAATTTGTGAAGAAGACCGGGCTGTTTATAGAATCTCAGAGCATCTCCCCACAAGTTGCTTATTCATTACCAGAGGAAAATAGTTAACTATACAGTGGAGAAACTGGACACCAGCTTAGCCAAGTCATCAGAATCAGTAGGCCAGTAATGGACCAAAGAGGCACTGCGGGCGTGCCCTGAAGGGACACCTCAGCATTACAATAGAAAATCCATAACTTTGATCATAAAGAGAGAGCAGATAAACCCGATTTGAGGAACATCACGTAAAATACCTGACCCGTACTCTTCAGCGGCACCGAGGTCACCAGCGGTCCCAGATCAGAGCGCGAGGAGGCCCATTAACGACGCGTCAGACGCGCCCTGAGCGGGGCTCTGTACTGGGAAACATTCTTGGTGAACGGACACGTGAGAGTCCATCGGTGCAGCTGGACTGTGGATTAGATCATGGTTTTTTATGGACGTTGTGCCAAGAACCTGGTACCTGGACGGACCGTGGTTAGGAAAGAGAACGTTCTTGGTAAAAAGTGCACCGACCGCGGTGCTCCGGGGTAAATGCAGCCCGACCCGCCTGTCGCAGGAATAGTAAGACCGCGCGTGTACAGACGGAAAACAGCTGCGGCAAAGTCACGGTGATCTTGACGAAGAGTAATTGGGTTCTTGCTGTTGTTCTTGAAACTTCTCTGTGAGTTTGGAATTATTTCGAACTAGAAAGGTTAAAAACACCTGTGAAGGAAGTTTGAACATTTCCTTCTGCAGACATTGCTTTCTTCTCATCAGACAAACCAAGGGCAGCATCTCGTAGCTGGTCACACGTCTGGGCTGTCCCCTCCTCTGTCCCCAGAGTACACAAAGGTCCCTCGGACCCAGGGCACCTGGTCGGGGCGGGGCTCCCTCTGCCCCCCTGGATGAGGCCGCCGGAAACGCCCCGGAAGGAAACCAGCTGAATGTGCCTGATGAATGGATCCCTCCTCACTCGGGCTGATCATTTTAGTAGCTCCTCAGGACTGAGAGGTGGAGGAAGGAGTCAGTTCTCTTCCACCTCCGTTAGAGAATTTCTAGAAAAATGGTGTCCCCATAGATAGGAAAGTGAAGCCCGATAACTAAGCCTTTGGTGAGGTACTGGTGGTCTCTGATTAAAAAATAAGCTACTACTCTCCCATTCCAGTAAAAAGTAGAATTCTGTTCTGTTACTGTTTACTTGCTAGAACCACCAGTCCCATTCGTCACAGAGCAGCCGTTGAGGGTACCAGGCATTTAAAGGTGAGACAGTTGTTGGTGTTGGCACTTTGAAACAAAAGCGTCAAAAGGCGGCACCGCGGAGAATGTGTGTAATTGAAGTCGGCAGGGTGCTCCGATGAGTCACTGGCCTTGATCCTCCCAGAAGGACAGCAGGTTAGTGCGTTGTTAAGATCTGTCTCAGCAGCATTGACTTCCTTGCTCTGGTGCGAGGAGATGTAAATACATCAGAGGCTGTTTTTGACATATGCTTCCTCATCCAGTGATTGCCTGCGCCTTGTTTCTTGTGTTTCTTGATTATCCTGAACATGGCCGTTCCAGTCAGTCCGTTCATGAAAGCAGTTTCTTCCCTGGGCGCTGTTGGTTAGGTAGACTCTTGGCAGTCCTTGTGATAGGTGTTAGCCAGACTGTAAAAGAGAAAAAAAAAAATGTTCTTGCCTTCAGGATATTTACGATAATGCTTAGAAACGTCTGGTTAATATATTAGAAACATATAGTTAATATTTATAATCTCTTGGTTACTTGTTGGGGCTAGACGCTATCTAAAATAATATTTGTTAGTAATGTAATCAAATAGGTTGAGTGAACAAGCCCTCCTTATACTTAATTCTTCAATTAAATGGGCTCTATCTTCTTTATTTAAATATCAGTCATGCTATTTATTGCATTAAGAAACAGTAATTTTTTAAACCAAGAACAATAAAAATGATTGAGGTTTTTCTGATGTAAAAAAATACTCTGGAATTTTAGTGAGTCCTTTTAAGATTGGAAAGCAGGGACTCTGGTAAGAAAGAACGTGCATCCCTTATCAAATCTAGTAATAGACATACAGCATAGAAAAATTTTGCCACTTTTTCTGCTTTTGCTGCTGTTAAGTTTCTGGATTTTTAGTTCTTCCCAACCTACTTTTTACTATTTTTCAATGAGTGGACTTACACGTTTGCCAATTCATCGTCCTTTGAAGATGCCATCCCAGCCCCTCTTAAGAAGGTGTCGAAACCAAGCGCCAACCTGCCAGAACTCTTTCTAATAGTACAATGTGCTCGAATATCTGCTGTCTTAAAAATGAGCATATATATTATTCCATATATTTTTCTTTTTAACCAGTGATTGTCATATTACACCAATACTCAAAGTGACAATGAAATTCTTGTCCTATTAGCGTCTTATTTTTTTTTAATCAAAGGAGGAAAAAACTCACTAAGTTTGTCTTTCTCAAACCCTCCCAATCTTAGCTAATGACCCTTCGGTTTTTTCTTAACGGGACACACGGGTAAAATCGGACCAGAAAGGTAAACGGGACTAAACCAGAAGCTAGAACTCAGCAGAAGGAAGGGAAACTGTTAGGGTTCCACGTCCCCCTTTCCATTCACGCCTGTTTGCCTCCTGGTCAGCCAAGAATTGTCACCTGTCTGCTCCGCATCAGGCGGGCCGCTGTCGAGAGAAACAGGCTTCGTTTCCTGCCCTCACGTGGTGCAGAGCCCGGGGTCGGGGGCCAGGCCTGGAGACAGCTCTAGTCAACTCTGCGCCGGTGTCCCTGGCCACCGTAACTCAGCCAGGACGGCCGGCGGCGAGTGTCAGCATGGGGTGGAAAGTGCCTTACATTCGGCGAAGCACAGGTGGATGAGGTTGGAGTGGAGGATAACCTGAGGGGCCCGGCCGGCTGCCCAGCGTCCGCGGTGCCGTGGGAACTCCCACTTCTGGGTTACAGACATGAAGGAACCGTGGCAGGATCCTGCACAGGGATTACGTCACTGGGTTTCCCCAGAGGGTGGACGACACGGGGAGGAAGGCGCCTGTTAGAACTGTAGTGACGTGTGTAACTTCTTCCCGTCCTGCCCAGGAGACGTGCTTAGAGGTGCTCCTGAGACTCCTGCCCCGATGAGATCTGTAACCACTAGTACGTTTGTAATACCTGCGGCCTGGCCTGGGGATTCCAATGCTCCTGAACTCTGAAATGCTCATTGACCCAGGGAGAGAGAGAATGGCTCTCAGCACAGAAGACCCTTCGGTCTTGGCTGCTAAATAGCAAAGTGCATTTAGTCTGAGAGAATCTTAATCTCAGTGAGGTTCTCTCCTCTCTTCCCATCTCAAGAATCTTCACACTGTCACCGGAAAAACCCACCTCGACTGCAAGTACTCAACCTTACACAAACCATCCCCTCGCTGACTTGTTATTTATTTGGGGTACACTTCGTGCTTCTGCTCTGTGTACTTAGAATCACAGTGAGTTGGGAATTGGCCCGGCAGTGACTCAGTTTTGTCTGTGTTCCCTGGTGGATGGTGAGCTCCGCGAGGACCAGAGCCATTGCTTCCTGTTTCCTCCGAGACACTGAGCCCGACACCCAGAGGGCGCCCAGCACTGGTTAGAGCAG